>OU426955.1:10205000-11455000 GCA_911387765.1 Pyrgus malvae
GAAGTTTCACAGGATGTTAAGTGCCGGCATAGTTGTAAGGTGCAAAAGGAACAAGCCGCAATTACTGAAGCTGACATGTGCTCAGAACCGGTAAGAACTTTCATACACATGTTGTATCCCGAGA
The DNA here is from genome assembly GCA_911387765.1 of Pyrgus malvae. NCBI lineage: Eukaryota > Metazoa > Arthropoda > Insecta > Lepidoptera > Hesperiidae > Pyrgus > Pyrgus malvae. The sequence goes on from OU426955.1 coordinate 10,205,125, forward strand.
ACAAAGCAAACGAAATTTGCAAGCGTTTTATAAAATCGAGAGTTTTTAATATCAGGTCACATTAGTAAGGTAAAGAAATATTGGGAGAAGAATAGCCTGTCAAGTTACTCGGATATACGTACGTTATGTACAGTCATGTTTTTCGATTGTTTTTGATATCTTTATAGTTACCTGCCAAGTTTAAATAGGTTTTAATTATGCAAATATATGGCAGACAGGCAATCAGGCTCCAAAAAATCACAAAAAAATATGTATTTTCATAGCCGAAATATTAGTACTTCGTCTATAAAGTAAATACCTGACTTCAGAAAGTACCCTAATAGCATGATTACGACTACGTACAGTTCATACAAAATAAATTATGTTATAAAAGACACAAAATTGGCACTATTTCTCAATAATAAAAAAATTGTAAAATAATTTTATATTTATGCCGATCTCAAAAATTTTTGTAAAATTTCTTTACCAATATCTGTGAAAAAAATATATTTTCATTTGCATTTTCAACACGATAACCGCAATACATACCTACTTTAACCCAAGAGATTTGTTCATTTAATTTTAATTTATTTAATTTGGATAAAAAAATACTACTATGTAATAATCTAGTTACCAGTCGAACATAATATTAAAAATTGAATTTTCGATCATTCTTGCAGGTTTGGTTGCTCGTCTCTCGGAGTATTGGCTCGAACGCTAAATATATTGTGCTACGTATTACGCAACAAGTGAAAAGGGTCTGCGCTCATTGGAGTCGGCGGAGCGAGGCTCATATTCAACCACATATTACTTGTGACAATAAGAGGTCTTGTTAAAATGGTCGCGTTAAACTCTAAAGCTAAATAATGTGCTTTTGTGAATGGCTAACAAAAGAGTAACTAGTGTGGATAATTATTTACTTTAGAAATATTTACATTTTGTGTCATTCCATTGTGTCTTTGTGCTTTAACTATTACAAACTATTTGTTAAGAGCTAAATTGTCTCTAATTATATTAATATGATATTAATACAGACACTGTAGCTCGCTTTTTCTTCTTATTTACAATTATTTTATTTAAAAAGGGATTTTTTTTTTGCTTGGCACCTAAACGACATCCTAATATCACAACTTCATTCCAATACTATCAGCTCACATACTTTTATTAAAGTAGAAAATGAATTATACACTTTCTCTCTCTGTGTCATTGCCGGTTTCCTCAGTGCTGAGGGTCGTGAGCATCACTAAGCGCTTTCCTTGTTACTCGTATATCCCTCCATACACTTTAAAACTCAAGTTTTTGTTGATTAGCGTGCACAACTGAATTTACAAGAAAATAAAAGTTAGCTTATACTTTTATAAATCAATAAAGACTCTTACAAATTCCATTATGTAATATACTATTTTATTAATTCATATTTCAATAAATTTTTTTACCTATCCATTCTATTTTCATCTATTTAAAGTTCAGCTATATTTTTTCCATCAGATTGCAGCTGGGAATTATTCACGATGAATTTTCAATATACATACTAAAAAGCCACAATGTTTCAAAATTTTTTTTTTTTTTAAACCATTAAGAGAAAATCTACATTTCACTTGCCTGAAAACGCTGTTTGCCATATATTAGAAACCGAAACACAACTCTTGAAATACACTACCTAGAAGTCGAACGATGTTAGAGAGTTATAATACACACCATTGTAATATAATAAACATTGAATTTACAGCAACAAGTATACCTATACATATAACATAATAATAAATTAAGTTTTTAACAAAAAAATAGAACCGACTTCAAACGGTAAAAAATAAAATTGTTCAGTACCTACTTCTTCTTGCTTATGGTAATGGCTCTTAAAACTATTTTTGGAGTCGGGCCCCTACTAAAATGTCGTACCATTCCTTCTAAATGGGCACCGACAGTACAGACAGTGGGACGGTAGGTACCTACTTCTTTTTGCTTATGGTAATGACTGTTAAAACTCGATTGGAGTTGGTGTCCATTCAGAACGAAAGGTACACTATATTTACAAAGACAGGACATTTTACTAAGGGCCCGACTCCAAAAATAGTTTTAAGAGCCATTACCATAAGCAAGAAGAAGTAGGTACTGAACAATTTTATTTTTTACCGTTTGAAGTCGGTTCTATTTTTTTGTTAAAAACTTAATTTATTTCACTCTTTTTAGTAATTTTAATAATTCTTCACATATGTATAATCATAATTGGAAATTTTTTCACTTAACTTCTAAACGTTAAAGAGATACCTTTTATAATCATGTTTATCTAATAGCCATCTTATAGCCTGAGAGAATACTACTATCAGTCCACCTGAACGTATAAATTAATGAAAGAATTTGCTCTCAGCTCCTAACCGTTGAGGAGTTGTACCTTCAATCATCAGCTTAGCAACATGAGGTGATAATTACCGGACATAAATATTTGTATTATGTTAAAAATATGACTAAAAGAAAGTGTGTGCCTATTAAGTTTCAGTGTTTCCCTCGATTTCCCTTGTATCACATCATCAAATTTTGCCATGGTGACAGTTGGACCACCTCAGGAATGTAAGATTTCCAACAAAAAACCATTTATTGAAAGAATTTGCTCTCAACTCCTAACCGTCATAGTACCTTCCATCATCAGCTCAGCAACATGATATGATGATAATTATACACAAATACCTATTTTGCTTTAATAAAAATATTAAAATCATTTGTTGTGCTACAATATTTTAATGTTCCCTTCGATTTCTCTGGGATACCATCATCAGACTTTGACTTGGTGACAGTTGGACCACCTCAGGAATGTAAGATTTCCAACAAAAAAACATTTATTGAAAGAATTTTCTCTCAACTCCTAACCTTCGTAGTACCTTCCATCATCAGCTCAGCAACATGATATGATGATAATTATACAAAAATGCCTGTTTTGCTTTAGTAAAAATATGAAAATCATTTGTTGTGTTGTAAAATTTGAATGTTCCCTTCGATTTCTCCGGGATCCCCTCATCAGACTTTGACTTGGTGACAGTTGGACCACCTCAGGAATGTAAGATTTGGAATAAAAAACTATTTATTGAAAGAATTTGCTTTCAACTCCTCACTGTTGCAGTACCTTCCATCATCAGCTCAGCAACATGAGATGATGATTACTATGCACAAATATCTCTTATGCTTCAAAGAGTATAAGAAAATCAATGTGTGTGCCTATAAAATTTGAGAGTTCCCCTCGATTTCCCTGGGATCCCGTCATCAGATCCTGATTTGGTGACAATGGGACCACCTCGGGAGTATAAGCATACGAACAAAAAAAGAATTTTGAAAATCGGTCCACAAACGGCGGAGTAATCGGTGAACATATAAAAAAAAAAAATACATACAGCCGAATACAGTACCTCCTCCTTTTGGAAGTCGGTAAAAATAAAATTATCCGATCTCTTTATTTGTACCTTGTTTGTAGATAGTTATGAAATTTGATTAAAATCGGTTCAGTATTTTTAAAGTTTATCCCTACAATGTGACACTAAATTTTTTATGTAGCTTATTAATTGTACATCTGAATACGGTTTTGTGTATTATTAAAATAATACTATCCATAAATGTAAATATATGGTGCTAAAAAGATGTTTATTAATGTTTATTCCATACTGAGATTTGGTTGTGATATCGCTTACACGACAGTTCGGCTTAGCAGACCAATAGGCAGATATATGTACCACATAGAAGTACATAGATTTCCTGAACATGCGAGACGATGTAGCTAATTTAAGGTGATACGGCCAATCCTCCAATGGCTAATTTACTTGCTTAGCTCCAATTTCTGTAAATTATATTATGAATCTAAAAATATGTTTTGTAGCACGAGTCATTTACGCATATCAGCATTAAAAGTACAAAACAAACACTTTGACTGTTTATTTTTGTTGTAGTCGGGCTCGTTTGGAAGATAAGAAGAAGAAGATATAATATGAAAATAAAATAAGCAAATTAGTCGTATTTTGTAATTTTGTAGTACATGTGGCTATTACATATTAAATACAAAAACATTTATTTAAAAATCATGCCCGTTGGATTGAAAATATTATTGCTTCGTGACACCAACACATAAAAATAATGACTTCTCGTGTTTTCACTTTATGAAAACAAGATGCATGGAAGATGTAGTATTCATGTCTTGCAACCATCTCATTACTGTCACTCATATCAGGACGTGTTGCAACATGTGTTAGTATTCAGTAAAGAAAATACAGACGTTAGTATTATTTGCTCTGAATATCTATAGGTTACATTACTCATGATCCGCAACCAAAATAGGTGAGTTTTTTTTTTGGTCGCTGCAGCCCATGGACATCTACACACAACCTCAGGCAAGCATAGGCAAGTCTTGTCTGAGGTTGTATGCAGTTGCGCTGCTTCTCTGGAGGTTGGTGGTCGCCTCGTGTTAGTGTAGCCGGCATCTGCACCCTTCCACCGAAACACAATACAATTGGTTCACGGCAGAAGTGGGCGCAGCGGTGGTACTTCCCCGGGCAAACCATAATAGTTCTACCAGCTACAAATAGTTGAAAGAGATTATGAATGACTGTCGCGGAAGATACCATTAATAAAGTGTGTAACAAAACACAATTATGTTAAAATTACAACATAAATCGGCAACTAAAAAATTTTATCGTTAAGGTAGGTAATTAAAAAAATAGTTAGTCCTTATTACACATAATTTCAAAAAAAAATATAACAAAGTAAACTATGCAAACAGCTTTTAAAATCCCACATAAGATTTTTTAATATAAATAAACCTATGTTTTATTTTAAACGTTTTATAAAGCTTAAGTTTATCCAGTATAGCGGCCATCCGCAACTTCGTCTGCGTGGACTTCAGTTTTTCGCCCTTATAGCCTTTCTCAATAAAAGTAATAATTCAACACAAAAGTATTTTTTCAGTTCGTATCAAACTACTGGCTTGCCTGCGATTAGCGCGTTCAAACAAACAAACGCCTGAGCTTTATTTTATTATTATAGATTTATTGTTAGGTCATCGAAGTATTAGTGATACTAAGGCCCTCGTTCACCATCTCCAAGTAAAGTGTTGATTAGTTACGTCCCAAGTAAAGTTAATTGGCAAGTAAATCTATGAGTACAGGTCAGTTTATCATTTGATTAGTGCTACTCGAACATCGTGAAATTGAATTTGAAGTTACAGTGACTTTAACCGACAATTAGCTTACTTGTCACTTTACTTGAAGGTGGTGAAAGAGGCCCTAACAGAAACAATAAATCCAATATTATTCCAACTGCTTTACATAGTGCCAAGAGGTGTGGGTACATGTACACTATACACATCTCTACGATACATAGAGGTGGGCTGTTAACTGGAATCAGATTACGAATGTGCATTATGATGGGATTCTAGAATAGGCATTTAGGTCGTTTGCCAGTACATTCAAGATCATGGCCTTTCAACTCGGATTATGTGTGTATTTCGAATATCAATTAGTTGCTTCTGTAACTCGATTCACCCTGTTTATACTTTCAAACTGTGTTAGTAATTGTTTTGAGATGATTCGAAAAGATGAATATTTATGTTTGCCAAAAATTGGAAGCGAAGGCTCGTTTGAATTTCATGTTTTAATTTCGATTGGATAACTTTATTCTGAGGAGTTAACCGTTACAGTTATTTCGGTCGACTAAAAAATATTTGTTGAGAGTTTTGAATGGTTTTGGTTTTTAAAGTATGGTTCATTAATAGTTGAGTGGGCGTGCACTTGCGACTACATTTTTAAATTAAATTTATTATTGCATAGCCTCTCAATTTATACATTAAAGTAATATGTATGTATTTATGTATGTATATTTGTATGTGTGTATGTATGTATTTATATATGTTTGTATGTATACATGTACATATACTTACCAAAATGTTTGACTAAATTATTAGAATTGTTAGTTACTTTCACTTAAAAAAACCTTCTCGTAGTATTCCTGCCTACCTTAAGTTTCTCACCGTCACCCAGGGTTGACCGGCAGAGAATGCCATTAGGCATTAAGTTTAACCCTGTAACACTTAGTTAAGGTGCTACAAAAATTAAATAAATAAATAAATAAATAAATATGTCACTTTAGTTAAAGACTTAAAGATCGTCAGAAAACTTCGGTAATATCAGACCAGCAGCATCAGAAATTAAATTCGAAGATATGTTTCAATTAGAGTAAGTATTTGTGCGTATATAACGAAACTTAGAGTCTTTAAAGAATAGTGCAAGCGATACGACGAAAGCCCTTCATCTTTCCCTACTATCGTTAATTTGTTGTAGTAAATAAAATATTTGTTTATGCCTGTACTGATGTAACTACTCGTAACTAATACTAATAACGTGCTATTATCTTCATTTTTGTTATAACTAGCGACCGCCCGCGACTTCGTCCGCGTGGACTTCAGTTATAGAATTATTCTAAAATAAAAATTACTAAATTACTTTTTATTACATCAGCTACTTGACAGTGAAAGTCCCATCAAAATCAGTTCAGCCATGTCAGAGATTAGCCGGAACAAACAGACAGACAGACAGACAAAAATTGCAAAAAATATTATTTTGGTATATGTATCGTATATACGTACGTATGGATGTAGTAAAAAGCGGTTATTTTTATATTACAAACAGACATTCCAATTTTATTTATTTATTTAGATTAGACAAGCTTCCATCGAACTGTCTAGAAGTGTATAACCAAGTGTACAGTCCTTGAAGGGTAGTAAAAGGCAGTGATCTGACAGCGTCGCATCAGGAATCAATTAGGAACGGTTGGTGGCCACGACTTGCTTGCCGCATGAATTATTGACGACATTGCCCGTCCGCGCGAACTGTCTCCTACCACACAATCATGTCGGGACTCGGGACTGAAATCTCGTCAGAGTTTCAGGATAAGGTTTCACACAAAAAGAAACTATAAAATAGAGAGAGCTCTAATTTTATTTAGACTTCAAAGGAGTATGTGTGTTAAGATTACGATTCTAGTATAAGAAACCGCTGGACCGCAAGACCGCAGGACTGGAAGAAATGTTACGGAAGGCCTATGTCCAGAAAAGACTTCTATAGGCTGATGGATGGATAACAGTAAATAGGAAAATATTGGCAGCACATTCATTTACTACACTTTCTTCTAGGGCTACTTAACTTCACGTATTTGCTTGCAAATTATTGTTATCCAATTTCTGCTAAAATTGACGCTCAATCACATCTCAAGATCTATCAATAAACGTTTCACACTCATAGCCCCACAGTAGGGTGTATATACCCTGTGTCGTGGGTACCATGGACACATACAAAGACAGAAACATAAACACCCAGACCGAGAACAGAAATTTAAACTCATCATTCAAATTTCTGTTTCGCCGGGAATCGGAAGGAATCGAATGGCGCCTCGATTGGCAGTCCGGCATGGTAACCATTGCGCCACACGGGTCGTCAAATTAATCAATATTACGATTAACGATGAAGATGACATGAGTTGAAACTCAAATATTGAAACTAATCAGCTCCTAATCTACTATTCAGACAAAAATAGGTGTTTGCTTTAAATTTGCAGTTGAATCCAGTAACTTTTCGAATTATAATACGTATTTTGCAGCAGCCAAACTATAAGCTGGTCACTAGAGGGCCGATTAGCGAGTAATTCGATTGCCTTGCCAGATTAGACTGTCCATCATACACTTAGCCGAGGTTAGCTAGACCGGACAGGTTTATACGGTTAAGCTACTTTTCCTTACACAGATAAATCTGTGCTGGCGTTTTGACGCCAGGAATGCGATTTGCTTTCGGTGAACAAACAGTATTGCAACTTGAATTGATACTGTTTTAGGTTACAAAATTAACCGTATGTTCAATGTAGTTTAAGAACTTACAAAGCACGAGGGCGTTGCGTATTTTATTTTTTTTAATAATTGGCTTTCTTATATTGAATTGATAAGTGAAAAGATTTCAAAACGAAAGACATTGAAACAAAATAGTGTAAAATAACATGGTCTATTTATTGTATAACGAATCGAGAGTATAATAGGTAACTTAACATGGTTATTTATTACCGGATTATTTACAATACTCACGGTGTACTGTCTCCGCGCGCGCCGCGGTTTAGCGACCGCCCGCGACAACTCATGTGGAAGAATCTCGTTCAGATCCGATAATAATGGAGCATCATCTATGCACCGTGAATATTTCCGGTGGTAAATAATCTTAGTCTTGGTATATATCTAATGGCTGCATGGATATTGCAAACCCATATCGCATGGATCGTTTGCGTTCTACGCTAACCACCGGGCCATGCGCGCGTCATTTATATATCTAATATTCTTGTTTAAATGTGCATTGTGAACTTCGTATAATATGATGAAAAGAAATAATATCCTGTTAGAGGTCCAATTGCTCATATGCGATTGCGCATGAGAGATTATCTTATTATCGATAGGTAGCAGTTGTTAAAACTTTTTCGAGGCCTAGGGCAGTTAAAACTGACAGTCAGGTTGGCCACTTACCCGCATCTGCAACAACTCGCATTGGAGCAACGTGTGGGAGTACACACCAAGCCTCCCCAATAATAAGGAGACACCCGTGCCAAACACTCAGGTGCAAAAAAATTGCAGCCAACGAAAAGTAAAAACAGTGCAAGAATGTGTTGAAAACATAAACAGTGAACGTACGGTGGAGCACCTTAACAGCGCCTGCAGCGGAGCGAAATGTACGTGTCATTATTGTAATGCACCACTTCAGTCACTTCGGCTGTTACGCTGAACGTGTCATTTTAAAATCGTATTGTGTGATGTCACAAACCGTACTAAAATCTTCTTTGTTGTGGTTATGGTGTGCTATAGGTACAGTATTAATTTTAGAGCATCTTAATAATATGTACTGACAGGTACGATACCCGTCAGAGGAGTTGCTTTTACGGGCAAACCCCTTGTCCCAACGTGTATGCACAATGTGCCTTATAGTCATATACAACTAGTGCAGTAATGACACGTCGGTGTCAGTGTTGTCGGTCCATAGAAAATGAAGTTGTTAATTGAAATTGACATATTTAGAAATGTATGCGTCTGTAGCGATGAAAGAATATTTGTGAATGTGTGACAAAATTAAAATGTGTGCGTTCTTCCACCTTCTCCTTGTTTTGTTGGTTCTTAGGCACCATATTTGGCACAAAAATTATGTATCGAAGCGAGGTGCAATGCCCTCTCCACTGACGGCTGAGTCAGTACCTTTGATGGTTTAAGGTATTAATCCTACATTAATGATATGAACATAAACTGAAGAACTGACACGTAAATAATCAATCAGTCATACCGTAATCTGAATGCACATTGAAGGATTTTTACCAAAAAAATCTAGTAGCATAAGACTCTGCAAACGAATTTTATACCCCATATTGTGCAAACAAATTTTATACATAGCTTATTTTGTCGAACGTACAAAAAATATTGAAAGCATAAGCCGAGTGAAATGTACGCGTCATTACTTGAGTCACTTCGGCTGCTACGGTGAACATGTCCTTTTGAAATTGTATTGTGTGATGTCACACTTACGATGCTGTACAACCTGCAAGTGAAAAAGTTTTTATGATGTATATGTAAAACAGTATGAACCAAAGTTTCCATTATTTTTCAATATTATCTTTCTTTTTAATTATTTTGAACTATGGAACACGGCGCACAGTATGCATATATTTAAAAAAATTACAGCGCCCTTAGCGGAGTAAAATCTATGCGTCATTATTGTTCCTAATGTAGCACTTAAGTCACTTAGGTCGCTGCGGTAAATGCATCGTGTTAAAATTGTATGGTGCCATTTGACACTTACGGTGCAATGAAATTTTATAAAGTTTAAGAGGTTTTGGTGTTATCTGACATTTAAGTATTTATATATTTCTGTTCTGTTTCATTAATAATTTTCTTAACAGTATTTAAGAATAGTGGTTGATATAAAAGGCTAACTTCATTTGAATAATTTTGCATTATCTAATGTAGAATGAAATATTCGTGTAATTATTTTGATGCAGCACTCGGTCACTTTGGTCGCTACTACAAATAAAACAGTCTGAACTTATATTTTGTGATGTCGTCGGCGTCGTTGCTACAGAGTTCGAGAGAGAGAGCAAATATTTATGATTATATTACAGATACTGTATCCTTCTATAGAAGTATCTATATTAAAGTATAAGCGTAACTAATAAGATATCGATATTATATAAATATTTCCATAAGAAATACTCAAAAGACTATTTTTATTTTTATACCATTTTCTGCTGGCAATTTTTGGTGCATGACTAGAGAACGTAGACAATCCCCTATATTTTGCCCACTGGTCTACAATTCAAAAAAAAAATGTCAATACTGACATTTCTAAAAAACCTATTCCATTAGAGCTTTTAGGACGTAATAAAAATTAAAAACAACCACCAAAGTAGAGACAAGAATATTGAAAAATTATATTTGAAATTATTTTTTACAGCAATATTTCATAACCTGACTTTCTTGCTCTGCATTTCGTATAAAAATATCGCGGAAACAGGATGATAAAGGTGAAATGTCTTGAGCTTAATCAGACTCTGGGGGCACGACCGCGACATTACAGGCCGTTACTATGGCGTAACTGAAACAGTTATGGCGGACTTGAATCTGTTGCAAAGAATTACAGATGAATACAATTGTTCATTAGTCTTAATGTCATTCAGAGGGAATTGTTGGTTTTATTTTCCTCGACTGCATTATTCGCTAAAATTTTTCATGATTGATGAGAAAAACGCAGTACTAAGGTTGCCCTCTATCTTTTCTTGTACATAGTAAATGTTATTAACAAAAAAATACAGAAATACTTCGATTACGGACATAACTAATTTGGTGCTAAAAACTTACTCTCATTTTCATAGGTTATGTTTGTTAATTGAAAATATGGGGAGGCAGAAGGGTATAATGAGCCTTTTTTTACACTCTACCTCCTCTTGAAAATTAATCAGCCTCTGGAGGCGCGTCCAAGACATTACAGGCCGTTTCTGTGGCGTAATTGAAACGTAAATAGCGGACTTGAATCTGTTGCAGAGAATTACGGATGAATACTGTTTGTTCATTAGTCGTAATAACATTAGAAAGGATTGTTGTTATGTTTCTTCAAGTTCATTTTGTTGCTTATTATTCTTAATTTTAAGTCTTAGAATAAATACGTATAGAATGAGTGTCTTCATACAAGCGCGCTGTCAAAATTGAAGCACTAAATTAATATTCCTACAGCTGTCACATCTGAGAAATAAAATATTTTTATTTTGACCAAATTAACTATAAAATACTACAAAATATTGAAAACACTGAAAAGTAATTTTATTAAATTTCTTTTGTTTTTAAAAATTGTTGTGATAAAATTTAATCTTATGTCTTATGGAGCGGCCCGGCGTTTGGTGCCATTAATGGCACCAAACAACATGGTTCAATATGGGCGCGCGAACTTGGTTTCTAGAATGTAATTGTAATTATTCTAACTTTTAAGTATAAAACGATTTTTTTTTTGTATTACTTATAATGGCAAGACTGCTTTTTTGCTGATAACTACAAATAAATTTCATTTTATTCTTATTTGTATTAATATTCAACCATAAAAAAATATTTTAGTACTTGACTGTTCCATAAATGTACATATTTGTAGCTGATTGGTCAAATCAATGAAAAGTCGGGTGTGATTCGTTTCACTTTATTTACATAAAAAGTCGTTGTACATTTCTGCTACGTTATAAAACAAAATATTTAAAGGTACTCTATTAAAGTATGACTCGGTAGACGTGGACCACACTCCAGTACGCTATTTTGGTAGTTGTTGGAGCTTTGGGAGTTGGGAGTGTTCAAATCGCTCATAATACCTCAGACAAGGTTAATGTTTGATATCTACTGACAACACGAAATTTACCACTAGCGGGCACTCGTCGCACACATGACCGCGACCCTCTCGCTTAGCTCCTTAGCATAGCTCATAATCAGCTAAGCTTCGTGCAAACCAACAATCTTTACTTTATAAATCTACAATAAAGAACGAGTCAACAAACTGTGCCGTGCAGAAAATCGATACAATACTTCATATTTCGTTTATTCAAAAAAAATATGACAGAATAAGTGATAAAAGTGAAAACTCTAAACGCTTTCCCTTCAACGTTGTCTTAAAGTTCTTTGCTCTATGTCTTTAACGTAATCAGACTCTGGGGACATAAATGTACCATAATTGAAATTGAGACTACACTAAGATTAAAATTAGCATCAGCTGAATTGTAAATGAGCATATTTATAAGATTTTTCATGTCAAGTTACATTAAGCACATTCATTTTAAAAAAGTGACAGAGCAAATGATAAATCAAGGTGAAAAGGCGAAATGGCTTACTAACTTCTTATCTAAGTGTAATCAAACTCTGGATATAGGGTGGGTATTCATATAATGTAATAGAAAGGCCTCCCCAATAATGGCGAGAGACCCGTGCCCAGCAGTGGGACAAAAAAAGGTTTACAGCCAATAGAAATGATAGATCACAATAAGACTAACATAGAATTGGAAAGTCCTTGATTAATATTAAAAATAGTATTTATAATTTTATCATATACGGTAATTATAATATTATTTTGTTAATAACCAATATATCGAAGGCAGAAGAAGCGATATCTTTTTTTTTAATTGTGAAAAATAAACTAGGTTGGTTAATTTTACAACATAATTTCATTAAAATTTCACCAAAATTTTCACCAAAACTCGCTTTAGAGATTTTCATTTGTAATTAAAATCAAAACTATGCCTAATTCATTGCATTGTTCGTGTTCTATTTATTTGATATTTCGATAGTGTTGATCGAGTCTATTAGTAGAGAGCATTTTATCGTCGAATTTCGATAAATTTTGTAGCACAGTATTCAAATTCGAATTTCCATTTATGTATTCATATTGATGCAATGAATGAGAGCTAAATGGTCTGATTATGAGTGAAGCTTTTTATGGACGGACTAGGCTCCTATCACTGTTTGAATAATGATGACATATTTAGTGCAATCACGTGCAAATTTAAATAACTATGTTACTGTGACATAAAATAATGTGTGCGTTATAATTACGGATTGATTTCTGAATTCGCGATTTGAAATCATAAATTTCACTACGCAATTTAGTGTTCGGGTTTATAAATTTTTGTTCCATATAATTCGAGTGGACGTACAATAACTGGAATAAGTAATGAAATTGCATAGCGACCAAATCATACTAATATTATAAACGCGAAAGTTTGTAAGTATGGATGGGTGTTAGTTACCCTTTCACGTAAAAACTACTGAATGGATTTTAATGAAACTTTACAATAATATAGCTTATACATCAGAATAACACGCGCAATACCAAAGTCCACTCGGACGAAGTCGCGGGCGGCCACTAGTCTAATACTATAAATACCTGGTTTTTCATAGTGTGATTTTATTTACGATTTCTAAGTGATGAGTGTTAATAACTATTTATCATTAAGAGAAACAGAATAATAATGGTATGTGGGAGCATGACTCTTCCATGAAACTTGTGTTATTGATATTAATTTTTTTTTTACTTTTTAAAACAAGTTGTACTTTATTATAAACGTTTTCTTTTAATTTTGCTTTATTGTGAGTTATTACTTTTGGATAAATTTTAGGCGTTGAGTATAATATTATATTATACCCAATTTACCAATTCTGATTACGTTGTGTAGAGTCAAGTATACGGTTTAAATTATTGTTTACTAGCCTTCCGCCAGCGGCTTCGCCCACGTGGTTCCGTTTTAAAGGTTCCCGTAGGATAAAAACCACCCTATGTCCACTCTATCTGTGTTCCAAATTTCATTAAAATTGGTTCAATAGTAAGCGGGAAAGCGTAGCAGACAGACAGACAGAGTTACTTTCGAATTAATAATATTAGTAGGGACTAGCCTTCCGCCAGCGGCTTCGCTCGCGTGGACCCTTTTTATAGGTTCCCGTAGGATAAAAACCATCCTAAGTCCTTTCCCAAGGTCGTTACTAAATCTGCGAATTTGAAATACGTTTCACCTTCATATAATATATGTATTTACAAGTTTTAAGAAGAAGACAAAAAGATTAACAAGGAAGAAGTCTTATTTGCTGATCTCTTTTACTTTTAAATTTAAAATGAATAGCCTATATTTTATTATATTTATCTTACTAAAACAGGTAAAAAATAAGACACAAATTTTAAAGACATGACAAGCACTGTATCCACATATTAATATTTATCCCAAGCTTAGTACCCCGAAGCGAAGCTTGCATTTAAAAGTTCTCGTTTTTACAGAAAATTAATTCTCGTCTATGTTGTTACATTTTATATTGAATTAAATATGAGCCTTCAGGGTTTTCAAATTTGATACATTAGAAAGATGTGAAAATATTCTGTTTTAGTTTGTACTTGAACATTTTTGCATGAGTGAATATTGCAACTTTGAAAGGTTGAGACAATTTAAAATATTCTCACTTGTGATTTTTTCTTGTGATTACAAATATCGAATTTCGAAAATAATAAAAATGTTCTGAGAAATTTAATATTTGCGTATCTATCTCTGTACTACGGTGAGAAAAATCTTTGTTATATTTGAATGGGTTGTATGTACCTTGTTGTACCTTGCATACCAGAGAGCTTTATGAAATTTCACAATGGTATTATTTCGTATCCACCAACCCGTACATCTACATATATATATATATTTGTGTGCGTAGGTATATCACTGAACTCCTCCTAAACGACTGGACGGATTATAATGAAATTTTTTATGTGTGTTCAAGGGGATTTAAGAATGTTTTAGATTCACAATTTGGTCATTTAAATTGTTCGTACCTGTCAAACGTCTGTATCGTATTTCGTGCCGTTTCGTTCTAAATTTTGACACAATCCGAATAACAGGACAGTTCGTATATCATATTATGTTTTATATTTTTGTTTGACAGTAACATGAAATATCTTTAAGATAATAAAAAAACAAATCCTCTTTTAATATTTTTAAGGCAAGACAACGTCTGCACCCGGTTTATTTATTTATTATTCATTGATCAGAACGGTTTGAACCAGTTAGACTAATCAGTACATTAAATAACATTTGAATTAATTAAATAAGAACTATGTCACTAAAAATATATCGTTGTACTCAAAGATATTAAAAACTTATTATAAAACAATAAAAAAATAAAAATAATGATACTATTATTAAAACAAATGTCAAATTGATCTAAGAATAAAAAATAAAATAGAAAGTTACAAATTAAAATTAAATTTAAAATGTAAGTAATTATTAATTAATTATATTATACCAACAAACATCATACATCAACAAATAATACAATTAGAATTTATTAGAATAAAAATTAAAATACCCAAATACCAATTTAAATTAAAATTAAAAATAGTTAATAACACGCTTACATCACGCATTCATTTCTCAAAAACGCAGGCATTCTGTCAAAAACTTCGTCAAGTCGTCAGCAAATATATCACACTGAGGTGTTAGTTCCTTACACAGCTTTACCTGTCCGCTCTATTTTTCAATTACACTTGAATAAAATTATATTATATTATAAAACATTCGGTATAATTTATTTTAGAGAAATGAGTTCAAAAACCCAAGTAATACGTTCACAACCTCCACCAAGACCCAATATACGTATTTCTATTTGATCTAAAAGCAAATAATATCCTGAAAGCTTCTTTCAGCCAGGTCAGAAAATTAAAAGCATTTTCTCTCCCGCATTCAACGAATGTCAAGGTGTTCACAAGGTCAACTTGTTTACAAACCGATACCTACTGTCATTCGCTTTGTATTCTTGAATTTTAATGCATAATGCATGGAAATGTGCTGTCAATTGTTTAGTGACGGGTTTCAGACATACACGTGGTATCAAAAAAAAAACAAATTTTAATTTGTTTTTCAAGGAATATTATAAAAATATATTACGAGTTTGCAAAATTTTAATAAATCTATACTAATGTATAAAACTGAAGAGTTTGTTTGTTTGTTTTAACGCACTAATCTCTGGATGCTATGCTATGCTTGGTATTTCTCTTCACGACAGAATCCGTAACGAATAAATCCGTAGACGAACGAAGATTACCTACATAGCTCTCAAAATCTGCAAGGTGAAGTGGCAATGGGCAGGCCACATAGTTAGGAGGACTGACAACCGGTGGAAAAGAAAGGTCCTCGAATGGTGACCACGTCTCGGCAAAAGGAGCACAGGCCGCCCTCCAACCAGGTGGACTGACGACCTAAAGATAGCGGGAAACCGCTAATTCAGAGGGCGCAGAGGGCCTACTCTGTACGCCCGTATCCGAAACCAGGTGAATTTTCGGGCCTTATTTTTTAATTAGATTGAAGAAATTCTAGCAATATTATTAATTAAATAGCTTAATGTCATCAATGACAACGCTTATCTTATTAATTCATGAAAAAGAAGCGATCTGAGTATGCTAAAAATGACTCCGAAAATGTTAGAACTTAAGGACGGATGCTTACAGAGTGGGCCCGTCAGGTTCGGACGGAGTGGCGAACATTAGGGAAGGCCTATGTCCAGCAGTGGACTACAAAAGGCTGAAAAGAAGAAGAAGAAAAATAATGCTTTTGTTGATATTTTTACTGTTTATGTTTTCTGAACAAAAAAATGTTTTGTATTAGTATGATGAAACACACAATGGTTTATCATTTTACCTTAAAATACAAATTATCGCATATCTCTGAAAATACTGAAAATCGGACAGGGTGTTACATAACTTATTTTACAGCAAATGGTCCGTACTTCCACCCTTTAAAAGGCATTATACCTATTAAAAATAACCTTTATTATATTTTTGTACGTATAAACTTTTTTACTCTAATGATCTTCCGGTCAGATTTGACCTGTATGTGATAAAGTACTGTTGCCACGTAACATATCTTGCATACTTATCGTTAGACTTGATATTGGTAGATGGTTTCATTTGTTTTTATAAGATCGTATGTCAAGTTACATTGATTTGTTGTATCCACATTCATTGTTCAATAATGGCATCGCAAACTCTGTGCATATTTCCAGCGTCAAGTATAATTTTTGCATCACTTAGTAGTCACAGAAAAAATCAGTAAGTCGTCAGTTATCAGTCAGTCTAGTCAGTCAGATGTTCAAATAAAGCGATGGGTACTTCACCAGAACGTGTCCAATGGAGTTTTGGAGGCAAGCCGAAAGAACATATTTTCGCACTGTTATTTTATTTCACAACACTCGTGCACTGTCACTAACCTATATCCAACAAAATGCCATCAATTTAATCCGATATAACTCAAAACCAAGAAAATGAAAATAAAATAAGAGCACAACATGTTCCTTGAAACTTGCCGCCACACACAGTGTCAGGAATAAAATACAATTACCGTTACGATAAACGGAAGTTGAACAAAGCGTATTCATTACTTGAAAGCCTCCGTGGCGTAGTGGGTGATGAGCCGACTGCGAAACGTGAGGTCGTGGGTTCGATTCCCACCCAAGACAAATATTTGTGTGATGAACATGACTATTTGTCCTGTGTCTGGGTGTAAATTTATCTATTTAAGTATGTATTTAGAATTATATAAGTATGTTTATCAGCTTTCTGATTACCATAGTACAAGCTCTGCTTAGTTTGGAATCAGATGGTGTTGTGTGAATTGTCCAAAAATATTTATTATTATTATAAAAAATATTTATTATTTATTTTATAAAGTTGTTAAAAGATCTCGTAGCATTCAGGAAATTTCTGGTAATACATGCCATCAAAATAAATATGGCATAAATTTTTAGGTTTGGACGTATGGAATATCCAACCATACACGGGTGTAGAAATAGTGAGCACACCTGAAAATAAGGCATGCGTATTGTCCTTGATTCTACACGGGGCCTGAAAGGACGTAACCTTACTTTTGATATTTTGTTCACGTCGCCGTCGTAGGTATCAACTTTATAGTACAGAAGTTATTAGAAAACCAAATCACTGTAGACTTGAAAGTTGAAATACTGGAAACGAAAGGAAAACTTCTGTATTCGAGTTGTTTTACTGATAATGGACGGACGGACAATACGACGGACACGGGCAATAAAAATGAATGAAAGAAGAACTGACACAACTGTTGTGTCTTACAATCTCAAAAAAATAAGGCTGTAAATTTCCTAATTTACAGATTTATTTTTAACAATATTATAAATTCGAAAGTCTGTCTGTCTGTAACGCTTTCTCGCTTACACAAGTGAATTGAATGACTGAAACAAAACTGAATTTTAATGAAATTTGGAATACAGATAGAGTGGACCTTAGGAAAGGAAATAGAATGGTTTTTATCCTACGGGAACCTATAAAACGGGTCCACGCGGGCGACGTCGCTGGCGGAAGGCAAGTATTAGAATAAAGGAGGATGAGACACCGAGACAAAGTTGTTACCTAAAAAAAGGCAAACAGATGGTTCCAAGTAGTGTTCAGTAATGTGGTGGATATATCAACTATTATAATTTTTATGTTCACAACTATGAATCTGGAATTGGCAACTGCCAATAATAGTTGGGATGTTTTTTTTTAAATATCTGTGTATGCAATTGGTTACACCGTACCTATATAAATTCGGAGAAAACATTAGCAAGGGCACCATTTTCTAGAAAAGTGAGAATTCTAGATATAGAATTATCCCACATCTCACTGATAACGCCTATGAAACCAACGCTTATAATAATCCTGTATATTCTCTCAATGTCCGTATCAGTTGCAATCAGCACATGGTTTCAATTAGCCGTTGCTATAAAGCAATCAGGGCGCGCCATCTATTATAGCGTCAGCAACATCGTTCCAGTATCTCACGTCATGTACCGCTTAATCGCTCATACTGACTGATGGCTAGTCAAGTGTAATTGTAATGTTGAATATTCAGCATTAAAATGTTTCGATTTTTAACAAAATTTTGGATTTCATTACAGTTCCGAACTTATAAAATAGCCCCAGGGGTCCCAGTCCATAAATTTGTGTAATTTATAGAAATCTGGAATATTTACAACAATAGTTAAAGCAGAACCTTTGAATGCTAACAATGACTCGATTGCTTCGACAATTCCGGGCGAGATGGTTGTCCGAAGTCAGTAGGCTCGAAATAATCCCAAGTATGCACGGCGGCATACTTCGCGCAAATAATTTGTCTAGTTCGGTGAATGTGTAAGCAAATGTTACGACCCAAACATCTGACTGGAACTCATTAACCCACTACTGACGTCAACTTTGACTGAGTTGACTTTGCTTATCCAGAATGGTTATTTTAAAGTGTGATTAATTACTCCCTTGTTTTGTGAGGTACGTAAGGATATTAAATAAAGGTTTGGTATGAAAAGTATTACACATATTGTTATGTTTCACTAATTACAACAAGCTTGCCGGTACCAGTATGTAATAGGTTTTGTCGTAGACTTAGTCTGTTTAATCCATAGCTTTTTTATAATATACTACGTATACATTGCAAGAAGCGTTACTAGGCGAGACCAAAAAAAAAATACCTCAGTAGGCGTGTGAAGCACATGTGTGTTTGACAAAACCCTCGAATTTAACTATCAATTAAATCAATAGTTGTATCTGTCTTGATAAGACACAGATCTATCAGTAAAGTAACTAAAATAAAACTACACACACACAACAATTTTATACATATATTATTAACCAGAACGCAGTTTAACTCTTTATGTTCCTCTATTAGAAAAATATTTTTCTTCGAAGTGCTTAATATAATACGAATAATATATTATGTAGTCGAATAATTTTTAGGAATCCATGTTTCTATTATTATCATTCTTAGCCATCATTAATATTTTATAGAAATCTGAAACAATGTCAAGTGTAAAATTATTTTTAAGTATATTTATTATAGTAGTGTTTCGTTATGGAATTGCAAAATTTAAAAAAGTGATTAGAAATTAAGAGGTTAATTTGAAAAATCTCTGACGGTAATATACGTATAAGTCAAAATGGTAAAAAAATCTTCAAACAGTGGCCTAGTCTTGAATCATTTATATAAATTACATTAAACAATTTAAAAAAAACTTGAACTAGAAAAAAACTTAGTTCTTCACATTATAATAAAGATTTAATTCACAAATCACAGCATGCAATTATGAGCTGTAATTTAAATTAGTTTTTTTAATATTTTTTTACAAACGTAACTTCGTATCTATTATTTACCATCGCCAATTAAAGATTTGTAAAAAATTGCTAATATTTTAAATACGTAGCTAAAACGCAACATATTTTTTCTTGTAAGCACTAATATTTTCTTATCTCATGTTTTACTGAGTCTGTAAAAACGTTCCGCAAGAGGTGGGTTAAGAGGTTACGCAAACTGTGGCGATTCTTGCTTAGTTAAACGTTTACAGGAAATTCGTAAAGCTGAAGAGGGTCGGTGGCCAGCGCGGCTACAGAATCCTGGCGATTGTGATGATATATGGGGGAGCATTATTTTCTTATCTTTTCTCTTTCTAACTCCACCGCCCATACTTCATTCTCGCCCTTATTATAAACGTTATACATTTCATATCTCATAATAGAAGCGTTGCCTTCAACGGTGTTGGTATTACGCAAATTTTTGGTAATGTGTCATGGACGCCGAGTCGAAAGTGCTTTTGCGATATTGCTTTTTTGGAGGTATAAATTAATTTTTGTTTGAGCGCCTAAGGAAATTGTTTGTTGAATATACCTAATAATTGCATTTCAGATTACTTTATCGTTGGAAAGATGATGGAACAAGTGAGACAATATTTTTACTGTATAAGGAAAATGCGAGATGTCTATATAATCGTAATTCCGGTGAAGTTTACCTAAACATTGACTTTAATTTTGTACAAGATGAAATACGGTACATGGTGCATAAAATAAGTGAGATATTATTTAAGTCGAGTTTGCCAAGAGTTTTCATAAGAATATTCTGTAAGAATTACCTACAATATGATTTTTGTTTAATGATAAACTCGAAATTGCTTTTTTCCCGTTAAAACACTTATTGTAATCTCTATCCAACATTACAATGCTGGCCTAGCCATCAGTCAGTATAAACGATTAAGCGGTACATGACGTGAGATACTGGAACGATGTTGCTGACGCGATAATAGATGGCGCGCCCTGATTGCTTTATAGCAACGGCTAATTGAAACCATGTGCTGATTGCAACTGATACGAATACGAACATTCTCGATTATGCTGTATATGCTGAATTTACAGTACTTATTGGTCTAAAAACTTTTGACACTACGCAATAAGAATAAAAGCACATGATTTTCAGCATAGTGTACTGAAATTTTAAAACCGGCCAAGTGCGAGTCAAAGCGCTCGTAGGCTTCCGTAATAATATCTATAAAAATATATTTATTTTATTGTAAATAAATTATTTAGTATATATTCACTTTAGAATATTTGGATAACTTAGTATTTCAAGCGGCTACCTGTTGTTTTTTGTATAGAAGCCCTCCTTAAATATTTATTTTCTTCTGTTCTTAGTATTTGTTATTATACACGGCAACAGAAATAAGTCATCTAATTAATTGAATCAGGCGTTATTTTGCGGAAATCCATTGTTATAAGGTTAGGTAAAAACTACTTTGCAACAATCCGCAATCACAACGTACACGAACGCACATGATGGTGTTTACTTTGTCATGCAATAGCTTCCTCCCACATTGGACAAATGCACACGCAACGATAAAAAATATACACCAGCAGTGGTACACTACCAACACGTGTTTCGCAAAAATGGAGAATCATCAGGGTTATTGACTCTACGACTGTTACTCGCAAAGTACATTGCTAGTAGCTGTCGTACGTTGTAGTTGCGAATTGTTGCAAAGTAGTTTTTTACCTAACTTTGTCATAGTGTAAACCTCAACTATCCAGCTATTACGGAGAGCATTATAAGATTTAGCCTGGTGGTTCATTGTTGCATATCTCCTACTACAGAAAAAACGTCAAGCTGTACATCAAACGTCCATCGAGGCCACTTAGTTTAAATAAGTCTCTGCGTCCCATGGATACATATCCATGACCAGACCCAGACCAAAGGATCGAAAGAGGCGACTAAAAGGGGGCTTCTGCGGTTATGGGCGGTATGTGCCAGAACCTGGAGTCCTCTCGTCGGGTTTTAGTGCAGTACAAATCCCACATTATCCGGTATCCTCTCCCAAGGTGCTGGTTACCTCTTGAAAGACCCCAACCCCCTCCCCCCATTACGATACCAAAATGCACTCCGGGAGTGCCGGCAGAAGTGAAAACTTGAATATTAACGTTGTGCATTTTTGATATTTTGGAATGGTTGGGAAATAATTTTGCACGAATTGCTTTAATTATCGGTATTATTTTTCATCTAATATTTTCAGTAGGTTTTCATCTAGTATTTCTTCGTCACTTTTTTCATTAATGGATGCACTTTGTTCAATATTTTAAATACTTGATATAAACGAATTTTAAGATAAAATTATACTTGACGCTGGCAATATGCAGAGTTTGCGATTCCATAATTGAAGAAAAAAAAGTATAGACAGCCGTCAGACGAGCCGTCATCAGCTGTCACCCCTCCGTCTTGGTCTAAGAGCCGGTGAAGATATTCACTCGTTCGGTTATTACAAGAGTGAAGGTGATATGAAAGAAAATTGATTAAAATTAATTAAATTAAAAATAGCTATGGACACGTTTCGATAGTCAAGTTATCATAGGCATATATGTTTATAAATTATATTTGGTAAAAAATATGTCTCATCGAATTATCAGATCGGTGAAGGTCGATCTTCCACGTCTCCTCCTTACGAAATTTTTCGATCAGCACACGTGACCTCGCGCGAGTTTCACAGTTTTTACCCATCCCACAAAAGTGCTCAACGCCGCTAAAGAAGTTTTCACTTCAAAAAAAAAAAACAAACGACCAACCATCTAGGCCACTTAATTTAAATTAGTCTCTGCGTCCTATGGATATGTATACTAAAGGAACTAGACCAGACTTAACTGTAAGTCAGTCCCAGTCCTCTAAAGTAGTATACGTGTACTGCTAGTCTGCTATTGATGTCAAACCTTGCGAGTAGCGATGTCTATTCCATAAATAGATCACAGTGACTAAATATAGGCAATATTTCTTACAAACAAAGGTAAACCCAACAGCGTCCAATATTATAGTTCTAATAATATCCAACGTTTCGCATATTGATTAAATCCAGGTTTCTTCCATTATGCCTTACCTTGATTGTTTTGTAGTAACTAATTGCTAATTGAATGCATCTGGTTGCAAGTGATGGGGAACATTGCGAGAATATTCTAGCGCATTGTAAACAGATAATTGAGATAGAATGGATCTAACTTATGTGATGAGGGACTACCTTGAGCAGTTTATGCTATCAAATTGCCTCCTAGTTAATTAACGTTCTGTTACCTACTTTAAATTCTTAGTAATACCTGTTTAAATATATAAGCTATAAAACAATATTTAGTATGCTAATATTGTAGTACTTCTAATAAATAAGTTCTTCCAAAAAAGAAAAAATAATATTCAAATGGAGCACAGACGTATAACCTCACTCTAAAATATTCAGATGTGAAATGGGTGACCGCTATTGGCAAAAAAATTCATGCGCGTTTCCGTACTTCGGTGGGCACGTTAAGTCGTCGGTCCCGGTTGTTGTCGATAGATAACAGTCGTTAAACCTAGTCGGAGGCCTTATGGGTGGTTTGAAAACATCCGACAACGAGTTGGCCACTAACCCGCATCTCCTTACTTACCTACTCCGTACTTATTGTAGGTGGGTAAACATCCAAACCATAAAATATACATTTGAATACATCATTTAGACTTCTTCGCTGTTCATTCGGTCACTTTTAATCCTTGGAGACGTACATTTGTTTTCCCTCACCACAAAGTTAAGCGAATTTTCTGAGTTAAAACTTAGATTCTAATCAAACCGTCCTGATTCGATAATTGTACTATTCAGATTCATTTTATTAGTAAAAACATTAACTTTATATTATGAACGTTACGCATGATCTTTACTATCTACATTTATAATTTTCTATTTCCTGACCCTTCATTATAGCAAGACGGCCGTCAGCCGGTAAATAAGGCCCTGCCCTAAGGTCGTTAGTCCCGCGTGCGTTATAATATCTTATGCTCTTTAACGTATCACCTAATGACGTTAATGCTATTTAGCGCAGAGAGCGTAAGGCGACAGCGCTAATAGTGTGTAGGTTATTATAATTAAAGCAAGTCGCTTGGAAGAATTTACCTACGTTGAGGACAGGCGATGTAGTTTGTGAAGTGGTTGTAATGTGTAATGTTATGGTCAATTGATGTAGCTATTTCAGTATTAGGTTTCGTATAATTATTCGTATAATTATTTAGCACTGTAAATTATATAAATAAAATAAAAATGAAATATTTTTGCAAAGGTATAGAGACAGGTACCTACGTCAGATGACGTATAGATAGGTACACTTTTTTAAACTTCGTTAAACGGTAATCAATTAAGTCTATTCTAATCTAATCTAATATTAAACAAATACATTAAAAGGAAATGTTTTTCTCCTCCTGAGTAATTGTGACATTATTAACTTACTGTTGTGTATATTGCCTGGCAATGGGGAATGCAATACATGAAAAAAGGGAGAATTATTAAAAAAAAATTTATGCATTTTTCAAAGACCCCTGTGGCACAATGGTAAATGCCGCACTACCAATCGAAGGGTCCCGGGTTCGATTCCCGGCGAAGCAGAAATTTGAACGATGAGATTAATTTTATTAGAATAATTTTATCTTGTATAGTGTTTCTGTCTTTGTGTGTGTGGGTCCAGTCCAGTGTGAAACCTTTATCTATTTATTGTTTATACCATAGACTTAGTATATACTACCTATATATATCCTAAGTCTATGGTTTATACATACCATGTTGAAACTTATGGACATATAAATGAACACTGCTTAATTTAAAATACTAGTTCTATCAAATCGTTTTAAATCACATTAATTCATTACATAACAGCGACAAAAAATAAATAGAGTTTAGAAAGAGCACAAAGTGATACAGTGCACGATAAATATTTGTCCAACCAATGGCATACATCTAAATGGCTACTCGTCCGCCAGAATTAATGACATTTTTTCTAAACGGGTGCGAAATATATAAATTATACTCGGTTAAAACAGAGTTTCAAAAACACGCGAGGCATTATTTTTATAAATCGGCTCCGAAACGCGTCAGAAATGTATCACGCTGCTCTTCACGCCGAAAACCAAATAACTACGGATTGGAATAAATAATGTTGTTTTGTTGATTTAAATCCATCTGAAATAGCAATTTCAACTGGAAAAACGAGATTTTACCGCGATCCGACAGAAAACAATGGAGGCGAATTTGATTATCTCCATTTTTAATAGCTATTCCAATTTTATTTTCAGCTTATTTTTCATTACTGCAGAGACAGCGTTTACTGAAAAGCAAAGCGTAATAAAATTAAAATATTGCGAAATTCAATCAATATTTGCATTGCAGCACCAGTTTTATAGAAACACTTTAGTCCATTCAATTTACGAATACTCTCTACGATTAATTAAACGGAACTAAGTTGAAATTGGTTACGATTCGCCGTTTTACAGCGTTTGTAAACAAGGTCGGACAATAAAATAGTGGGCCAGCCTTTGAGGAATAATTGAGTGGACACCGGGGATTACTGTTTATTTACATATCGGCCCAATTAACCAGTACAGTGCTCATTACGGATTCAAATCGCAGTCACAACATTCGCACGCCAGCCGATTTTCCGGGAAACTCCATGAAAAGTTCATAACGGTGTTGACTTCGCTCGGAAGCGGATTGCGTAATGGCCTTTGTGGAGTACAAAAAGCGAGCGATCGGGCTCAGATCCTTTGTACGGCTTGCTTTAGTCAGTTGACAACATAATTATCGACTGTTGTGTAGACAACTAGGCCGGTCAACGCACTTCGGTCGAAATAGACGCAGTTGACAATGCAGTAACATCACGAATACGGACATGCCTCGGGAACGAGCGACGCGGCTGATTACGGCTAGTATTGTCAATCACAATGACATTAGATGAGCTAGTAAGCCAGTCTAGAGCGGACCAATGAACGCCATTTTCAGATGTCCAATAATAGTTACTGTTCAAACTAGAGTAGTGAAACGCATTCATAAGACCGGTATCTATTGCTGATTTCTTGTTACGGTGAATTTAATCACAATGATCGAAATATATACAATAAATACCTATAGTAAAAAGGCGCTTTTTTAAATTGACATAGTGAGGCCAAAAGGGCAAAGAAAACAAAACGAATAAATCTCTAAATATGAAACGCTTAAATCGATAAGACATAACAATAAACTTTGTTCAATAGCTTCTAACACAGGACAATATCATACATAACAGTGTCTTTTGTATGCGACCGAAAATATACAAAAACCTACCGGAATTCCTCAAAATAAAAGCGAGCAATGAGTTTAAAAAGGAACTTAAAACGTATTTACTGGAAAAGAAGTATTACTCGGTCACTGATTTTCTAAACGATAAAGCGGCATAAAGGAATTCCATAAAAACCTGGGAACCTGCTTTTTTTCCTCTCAGTGTACAAAAACACTGCAATATGGGTACCCAAAGCCGACGATTGGATCCGATCCGAAAAGAAAAATAAATAAAATTAATAAACTAAAGGGCAAAATATGGGTACAAATAATGATAAAAGTAGTATAAATATAATAAAATAAATAACTAATAAGTTTTTAATTATTGTAATATTTGCATACCTCATGAAGGTACATAATGGCGAACCAAATGTATAATATATATACACCTTTTGTAAACACCCATATTTGTGCAAATAAAAGTCTTTGTCTTTGTCTACAATTTAAGTATTTCACTGCATTCTTAATGCATTTACAGCATTTTCATAGCATTAGGACTATCATAATTTTCACTCGACAGCTGCTTAAATATGTTTAATCTATCAATCAATCTAAATTTCATGGTATTATTACAAGATTCGTTTAAAATTGGTCAATTTTCAAGTAATTAGGTTTATCCATTTTATATTTCTTCGCTTAATGTTTGTCTCGTAGATGCCTGTACACTATGTACAGATGTAGATGCATGTACACTATGTACAGGCATCTCCAACAATGAAACAAAAAAACTTTGCAATCCAACGAACATGCGCTATGCTATGTACAATATTTATTTTCATTTCCAAATCTTGAAACGTATGGAATAAATGGGGCGTTATTACCCACTTTCAGAAAAAAAGATCTAGTATTTGTACCTACTTAACTAATAAACAAGATCCTAACTTTATTAGCTTATAAGTAAAATAATAGGCCGTATCATATCGTGCCAGTTTATGTTCTTGGTATTTAATTTGCTAATAATACACCAGATTCAGTTTAATAGTGTACTACAGTGTATAATTGTAGACTCCATATAAGTAATATTGGATATCTGTTCGTAATGGCCTGTTATTACTCGTATTTACAATGCATTCACTTTGACAACAAAGTACAAGTACTAAATAGCGTCGAATTTGTTTCTAAATCTCTAATTAGCTAGCACAAAATTAATTACAAGACTTTTTGACTAATGAAAGGGAAAAAATATATTTAAAAGAAATTAGAAATGACTTCGAAAAGTAAAAAAAAAAAAAGTTAATTACTATAATAGCATGATACTCTTTCTAGCGACGACTCTTAAGACTAGTTTGGATTTATTTTAGAATTTATTTGTGTATATTGACATTGACACCAATATGCATTCATTTTCTCTTGCAACCCGCAATAAGGTAATAGAGCAAGCTCCAGGCATTAGGCATCTCTAGTTATAAGCAGCGATGGCCTGTTAGTAAAAAACCGACGACGCGACTGATCCCGGTTTCAAATCCTCGGAATGCACCACTGACAAAGAAATTTGTAATGTGCGCATTAACGAGTATCGCTGCTCCAGGGTGACGGAAAATATCGTGAGTCCGTGATATTTAATTGATTACGATGTTCCCCATCGCCGTGCATGCCTGAGAGAAATTCATATTTTCTTGAAAGTATGACGTCCACCAATCCGCACTTGGCCAGCGTGGTGGTCTATGGCCTAAGTCCCTCTCACTTGTGAGAAGGAGACCTGTGCCCAGCAGTGGGACATAAAAAAGCTGGAAAAAAGTTATGGGGAGAAGCCCATGCCCAGCAGTGGAACACAAAAGTGGTAGCAGCAATGCATTTGTTTTGGAGCCAGTAATACGATTTAGTGGCCAATTACGACAACGATTACTTGACGACTTGAAACAAAACCTATCTTAATTTAGGGCGCGCTTGTTATGTTCAGTTCCCTTAGTGCAAGTTTGTAAACGCGCAAACGTTACTACTGCGTCCGAGTTAACATTGGATAGATAGACTTTAACCTGAAAGGAATAAGGTCTATAATTAAATTCTTAACGCAAACGCACTAGTAACGTTTTCGCGTGTGCAAACTTACACTAAGGCATCAGGTGTGTAGGTCACATTACATTGACTTATGTTTACCTAGACCCAGTTATACTAACAAACATATAACAATACTATCAGACAGACTACTCTTCAGGCACTACAGTCCGATGAAACTCAGTCACAATTAACCTTAAAATGTATCCATGCAGTCAATAGACTGGGCGCACACAACAGTGTAACTCTATGTCTACTTGTAAGGATTCTTACTGGTCACTGCAAACTAAACAAGCACATGTTCAAACTAAATCTAAGATCCACTGCTAGGTATATTTAGATACTGCAATGGCTAAGAGGACTCCGGTATAGGGGGAAGTGGGGCACCTTGATACGATTTTTACTTAGACCCAATAATAGACGATCTATTGACAGTAACATCCAATTTAATAATTATAATATATTCAATATATATTCAACTAACTTGTTAAATTCAAATTAACCGTTAAATTTAATGACAAAAAGTATGAGAGCCTATTTACTAAAAAATGAAATTTGTATCAATGTACCCCGAGTGTGGGGTACATTGATACATATACTGGGGCACTTTGATTCATAGAAATGTTTCTACAAATTAAACAAGTTTTACTGATTTCTATGACATTTATTTATTAATTGCTTATTTTTTTACTTTTTGGTAAATTATGTGCACTTAAGTACTAATTGAAATAAAATACTTTTTGCAGTCTTTATATAAAAATAGAACAAGTATATCTAAATAATAAACTACGCCATGAAAAATATTTAAACAAAAATACATAATCATTCTTTATTTGGCCTAATAAGTCATCGCTAGTTTTTATGAAGTAAATTAGCTTACATTGAAATGTTCATAGGTGACAAATTAATCTTAAAATTGAATAGAGAAGCTGTTCTAGTTCCTTTTTTACTATAGGATCTGGTAATTTCATCACAATATCAGAAATATTAACCGAACCTCCGTCTTTTATATCAGGAAACACAAAAGTTAAAGTCGGCTAAGCTTTAAAAGGGAGACTAGAAAGTCGCTAAGGCTATCGGGGTATCTTGCTTGACACTATTTTTCCACAAAATGCTTATAAGGTTGCTTCTTTCCTGCGTTAATTACCTTTGTTATAACATAGTCAGATATCGCAGAAGCCACAGAAATTTCATCGATGGAAGTTCTCTTCGTTTTGCGTTTAAATGTTGGAACCATTTTTCTATAAAGAAAATAAAAATATATTAAGTCTTACATACTCATACATACATTTAACAAAACATCGGGGTACATTGATACGTATCAATGCGCCCCGAGAGTACTTGCATCAATGTGCCCCTGCCTACTACAATCAAAATAAATATTTTATAAAAATTAAAGCAATAAATAATCAAAAAAATTAAGTCTATGTAATGTAATGACAGATATGTACTTACCAAATGTTTTAATATAACACAGGTAACACTAAATAAATTAGAAGAATCACATCCGAAAGAAAACTACGAAAATTTAGTTGCGAGCATCAGAAACAGGTTTTTAAGTGCCAGCCGCTAGTCTTCGAGAGTACGTTGCTCCGCGCTAGTGTGCGTGTAGGGTGTATTATTACCTTCTTATCTGTGTCAGATGGCTCGTCTAACGCGTTTTGTTTTCGATGAATATTGACTGTATCTATGTGCCCCATGTATCAATGTACCCCATCTCCCCTACACATCCTTTGCGATGTCAAACTTCTAGATTCCAAGCGCATCGCACGTTTCTAACAACCGTAGGCCTTGCGAATCAGATATAAACGCGGGGCCAGGCTACAATAGATCATTTACTGGTCACAGTGGCCTTGGGGTTGTACACCTCTCCATCAACTCAAATAATAATAATATGGTTACCCAAATCTTACAATCATGCATAGTTTAACCGCTACGCGTCTGTAACCGCCTGATATCTACTCATGTACTCGTACGTATTGACAAATATTCATAAGTACGTATAACCTCAGATGGCCCTGAAATTCTTTTTGCGAATTTGTCACCAAATATTTGTTTAACACTTAAAGCGTGCATTATTAATATTTATTTGTTTTAGGTCGAACAAGTGACACAAGCATGCAAAAGCAAGCAGAGCAAATATAAATACTTTTGGTACCTTTAAATAGTTTATGTTGTGCTATCTCTCTCTCTCTTTCTCTCTCTCTATAGAAATAAAAATTGTCTGTGCCCAGTGTTTAATTAAATGTTTAATTAATATGGAATACTAATTCAAACTTTTTCGTTTGTATTTAAAATTACAAGAATCTAAATAAGATGTCAAACAAAGCATAGATATGACACAACATTGACAAAAAATATCTTCCACATGTGGCTAAGCTCTGGCTTAATATATCAAAATTGTAACAAAAAAGGGTTGAAACTGAGCAAAAAAAGGAACTGTTATTTGGGACGGTAGTCTCCGCATCACTTACTGGGACATGTGTCAATCGTCGCACGATTAATTATAGTTTGAGCAGTAAACTGGGCTTATGTGACACCATTGTAGGTCGCTATACACACACGTGTATAATTGATAGACTATTATTTTTCTTTCAACAATGGCATCGCACTATCTCTGCAAATTGTGGGTATCAATTAAGTAATAATTTCAATCCAATTTTGCCAATTTCGTTGAAACTGAACTAGTAATAATATCAGTGGTCAGTAATCAGTCAGTCAAAATGGTCAGATATCCAAGTAATGGGTTGACTACTTTACCAGAAGTGGCCAGATCGTAGTCGTCGAGTTTTGAAGGCAACTAAAAAAGAACAAATTTTTGTTCCACTATTTAATTCTATTATACCGAGTATTATAATATCATAAATTTTTAAAAATATAACTAAAAAATGCACCAATAAATAAAAATAAAACCAGATACGACATGCCTGTTTCACACATTAAAAATTTGTAGATTATATAACATTTTTATATAATTGTCATAATGCGATAATTGCTTAAAGCATCAAAGGTACTGACTGGGAGTTTTGGCGGGAAGTCGAAAAAGACATATTGTGCTCTTGTTTTATTTTCATTTTCTTGATTTATTTTTGAGTAATGTCGGATAAAGTTGATGACATTTTGTTTGATATAGGTTAATTACAGTGCACGAGTGCCTCCAACATTCCATCGGACACGTTCTAGTAAAGTAGCCATCGCTTTACTTGAATGTTGGACTGACTAGACTAACTGATTACTGACGACTCACTTATTGACTTTGTTATTACTTCGTCCAGTTTCATTGAAACTGGCAAAAAATTGATGCAAAAATTATACTTGACGCTGGCAGTATGCACAGAGTTTGCGATGCCATAATTGAAAAAAAAAGAGTACTGACTCACCCGTGTCATACCTGTCAGTACCTGTGATGCTCTAACAATAATAATTGTCATTACATAGGTCCAAATAGGAAAGCTCAGAAGGCCATATTAGAAGTACTTTTTGGGGTATTTTCACAGTATTTTATAGTAACGTACTGTTCGATTCTTTGTGTATTTAAATGCAAATAATGCGGCTGAACCAGTCAACCATTTTATTTCGTGGTACCTAAATGTAAATAATGTAATCCTGGAACTGAAAGAACTGAATTCATTCCATAAGTACACCATAAAAGGACTATTCGTGACAATTAACAAATAGGATAGCTCTTTAGGTAGGTTAACAACAAATGTAGGTCCGAGTTGCTCATACTTAAAAACAAGCTCTTTAGGTAGGTTAACAACAAATGTAGGTCCGAGTTGCTCATACTTAAAAACAATCAAAGTCTGTAAACATATTTTTTACGCAACCACGATTTAATCACATTGGTACTTAACCTTATGAATGTGAGGACTCAGAAAGTGGCGTTAGTTAGAAGCTACTTCTGGAATGTCTGAATTCCAAAAGTTACTTCTTACTTATGCCAGTACTTCGTACCACAATGAATAGTTTAATTAAATTATAGTTTTATATGCTGTTAATTTTAGATATCTCATTGTTTGTGATTTGTATTGGATGACGTTTTCCTTGATGCTTCCTTCTTATTTCTTCTTTACTCGATACTCGATAGAAAAAATAAAAATATCAACAAATTTTAATGAAAATTGTTAAACAGAAAGAGTGGACTTTGGGAAAGAACATAGGATGGTTATTATCCTACGCGATCCTATATCACATAGTTTCTTATAAATGTGAGAGCGTGTTTGTTTGTTTGTCCCTCTTTCACGTTGTGATGGAGTGATCTTATATATCTTATGGATGATATTTCTGCGTCGGTATAATCCGTCCAGCCTCTCCCGGCTCGAGAGTGACATTGGCTATTTTTCACCGATTAATTAAATTGCATTTGATTCTTTTTAACGCGGGACAGAGCATAGAAATAAAATGAACACCAAAATAATAGTTTATCCTTTCGTTACTCATATTTTTATACTAAAACACGATCGTGGGATTTGCACCTGCTCCGTGCTTCGGAGGGCACGTTAAGTTGTTGGTCCCGGCTGTTGTCGATAGATAACAGTCATTAAAACTTGTCGGGGTGGCCACTAACCTACGTCTCCACCAACCCGCATTGGAGCAGCGTGGTGGAGTAAGCTCCAGGCCTCCTCCAATGGGCAGAGACCCGTGCCCAGGAGTGGGACGCAAAAAAGCCACCATAATTTATATGGAGTGTACCCCTTTTACCCTTTAATGTACCCGACCTTTTTCTTGCTAGGAATTGTGGGGTACAATAAGTTAAAAGTAGGTACGTCGGAAATTTGCACTCTCTGAGTTATATAATACTAGGCTTCCGCCCGTGACTTCTCCCACGTGGACCCGTTTTATAGGTTCCTGTAGGATAAAAATCGTCCTATGTCCTTTCCCACGATCCACTCCATCTGTGTTCCAAATTAAATTTAAATTCGTTCAGTAGTTTAAGCGGGAAAGCGTAGCAGACAGACAGACAGACAGAGTTACTTTTGAATTTATAATATTAATAAAGTAGCGATATAAGCTATTGCGCGGGATAGTGCACAACCTGGTAGTGTTGTGTGGCCTAGCCTTCTGTGTCCCGGAGCGCTATAAGTGGAGGCCGAGGCCGTCGACGCCTAACGCTGCTGGTGGTTCCGCGATCTCGGACAAAGCTACTTGCCAAAGCGCCATTTATATAAAGCAATGGCAAAAAGGCATCAATGCGTACCTTACACAGTCTAAATCGTGTTCATGAAAGGCTTGATTTATTTTCATGTCCCTTGAGTGAGTTCGCAAGGGTAACACTAAGTGTTTTTAAATTTCAGTTAATTGTTAGTTTTTTATGATTATGATTGTTTATCGGTTGATAGAATTGCTTATAATAATGGTTGTAACAAATTTATCATAAGTAATTTATTCTGTTTATCTTTTTTTACATGTTACATAATTTTAATTTTATAGATAACTAGCCTTCCGCCAGCGGCTTCGCCCGCTTGGACCCATTTTATAGGTTCCCGTAGGATAAAAACCATCCTATGTCCTTTCCCAATGTCCACTCTATCTGTGTTCCAAATTTCATTAAAATTGGTTCATTAGTTTAAGCGAGAAAGCGTAACAGACAGACAGTTACTTTCGAATTTATAATATTAGTAGGGATAGAGGCCGCCCGCGACTTCGTCCGCGTGGATGTTTGATTGTTTGAACACGCTAATCTCAGGAACTACTGAAAAATTATTTTTGTGTTGAATAGTCCAGTTATTAGGGAAGGCTATAAACCTATATAACATCATGCTATGCGACATTAAACTCCTCCAACGATGTATTCTGTGCTCCAACGCACACACGCACACTGTTTTGATAGATATGATCTTTGACGTTAGGAACACACCTACATTGCTTAGACAACAGTGAGTGCTTGTAATTTAATATGAACTTTATACAATAGCAATAAAGCTCAAATTGACTACGTTTTAGTTATAAAACATTTGTATGGGAAAAAGAAAAGGGCTGTTTTTATGGTTTTTCCGGCAATTATTCGAATTTTTCTCGCCGTACAAACCATCCTTGAACTTCAACGAACATTTAAAAAAAACAATTGGCCAAATTGGTCTAGGCGTTGTTGAGTTATGCGCTTACCAACACATTTTGCGATTCATTTTTATATTATAGATAAGGATAGTAATGATTGTGATTACTTTAAATTGTAATACGTTTTTTCAGAATTGCCCCCTGTCAAATTTGGCTTCTTGTAAGGACAATGGGAGACTTTAAAAATAATAAATTAACAAAATGTTAGTGAAATCGAAGATACAAATTTAATACGTAAATAAATATCTCACCAAAAAGATTTTCATGTAAAAGTTGGCAAAGAAGAGATCATAGGGCTCGCACTGTTAAAAGTTATCAGATAACTAGAGCCAAGCTTTAAATTCAACTCGCCTTAATTCTACGAGGCTTTGCTTCACAAACGTACACCTGAGTCAAAATTCAAAGTTATTTGAACTTGATATTAATAATGATGTAAATATTATAAGTATGAAGTATTGAGAATTTTGTTTATCTTCTATTATAAAAGTTTAAGGTTATGACTAAGCTAACCTATCCCACGGGAACATAAAATTTTTGCGAAATAAAAAGCAGTCTATATAGGTAGTATTCCAGACTATAATCTATCTTTGTGCTAAATTTCATCCCGATCCATTCAGTCGTTAATACGTGATTGAGCAAAACCATACATCCAAACTTTCACATTTATAAAATTAAATTCATACCAACGATTTGAGTTACATATTGTTTGCGCTAGGCCAAGTTTTTTTTCAAGGCGTCTTTTCTTATTACTCCGACATGCTCTATTATTGTCAATTAAATAGAAAAAAAAATTAATGATAGAAAAACTCTATTCAAAACCTCCTAAAACGTGGACTAAAACCTCCTCTTAAGGTAAAACCCCAGTCCCGAAAGCCGCAGTAATTGAAGGCATCTGAGAGAAACCTATTTGTACGACAAAGCAACCAAGTCGGGCCATTGTGTTGTTTAAGAGTTTAAGGTGTGTATTGTCAGAAAGGATTGAAAGCTGGTGCAACTATAGAAACGTTAGGCCTTTACATGATGGTAAATCGCCTTTCAAACCATGAATATGAACTTGGTTTTAATATGTCAATTATTTATATCAATTGTAAATAGGAGGGACTTTCATGGTTCTACCGTGAAAGTACCACCAATGCTGATGGCATTCCTGTCGTGAAATAATTCTATAGTCCTACTTAATATTATAAACGCGAAAGTTTGTAAGTATGGATGTTTGTTACTCTTTCACGTAAAAACTGCAGAATGAATTTTAATGAAACTTCACAATAATATAGCTTATACATCAGAATAACACATATGCTACAAATTATAAAGATATTGTGTGTATTGTCCAAAATATGACGATAAGTGTCAAGTAAGGAGAAAAAAATATACCATCTGCGAGCTATTCTGGCGTTCGCTGCCAAAACCGCTAGAGTTACACATATTAAGTATGTAATGTATTATGAAAATGTTTATCTTAAATAGTACTACAAAAAAGCCGGTCCAGCGGCACTTCAGAAGGGACTTCACTTTATGCTAATGATCCTCTCTAACGCGGGCGAAACCGCGAGGCACAGCTAGTTCTATAATATTTTGGCGGTTACTCCAATTGTATAAGGTGATGATGTTCATCTCATCCGTTCTCCTCGGGAGTAGCAGTGCACCTCATATTATTATTTCCTCAAACAAGATTCGAGCTTCTTTAAGGTTTGATATAGTTGTTGACTATCTATAGCGATTACCTGAACAGTATGTTATAATAATACTTTTTTAATAAACAATTTATATCAGCACAGATTAACTCAAGTAGATCTCAAGTCTTAAGCTTTTGTAATAAAACATTCATCATAGTAAGCATTTCAATAACTCTGAAACGTTAAACAAATAATATATTACAATGAATTCAAATGCTTAATGAAATAAGAAAGTTTTGACGACATTTAAGAATCTTTAGCTCCTGAATAAATGAACAGCGAAGACCCTTTTGTTTCACTGTTCGTCGGTAAATTGATTACTGAGATTCATAAAAATATCTCCATTGAGACTTTCTTTGTGATTTTATTTTTATATTTATGAGATGCTGCTACTTATAAAGGAAATAATTTTTAATTTTGGCATCCATATTTCACACAAAATTATTTTTGTTTCTCAAAAGCTTATTAGCGGCATTTTGCGGTAGAAATAACGACTATGTCATTAAATACATTTATTAATTTGTGGTGAATAATCGGCACTGGTAGACGAAGACGGTGTTTGTTAAAGTGAAAGTCTTCAGTTTAAAAATAAAAAGAAGTGTAATAAAAGCCATACACACCATTTGCACTTCTTTTTTATTTTCAAGATGAGCTAATAACAGATTCATTTGCAGGAGTGCGATTGCAATGATTTGATTATAATAACAATGATAGAGACGAATATTTTGACGAAAGAAGAAAGAGATCAGAGTATGATTAGGTACATATATACATTTTAATATCGCAATAAATTCTTGGATTTTTAAAGATATTGTTTGAAACCTTCTTAATAATACACAACAAAGTATTGCTCTCCACTTTAAATTTGCATTTAAATCTGCGTTAATGGCTATCGTTATTCACGTTTCTGCATCAATATCATTGAAGACGACACCTATTTTAGCACAAAGTGAAAATGAAACAAGAATCTTTCTTGCGTTTTAAGTGTGATGTCTTTTTGAAAAGGTACAAAAGAGTGGGGTTTTGAAAAACGATTACGTTGTATAGGCATTGTAGTGGTGGAAAATGCATTATCGGCATAATTACGACAATTATTCACTCCTAACTACAACAGGGACAAAGACCGCTGCGGTGTGATTTAGCGGAAAGTTTTCAACAATTTCAAAAATATTTCACGTATTTCACACGTGCGGGTGAGTCAAACTCTAGCGTAATTAAAAGTTAAATGCCTATTTCAAAACTGCTTATACTCGTAGTTGCGGACTTTTACTAACTCTAAATGATGACCCGTATTACGCAATTGTTACGTTGCCGGATTATGAAACGAGGGACCCGGGTTTGGCCCCCAGAAATTGGAACGATGATTTTCAATTTCCGTTATCGGTCTGTTTATTTTCGTTCATGCCAAATATATAAATTAACTAAGGACGCACACTTCCAAAAAGGTACCTATGACACAAGCATCCTGGTTTGGGTCCAGTGCAAATTATTTTTCTTGAATAGCTGAATTTGAATTAAAAAAGTGAAGACTTCAGCTACAGTGGGGATACCTATTTGGAAATCTCTGATACAGGACAGAGATTTTCAAATAGAATAGAGGTCATACGCTGAGTTATCATTTACCAAATCAAACAATAACGAACTAAAGGGGCCCCGAGACGGTCAAACGGTTTGATTCAAACACGTAAATTTTGGTTTGACTCAATCCATTTTGATCGTTTACAAAGGTAGTTTGAACGGTTTGTCAAACATTTACGGGTTTGGAACACGTTTGATGAAATTTCATATTTTTGTTGTGTTTGACGCGCTGTTTGATCGTGTTCCGACGCGTTTGATTGAACAAACTCGGCTTAATTTGAATGATTGATTTTGTAGCGTGAGCTTGTGTGTGACGAACAGTAAGCAGTAACAAAAAAACAGTAAACATGAGTAAATCGCGATCCTTGTTCGAGGGCATCTTGTCTGCGTCACACGTCTAATTACGACAGCGTACCGAACCAAACTGCGCAATGCCGTTTGACAACCGTTCAAACCGACATCAAACGGTTTCATCAAACACGTGAGGTTTGAATCAAATCGTTTGACCGTCTCGGGGCCCCTTTAGAATGCACCTTTTGGAAAAATAAAAAACTCAGTGAGGTATAACGTTTATAACGTATTAAATGTGAACAAGTTTTTGCGGTTAAACCAGGAAAACCTTTTAATATTGCTAGCGCAGAGTTTGAGCAAATTGCTCTAAAGCACTGTCCGTGTAAGAACCACTCGTAACTTTTCGGCGTGAGTTATGTAATGAAATGGGGGTAAAATTTTAATTTTTAACTAGTACACAATTCAGGAAGCAGTTGTTTCCGACATCGGACGTGACTTAAGAAATGTCTGCTTTCGAAATTTATGTGTTATTGTGTTCATTAGTAATGTTTGCGTTCATCATGGCTATTTAATTTGCACTATTAAAATAAATAATGTGCAAATAAAAGCTAGCGCTGAAAACGTTTATTCTGAGCTTACAATACGCAACCTAAAAATATTATTTTAATCTTTGCTTTGCATAGAATTAATGATTTTGCTTTCTTTGTTATATTTAAATATTCAATCTTAATAAAAGTCTCTATGTATAATGTTTTTGATATTTGCGCCACATTCATTGATAAATGTGAAAAACGGCAAATTGTTTGTAAAGTAGGTTTACGATCGAGATGTTTACGTGATGCGGACGTTGCACGAGAAAATCTCCATTCGTTTGTATGCCGCTAGAGTGAGAGAGACGGAAGATCGGTCCACTCACTCGAACGCTATGCCAGCCTCCGCTCGTGAGGATTCCGCGTGACAAGTTTCACGGAATGACTGGCAGCGCTCGAGATGAGACGGGAGATCGGTCCGTCTCTCTCTCGTTATACCTGCAATCGCGCTCGTGAGGTTTTGGTGTGACACAAGTTTCTGAACATGTCACCCCACTAAAACGATTTTAAAGACGTTATCACGTCAAAAAATAATTATAAATACCTAATCCATAATGGTTTTTAACATAGAAATTAGGGGCAAAGCTTAGATAACATTAAGAACGTCAGTCTTCATACAAGCGCCCTGTCAAAATTGAAGCACTAAATAAATTCCTACAGCTGTCAACAAAATATTTTTATTTGGGGAATTATAAAACGAGCGAATAAAAAAAAACTTTGCGACTGATGATGACATACAGTTTTAATAACTTGAGCGGTATGAATTAGATTAAGCGAAAAATTTACTAAACTAACGACGAATATTGATAATAATAAAATCCAGAACGAGCTTACAAAAAGTGGATTGTGATTAATCCATTTCAGATATTAAAATTTTATCCGAGCGACTACATTACTAAGTGAGCGACTGAAAGAAAACCACTCTGCATTCTGTAAGTTTACACACAACGTTTGACTACCATGGCGTCTCCGAAGCCCTTTGCTTCTGTGTCTGAAAAATACCCAAAACCAAATCAGAGCACCCCACTATCCACGTGGTCTTATCTGTACTACCCCTAGAGTGTATATAAAAAGCCGGAGGCGCGGAGGGAGAACACTCCCCGCCCGCCGTAGGAAAGCGCAGAAGGCGACCAGTAAGCCGAAGCTGCAAAGGCGAGCGCAGGTGCCGCGCTTTCTTACGCTGGGGCGGAGGGAGTGGTTTTCCCGCAGCGCCGGTGAAGTCACGGAGCCAGAGCTTCTTCCCACCTCCATTTTTGATGGGAAAAATCGCTGTACGTTAGGTCGCTCAAATATTATGAAGCTGCTCAACTTGTATTTAAAGTAGTTCAAATTAATGTTTGTAAGTTGCTGTTCTGTTGATTTCTCGTCACTCGCAGACAGTCGCTCACTTAATAATTCTATAACGCAAATTGATTAATTTTGACACTTAAAAGTGTAATTTACAGTCACTAGTTTTATTGCTACCCTTTTTATTTTGACCAAACTAACTATATAATACTACAAAATATTGAAAACACTGTGAAAAGTTATTTTATTAGACTGTTTTCGTTTTTAAATAGTGTTGTGATAAAATTGAACCTGAAGACTTACGGAGCGGCCCGGCGTTTGGTGTCATTAATGGCACCAAAGACAAAGACAAAGACAAAGACAAAGACAAATGATTTATTTGCACAAATATGGGTATTACAAAAGTTGTTTTATACATTTAATCAATCAACATACTTTAATTTGGGCGCGCGAACTTGGTTTCTATAATGTAATTGTAATTATTCTAAGGGGCAAAGATATTTATGACTTGATTTACTGAGATAAAATTAAATATAACATAAAAAATCTGCATTTTGGGCAAATACTTAAATGCTATACAGACCAGGATAGTCCACCTATTAGTATCCCTCGTCATGGACAAAGGTCCTATTACTTCTCATCTGTGTAATCCATTTTTAAAGAAATTCATAATGTGATTAATTCATAGCGTGCTCCATACTTAAGTGTGTTTTAATAGGTGCGCGAATCGAATGCTAAAATAATGACATATTATTATCTTTCTTTGTGCTATTCGCGAAAAAATTCAAAACGGTCATAAAATATTTTAATAATCTTCAGAATTATGTTTAAACAACAATTATTAAATAACTAGCTTGGCTATAAAGAATAAAAAATAACAACCTCAAAAATTTATGGGTCATTATGTCTCATTAGAAATATTTGCATACTTCACTGCTATTTAATTTGCACAATAATTAAAATGAGTAATACGTGCTTATAAAACCCGGTTGAAAACGTTTAATTATATCTGAGCGTTATGTATATTCCTTTTAACAACAGTGCTTCCTTTTCTTATTTGAGCAACAAAAACCTACACGGTTAATACTTAAAAGTAATTTTTCGTAATTGCTAATATTTAATTTAAATAATTACTTAAATTAAATTCAGCTTGGCCACTAATAATTGTTAACGTTAGTTATATTTAAAGTAAATTCACTTAATTTATATTTTATTAATATTTAAATTAACTTTAATTTCTCGTTTACTCTCGTTCCCTAACTAAATCTTATTTTTATATGTTTGGTTAATCCTACTAATATTATAAATGCGAAAGTAAGTTTGTTTATTACTATTTCACGCGAAAACTACTCAACCGATCATCATGAAACTTTGTACATATATTTTTGGAGTTAACAGAAGTAAAATAGGATACTTTAAAAAAATACGTGGGTAAACCGTGGGGCACAGCTAGTTGTTTATAAATAAAAGAAGGAAGACCATCATTACGACTGCGTCTCGGGATTTCAAAGCAGGCCTTAGTAATCCGGTGTTTAAATCACTAGGATATTATTGTTCTGATTTTTAATTACCTTTAGAAAATTCCATTGTCAACCCAATTTATATAATGTCGGAAGCACTATTTTAATAGCGACACCTCGCTCTAAAGGGTGTCGCCGTTGATCTACTGCCGTATAAATAATAATAATGGCTCTCTAACTGTCGTTAAATCGACGTCGCAAACCTGACGCAAAGTACCGAGTTCAGAATGACGTACAGTTGTGAGTTTGTGAGTCACGTTAATTATGACTTATAAAATATTTTTTGGGTCTAGAAAGAAACACCGTATACAGTTCAACGTAACTCTTACCCCTTTTCTTCATCATAAAAAAAGGTTTCCATACTTAATAAAGCACAATTATAAGAAAATATATTCATTTATAGGATAATATGTTAAGCTTATTAATCTTATTATTAATAAAATTAAAAGAAAAAAATCTTTTGAAAAACACGCTTTTAATAAAAAAGAACTAAAAATATAATAATAATTTAAACCTGACAATTTTATGAATAAAAGCGTGTTACAAAGAACATTTAGAACTTCATTATTTTTTTTATTTCATCTTCATTATTTTTCTTTTGCAATCACAATGTAACACGCTTTTATTTATAAAATTATCACGTTTAAATTGTTATCAGGTTATTACTTTTAAATTTATTTTATTTAAAAAGATTTTTTATTTTTTTTATTTTATTTTTAGCATCTAGCACCTAGGACCCATTTTATTTTACCATCTAGCACCAAAGTACTCTTTATGACAAATCATACGAGCCCAAACTCGATAGTGTTGTGTCGTTTAATTACCGAGTTCCTATTTTATGGCCATCTTCCAGCTACATCATCAAACCCTGGTTATCTACCACCTAAGTACTTGTGAAGACGAATCAAATGAGTCCAAACTCGATGGGGTCCAGCTCCATCATCAGATCAGCTCTATGTTATGACAATATTGCATTACCATCTGATTTATTCATGCATGCTAAATTTCATCTCAATCGGAAACCGGGAAGTGGATCAAATTCTACTTGCAGGATTTGATTATAGACAACAAGACAGGTGAATTAAATAAAAGCTTGTAAAATAGTAGTAGACCAGCACGAAGGCCACATGGTGTTCAGCAATCGTCGCTTCCCATAATTATGCAGGTTTTTTTTTGCACGCACGATGTATTTTTTTATTTTTTTATAATAGTAAAGAAAAAATCGACAACCAATTGACACACACTTGGTGGGCTAATATAAGATGAAACTACCAAAACACATGCCATGGTTTTGAAAACATACTGTACGAGTAGCTCATTGCAGTAAGTGGTTCTTATAATATGGAGTAGTCTCTAATAATTACTTTTAGTGGTCGTTTGATTTCACGCACCATTAATTGGTTACTGCCATAAATTATCTATTAGGAGGTCTAGAAAACTTGTCCTTTACAAGCAGACTTGAAGTTTAAATGGTAAAAATGTCTATTCTTTTACTCCTTTTCTAAATGACGTGTCTTATCGCTGTGTATCGCTGTATATCGCTTCTTATTTTTTTAGTTTTTAGTTCGTATTTTCACAAAAGCGTGTTTTTTAGTTTTTTAAACTACATTATTTATTTTTAATTTTTTAGTAGGATTTTTTTTCTCATATTATTGCATTGTCATCGGCCCTTGACCCCTGTGTAAATTTTCAAGTTAATCAGACTCCTAGAAGTAAGTGAAAATGAAGTTCAAAGATTCCATTACATACATACATACATACATACATACAGGTCAAGTTAATAAAAGCGTGTTAAAAAGACTCGACCGAAAGTGAAGGCGTCGGAGTGATGATCCTTAAGAGTTCAAAAAATAAATGTTATTATTATTATATTAAGTATATAATTAGTTCATTCTGAAAATAATGATGGCAATATTACCTATACATAGCATGATTATATCTAAGAAAATATTGTGCCTGGGTCCTACAATGTTTAAAGGGTTTTTTGCCTTGATAGGAATCACGCCTGGAATACGCAGTCATTATTGCACCGTACGGGTGGAATATGCAAATATTAGGTATTTACAATTAAAAATACTTCTTTAAAATCAGTTAAGCATGTTGGTCACATGGTTGCCGGTTCGATCATTACTTGCTATGCTACCCATTCTCAAAGTAGCTTTGATCAAGTGCCGACACTGTGGTCATTATTTGTGTCGCCTACGAATTACTCAACCTATTAATAAATCGTTTGTATCGTATAACCGTCAACAGTGGAACAAGTCGCGAG
This sequence comes from Pyrgus malvae, assembly GCA_911387765.1. Taxonomy (NCBI): domain Eukaryota; kingdom Metazoa; phylum Arthropoda; class Insecta; order Lepidoptera; family Hesperiidae; genus Pyrgus; species Pyrgus malvae. Next base: position 10,248,879 of record OU426955.1, read on the forward strand.
TTCGACAATTGTCAACAAAGTTCGTCGTCGCTCTCTAATCTTAATTGAAAATTCAATCATTTATTCATCCGATCGAAGTCGTTAAGGGTCTCTAATGGCTCGCGTGCCTTTTTCTTCGTTTTTACGTAACATTAAAATGGTCAGCTATATTTTCTATGGAGAATCGAAGGTTACTGCGAAATAACCACGGGGATTTTATGAAAACTCACGGGAACCGTTAAATGATTTTTATCGTTTTTATATTTTTACCTGATTAAATCATAAATCTGGTTTGGTGATATTTTCATTTATTTCGTAAGTCAATTTTTTTAAAGTCAGAAAATATACTTCTACATATCTAAAAAATTTCGAATGATGGATATTCAGAATGTTACTAAATGTTTTTTTTTTTCAATGAAACAGATATCTAGTTTGTTTATAAGAAATCTACAAAGAAGTTATCAACATATTAAGAAATTAATAAAGCTGTCGATGTTTCAAAAACACATAGTTATCACTTTCTTCACAAAGCAGACATCTCATTCAATCTAATTATATTATTAGTAAGTGAGTAACCCAATATCTCTAAAACGTATGTAAAGACAGATAGGTACAAAAAATCATTAAAATATTATGCGTAAAATTAGACTATACTCAACTCGCGCGGACTACGCGTTTTTTACCCAAAGGAATGAGATATTATCTCGGGGTAAAAAGTAGCCTATTCTCTCTATTAACTCTATATTCTGTAGCCCCCAACTATCTCTTTATAAAAACAAGGCATTCCGTAGCACTGTTGCAACGTAAAGTAGGACTAACATACAAACAAATAAATAAACAAACAATCTTTCAAACGTATCAAATAATTAAGTATACAAAATGAAAATAGCCCTTACTTAATTACATTATTTCATAAATTTCCAGGTATTTTAGTTTTTATTACTGTTCTGACTTGTCCAAAAACTAACCGCGTTGCTTAAATCAGCTTAAAGGAACTTAAATCCACTTTCGAAACTGTTTCTATGTGGATTATTGAATTTACAGGTAAGCACGAAGACGAAAATAGAAGCGGGCACCGACTGTAATAAAACATGTAGACTAAATGCTGGAACGAATTGGCGATTTATTTTAGGAGCTTGAATAAAACTGCTTTTAAGTATTTAGGTTCCATTTTGTAACTTTTTGGAAAAGCCGTGCCTATCGAAGGACGAAACGGGAGAAAACGTTTTATTGCTGCAAGCCTTTATTTGCGTCCCACCGCTGGGCACGGGTCTCTCCCCTTTATTATTGGGGAGGCCTGGAGCTTACTCCACCACGCTGCTCCAATGCGGGTTAGTGGCCAACCCGCTGTCGGATGTTTTCAAACCGCCCCTAAGGCCTCCGACAAGGTTTAATGACTGTTATCTATCGTTAATAACCGGGACGACGGCTTTGCATACCCTCCGAAGCACGGAAACGCGCATGAAATTTTTTGCCACTAGCGGTCACCCATCTCACACCTGACCGCGCCCGTTTAGCTAACTTCTTATATAGCTTGAGTTCTACGCTAGCCGCCGAGTCATGCGCGCTTCAACGTTTTATTAATGGATTAATATTTTAGGATATTAATATATAGGTATACGTCATTATCTTATTAGTGGTTTAAAAATAATTGAGTTCAATGGATTTGACGACCCGTGTGGCGTAATGGATACCATTACTGTTGGGTGATGAGTGTGAGACGTCATTTATTATTTATTTTAGACCAAAAATCAAAATAGTGTTTAATATGTAAATTTATATAATATATTTAGACTCAGCGTCAGCAGCTCCGCCCGTTGGACCCGTTTTATAGGTTCCCGTAGGATAAAAACCATCCTTTTCCCTTTCCTAATCCTCTTTCCTTCTTCACTCTATCTGTGTTGCAAATTTCATTAAAATTGGTTCAGTATTTTAAGCGGGAAAGCGTAGCAGACTGACACACAGACAGATAGAGTTACTTCCGAATTTATAATACTAAGTAAGGAAAAGAAGTAAGATTAATAGTAAGTATGGATTAAAGAAAACATGAAAAATAATATTACTATAGTGACGGATAATACAAAAGATTTCATTTAATTCTTATAATTTGTAGACATATTTATTGGATTTATTTTGATTGTTTATATTGAATTTGCCCATATTTTATTTACAAATAATCTTGACAGTACAGTTACTTACTTATTTCATCAAATTTAGCATGTAGGAGGTTTCATGGGCGATATATCGATCTAGCCAGGTATCATTTTTAGAAAATATCCTTCTATCCGTTTTTTTTAGCGATAATCAATTTAAAAGTAATCTGAAAAATATGCCTCTTCCTGGCATATATTAGGGTAGTATGTAATACTATTTTTTATTGGGAGGTAGTTCGGTAGATGGGAAACGCTAAGCCAATGTGTCTCTGAAATCAATGGTTTATATGCGAGCAACGCTGTCATCCGGGTACCTTTATATCTCTATACTAGCTGTGCCCGCGACGTCGTCCGCGTGTATAAAGACTTTTATAAAATGGATTGATTAAAAATTAAAGATTATTTATTTGAATTGAATAAGTAGTAGGTAGATTATTCTTACATATAGTGAAATCACTTATAATACAATGTTCATATGTTCAGAAGAAACCTAATGTATTTTTTTAAATCCTTCAAACCTATAACAGTAAGGAATGCTTACTGTACTGATCTTACTATCCACTTTTCTCACGTTTCGCTTTTCTCGCGCAATCAGATTCTCTTTACAAATAATATGTACCTCGTTTATTAAAGTTAAGAGATACTGCTGTCCCAGTAGTTTTATACTGCAAAGAATGTATAGACTCATTCTATATACATAGCTTTAACCTACTGCAGGAAAGAGGTGCACTATACAACTACTTGTAGTTGGGAGATAAAATTTCTAAACATACACGTGCTTAGGATTAAACAATCGGAAAAATAATTGTAAGGTCAATTAATAAACTATAGGTTTAAAACTTGCGGACAGCAGTTTGGTCATAAGTCATAACTCATATAACATTGTGAAAACTAAAGCAGAAGGCAGGGTCTCTACACAGTGTGCTATCTGTATTTGGAAATAAAGAATATTTTTATAAAGAATCCTTAATATCTCCATCAATCAACGTGTGTGGATGCGCCCTCAGCCCGTACGCAATAAAGAGACGCAAAAAATGGTCCAATTAACAATGTTCAGTATCATACGTATACCTACCCAACGATGGGACAACCCGCGTAGCGCAATGTTTACCATGCCGGATTGCTAATCGAACTGTCCCGGGTTAGAATCCGGGCGAAGCAGAAATTTCAATGATGAGTTTAAACTGTTCTCGGTCTGGGTGGTTGTGTTTCTGTTTCTATGTGTGTTCATGGCACCCACGACACAGGGTATATCTACCCTAATGTGAGTCTATACGTGTGAAATGTTATTTTTTATTTTTTTTTCTCTATGTACTTACTTTTATTAAACTTAAGGCTTTTATTTGAAATTATCTCCATCGAATCACTCTGGAGAAGAAATGAATATTGCTCAATAACGCCATCTACCGTACGACATGTAAACTTTGTGGTTGATAAATCAATGTCAAATTACTAAATAGGTAGATATTGAGATTAACAGTTGGTTCACTAAAAGTTTAACTATTCGTCACCTAGATGTCTGCAGTAGTCTCGTTTTGTTAAGGCTTTGTATATTCTGTATGAAGGTTTAGATTCCGTATCTTACAACCTTAATGCTGGATGCATTGAGATTGTAAGATTTGGATTTCGGTTCATCGGAGCTAGAGGCCTCCTCAATATTTGGAGAGCTCCATGCTCAGCAGTGGAATGCTAAAAAGGTTGCAGCTTGATATAATGTAGCGATAATAATCGTTTCAGCTGCAGCCTGTTCATAATCTTCCACCCCAAAAGAAGACTAATAAGCTGAGCAACTAACTCAATGGAGCCTGTGATGTAAGGTTCGGCGGCGGTAAGGCTCGCGATGCACTTATTAGGTACCTATAGTCTAGTCATTCTCGGCCAACGAAAGAAAATACAGTAAGCTGATCTAAGTATATTTAATATAGTCGACAATATTAGTGAGAGTTCAAAATAATTTTACTTAAATTTAAACTTTTATTTATGGTTTTGAATGGGCTGTTACCGAAACTTTCATACAAATTCCCCAAAGTGCCTTTTAAGTTTATGTCGCGTATTGTGTAAATGACCATAACTTTTTTGTTTATCACCCGATTGATATGAAATACACACTAATGTTACGGAAATTCATTCAACAATATATCAGTAAACACATCATTCAAAGAAGGGAAAAGAATTTGAGAATGAAATATTAAGTTAAGGTTAATTATTGTACGCTTGAGATACCAACTTTCGAATCCATTTTATTTGCTATTGAGGGGTAGTTTTGAAAAAAGCTTAAATAGAATTCTTACTATGTTAGTAAAGATTACAAATACAAAATTATAAGTATATTACTCTGCACAAAAATATTCTGTACATCAAGTTTCGACACTCAATTTTCAAAGAGTTTCAAAGAAAATTGACATTTAAAGGGTGAATTTCGGGAAATGCTGAAACACGTATTCTTTTATTTTGGATAGAAAATATTTATACCAAATTTCAAGAAAATCTATTGAACAAATCCAAGTTTTCCATACAAATTTTCATCGCTCATTTCACACCCTTAAAGGGTGATTTTTAAAATTATCTATAGCCTAAATGTTAGCGAGGACCAATATATATAAAACAAAAAAAGTTTCATCAAAATCCGTCCAGTAGTTTTTGCGTGAAAAGCTAACAACAGACAGACAGACAGACAGACAGACAGACAGACAGACAGACAGACAGACAATAATTTCAAAACTTATATTTTTAGCTTCTGTTACTTATAAAAAGACCCCTAGAAGTATTTTTTTTAATTTATATGCAATGTACAGAATTGACCCTGCTTACAGTTTTATTATATGTATAGATATGTATTTAAAAAAATGTTGTTCGTTAGTCTCGCTAAAACTCAAGAATGTCTGAACCGATGTGGCTAATTTTGGTCTTGAAATATTAGTACAAGTCCAGGGAAGGTTTAAACGGTGCGAAAATATGGAAAAATTGCGAAATCGAAAGTAAAACAACTAATTTTATTTTCCTATATAAACTGTTAACTAACTTTCAAACATGGGTTCTTTGCGCCATCGTCTAGAAGTTTGACATAGTCTGAATAACAGTAATTCATCTATCACTATTTGTTTTATATTTTTCATTTGACAGTATAACATAAAAACTATTTGAGATGATAAAAAAATAATCCTCTTTCAATACTTTTAAGGTATAACAACGTCTGCGGGGTCCAGTAGTTATGCAATAGAAATAGTATATTTCTATGTATAAAACAAAGGAAATAGAAAAACACTATTTAGGCAGACTTATTTTATAGATACTCGCAAGTAACGCGCTTAAACGTTTACCAACTCTCATATTTATCTTACAACCAAAAAATGTTTTCATAATATAATAAAATTGTCCTACCTTTATTTATTCCTGCAATAAAATACGCTGACAGGAATATTCCCGTCGAAAGAAAAACAAAAGGTAAAGGGAAAATGCATTTATCGGAGTTATTGAGTTTCAAATAGCGAGTGATAATGAAGTAGCGATAGGTACTGTAGCTAGCCAGCTTTATCCATTCTTGTATTAATAAGTATTTGTAAAATAATAAAAATAAAAATGTAACGCTTCAATAAACTAATTAACCAGTTGAAAAAATATTAGGAAATAACATTTTTATGTAATTAACACTAATACTACGACCGCAAAATGAATTTAGGAGTAATTAGAAAAAAAGTATTATTGGTATGCCAATATACCATTCCTTTTGATTTATAAAACTTTCCGAACATAGAGCAATGACATAGGCATTAAAGTAAGTTTTGAGCGAGTATTACTCGTATTTATCACCAGTGATGACAATAAAATCGTCACTCATTATACCTAGGTACTATACTTCTTTCACTTTTACCACCAAGAAAATAAACTAAATAATTCGATTATGGAGATGTACAACACAACCCTCTTATTATTACAACAACACGCTCAAACGCTTACCAACTCTTATACTTATCCTCACAACCAGTAGATTTCTTCATAATAAAATAACATTGTTTTACCTTTATTTATTTCAGCAATAAAATACGCTGACAGGAATATTCCCGTCGGAAAAAGAAAAACAAAAGGTAAAGGGAAAATGCATTTACCGGAGTTATTGAGTTTCCAATAACGAGTCATAATGAATTTGCAAAACTGTCACTAGTAAGTCTCATCATATATTCATAACTAAAGTATCTATGATCCGAATCTAATCGTATGTTTCTTTTATACATAATAATATTATTTTGCATACGAATAAAACAAAAAATTGGATATACCTACGCAATATGTGTACTTACTTACAGTCTGAATAATTTATGTGTTTCTTGCATTAAAACAGTTGTTACAAAAGTTATCAAATTAAAAAGTACCCACAATACTTTAATAATTGGAACAAAACAATAAAGGAGTACAGAGTTAAAACAATGAAAAGGATTTGTAAATATTATTACATTTATCTAACTTAAATACTTTAAGAGTTATTGACAATACACCAGAAGAAAACCAGAAGAAAGTAAGCCTTTATTTTATTAAAGAAATTTTCACTTATAGCAATATTACAAACATTAAAATAAGATTATGACCAGTGATTTTACTACAAAACACTTCCACCTACTTTACTTCTTGCTCTTACATAGCTAAATAAACTAGACAAACATTTCGAAGTAGGCACAGAGGCGAACAACGTAACCCTCCTATTTTTATAACAACACGCTCAAACGCTTACCAACTCTCATACTTATCCTCCTAACCAGTAGACGTCTTCATAATATAATAACATTGTTTACCTCTATTTATTCCTGCAATAAAATACGCAGACAAGAATATTCCCTTCGAAACAAAAACAAAAGATAAAGGAAAAATGCATTTATCGGAATTATTGAGTTTCCAATAACGAATCATAGTAAAGTGGCGATATTGTCGTTTGGAACGCGCATAACCCGACGGCTGGCGTAGAACTCAAGTGATCTACGCAGCTAAGCCAAACTGGCGTGGTCAGGTGTGAGATGAGTGACCGCTAGTGGCAAATATTTCACGCCTTGTCGGAGGCCTTATGGGTGGTTTGAAAACATTCGACAGCGGGTTGGCCACTAACCCGCATCTCTACCAACCCGCATTGGAGCTGACTGGTTGAGTAAGCTCCAGAACCATGTGAAATATTGTAATGCAGAAAAGGTTGCAGCTATTGTCATAGCAAGCTTCATCCGATTTTCAAAGAATTTCTACGTAATTAAGCAGCGTAATTAATTTCTCCTCATAATTAGAGAGACCTATAGCTTACTTCACTACCTTGATGCAAAGAGGGTTAGTTGAATTACGGTTCTGGAACTGACCCTTTGATAATATCTGATACGCTTTCCTTCATTTAGAAATATCATCAGAGATACCGAATACATTTAGCTGATAGTTTCTAAAACAGGAGTTGTATCTGTCTTGAAGTTGTGTGCTGTTTCCGATGTATCAACGTATGGTTATTAATATTTGGTATAATATGTATTAACTGTCTATAAAATTTCACCATAATTAACAATTTCGTCGTCAAAATAAGACTAACTTAGTTTGAATAACAGCCTGAAGTTTCGCCTTTTGTCTTCCAACACAAGACAAAATGACAGAATCAGTTGTTTTATCCTTGAACTAAGTTTAAATCTAACAAAGCATCGCTCATTCAAGCCGCAATTGTTTGAAGTCTATCAAATACACCTAATTACACTCAACAAACTCCAACCGAGACATTATTTTCTCGAATGTGGAACAATAGTATAAGAACCCCGGAAGGGATTTTTTTATTTTCTCGGGCACGTCTAAATATTATTATTATTGGATTATATAATACTGTTGTGTACACAGTTAAAAAAGCCCCTGCAAATGATCGGCTGTATATAGGAATGAGACTCATTATTTAGGAGGCCTGAAGCTAACTCCAACACGATGCTCCGGTGCAGGTTGGTGGCAATACTTTGGATGTTTTAAAAAAAATCTGATACAAACCCGCTGTCGGATGCTTGCAAATCGTACATAAGGCCTTCGAGAACGTTTAACATTTGTGCTGTCTAAAGATAACCACCAGGACCGACAACTTATAGTGTCCTCCGAAGTACGGAAACAGGCATCAAGTTTTGTCACTAGTGGTCACCCATTGACCAAGCGCGCTTCCAAATACTCATGATTCTTGAGTAAATCCACAATTAGCATCGAAGGCTCCGTACTATAATGTACTATCTCGGTTTCGAGCGACGCTAAGAGCTCAAAGTTTGTGAGAATTTATTTCATTCTTATGGTACTATTATGCCGTTCTCAGCTACACAGCATAAATAATAATACGGACCGTTATAGGGTCATTACAGTCGGAACGGGTCGTGCGACGCTACAGGCCCCGCCTCTCTCTCACGTACAGTAGGGATGGGGCTTTTTAGATAGCCTAAAATACTGGGCACCGCATTCGGGAAAAGGAATTATTTTGGCTGGTTAACTGCAACTCATTTGCGTCCCACTTCTGAGCACGGATCTCTCCTATTATTGGCGCCATCACACGAAGTATTTAGAAATAATGACGATGATCAAGTAATATTACATACTATATTTAAAAGTTTTCACGCATTTAAGAACATTCCATGACAAATAGAATAGAAAAGGCAAAGATTCAACAATTCGATTCTTTTATATATAGATAACTAAAAGTTACTAAGTTATAAAAAATGTATAATTGACTAATATGAAAAAAACAAATTATGGTTTGGGATATTTGAAGCAAGTGTATAATTTTTACCTAAAAACCTAGTCATTTTTTAAACTTTTGGACTGTCAATGGAGCGTCAAAATATTGTATTTTATTATGTTTTGTTTTATTTTTTTTATTAGTTATTATTATGTTTTCATTTAATAGACACAGTGTTTGAAATAAAATGAGTAGAGAAAGATCCTTTTTATTTCTTGAAGTAAACAAAAAAACTTTTGAGTTATAAATATTCGAAACATAGCTCTAAATACTAAATCCAAGTCAACATCAACTCAAGGCATAAACATAGACGTATTCACGAGAACGAATACAAATACGTATTTTTGGAGCATCCCTAGTGTAAATACACCCGCCCAATGTAGTCGTCGAAAGCTTAAGAAAACACGCCATCTATATTTTGGTAAGCTTCGTAACTATCTGTTAAAGTGACCTCTGGCACTTTAGTTAACTTTCAGAGCTATTTTCGTAAGAGAATTGAAATCAGAGGTCCTTAGTTCGTAATTAAACTAAGGTGGAGGAGTGTGGTTAATTTAGAATCTGACAGGGATTGCAGGTCTTGATTTGTTTTGGTAAAGGTATTATGGATATTGGTAAATCACTTTTAATATTTAGTTTTTTATGTTTTCTTTGTTTGCTATGCTATTTAACTCATAGTATTCTTACTCCAATGCTAAAATTCTAGATAAAAATGACACCTATTCTTATAGCAGAAGGGATAGATGATCTAATTTAACTAATTTGGCATATGGTACTAACCCGCATTGGAGTGGCGTGGTGGAGTAAGCTCCAGGCTTCTCTCTAATAAACAGAAAACGGAGAATTGTGGGGCAATTGGTGTAAAACGTTATAAGTGGGAAACTACATTCGTCCTGTTTGTCCCCAAATTATAGGCATAACATCAATGTTTTCTATCTTGCCGGTAAACTAACGATTTATAATGTAAAGCCTTCCAACAGCGCCTACGCCCGCGTGGACCCGTTTAATGGGTTCCCGAAGGATAAAAAATAGCCTATGTGCTGTTCCAGGCTTCATTGCTATATTAAAATCATAGGCGTTTAGCAAGTTGCTTCAACCGCGTTGACCCAATTACCCGTTTTCACGTAGGTATGAAGCATTTTCATGCGGTAAAAAGTAGCCTATGTTACTCAAAATGAATGTAGTTTTCTAATAGTGAAAGAATTTTTGAAATCGGAACAGTAGTTATTGTATTTATTCATTACAAACATACAAAAATACAAATCTTTCCTCTTTATAATATAAGTATAGATAACTTAAAATCTAGAAAGCTTCTTAAAATGCAAATACTTATACATGACTGTACTCATATCGTTTACAACCACATCGCTCGGTTACGTCGGGCAGTGTCTTGCTGAACGCTTTCCTCGTCCATTGAAGTCGCCTGAAAGCCGGGTCATTACCTGGAACAAAGAGCAAAGCCGCTCAAACTCCGCATAAATCTCACGGTGTTTACCTACGCGAGGCTTCCTAGGACGCCGCCAAAGAAAACGCAGCCTAGTTTGCGAAGCGTGTGTTGAAAGAAACTTTTTTATATAATACCAATACATTATTACCGGGGTTATAGATTTAATAAGATTGCTTAATAAATTAAAATTTTTGGTCAGGTTGGTGATTTTTTCTTTTTAAAATGACCCAAATGTCTACTCTGAAGGGTTTAGGATATGAGAAGCGTTTAGGATTTTTTTAATAACATTCGTGCTTTCAAGCTTTTTGTAGGTGTAGAATTTTAATGGTTCCACCGAAGTACCACTGCTGTATCCACTTCTGCCGTGAAGAAATTCTATGAGTTTCGACGGAAAGGTGCAGTTGCCGGTTAAACTTACATAAGATGACTACCAGCCTTTCGAAGTACCGGTGCAACAAAGTTTTTATTTTGAACCTTTTTTTTATTATGTCCCACTGCTGGGCACAGGTCTTCACAAGTGAGAGGGATTTAGGCCATAGTCCACCACGCTGGCCAAGTGCGGATTTCGTTTCGAACGTCATGCTTTCGAGGAATTATAAATTTCTCTCAGGCATGCACGGCGATGGAAAACATCGTAATCATTAATTTCACGATATTTTTCACCACCGTGGAGCAACGATAAATGCGCACATTACAAATTTCTTTGTTAGAGGTGCGCGCCGAGGATTTGAACCCGGGATCGGTCACTAAGATTTAGCAGGGGTAAATAATACCAATGTCTCATAAGCTATGACAGCATAAATTTAACAATGTCTCGAAATATTGGAAAATATGGTGTCTCTCCTTGCTTACAGTTTACAAGACAGAGTATGCAAACTCTAGCTTGCATTAACATAATACTATGGAGTGCTTGTTACCGATCTCTTTAAGTTATTCTCTACTGTGTAGTACAATGTTTTGCTTGTAAAGTTGATTTTACGAGCATCTTAACGTTGCACGTTTAACATTAAAACTTTTGGCACATTGTTAAGTCAGGCATTTTTGTAATTAGAACCAGCCATAAAATAAAAAAGCTGTCGAATGTTACCTAGTTATTTTTGACGTTTTTTTAAATAAAATGAAGTTACGGAGGAGAATGCGGGTCACTTTTATGTTAACACTGAAGAACATTGAGATCTACAGACATGCTAAGAAAACTCGTACCTGAGGCCACTTGTTTTCATATAAGTGTGAGCGCCAACAGAACTTTCTCACCAAAACCACATAGCATTAATATAGAAAAAAACGTTACAGGTAGTAATGCCCATAAAAGTCTCTGCAGCTTGACATTAAGAAAATGGCTACGGTATCTCCTAACTGGCGAATAAAAGGGCGCCTCTGGGGCTGCCGGCGGTGAGCAACAACACGCACAAGGACTGGAATATGCAGGAGAGCACCATCATTACCAACGGATGATGGGCTCGTTTTGAGGCGTCGCGCGTGGAGGACACCGGTGCGTTCCTATGGACTAAGTTCTTCCCTAGTGAGACAGGCTACCGAGAGGGTTTTACTCGTAGTGCGGTAAAAATCGCACATAACCCGCCGGTATATCTCCCAAGGTGTCGAATACTTCTTCAAAGTAAAACGTGTGCGTTCGTGTGTATTTTTTAAACATTTCAGACTTTTGTGTACTTAGAAATGCATTCACATTTCAAGTGGGAAGGACTTACGACTACATGACTTGTTCCTCGAAGATATTAGATATGAATGTCAGTTCGCAGTAAACCAAATCGTAAAATACATAGTCACATCTGATATTTATACTTACTACAGTCCAGAAGTCACTACTACCAAGTATACTGCTGACAGCTGTTGATATAAGCTTGTAACAATTGAATATGGCAGTAAATCAGAGAGATAGCGCCTGACCCCCGCCATGTAAATGGTGGCTTGTCTCCTTCGTGTTATAGCCTAAGTTGTTAAGCTAAAGCGATCTATTAGTTCTACTAGAAGCTTTTAGACAAACTGTGCCACTGTGAAGCAGACTTATCAAACATTTAACAATGTACATATGTTGAAAGATAAAATTAAATACATAAAAACCGGTCAAGTGCGAGTAGGACTCACGCACGAAGGGAGTAATATGGTCCCGTTGGCACCCTTCGGGTACAGAACCTTAAATAAATACTATTATACATAACATTCAAATTCCTTTATTAAAATTGCTTTGAATTTAGCCACCACCGCATATTGCACTATCGTTTCATTATTCCATTATGGCATTGCAAACTCTGTGCATATTGCCAGCGTGAAGTATAATTTTTGCGTTACTTATTAGTCATAGAAAAAATCAGTAAGTCGTCAGTTATCAGTCTAGTCAGTCAAATCATCAAGTAAGGCGATGGCTACTTTACCAGAACGTGTTTGATGAAATTCTGGAAACAAGCAGAAAAACATATTCAAGCACTGTTATTCTATTTCACAACAGCCGTGCACAGTAGTGAACCTATGTCGAACGAAATGCCATCAAATTTATCCTATGTAACTCAAAAATACACCAAGAAAATGAAAATAAAACAAGGGCACATTATATCTTTTCCGACTTCCCGCGAGAATCCCGCCTATACTCTATAGAACTACTGAGTGTTCAAAAAAAGTTTTAACGCTTACTGTGTTTATAATAAACACTCAATGCGAGTACATTAACATTGTTGTAAACGCAGATCTAATAATCGCCGAAATTAGGAGGACTAAGTATTGTAATGTCATCATTATTTTCTGTGTATTCAAAATTACACATTTAAAAAAAAAGAAATACTAAATACCCAGAGACAAATGATTAGCGATAATAAAATATGTGTAAGCTGATCATCATAATATGACAAATTAATAATGATGAGCTTAAATTAGAAACAGTTGGGAGCCTATAGTGTGAGCGTTAACGCTGTGACATTAATTGAACGATATAACGAAATGATAATGGATATTTGAAAATGTGGTTAATTAAACTTTGTAATATTAACTTGATTATAAGGGCTTATTTTGCGGGGCGCATTTACTATTATTTAAGAGGAATTAGCGCGAAATCTAGAATAATATCGTGGGTTATTTTGTTGAAACACCTGTCGAGTGATTCAAATATCATGTTGACGACTTTGGGGACTTATCGTAAATATCAAAGAGCGTCACACGATGAGATTTTATCCTATTGAAAATTAATGCGATGTACGTAGGTATGGAACAAGCGTTCCTTACAGTTGGTTGGGAAGCCGCCAACTTGTTCTTTTTGCTCCACGCCTGTGAAAAGTGTTGTATTTAACATCTGCATTCCCTCCAGAAATGAGACTCTGAATGCAACGTCGTCATCCACAAATCAGCAATAGAAATGAACGAACAAATGTTCTTTCACATCAAACAGCTCTCCGCCGAGGAATCTGTACTAGTCTTTTTTTAAAGTGATTACTGACTGTATTCTATCTTATTTTGAAAATAATAATTCCGTATACATAGTTGATTGAGAAGCCGCAAACCTGTTCCTTTGTTCCACACATCTGCAAAACGCCGCACCCACATCTATCTACGTATTGCACTTTCCCTTCAGGAACGACACTCCGAATGCGACGTCGCCGTCCTCAAATTAACGATTTGTTGATGGCGGACATACCTACTTTATTATTTATTTATTTACTTTGTTCTTTCTGCTGTTTGCTTCTACTAGTTCCTTTTGCTGCATACATGTAAAACGCGCCGCACTCACATCTATCCACGTATCACTCATTCCCTCTAGGAACGACACTCTAAATGCGATGTCGTTGTCTGCAAATCAGCAGCCACTTAGTTCTTTCACGGCAAATAGCTCTCCGCCGAGAAAACGGTACTGATCTATTTTTAAAGTGATCACTAACTGTTATTCTATTGTTCGAAATTCTCGCTGACAGTTAAGCCTAGAATGGTAGTGCTATTCATTATTAAGTCCAGCTTCGAGAGAGAGGTAACTCGTAGAAACCAACTCGGTTGGGCAGCGTTCGGGAAATTACAAAGTGTCTTCTCGTGTAGAATACCTCAGAGCCTGAAGTCAAAAGTTTTCGATCAGTGTGTGTTGCCAGTGATGACCTACGGCGCTGAGACATGGTCCTTTATAGTTGGCCTTTTCCATGAGCTCAAGGTCGCTCAGCGAGCGATGGAGAGGGCTATGCTCGGTATTTCTCTACGCGACAGAATCCGTAATGATGAAATCCGTAGAAGAACGAAGGTTACCGACATATCTCTCAAAATCTGCAAGCTGAAGTGGCAATGGGCAGGCCATATAGTAAGGAGGACCGACAACCGATGGGAATGAAAGGTCCTCGAACACAGGAATTCTCAGTGCTGGATACGCCTATTTTTTATTAAATATTTAATTAATATCGGTACTTTCAAAACATCTGTCGAATGCTCCAAATATCATGTTCATGACTTTGGAGACTTATCGCAAATATAACAGCGTCACACGATGAGATTAAATCTGATTGTAAATTAATGTGACGTACCTACATATGGAACAAGCGTTCCTTTGATTGGGAAGCCGCCAACTTGCTCTTTTTGCCCAACACGTGAAATGTGTTGTACTCAACATCTACATTCCCTCCAGGAATGTGACTCTGAATGCGACGACGTCGACAACAAAATGTATTATTTCATTGCTAAAAGTACTTCGCCGAGAAATAGGTACTAATCTATTTTTAAATTAATTACTGACTTATCCTATTGTTCCATTTTCCCGCTTACAGTTAAGCGTAGTTGCAAAAGAATAGTTGCGTGTCATAGTTAAGAACGCCAAATTTGTGCCGTGTCGAAATCGGTAAGGTTGACTTTATATTCAAGACGAGAAATAAAAGCCTGGTACACAGTTGCATTATCAAACTTTTGTTATTACCGAAAACACGCGTATAGGGGATAGAAAAATATAATATTATAACTTATTGTTTTATTTCTGATTATTTCTTGTTTATCTCATCTATCATAATAAACATTATTCAATACTTTTTAAGCAAGACACCTTATGTTTGACGTCTACCGCTTCGCCATGGCTTAAATTTTTGAATACCTATTGTAAATATACTTTAAAAAATAATTTTAGTAGATGGTTTAGCGATTATCGTTCGCCCGGAGAAGTACCACCGCTGCACCCAATTCTGCCGTGAACCGATTCTATTGTGTTTCGGTGGAAAGGTGCAGTTGCCGGCCACACTCACTTACATGAGGCGACCATCAGCCTCCGGAGTAGCAGCGCACCTGCATACGACTTGCTTGAGGTTGTATGTAGATGTCCATGGGCTGCAGCGACCACCTAAAACCACGTGGCCTGCATGCTCGACTGTTACTCCATTCAAATAAAAAACTTATCTAGTGACTCAAATATCATGTTTACTATTCTGAAGCCTTTGTTATTATTACAGAGCTTCACTCTATTAGATGTTATGTAATTCTCAATTAGTGTTCAATACGTAAGAAAATAACATTCCGTACAATTGGTTGGGAAGCCGCCAATCTATTCCCTTTGCTCCACACCATCCACGTATCTCACATTCCCTCCAGGAACGAACGCGACGTCGTCGTCCACAAATCAGCGATCATTCTGTTTCTTCGACAAGAAATCGCTACTGATCTATTTTAAAAGTGATTACTGACTGCTATCCTATTGTTCGATTTTGCTCACTGACACTTAAACCTAGAATAGCTGTCGCATTGTGGAAAACCGGCAAAGTGCGAATAAAGTTGCATATAGAGGGTTTTGTTCCCATCATGTGAATGTTATTTTAACAGTGATGACTTATATAACGTAGTGGAAACTTATTAACTTATATAACTTATATAACAAGCTGGACTGATCGAGGGTTTCATGTTCAAATCCTGGCAAGGAAAACTTTTAATGATGAGTAAATTTTTTTCTCAAGCTGGGTGCTTGTATTCCTTTATGTGTGTGTGAGTGCGTGTCTGTATGCATGGTATCCACGACATAGGAAGTATTAGTGAGGGTTACAAGTGAAAAGTTTTTATTTAATTTTAATATTGTAATTATATTACTGAAACATCCGACAAGTGGTAAAAAATCATGATGACGACTTTTCGGACTTATCGTTAATATCACAATGCAGTAGGCACTTGGTTCTTCATTAACTTATAAAAAAAAAATCTAAACAGTTGGCCGGGAAGCCGCTAGCTCACTTTTGCTCCACACGCGTCGCACTCACATCTATCTACGTATCGCACATTCGCTCCAGGAACGAGTCTCTGAATGCGACATCGTCGTCCACAAATCAGCGATCATTCCGTTTCTTCGACATGAAATCGCTACTGTTCTGTTTTAAAAGTGATTACTGACTGCTATCCTATTGTTCGATTTTGCTCACTGACAGTTAAACCTAGAATAGCTGTCCCATTGTAGAAAACCAGCAAAGTGCGATTAAAAGTTGCATAAAGAGGGTTTTGTTCCCATCGTGATAATGTTATTATAACAGTATATAACGTACCTAGTGGTTACCAAGCTGGACTGAACGAGGGTTCCATGTTCAATTCCTGACAAAGGAAAACTCTTAATCATAATCATAATAATTTTTGATCTATTTTTGGGTACAATAATTTCACCTTAAAGTTACATAAATATGCACATAGATATAACTCCCAAAAATAGATTTGCCGGTGATGATGAGTTAATTTTTTCTCTAGCTGGGTGTTTGTATTCCTTTATGTGTGTGTGCTTGTGTGTGTTTGTATGCATGGTATCCACGACATATGAAGTCTTAGTGGGGACTACGAGTGAAAACCGATATTTATTAAATATTGTTATTATATTATTGAAACACCCAACAAGTGCTAAAAAATCATGATGACGACTTTTCGTACTTATCGTTTATATCACAATGCATCACACTAGGCACTTGGTTCTTCATTAATACGACATACTCATAAAAAAACATTCTAAACTATTGATCGGGAAGCCGCTAGCTCACTTTTGCCCCACACGCGTCGCACTCACATCTATCTAGGTATCGCACATCCCCTCCAGGAACGATACTCTGAATGCGACGTCGTCGTCCACAAATCAGTGAGCACTTTGTTCTTTCACGGCAAACAGTTCTCCGCCAGGAAATCGGTACTCATCAATTTTTTTTTGTGATTACTGACTATTATTCTATTGTTCAATTTTCTCGATGACAGCTAAGCCTAGAATAGCTGTGTCATTGTAAAAAACTACGGTATCCGAAGTCTATGGTAGAAAACCATCCAAATGCAGGCGCGGTCGCAGCTTTCAATTTTAGGGGGATGTCGCCACGAAATTTAGGGTAAGAGGTATCCCAAATTGGCTTGTTTCGCCTTGCATCTATCATGACTGATGGATTTGGGGGGGGGTCATGTCCCCTAGGACCCCCCCTCCCAAGAACCGCGCCTGTCCAAATGCTACTGTTGCATGCAAAGGGTTCAATGTTATGTAATGTAATATATTTAACACAAAATACCTGATACAATATCCATTTACGTTCAGAGCAAAGACCTATAACGAATTGTGGTTCAGAGCATACAAAGACAGTGTATCCTCTTAGTGATCCACGTTTTATTTTATTTCATAAACTATCTATCCTTAATTCATGACTTCCGTGCAAAATAATTTAGATATTTTAAATGTCCTGGTTGTCTACAGCACAGCTCTCATTTTTTTCCTAGAATGGAACCCTAAAAAATAATTTACTAAATGCTAAGCAAAGATGACAAATTTTACCATGTAACTAATGTGAAGCAACTCTTTTGTAATGAACTACTTGTAATAATAGCGAAAGTCGAACGGTCATTACGTTTTGTTAAGCTGATTTCGAATTTGTTTCTCGAAACTACATGCTTCGCCGACTTTGTTACAAAATTTTAAGCACGTTACTACGAAATCATTTTAGGTTATAGTTCATAAAAACCGAGACTAATGAAGTAGGCAAACTGAATTCGTTTCCGTGTTTCTACTGAAGCAAATTCTATACTATACGCTACTATAATACATAATGAAAATATTTTATGAAATAAAAAACGTCAATACCTACACAGAATAAAAGACAAAGTAAGTCAGTGTCAATTTGAATAAGTTTTGACTGACATGAGGCTATTATAAGCCTCCGGAGCCTTAACTTAATAAATGATCTCAGGCAAAACTAGAGCCTTGCTTGAGATTGTATCTTTTTTTGTATCGGGGGGGGGGACCTTCAAAATGTACCCGGTGCCTTGGGAAAGGACCCCCTCGGTGGCTACCTCTACACTTAGGGAGGACTCCGTGATCTCCAGTGGAACGCACCGGTGTCCTCCACACGCGACGCCCCAGAACGGGCCCATCTTCGGGAGAGTAGATGTGCTCTTCGGCACCTTCCGATGCTCACGGCGGCATGCGGCCATGCACACACCGCCGCCCGGGGCTGCTGGCTGGACGGATCGAGCTTCCACTCTCACCGCCCACAACCCAGAGGTCTATGGGCTGCAACGACCACTTAACATAACGTGGCGTACATGATCATCAACTACTCGATTTAAAAAAGAATTAACAACCAATTCTTGTTTTAGCGTCTATTATTTTTATTGGATTTTCATTCGTTTACAAAATGGTCACGCCAACTTCTTATTTTAATAGGCATCGTTTCTCGATTAGTTTGGTTCTATCTGTGTTATAATCGTTTTGGAGAACTACAACAATTCCCGCAAAATTGCCAAAAGGAAACCCCCTTGGTGAAGTAAAGAGTCCTTACAGTGGAAAATCTTTATAATAGAAAGATGGCTTCCAACGACAAAGGCGATGTGTGCAGAAAAATGCCTCAAATTATATTGAAGACGGAAAAGTCCAACATAATAGAACGTATGGAAGTCGTAGTCTACTTGAATGCAGAGTAAATCGACTTTACTAGAGGCCAAGTACAATATGCTTTCATATTATTAAAGGTTTCCTTGATTTTTTCTAAAATTACTAGAAATCTTTATCCCTTCTTTTTCCCCTTCTTTTTTGGTAAAATTAGCATGTATTTGAAAAATCTAATAAACTATTCTAATGTCTACTCTTTTCTTTGGTCGCAACCCTTTTTGCGTCCCACTGCTGGGTACGGGTCTCTCCACCCTATTGGGGAGGCCTGGAGCTTACTCCGCCACGCTGCTCCAATGCGGCTTAACGTGCCCTCCGCAGCACGGAAACGCGCATGATTTCATTTGCCACTAGCGGTCACCTATCTCACACTGTTTGGCTTAGTTGCATAGATCGTTTGCGTACTACGCTAGACGCCGGGCCATACGCGCTTCGAAAAAAATAATAATCCGAAAAATAATAATAATTACTAAAGATTTTCTGTTTCAGTCTTATTATGTACATTTTGTAAAATATGTATATAATTTTTCCTTTTTTATTTAGTATTAACTTACATTAAACTTGTGTTTATTTTTGAAAACAAAAACAAGTAAATGGCCACGGTGAAAAGTCCAGATATGTATTTTGGTTTCATCTTTCTTAGTTTTGTACTCAGTCACATGAAATCTACGATTTGTTTGATTTTAAATATAAAATAAAAATTAGTTACACGTTTACTTACATACGCATGTATATATGTTTTATTATTCAGAGTGTTCACTGTATATTTAAATTAAATAGCCAGCTGCATTATGTTCACGAACCTAATACCCATATAATAATTTCCCATCAATAGTCAATAGTTATCAACACCGGCTCTATGTCAATTATAATTAAAACAGTTGCAACTTTGTTGATCGTGCAAATAATTATTATTTTAATGGCTAAAATGTTTGATACCCAATATTACATTGACTCAACATTTTGCGTTCCGGTTTAGTTAATGTTCTTCCAGTGCAAATTCGTGCGATCTATATGCTAGTTGAATGTATTGGGCCAGTTGGGTTCGAAATTGTACCAACGTATGGGGAATACATGTATGTGTAAGCATAAAATGCACGCTTTGAGGCTGAAACTAGAAAGGCATGAAATAAACTTAGGCTGTGTATATAAAGCTTCCTAGTAGAATCTTTATTAGGCGGCTAAGGAAATAATAGAAATTGATTAACTATAAACGGCGATAGTCGAGGCCTCAGAAACTTCATGAAGGCTTTATTTATTGATTATTCATTTGACAGAAGATATAACAATCGTAGGTGAAATATTTGAATGGTTTGACATTATGGAAATTCAACCGCACCCATATTTGCCATGATATAATTTTATATGATCTTATTAATAAACGTTGTATACGCTTGTTATAGTTATGTAGTGTTTTGTCTTGTTTTGTACTACTTATTTATTTATTTATACTTTATTGCATATAAAAAGTACAAAGGGCGGACTTAATGCCTAGTGGCATTCTCTGCCAGTCAACCCGTGGCGTGGGTGTGAAGCTGTGGAAGGTGTGTTAAAATAATATGTATGTATATTTGTATACTTTTGCAATATAATACATGTAGTAAATTACCTACTTCCTTTTGTCCGCATCAGAATAAGATAAAACAGTGAATAACTATAAAATTAACTATATATGACTATATATTAATAACTATATATATAACACAACTATAACAACGAAGCGCGCATGGCCCAACGGTTAGCGTAGAACGCAAGCGATCTATGCAACTAAACCAAACGGGCGCGGTCGGGTGTGTGATGGGTGACCAACAGTGGCAAAAAATTCCTGCGCGTTTCCATGTTTCGGAGGGCACGTTAAGCCGTTGGTCCCTGTTATTGTCGCTAGAGAGTCGTTAAACCTTGACGGAGGCGTTATGGGCGGATTGAAAACATCCGACGGCGGGTTGGCCAATTACTCGCATCTCCACCAACCCGCATTGGAGCAGCGTGGTGGAGTAATAGAGCTTCGCCATTAATGGGTAGAGACCCGTGTCCAGCAGTGGGACGCAATAAGAGTTGCAGCTAATTATAACAAGCGTATAGAGCGTTTATTAGTAAGAGAGGTAGTGTTTCTATGGAACGGTGTAGTTGCCAGTCAGACGGACATGAAGCGATCATCCAGCTCTAGATTTTTTTTTATTACAATTTATTACAGCTTCCGAAATAGCTTAGCAATAACGAATAGTGGTAGACAAGAGTTAATTAACATTGGGGCATCATGGTCGAATGTGCTTTAGACCTCACAGTGGTCAAAGACAAAGACAAATTTAGTCATAATTAGAAATCGTTGGAAATTGTCCATTAAGTACACAATTGGCCATCTGTCCAAGTTTACGTCTTATATCTGACTTAAACCTGTTATTTCTGACAAAAAGGGAATTTCCAGCAATATAAGGTGTCCCACGAGTTAGTTCTAGTGACACTGACAACGTTATTAAACCTGACATTTAACTAAAAAAAAGGAGATACATGTTCCTTATGGAGTATTTTTATAAACTTATCACAGGCAGAATTTGTATCCCGTCAGTGCTAAGGCTGATGTCACTGAGCATACTAAAGTATGCCTACGTCCGACGATATTCGTTATTCGCAGCCAGTTGCAACCTACAAACCGCAGGTTGCAACTGGTGAGGAAGTCACCTCTTATACGAGCATTGACCGGTGCTCTGGAGTTTGATCAAAGTATTTTTATTTTATTTGAATGGAGTAACAGACGAGCATACAGGCCACGTGGTGTTAAGTGGTCGCTGCAGCCCATGGACATCTACATACAACCAAGCAAGCATAGGTAAGTCTTTTCTGAGATCGTATGCAGTTGCGCTGCTACTCCGGAGGCTGGTGGTCACCTCATGTTGGTGTGGCCGGTAACTGCACCTTTCCACCGAAACACAAAAGAATTGGTTCACGACAGAAGTGGGTGCAGTGGTGGTACTTCCCCGGTCGAACCATAATAGTTCTACCACCTACAAAAGTACACCTACAACTCTTGATCTATTCTTTTCTACTCCTGATGTATTTCGCAGAATGGCCGAAAGATATCTTGAGACTCTATAAATGCTTTGGATGCAAAATGTTTAGCATTTAAGATAAATAAATAAATTTTATATCTTTTTACCTTGTTGGCTAAATATCTGTTAGTTGGTAAAGTGCTTATACGCGAAAGGTCGTATCCATGATATAAATGTTCTTACCATAATCAAACTGCTTGTAAGCTTGTAAGATAACGAGAATCGTAGGGGATGTAAACTCCTAATAAAATTTTAAATATCTGACCCCAAAAGAAGACCAAGGAGATTGATTTAAAAAAATATCTGTGTAGTATGTAGCTGAGTGCCCTAATGTCAATCATTTATAAAACCTTAGGTATGCATTTACTTCAAAATTGATATAATTTTACAATTTATTCTAAGAATACCAATTTGGTTTAACTACTATTGTATTACTATAATCGATAGTATAGGTTCTCTGTAACAATAAATAAATCATTCAATCACAACATTATTGTATAATGGCTGCAACCCTTTTTGCGTCCCACTGCTGGGCACGGGTCTCTCCCCACTATTGGGGAGGCCTGGAGCTTACTCCATCACGCTGCTCCAATGCGGGTTGGTGGAGATGCGGGTTAGTGGCCAACCCGATGTCGGATGTTTTCAAACCGCCAATAAGGCCTCCGACAAGGTTTAACAACTGTTATCTATCGACAACAACCGGGCCCGTGCCCTCCGAAACACGGAAACGCGCATGAAATTTTTTGCCACTAGCGGTCACCCATCTCACACCCGACCGAGCCCGTTTGGCTTAGTTGCATTATTAGTTGCGTTATACGCTAACCGCCGGGCCATACGCGCTTCATTGTATAATAAAGGTATTAATTAGATAACGAGTTTTACATATAGAAATCTTAACGTAACCCTTAAGATTTAAAGGAAGGGTTAACACCCCCTTCCCGTTCGCACTATCGGCTGTTTCACATGAACTGACGTAGTAATTACAAATTTCGACAACATAAAAGTGACCATACCAAAGCAAAGCCCTACAAAGCATCGCCACTTACACAAAGCCAAATGTACCCTCGTTTCAAACGCAATTTGTTGAAGCCTATTTAATTTTCATCCAACGTTTCATACTTTAATTAACCAGAAGGTTGTTTGTTCAAACGTTTAGAGTGAGACTCGTAACGGCCGAGATTTGTAAGAAATTGATACAAATAGCGCCGGAATAACCACCGACGCCGAGTTAACAGACTTTTGAAATTAGCTTGTTGTCGACTGTTTTATCAATAAGCAAAATAAGGGAAAGTGGTTGGAAGTTTAACAGCCTTGTAATAAGTTTCAAAGTATTGTTTTAAGATTATACACGGTAAATCGACGAGAAGTTCGTTTTGGAAGAGCGCTTTCAATATTTTCGTCATGCTGATTTTGAGCGTGCTACAATATTACCTCCAAAAGACCATGAAATGTTTTTTACTCCTTGTTACTTTTTTTAAATTGTCTGGAAATTAACAGGGATTAAGTGTGGATTTTTGCGTCTCTTCTCCACCAACCCGCATTGGTGCGTGGTGGAGTAAGCTCCAGGCCTCCCCAATAATGGGGAGAGACCCGTGCCCAGCAGTGGGACGTAAAAAAGGGTTGCAGTCAGCCAAGTGAGGATTGGGGAATCCAGCTTTCGAAAAATAATTCACATATGAGTGGGTATATCTAATTCACAGCTTTGTAATAAAGAAAGACAACTGGTAGTGTCAAAGATAAGCTTGAAGTTGCTAGTATAACTCGTAAGAATCTTATAAATGTCCTCGAATGTACGAGGACATTTTCAAGATTTTTTTGCTACTTATTGAACGCGCCATACATCTTAAATCACAGGCCACTGACAGGTTTTACAGAGCTTACAGAGCGATTAAAGACAATTGGTTACATTCCATGAGACCTTTATACTACTTAAAAAGAGCTAATATGCAAACAACTCGATCTCTGCAGTCATGAGGCGTCATTCTTCTCTCATTTCACGTGACGTTTCATTCATTACGCGAGTCTGAATGCGACGTGCTTGGATAAAGGACCACTAATTATTTCCGCGCTTTCTCGTCATCGAAATGTGACCGAGATGTGGTTGAACGATGTTGTATCGAACGTTCGTTAATCCAGCACACCAGTATGTCACTGAAGAATAGACTGTAGATTTACAAAAACAAAAGCAGAATAAAAATCTGACAGAAATATAAGACAAATATTAATGTACTTCGAGTTTTTCCATTTCACACACAAATCAAATTCCTGCCAAAAATAAAGTTTAAATAAATATAGTTTTCAATTTACTTTTATCTGACCTTGGAATCTAATGAAATAAAAAAAATTATCGCATTCCTATAGCTCATTTCCAACCATCCATCCATCAGCCTTTTAAAGTCCACTGCTGGACATAGGCCTCCCCTAATGTTCGCCACTCCGTCCGGTTCTGCGCCCACTGAATCCAGCGGTTTCCCGCTATCTTCTTCAGGTCGTCAGTCCACCTGGTTGGAGGGCGGCTTGTGCTACTTTTGCCGGGACGTGGTCGCCATTCGAGGACATTTCTTCCCCACCGGTTATCAGTCCTCCTAACTATATGACCTGCCCATTGCCATTTCAGCTTGCAGATTTTGAGAGCTATGTCGGTCGGTCTACGGATTTCATCGTTACGGATTCTGTTGCGTGGAGCTCAATTATAAGTGTCCTATTCCAAGGTATTATCGTAAGTCAATTAGCTACATTTCAAAGTACCTTTACACAAATCATTAAAGCTATTTTTTTTTTCAATTATGGCATCGCAAACTCTGTGCATACTGCCAGCGTCAAGTATAATTTTTGCATCAATTTTTTGCCAGTTTCAATGAAACTGGACGAAGTAATAACAAAATCAGTAAGTAAGTCGTCAGTAATCAGTCAGTCCAACATTCAAGTAAAGCGATGGCTACTTTACTAGAACGTGTCCGATGGAATTTTAGAGGCATGCAGAAAAAACATATTTTAGCACTGTTATTCTATTTCACAAACACTCGTGCACTGTAATTAACCTATATAAAACAAAATGCCATCAATTTTATCCGATATAACTCAAAAATACACCAAGAAAATGAAAAGAAAACAAGAGCACAATATGTCTTTTTCGACTTCCCGCCAAAACTCTTAAAGCTAATTAAACAGCAAATAAGGTGACAGTCATAAACAGCAAATAAGGTGACAGTCATAAACAGCAAATAAGGTGACAGTCATGAACCGTCATTTTTCTCTCATCACACGTAATACGTTATGCAACAGCGTAGTTTCAAATACTTTAGCTGCAAGTTTAAAACGATCGATTTTTAACATCGACTCGTAACGCCATTTAAGTCTGACAAGCTCAAAACTCCCACATTAAAAGGAGCGCTTGCAAAGAATAAGTTTAACTGTAACTGTCATTTTCTACATGTACTTTGACTTAATATCTTGGATGTTTTATGAGCCACAAAAACACTTTTAACAAAACTCCTCATAATATTACCTGACCGCTTACGATCGACGCAGCTAAAACTGCGGTACTGCTGATAGACAGTGACTGTCAGCAGTACCACTGACAGCGGCTGACCGTTAGTGGCAAAATTTCATACACTTTTTCGCGCTTTAAAGAGCAAATGAAGTCATCAGTTCCGATTGTTATCGATAGATAACAGTCGTTAAAACTTATCGGGGTTCGTATGTGCGGTTTGAGAACATCATACAGCGGGTTGGCCAGTAACCCTCATGTCCATCAACCCACATTAAAGCAGCGCGGTGGAAAGGCTCCAGGCTCCTTTAAAAATGGGGTGAGCCCACTGCCCACCGGTACGTGCCCTGCTGTGGGACGCAAAAAGGATTGCAGCCAAGAACAAGCATAACACTGGCTGCAACCCTTTTTGCGTCCCACTCCTGGGCATGGGTCTCTCCCCATTATTGAGGAGGTCTGGAGCTTACTCCACCACGCTGCCCCAATGCGGGTTGGTGGAGAAGCATAACACTATTTAGCACATTTTGAAAGCTTAGTTAAAATAATTTTTCACAATGTTTAAAACATCCACCCGATTCTTTCTATCCACATCACAATAAAATTTGACGAGCTCATAAATTTACACATCAAATGAAGAATAATTTTAACTGCAACTGTCACTTTGAACACGTGCTTTGACTTAATATCTTGGAAGTTTTATGGGCCACAAAAACACTATTAACAAACCTCATAGCAGCTATATAGTTTTTGTTAGTGAATGAGATGAAACATCCGGTTTTACATTAAAATTATATTAAAACGATAAAAAACGCAGTTAAGTGTTCATGGTATCTTGGAAAATGCTTTTTGATTTTTATCTTTTGTTTCATCATGTAAAATTATTGTTTTACACAAGTGTTTTCTTTTGTAAAGTTGGAACAAATGCAAGCAAGTGAAAGTAAATATAAATGTAAATATAATCTATATCTATACTAAAATTATAAAGAGGAAAGATTTGTATTTTTGTATGTTTGTGAGTTTATTCATACTAAAAACTATTGTTCCGATTTCAAAAATTATTTCACCATTAGAAAGCTAAATGTAGCTTTATCATTTAGGGTGAATGCACCCTGAGTAATATAGGCTACTTTTTACCGCGGAAAAATGCTTCATTCCTACGTGAAAACGGGTAATAGGGTCAACGTGGTTGAAGCAACTGGCTAAACGCCTATGATTTTAATATAGCAATAAATACATATCTTATTCATCTGATTCCAAACTAAGCAGAGCTTGTACTATGGTAATCAGAAAGCTGATAAACGTACTTATATAATTCTAAATACATACTTAAATAGATAAATTAACACCCAGACACAGAACAAATAGTCATGGTCATCACACAAATATTTGTCCTGGGTGGGAATCGAATCCACGACCTCACGCTTCGCAGTCGGCTCATCACTCACTACGCCACGAAGGCTGTCTTGAAGCCTGGAATAGCACAAAGGCTATTTTTTATCTTACGGGGACCCATTAAACGAGTCCACGCGGGCGAAGCCGCTGGCGGAAGGCTAGTAGTAAATAAAAAAGGACGGAAAATTTTAGACGTCTTAAAATACTTTTTTATGGAAAAGGACTATAGATGTTATGTAAAAAGGCTAACGAAGGAATAGAGGAAACAAAATTTGAATAAATAATCTATCCATCTATTTCATAGTCCACTGCTGGACGTAGGCCTCCCCTAATTTTCACCACTTCTTTAGGTCGTCAGTTCACCTGGTTTTAGAGCGGCGAGAAAAGAGTTAGTAAAATATTACAATTCTTGAAGTTGAAATTTTTATATTAGTTATAAAGAATCGTAACCAATATTAAAGCGATATATTATTGAGCTTATCGTAAAACAACTATATATTTTGTATTTGGCAAATTCTTAAAATTACCTCTTTTACAATGCTCTAATAAACGAACTGTTTTCTAAGTAATATTTAATTTTATATTTATGTTTATACATATAAAGGTATGTATGTATATATGTATGTATGTATGCGTCTGTGTGTACATATATCTATTTATTATATACCATAGAACTTATTTGGGACATAAGTATTTAATTAAAATTGAATATTGAGCTTGACTCAATCCACCAAACTGTTTCCACCTACCAACAATTTCTCAACATCACCATGGGTTGACTGGGAGAGAATGTCATTAGGCATTAAGTCCGCCCATTGTTATCCTAGTTTTTTAGGTCATAACAAAAAAGAATAAATAAATAAATTTTGTATCTTGTACACACTCACATACATTAAATTTCAAATCATTACTTCGATCCGTCCATATGTACTTGCATGTTATATTTTGGATCAGTACCGTATTTTAAAACATGCTTCGAGTAGGTAAGTCGGGACTCAAAATAATAACGAGATACTTGTGACGTGGATCAACTTCAGGATATAAATAAGACCATAGATACAGTATCTAATAGAAATGTATGGCATAGTTTCTCATTTTATCGTTTGTTTGAAAATACGACAATGTTTACAGGTTAGATATAGAAATATTCTTAAGTCATCTCTCTCTCTCTCTCTTTGGTCGATGTTCGAGAAAAGATCTTCCAAAGAAATTAACATAACATAAAACTCAATCAGAGACTTAATTCAATAAAGGTATCACACAGATGCTCCATCTGACACTGTTCATATCCGAATTCGAGTAAAGAAGTGCAGTGCGTGCAATGTACCTTACATTACGGGTATTTACGTATAGCTTTAACAAGGCTTAAATAACGTTAATATGTCGCAATTATGTAGCGATACAAGCATGTATTTTTTTAAAACAACCCTTTAAATATTCAATACTCTTCGAGGCTCTATTTATAACGAGATCTGTAGTAAGGATGGTAGCAGTTGTATCGTTACTGCACTACAATGATACAATGATAGCCATCATATCACAGTAAGCAACAACATTTAAGCCCCCGATAGAATATCGAAAAAAAAAGATTTTAATGACCTGAAGGTACGCTATTATGGAAGATTTTTGAAAATGTTGCATAAACAAATTTATACATGAAAAGTATGTGACTTTTCGTGTATAATCGTGTTTATTTCTCTGTAAAAAAATTTGGCTACTTTCCAGCAGTAACTACGTATTAAATATCTCCAATCATCGAAAAATCTCCTCACTAATTTAAGAGTACTTAGGCCATAGTCCACACTAGCTTATTGGAGGTTGAAGGTTAACAGGCATTTTATTTTATTAAATTATTTATTACTTAACAAAAATCAGATTAAATCAGATTTTTCTTCCACACTTCTATTTGCTATAAGATCTATGTCTTAGATGGTAACAGGTGCGTCGTTACTGCACACTACAATGATAGCCATCGCAATAACCAGCATACATGTATTTCAGACCAAGATAAAATCTCGAAAAGAATCTGATATTTACAGGGATTTTAATGAGCTATTGAGATATTATGTTAGCTATCTAAATAGGTAATGGTAATTTTAAACAAAATTCATAGATAATAATGGTATTTTTCTTTATTTCTAACTATGCAATTCTTAGCGTCTTATTATATATTATTACCCATTATTATATATTATTACATAACATTTAATTTTATGTATGTATTGCGCAATAAAGAAAGCCCACTTTTCTCTAATACATGAAACTAATCAGTGTAACTGGAAGTTCGATAAATATAATATGATACCAATACGTTTATTTTCCTGAATGCGTGACTCGCATACGAATAGATACCTACGCATAGAACGACCCAAAAATATTCGATACACGAATTCTAATACTAACAGTCATATCCCGGTCTTCCAAACTCGTCATAAATATTTCCAAACCACAAGATAGAATCGAATATGAGAAGCAAATAAAAAATAGATATTAAAATTTCAAACGATCACAATCCCAGCTATCGGTATCAAAGCACGTCCAATCAAAACGGGACGTGACAATAAATCAGAACCTTTTCGATTTTGAATAGCCTCGCTAACTTATTGGCGGTTCTTTATTTGCTGATTGCTGTTTGACACCTCAGCGGGAGCGGATTTGGTCGGTATTTTTATTTAATTAACTTCCACTGTTTGCTACCGTTTGCGAAGGGAGGCAAGGGTACACAATGATGACTAATTTACGCGCGGCTTCAGTTGCCTTTTAGTAAAAAAATTCCACCCCCGCCTTTTCAACTCTGATACGCTTCATAATTTCATTATATTTGTAACGCCGTCATTCATTATAATTGTAACGTTTGCAAGCAAACTAAGTCGGTCTGCGCGAACTAAGTATCTTTAATTGAAAGAACTGCAGTGAACGTAAATACAGGTCCGGACTCTAGTTCGTTTCTCGAGAAACGGGCAGAAGATAAGACGATAATAATTCTTCGCGAAATGTCACGAAAGTTCATAACTGATAAAAGTTGAGTCCCTTTTCTTAAATTTTAATAGAGATTTAATTTTCGCAAGTGCTACGTTGGACGTCGATAACAAAAGTAGGTGATGATGATTTCTAAGATAAAACAGTGTAATGATAAGCAATTCACTTTTTGATTGGTCATAGTCAAAAACATCCCATTAAGTTATAGCGTGTTCTCTATATTGACTTAATTTAAATAAAATGTTTGCGTATACTTTTGTTTGCAATAAAACAACAAATCATTACAATTTTTTTTACTCTACTTTTTTAGAAAATCAGTAAGCTTAGTCAAAAAGAAAATCAGTTACTTATGACCCTATAATATTTCTTCCGTTTCACTAAATTAGACTTATATTTTGAGTGCTATTATTCAATATTTTCTGTGTAAGTAGATGTAGTGTAATGTAGTGTAAGTATGTTTTTGCATTACTTAAGGAAATAACGGTATTAGGATTATGGGCACAACCTGAATCCGGTTTTATACAGAATGGCAATAGAAGTAACGTATCTAGACTGTTGTTTTTTATTACTTTTTAAGATGATGTTGACAATTTTGAAAAAAGGTTTTCTTAAGAATTGCAGTACAAACAAAGAATACACCATAAAAAGCAAATAAGTACCTCTAAGAAAATACATTACAACATTAAAAACTTAGAGCGTCGATACTGTTTATTTACGGTGTCTGATAAGTTCAGTGACCCCTCTCAAGATATTACAGCGCGCCACGCAAGTTTGTAATTGAAAAAGTTTCCGTCGTTTTTAACGGGAAGCCTTTATTTGCTTTCCAATTTGTTTCACCGGCCTCAAGTATGTGTACACGTACGGCAGACTAAGTTTTTTATTGAAAATTTCAAAAGTTTCATAATACTTCCCGTGTTGCCTCTTACGGTTATCGCGGTTGTAACCTTTGTTGGATAAATATTTCTATTTTGTTAAGCCTGAATTTTGTTTGATGAAATACTTTCAAACCCTTACTCGAGTTTATCACTAGTCATTAATTACAAAATTTTACGTACGTATTTAGCTTCGGGATTAAAAATAGAGCTACGATATCCCTTGCCTGATCGTAAGAGGCGACTAAAAGGGGGGCGACTAAAAGGGAGTGGGAGCTCGATCCGTCCAGCCAGCAGCCCCGGGAAGGACGGTGGTGTGTGCGTGGCCGCATACCGCCGTGAGCATCGGAAAGTGCATGAGAGCACATCCGCTCTCCAAAAGATGAGCACGTTCCACCGGTGCGTTCCACTGGAGATCCTGGAGTCCTCCCCAAGCGCAGACGCAGGCCACCAAGGGGGTTTTAGTGCGGTCAAATCCCACATAACCCGGTGCTCGTCCCCCAAGGTGCCGGGTACTTTTTGAAGGTTTCCTCCCCGATACAAAAAAATGCCTGCCTTGTCTGCTTTTGGTGTGCATAAGTTATAGTCGCTTAACTGCTCTAAAAATGTATTTGTAGACCATACTATATTTAACTATACCAGTCTCGATATATAAGGACGTACGTCCTTCATTTTGAAGCACGTTTTAATTATAAAAATTCAAAAATCGTGAATCAAGTTTTTTCGTTTTCTGCCTAGAGGTCATCAAACTATCTAAATACATTTAATTGACATGGAGTTCTCGGTTTACAAGTCAGACTCACATTAGCTGGATTATTTAATAAACGATTTTCACTTTAATTTTGTACGTTTTTTGAATCGGCTCTAATAATAAAATACTATGAAGCGCGCATGGCCCGGCGCTTAGCGTAGAACGCAAACGATCTATGCAACTAAGCCAAACGGGCGCGGTCGGGTGTGAGATGGGTGACCGCTAGTGGCAAAAAAAAATCATGCGCGTTTCCGTGCTTCGGAGGGCACGTTAAGCCGTCGGTCCCGGTTGTTGTCGATAGATAACAGTCGTTAAACCTTGTCGGAGGCCTTATGGGCGGTTTGAAAACATCCGACAGCGGGTTAGCCACTAACCCGCATCTCCACCAACCCGCATTGGAGCAGCGTGGTGGAGTAAGCTCCAGGCCTTCCCAATAATGGGGAGAGACCCGTGCCCAGCAGTGGGACGCAAAAAGGGTTGCGGCCAATAAAATACTTAATAAATTCCACGTACAAAAAGCACCAAACTATTTTTAGGCATACATTTCTGTTTGCACATACAAATATTCGACACATAATTGAAAGGACTGCGATTTCCAAACTACAGATTAACGCCCAAAAATTATTTTGCTTTAAACATAAAACAAGACCGCATAAAATCAAAAAACAAATACAATAATTAACAGTAATATTATTATTATACATTTTAATAACCAATTATTTGATGCAATAAATTAATATTGCGTTTATAAATGTAATTAAAGTGGAAAGCGTGATTCAACATTGTAAGTTTTCCGACAACTTTATTATTGGCATTCCAATCAATCATTCAAACCGCAAATTTAAGGCTATAGATTTGTAACTTGACCAAATACTTTATCTTAATAGAGAGTAGGTATTTATTTGTAATGATTATAGTATCTGATATCGATAAAATCAGGTCACCAAAAATTTTTTTTTCAATTACATCCAATTTATTATATTTTCATCAAAGATTATGGAACTGTGAAACTAAATTTCGATATACAGATAATCGTAGGTACTTCAGTGATACGCTATATAATACTACTAATGAGAACTATTTGAGTTTTTGTCGTAGAACTGTCCATCATGATGTTTACTAACGCGTTAGTAAGCACCCTAAGTTGTGTTTAATTGAGTCATTAGTAGCCGGAAAACGCTAGGTGAGAATGTGTCAAAAGGTGCACCCGATAATTTATTGTAATTTCCACTGTACTCCGAGAGGAAAGTGACAAAAAAATTAAACCATTATTGTCTATCTTCTAATAACAGCAACCACAGCAACCGACAGCTTGATTCCTTCTCATTTGACGCCACGGACATGCTTTTAACTCAGAGTATACATAAATTTTTATATCTCTGTGTAAGCTTAAAATTTAATTTCATATAAATATTTAAAAAAAATACCAAGCTCTGCTTAGAATTGCTGGTTCTGAAAATTTTTGAATTATTAAGGGCCATGATAACTGACCACTACAAAGATAAATTTCCTATTCGTACTTTTCAATTGTCTCTTACATTTTAGAAAATAGTGCAAAGTGATGTCACAATTTTGTTACGATTGTTTTATTTTATATTTTACAAATCATCAGGGCCCTTAGTTAAATGATATGTTAAACGTTATGTATATATTTTTTTTTTATAAATGAAACGAGCAAAAAGGCAGACGGACCGCGTGGTGCGAAGCGATCACCGTCGCCTATGGACACGGGCAACCCCAGGGATAGCCACCCGAACATTGCCGGCTTTGGAGGAGAGCTTTTTTTACAGCTTTCTTGAAGAAGCTCATGTCATAGTCCACTCGAAATGCCTCAGCTAGAAGATTGTCACATAACTTACACGTCTGTGGTATAAAGGAGCGTACCAAGCGGACTATGGAGGACCGCCACGAGTTCATATGGTGTCGATGGAACTTTAAACTTCGTCTGGTGGTGTTATCATGGAATGGTGACGTAGGCATCATTTTGAAAAGCTCCTCGGAGCACTCACCATACAGATAACTTTTAACAGGCTATTTTCTCTTCTACACAATGTGATATTATACCTGTTTAAATATCATACTCTAAGTCTCCCGTAGTTTTTAGACTCTCACCTCTCGCTTTATCACAGGTGTATTCGCAGTATTTGCATGTGAATACATACAAGCTTTTTGTTACAAGTTCATTTGCGTCTAGATTGCTGGTAATTTGTTTATCCAAGAAAGAAACATGTTATGCAAAGTTGCAGGTAAATGTTTTATATGAATTTTAACCTTTGTCACAGAATAAACTCATTTGGTTAAATATTTTGTCAACTTTGTATCGTCTATAATAAAAACTCATTACTAAATTAATTTTATGAGTACCCACACATAATGTACATTTACTTCATTTCGGTTTACTTTGTACATCAGTGTCGTACTGATATCGTATTGATACCTATTATTGACTAACAGGTCATTAAGTTCCCGAAAACGGAAAAGGCTTAAATGGCATCAATCCGTACCACTGCTGACCACGAGTCTCTACCTACAATTGTGGAAGCCTGGAGCTTACTCCACCAGCTTTATTCCAACGCGAATTGGAAATATTTCACGGAATTTTCTTTCCAAATCTCATTGCTCTTGGATTAATTTCAACTACATCTCTGTGCGTTTTCGGGGCATTTCAGCTTATGCAGTGGGAGGGTGGCTTATGCCCATTTAAATTTTAAACATGTTATACATTATTAGTTATATTATGTGCATTTATCTCATGTTCTATGATAAATTAAACATCATTCTTAACCTACATGCTTGAGAGTATCTACATTTTCTTAATCATTTGCAGTTCACTTACCTCAACAGCAGCCAGCAGAAGCTCACTAAAACGACATGTACCGAAACTTAGATACAAATCCAAATGAATCCAAAAAATGTGAGGTTAACACTTACAAATAAACTAAATCATTAAAATGCTCATGATATCTTTATGAACAAGATACAAAAAGTTCTCCCTCTTTCGTTGATGCTAATTTATTCATGATAGGTACAAATAGTTTATTTCAGTTTAACGACCTCTTCCACTAAAGTATGTTATAAGTTAACTAGACTTCGTAATGCGATAAACACATAGCGCGGCGGTCAGTTATTACTTCGACAAACATCGTAACTACCGTGCTCGTATGTTGTTTGTAATCGATACAAATTGCAAGTGTAAACTACAGAGTGACGCCTGCTTTATTGATGAGAGCTACTGTGTCATTTTAGAATAACTACGTCTTTTTTGTGACTTTTAAGTCTTTTAGTCCCTATATTTAGGGACTAGCGGCCACCCACGACTTTGTCCGCATGGACTTTGGTATTATGCATAACATGATGGTATATAGTCTAAAGCCTTCCAACACAAAAATAATTTTTCAATTCGAACAAGTAGTTCCTGAGGTTGGGGCGTTCAAACAAACAAACTCTTCAGTTTTTCCCCGTTTTTGCAACATTTTTTCACTGACGCTTCGCTCCTATTGGACGCAGCGTAATGTTATAACCTAAATCTAAAGCCTTCCCTGTTAAATGGACTATCCAACACAAAAATACTTTTTTAATTCGAACCAGTAGTACCAGGGTAGGAACGTCTGGCGTTGCGAGCGGTGAGAGTGGAGATCTGACTGTTCAGCCAGGAAAAGCCGGCGGTGTATGTGTGGCTGCATGCCATCGTAAGCACTAGAAGGTGCAGGGGGGACACTGGTGCGTTCCACTAGAGATCCCGGAATTTACTGTGGAAAAAACCATACTGGTTGGAATCGATATTCCATAAGAAAATATGCCTATTTTCTTAGGGAATATCGATTTTAGTATACTTACACTTTACCTTTTTAGTATACTTACACTCGTTTACTTATTGTGCAATCGAGAAATTCCATCGTCACACATTTTTTAATATCAAAAATATGTTAGCTGCCTTCATACTTACAAAGAACTTAAAGTGTCTATCAAACAAATAGTGTACCTTGCGTGTGCTATGAAATAATTTGTTTCTGAACGAGTAGTTCGAATAGTTAATTTGCATTTCATAATAAGACTAGCTGATCCCGCGAACTCCGTACCGCTGTTATATATTTGGGTGGTCCACCCCAAAACTTTACGTTAAGAGGTATGAAAAGTAAATGTTGACCGATTCTTAGATCTACCCGATATGCACATAAATTTTCATGAGAATCGGTCGAGCCGTTTCGGACAAGTTTGGCAACAAATATTGCGACACGAGAATTTTATATATTAGATGAATTAAAGAACTTTCTTCTATAACGTCGAGATACGTTTTATTTAACTTCTTTAAATCATTGTTAAATTATATCATTTTTAACTAATGTTTCAGACTAATATCCGTATATATGTATTATATTCAATAACAACTATACAGATGAACTTCACTTAACGATAGGTAAAAATATACGGAGACTAAATCCAACGTTATTTCCTTTCACACAGACTGCAACTTTATTCAATATTTTTGACACACTGTCTAATGAATACCAGAATAAAAATCAAACATAGTCAAAAACACGTAAATACTATCTATGAATACTAATGAAACGGACGTGAAAATTCTGTGTAAAAATAATATATATTTTACAGCGGTCAACGGACTACATTCGTTTTAAAATATTTTATACTAGCTGCGAAACCCGGCGTCGCTCGGGTTAAAATACGTCGCATGTTTATCTAAACTTTAAAGAGATTTACCTTTTATAATCAAGCCATCTTATAGCCTGAAAGAATACTACTGTCAGTCCACCTGAACGTATAAATTAATGAAAGAATTTGCTCTCAGCTCCTAACCGTTGAGGAGTTGTACCTTCAATCATCAGCTCAGCAACATGATATGATGATATTTATACACAAATGCCTGTTTTGATTTAGTAAAAATATGAAAATCAATTATTGTGCTATAAAATTTGTATATTCCCTTCGATTTCTCTGGGATCCCATCATCAGACTTTGACTTGGTGACAGCTGGACCATCTCAGTAATGTAAGATTTCGAACAAAACCCCATTTATTGAAAGAATTTGCTCTCAACTCCTAACCGTCGCATTATCTTCCTTCATCAGCTCCCCACTCCACCCACCGCGATCAAAGTCCCTTACTATCATCTACGTACTAAGGGGTATTTACCACCCCAACGGGAAGTTGATTGGAGTTAGTGATAATAGAGAAAACCGTGTCTTTACGTACAAAGAAAACCCTTTACTTTTTATATATATATTAAGATTATACTAGGTTGTTTTTAACACACTTATATTAGCTTGACCTATATGTATGTATGTATGTATGTAACGGCATATTTTAACTTCATTTACACCTAGTTCTAAGCGTCTGATTAACTTGAAAATTTGCACAGGGGTGAAGGGCCGATGACAATGCAATAATATGAAAAAAAGTCAAACTATAAAATTAAAATTTAATAATGTACTTTAAAAAACTAAAAAACACGCTTTTGTGAAAATATGAACCTAAAAGTAAAAAAAGAAACAAGAAAATGTATTATTATTATAGAAAATGTATATACTGTAAAAAAAGCATGGGGTGCTTTTTGAGATACTATTGACACCATGCACTCCACACTTTTTTTACAGTAAAATTTCTTCTTATTTTTTACTTTTTAGTTCGTATTTTCACAAAATCGTGTTTTTTAGTTTTTCAAACTACATTATATTCAGTTACTTGATCAACAGATAAGGGAGCATTTAACTAGAATGAACCAACGTACCAACAACAATTCTAAAGGGCCATCTAAAGTACCAGTCCAGTCAAAAATATTAAAAGTCTTTTTTCAATAGTCTATTTTAAACGATGTATAATATTATATTTTAGTAAAAATTTAATATCTGTCAAAATACTAACTAAGAGAGATGTGAACAAATTTTCATATAATGCCAACTATCGCCCTTTCTGAAATTGAAATAGTAGAACCTTCTAACTCGCGATAGAAAAGGTAGCGTCAGCAAAAGCAACGTCGGCAAAATCAGGCGAATGCATTGTCCGCCGTCGAAGCGGAACGTAGCAAGGGTTGACACTATTGCGTCTAAACTGTTTATTACGTTAAAATTATGCAGTTTTTTTGTGTTCAGTTGCGTTTAAGTCATCTCATATGAAGCTGGCCAGCGGCAGTACTTCTCAGGTCGAAACATAACCAAAAAAATCCTACAATTTGAGATAAAAATTGTTATGTTACGTATCAACAACTAAGATGTCATTGCGGAAAATTTCATCAAAATGTAAGGTTACATGCAGTCAGTTCCTGTGTCGTCATCACTAACAGCTTTTTGTTGTTCCTCTTCTGACCTTAAATCTCTACTTAAAAGAGATTCCAACCACTGCTCTTGTCAAGTCTATAGACTTGGCACTCCTCACCTACGAAACGGCTGACATCTATCGAAACGTGTATGAATTTTTGCACCAACGGTAATCCATTGTACCTACTTCAAGCCGCAACCATTTAGCTTGGCTTGCTCGCTTGCGAGCCAACAATATCGACATAGAAGGATTTACAGTAACCGAACAGAACCACCGCCATTCGCCGCGAAATAACATTCGTTTTCGAACGGCTGCGTCGCCAAACTTAATTGCTCTATTGTTAATTACGTAACGCTTCAGCGTTCACCGCAATGCATTGCGACTAATTTGCGTGGAATCCAATTTTTATAAGTTTTAATTTGTACCATCTAAATTGAGATTTTTCTGCGTCAGCGCTGAAATGGCTTTTTATTTAGTCCTAAAAATAGTTAATCTATAACATTGAAGTAGGTAACTTCTAAGAATAAAATTCGTAAGGCGAGATTATTTAAAAAAGACTTAAATGGTGCGTTCTGTGACCGGGAAAGTATGACCACTGAGGTAATTGAGGTAATTCCTTTGCATTTTAGTACCCAGGTTACGACTTTACGTACGAGCGTAAGATTGGGTACTACCTATATTTACATAAAGCGATTATAATATTCTCGAGAGCAGCGATGGCCGAGTGGTAAATAAACACGGTCATCGACGCGACCGATCCTGGGTTCAAATCCTCGGCGCGCGCCTCTTACAAAGAAATTTGTAATGTGCGGATTTATCGCTGCTCCACGGTGATGGAAAATTATTATGTATGTTGGGCACAGGCCTTCTCTCACAAGTGAGAGGGATTTAGGCCATAGTCCACTACACTGGCCAAGTGCGGATTGGTAGACGTCATGATTTCGAGTAATTATGAATCTCTCAGGCATGCACGGCAATGGAGAACACCGTTATCAATTAAATATCACGATATTTTCCATCACCGTGGAGCACGATAAAATGCGCACATTAAAATGTCTTCGTCAGAGGTGCACGCCAAGGATTTGAACCCGGTATCGGTTGCGTCGCAGACCGCGGTTTTTTGCCACTCGGCCATCGCAGCTCAATAATAATAATAATAATAATAAGGTAGGCGGTAGAACTATTATGGTTCGCCGTGGGAAGTATCACCGCTGCACCTACTTCTGCCGTGGTCAATTCTATTGTGTTTCGGTGGAAAGGTGCAGTTGCCGGCCACATTTACATGATCACCAGCGACCACCAGCCTCCGGGATAGCAGCGCAACTGCATACGACCTCAGACAAGACTTACCTATGCTTGCTTGAGGTTGTATGTAGATATCCATGGGCTGCAGTGACCATTTAACACCACGTGGCTTGCATGCTCGTCTGCATTCCATTCAAATAAAAAAAAATTACCCGACAGTAATTATTATAGTTGAAAAAACATCAACGTCTGTTACTTCATAACTACAGTACCCTAAGTCACCCTACAAGCTTATACTACTAAACTAACTTAGCTTAACTTTAAGCTAAGCCACAAAACTACTTAGTATAATGACTAGAAAGAGGCTTAAGATCTAGTTCTCTGTGGAAGTAATAAAGCTATTATTTTTCGAGCTCGAGAATTTAATCACTTCCTTATCGTCGATCTTCTGTGTCCACATTCCCTGTAGAATATAGTTTATGAGAAATTTCTTGACAATATTATAGTAAAATGGATAAACTGTAAGTCGGAATCCTAGTGATTTCGATTTAATAAAAATATTTAGCAAAAATACATATAAAGAAGGTGTCCTTTTATTTTTAACGTGTCGTGTAAAAATAATTATTTAATATTGCATTTTTTGTCAAAAAACCATAAGAATTCCGTAAATAAAAGTTGCGACTGTATAATATCTTTCTTTTTTTTAATATAAATACTAGAGATACGATAAATATTAGTTACGACCAGTTACATCCTAGCTACTTACCGGCATGAAATATACTTTAAAACCTATTCTAATATTCTCAGAAATTTCGTAATATCGGTTAAGCCCCGAGAGCGACCTCAACCACCTTTATTATTATACATGTACATTGATTATTATACATGTTGCATATTTGGAAAAAATATGACTTGACTATCTATTATAGTTTATCGGAAAGCTTCTCGTGATAGACGAGTGGACAAATAAACTGACAAACGCAAAATTAGTAATTAGTTTTTTATACCTACTAGCTGCGCGGTAAAACCCGTGGTCTCCGACTCGGAGATACCGAGTTCGAACCCCCGGCGCGCATCACTGACGAAGAAATTTGTTAAGTACGCTTTTATCGCTTCTCCACG
Organism: Pyrgus malvae; assembly: GCA_911387765.1. Classification (NCBI taxonomy): domain Eukaryota; kingdom Metazoa; phylum Arthropoda; class Insecta; order Lepidoptera; family Hesperiidae; genus Pyrgus; species Pyrgus malvae. The sequence continues at coordinate 10,289,191 of OU426955.1, forward strand.
GTGAAGGAAAATATTAAAATACTAGCGGCCGCCCGCGACTTCGTCCGCGTGGACTTTATTTTTAGAATTTCTCTAAAATAAAAGTAGCCTAAGTTACCTACTCCTTAATACATCAGCTACCTGCCAGTGAAAGTCCCTTCAAATTCGATTCAGCCGTTTCAGAGATTAGCTGGAACAAACAGACAGACAGACAGACAAAAATTGTAAAAAATGTTATTTAGGTATATGTACCATACATAAATTTATATGCATGTAGTATAAAGTAGTTATTTTAATATAATATTACAAACAGACACCACAATTTCATTTATTTGTTAGATTACATTAGATAGATTTAATTAATTACTATATTTGTCTTCACCATGCACGTTCTACCAATCCAAACTTGGCCAGCGCAACCTTTGCCGTGGGAAAAAAAGGTTGGAAAAAATACTAAGGTACCTGTGCCGTGGGAAAAAAAGGTTGGAAAAAATACTAAGGTAAGGATGCCCAATATTTCACAGTAACGCTGCAGAGCTTAACATGTGACGTTATTTTCAGAAACCGATTAACGCAATGAAATATCGCGTTCGACAATTTTGTGGTCGTAAATTTGAAGTAATGGAGACCGTAATAACCTGTCAAAAAATTTACAGAAACACTTTTACGTTGTTAAATATGACCTGGTGCTTTTTGATTTAGTGTTGGTTTGTTTTTAATACTAATTGGGATTTAAAATAGAAGATACTTAAAATTACGTTTAAAATTTCAAAATTTCGCTTTAGTCAACTAGCGAAGTTTAACCTCAATTAAGTTACAAAATTACAGATTTTTTGCGGTATTTTTTACACCAGTTTCACGGGTGTCTTTATACCTTTTCTTTTAAATAGGCATGTGGAATTTAAAGTCGTCTCATATGCCATGATGTTTTTTTACAAAATATCTCAATCGGTTTTAAATAGGGATTATGCACATTCAATTAAATTCACTTTAGTTACTTTATGTTTTAAAGTTTATATGATATGTACAATTATGACTTAATTTATTTATTTTACTTGAAAGACATTTAGCCAATATTAAACTACATAATATTATCTCTGTTGTACCTAGTATCACATTGAATACCTACTTTTGAATCTTACTGTAAATAATCTATCATGTACCTATGCTTGTCTTGACTAGCTCATACTTACGTTCTTGCCTATTATGCCTATCCACCTTTGTCATTGTCTTTGACTCAATCTGCCTTTGATATTTGTTACAGGTAACTGCTATCGTCACGTACCGTGTCGGAATAAATCGGTCTCCGTCGTCAGCGGATTGAGAAATTACAAATACAGCGATTAGTTTATAGTTCAAGCTCCATTTATCTCAGCGGGGCAATCCGATTGGTTACACAGTCACATTAAACAGATTTCATCTGTATGATTATTTATAACTTAATTGCGTTTTAAATCTAGCAATAAATTGCCAATGAGTTGCTTATACGGCGTGGTGTAACGCTGTGAACCCATGTAAGACGATGTTATATCGCTAAATAATTCAGAGAAGATAGTTTGCTGTTGTCGCTGCTGTCGCTTTGTTGCTGCTGTCGCTGGACATACCTACCCTAACATTTCGCACTCCGATTCTACTCCCTCTGAATCCAGCGGCTTCCCGCTGCTGCTTAATCTGCTTTCAAACTATACAAAATGCTTTACCACAAATTTGATTATCGACACTGTTATTACTGGTTTGGCAACGTTTGCTTTTGACGTAACAAGATTATCATTATTTCGTTATAATTTTCGTTTACGTCAAAAATATAATTAATGATGACGAATACCGTGGCCTATGTTGGAACAAATTAAAATTAACCTCGAATGTAATTTATGTATAGTATATCAGTAGTAGAAATATAATAAGTGTTTTCGTTGATTACAATGCTACCGCTATGTCATTTTAATAAATCAATGGTACAGATACTCTATCAAATAAATTACTGTGGTCTATTGTATGAAGCGCACCAGGCTCGGCAGCTAGCATAAGGTTTGATTACATTGGCCAACCTGCAGGGGCCGACCCGGCATACATTGCTGGTTATCTGAATACATTGTAATAAAATACTCAAGATAACCAGCAATGTATGCCAAATCAGACCCTGCAAGTTGGTCAATGTAATCAGCCCTATAGAACGCAAGAGGTCTATGCAAACATGCGTGGCTAATGACCCGCATCTCCACCAACCCGCATTAGAGCAGCGTGGTGGAGTAATCCCCAGGCCTCCCCATTAAGGAGGAGAGACCCGTGCTCAGCAGTGGAACGCAAAAAGGGTTGCAGCCTATATGGTATTAGTAATCTCATTAATATACATATACATACATGAATGTATTACATTCACACAATCGCCTACATAGTATAGTATAGTGCAGTAGCATACATTTTATTCACTTAAGTAAATAACAAAGTTTAATAGGACATTAAAAAGATGTCGATGATGATGGTGATGAAAGACTCGCAGATTTCATATATATTCATATACTATTATAATACGTTCGATCTTATCTGTGCGTACATTTGTTCTAGGATTGTATAATGTACCTTAGAAGATATTTCACTCATCAATTCCGATATTTATAATTTTCTTTTATTTTTAATAAAAAGTTAATCGTCACCGCCTAAAAAGTAGTGGGTACCATATTTTTCAATTTATTTTTGTAATTATTTTTAGTTTTATAAGCTAACAGCGTGGTCTTTTACAGTTAGCCTTTTCCACAGGCTCAAGGTCGCTCAGCGAGCGATGGAGAGGGCTATGCTTGGTATTTCTCTACGCGACAGAATCCGTAGCGATGAAATCGGTATACGAACGAAGGTTACCGACATAGCTCTCAAAATCTGCAAGATGAAGTGGCAATGGGCAGGCCATATAGTTAGGAGGACTGATAACCGGTGGGGAAGAAAGGTCCTCGAATGGCGACCGCGTCTCGGCAAAAGGAGCTTAGGCCGCCCTCCAACCAGGTGGACTGACGAGCTGAAGAAGACAGCGTGAAAACGCTGGATTCAGAGGGCGCAGGACCGGACGGATTGGCGAACATTAGGGGAGGCCTATATCCAGCAGTGGACTTTAAAAGGCTGATGGATGGATGGAAGCTAACAGCTAAATCTAGATAAACCCAGTGATGTCATATTATCAGGCTTACGTTGGTTTGAATATTATTTATATTTTATTTCAAATAAAAAGTTCGTGAGGGCGTATCAATTTTTTTATTTATCTGTATGCAAATATGGTACAAATGTTGTTATAATTGCAATGCAATGGAGAACATTGTCTTGATAGGTACCACGTATTATACCTTTAATTGGTTCCCGTCTGTGAAGAAAGACGTTGATCCTTGTTCATTGTTGTTAATTATCTTCCTATTACTACTGACTCTTTCTTTATTAGTCTTAACTATGTGCTCCATAAGCTTTATCTATGTAGATTGTAGATGAATAATATACCTTATAATACTTATTTTCTATACATAATTTGCTGTTTACTTATAAGTTTTATAAATAGAAGTTACTACTTCTCTCCTCTACTGAGCAGCATTAACAAATATAGGTATGTTCTCTCGATCCGTTTAGCCAGCATCTCCAAGAAGGGCGGCGGTGTGTGCGTGGCCGCATGCCGCCGTAAGCATCGGAAGGTGCAGGAGAGCACATCTGCTCTCCCGAAGATGGGCCCGTTCTGGGGCGTCGCACGTGGAGGACACCGGTGCGTTCCACTGGAGATCCCGGAGTGTTCTCCAAGCGCTGGGTACCTTTTGAAGGTCGTCGTCCACCCCTCCACCCCCCCGATACCAAAAAAAGGTCCCGACCCTGTATCAGCAAAAGCTAAGTCCTATCATTTTGCCTAAATACTAATACTATTCTATTGTTATATACGTCTGTTTGCACTTCTGTATTATTCATTTTTAGGCAATAAATGATATTTTATAATTTATTATTATTAATCTCAAAAGTGTTTAGGATCGGGTAACGTAACATTTTTTAAAGATTCTTAATGACAAAGATGTTCAGTTTTATTTGCTAACGCTTCAAAAGCTTACGCACACAAGCGCGCTTGTCCAGTATATATCATTAACACAACCATAGCCAACTGGACTTCCTTAAATAGAAAAAGACAAAGATTAAAAAAGGTCGGTTTTTGTTTGGTTAGAACGTTAGTAGGTAGCTTTATCTAATACTCTTATGGATTATCTCCTATTTTTATTTAATCCCCCATATTAAAAAAAAAACAACGGGTTGCACTCCAGTAGTGCCGTCAGAAGTGAAAACTTGAACATTAACGTTGTGCATTTTTGATATTTTGGAATAGTTAGTATTCCACTTTAGCACGAATTGCTTTTATTATCAGTATTATTTTTCATCTAATATTTTCAGTAGGTTTTCATCTAGTATTTTTATTTTCATTTTCTTTCACTATTTCTTCGTCACTTTTTTCATTAATAGATGCACTTTGTTCAATGTCCATATTTTAGATACTTGATATAAACGAATTTTACAAGTATAGACAGTCGAGCCGTCATCAGCTGTCTCCCCTCCGTCTTGCGAAATTTTCGATCAGGTGTCCTGACGCGAGTTTAACATTTTTTACCCATCCCAAAAAAAGTGCACAACGCCGCTAAAGAAGTTTTCACTCCAAAAAAACCGCGATTTCTAAACTTCATTTAATGAAGTACTCGAGTCATTTTATCCATTTAAGTACCTCGATGTCCACCGAACATAGGTAAAAGTCCATAATGTCGACAGCGTACCAGTACTCGTCATTCCGAAGAAAAACAGCCAAAAGTTACGCTTTTCTATGAATGCCTTTTGCAGTCGTTTTCAACCGTACCAAGTTATAAGCCGATTACCGGGAGCGGGCGCGTTCTCACACACACCAATGCATTTTCGTATTGTGACCGCATGTGACGTCAACAACATGCGCATGTTTTGTGTATGATGAGCTTCACATACAACACAAACGCGTTATTGGCATCGCCTTCCCTGCTTTTAAAAGCGGTTTCAAACTACATAGCGTATTTTTATGCACGTATAATGCACATTTAGGCTAACGCGCTGGCACGCACCCTTTTTCACCTTAAAATGTCAATGCTCAACGATTTGTGCCTACACGCGCTACGAACAAATTTTATGAACCTAAAATACGGTGGTTTAAAATCGCTCTTTTACTGTAGCTTGCGCAGAAGCTACCACGTATATACAAGGAAAATGGCTTTTTAAAAAATCTGTAAACTATTAACCGCTATTCTTTATTTAAATTCGTACCAAGAGAGTGGAATACGACCCGCAATCCAGTCATCCCCTTTTTAACTAAAATCAATGTTTTATGTTCAGGCATGAAATTCAATATTAGAGCTATGTTGACACGTTGTTTTATTTATGTTTCAGATTTATATTATGTAGAAAATAATTTTGTATAACCGACTTCATAATATGATGATAAATCAATGTTAATAAATACATTTCATTTTGACAGATACATTAATGAATTTATTTTCATTTTTGAATTAATGATTCAAGGTGATCACAGAAAAAATACCGTCTTATATTGTCTTGAACGAGGCATACATTTTGCATTTGTAAATTACTAGTAAAAAAATATTACTACGTAATTATTAGCCCCATTTGCGCCAAAGTTATGAATCTACAACTTTAGATATCAGTTCATTTAGGATAAAAAATACAAAAATATTTCTACCATTGTCTACAATTTCTATAAGCACGACAGTGGATAGAAAATCACTATCAGGTTGAATCAGCAGATCAAATCGTGTTCACTGACGAGTAGCTAATCCTTCTAAATATAATGCGACTCCACAATTTAGGTAGGCTTCAATGGACTTCTCAATCCACTTTGCACTCTAAGTGAACGCTACAAAGTCTGTTATCCCTAAGTGACAAAAGCCGCAGTAAATCTCCGTCTATATAAAATGCTCTATTTGTCTTTGTAACTATTATGAAAGGCACAAAACAACTCCAATCAGTTCAATACTGTTGATATATTTAGTGGTCTCTAAATTAAACTAGCAGCGTCATTGCATATGCATGAAGTGATCTAATTCTGTATTAAAGTGTTATAAACTGTTATGGTCCTTAAATTTATGTGAAATTAAATTAAAATAAAACAATGCTATTTATTTTATCTTTTATTTGATTTTTAGTAGTGAATTAACTATAAATTCAGGTCATTATTGGTTTCGCACTTTTATTTTAATTCACAACACTCGTGCACTGTGATTAGCCTACATTGAACAAAATTCCATCAAATTTATCCGATATAACTCAAAAATACACCAAGAACGGAAAAATAAAATAAGAGCACAATATGTCTTTTTCGACTTCCCCGGTTTGAATGTTACTTTGTTAGTGTCGCTTATCCTGCCACTATGGGCATACAAATATAATATTTTCAATATACAAATTTCAAATGTCAAAAATGTTAAATAATTAATTATACGAGTATACCCTTAATTGCATACGTTTACCTCGAATTGTAAGTCAAAAATATGATAATAAAACTCGAGGCAAAACTTAAATCTACCTCACACAATTCAGAAATCCTAAGCTGTAGGAACACTTCCTTCAAGAGCTGACTGCCAATCTCAAACTGGCTGTTCAAGATCCTCTCTTTGTCTAGTTGTTAGTGGCAGTCTCAAACTCGAGAGGCTGCCAGTCCTTCCGATAGCCGAGACGTGCCTGAGATGCAAACCGTAAACCAAAGATAGACGTATGTTACCTACGACATGCCATCATCATAAATAATGTATATCGTACCGACGTCTCACCTGAATAATTCAACGGTGACGGCCACTTTATTAAATTTGTTGTTGCATGAAAATATTAAGACCAGACTCGAGACAAATTAATATGACAGCCCTAGCTCGGGTAAGTGAAATGTAGATAGTGTTTCCCAAAGAGATGAAATAAATGTATGTTTTTAGTTGAAAAATTGGTGTCTGCTGTCGACTGTTTTGGGATATTTTATGAAGCTGCGTTGAAACGATGGTATTAAGTAAACATACTTAATTAAATTTTGATGTTTTCAAGGATTATTTTGTTGGGACTATAAGAATTGTTGTGGGTAATGATTATAATTATCAAAAATTGACTGGAGAAATAATTGAAGACATTTTATATGTATTTATTTGATGTTTTCATTAATTTAGTTGTTAAAGTAAATCTGCACCAAAAGATAAATCTCGTAAACGACACTGAAATTATAAATAAATTTATTAATAATAACATCTCACACTCAAGCCCCATACCATAGATTCCCTGTGTCGTGGAAACCATGGACACACACAAAGAAAACACAAACAACCAAACCAAAAACAGAAATTTAAATTTCTCTTTCAAATTAATGCCTTGCCGGGAATTAAACCCAGGACACTTCGATCGGCAGTCCGGCACGGTAACAACTCACACGAGCCATCAATAATTATAATTATTACTACCTTGAAGATAGATACATTATATCTTCATTGTTTTATAATACTTAAGGAGTATAAATAGATGAAAGATATAAAGAAAATCTCAGATAACGTCAACGGAGATATTTCAGCGAACACTTGAATCGATATCTAAAGACTTTGTTGAAATTTTATCTTTCTACAAATCCATTTCATAGATTTTCCTCCATCTGTCATGTTGCAATTTATGTATAGTCTGTGAATATTTCAATGGGTACTTTTATTATTACACTGAATAAATACTGCAAGTGGAACTGAAGCTATTTGCTATTTCTAACGTAAAGTACTATATTTGAAGTTATTATCAAAACTACATACTTATCAATAAAGAAGTTGGTATGGATATTGATTTTTTAAACATTTGTAAGTTTATCTGTTGCAGTACAATGTCTAATCATAGTATCGTTGACTACTTAAACCACCGACCCGTATTAGAGCAGTGTGGACGAATAAGCTCCCGGCCTCCCTAAAATGGGGGAGAGATCCGTACCCAACAGTGGAATGCCAAAAGGAAGCAGCGACTGTTAGTAGCAGGAACTTCTATATAATATAATAATTAAATATGAACTTGAAGTGCAGCAAATGGACAAATACACACAACTTTTCTAACAAGGTCGTGTTTGAAGTTGTATGACGTCGCAGATTTAATATCTGCTCATGCCAGCAACCCCACATTTTGACCGAAATATAATATAATTTTGACGACTTGCGTGGCGTAATGGTTGCCATGCCGAACTGCCAATCGAAGGGTCCCAGGTTCGATTCCCGGTGAAACAGCCATAATGGTGCCACGCGGGACGTCAAAATATTTTCATTTACAGTTTCAATTTTCTTTTTTTTTCTCGTAACATATCTAGGTACTCTTTTGCTTACGTGACTTATTAGTAGAATAATTTGTTCCTCAGGATAGAAGGACACAGCTAGACGGACATTGCACATTAAACAAATTTGCATCAGCGACATACGGTCCCGGTGACTTCCGCAGATTAGATCTTGCATTATCTAGATCTCAAACGAACCACTTAGGATCGATCTTTTGAACTGCATGCCCTGTATGGGATCACGATTTGTATGCAAGGATTGGTTACCTGATAATGATATCTTGGATCAGTTTTGCTTTTTAGTCTTATAGAATTTATTATGGGATTTATCGTTTCATTACCTTTTTATCTGTTTATATTTATTTTAAATACTAGCCTTCCACCAGCGGCTTCGCCCGCGTGGACCCGTTTAATAAGTCCCCGTAGGATGAAAAGTAGCCTATGTGCTATTCCAATCTTCATTGCTATATTAAAATCATAGGTGTTTAGCCAGTTGCTTCAACTGCGTTGACCCTATTACCGGTTATTACCCGTTTTTACGTAGGGATGAAGCAATTTGCCGCGGTATGTCTATGTTACTCAAGGTGAATGTAGCTTTCTAATGGTGGAAGAATTTTTAAAATTGGAACAGTAGTTTTTGAGTTTATTCATTACAAACATACAAAAATACAAATCTTACCTCTTTATACTGTTAGTATAGATTGCTTACAGCCTATACCCTTAAGGAACCTTTAAGATAGAAAAGAATCAATCTGGAGTGCCTTTTTAATATTGGAAAGCCATACCCTTTTTTTCTAAATAAGTAAACAAATCCTCAAAACGAAACGCAATGCAGAGCACAAGCGACGTACGCACCTAACCCAAATAGGCATGATGACACTATTAAAGAATCAGAGAATAAACGCTTTTACAGAAAAATATATGCTAAAGAAGTTCTAAAATATGGTCCCGTTTTAATATAAACATTAAGAGGCCGTATACGAAATTTTGCCGATTTCGCTGATTTAGCTCATTTTATACATGAGATATGGCAGTTAAAATTCAGTATTTCCATAAGTTTTATTGCACAATATGACTGATCATTTCAATAACAAACTATTAAATGAGCCACTTTTTAATTTTTATTTCGTTATTTTGCTTAATAGACCTGAAGCCGGTGATAGTTTTATAAATATTACTGTAATAGGTATAGAATATCACATATTTCTGGATCATTTTAAAGTCTAAACAGATCGAAATAAATGCCATGTATTGCTGTAAAAACCACATACAAAGTGTATGAGCCACTTTTTGCCACTCTCATACAAAAAATATTAGTAAAAAAACATTGAACTTTGTCAATTTTGAGAGAAAATGGGCTAGAAATTGCATTTGATTTCGGCAAATTGGAATAATGTTTCGTAAAATTTATTTGACATAAATACTCTTCAGTTCATAATCAATCCGTTTCCTGAAAAAAAAAAATCTTATTAATAATGATGATTCGGCATTAAACATCTTTTAAAGTAACCTAAATCTCGCATTATAATTCTTGACGCAAGCTATAAAAGTGTCTAATGTATTAGATTATTAATGAAATGAAAAGTTAAATTGTGCAATGATACTAGTAGAAGTACTGTAATTTATCTGCAAAATCTCATGTGTTAAATCGGATAAATAAGCAAAATCGGCCAAATTTCGTATACGGCCCCTTAAGATTAATAAGATTTTCAATAAAATAAAAGTATTAAATACAGCAATCGGCCATGTTATCTGAAACGCCAATCAAAAGGAATGACGTCACGCCTCAGTTAATGTCATCGTGTTGCTTGAAGTTTGACGAGCAAGCCGACGCCATGACACCTACGAGCGTTTTCGCGCTTAATTCAAATTACATAGCAGAAAATACATTAATTAACGTTAAAAGTTGAGTTTATTGCTGAAATAAACTTTTTTTCGAAACTAGGAGACCTGTACCTACAATAAGGAAAGGTATTTGAAAATCTGTCATCATGCCCATTGTCGTTCCAGAGGGCCCACTCTGTAAGCATCCGTCCGTAAGTTCTAACATTTTCGGAATCATTTTTAGCATACTCAGATCGCTTCTTTTTCATGAATTAATAAGATAAGCGTTGGCATTGATGACATTAAGCTATTGAATGAATAATATTGCTAGAATTTCTTCAATCTAATCCAAAAATAAAGCCCGAAAATTCACTTAGTTTCGGATACGGGCGTAGAGTGGGCCCTCTGGTTTGTATATATCGACAAAAACTTCGGCTTTCCAATAACAAACAATCCGTGTCATCAAAGCAATAAACCTTGTCGGAGGCCTTATGAACACTTGATAAAGATCCGGCAACTGGTTGTTTCCGTGCTTGGAGGGCAGGTTAAGCCAACGGTCCCGGTTGTTGTCGATAGATAACAGTCGTTAAACCTTGTTGGAGGCCTTATGGGCGGTTTGAAAACATCCGACAGTTGGTTGGCCACTAACCCGCATCTCCACCAACCCGCATTGGAGCAGCTTACTCTACATAAAATCCAGGCCTTCCGAATATTGAGGAGAGACCCGTGCCCAGCAGTGGGACGTAAAAAGGTGTTGCAGCCAACTAGTTGGCTACTTATTAAGTTCTCCACCAACACGCATTCGAGCAACGTGGTGGAATAAGCTTTCAGCCTCTCCAATAATAGAGAGACACCCGTGCCCAGCAATGGCATGCAAAAAAGTTGTAGCTAACTATGCAGGACTGCTGAACAACGGACCTGGATTCAATTTTTATATCCACGACAGAGGAATTCCTAGTGTAGGTTCATACCCACACTATACACTTCATATTATATTTCTCATATATTTTTATGTAAAAAAATATTTCATCAATGTTATAATGCAATCGATAAAAAACAATAATAAGGAACCCAAATAAAATAGTTTCTTATCTCAAATGAATGGAAACTATTGAAAGGTCCACCCAAGTGCTTCTTACTTTCTTGGTTACTTTTTTCTCCATTAATTTTCTTTAAATTTTTATTGATATTTCAATGGAATGTACTCATTTAATTCTTTACGAATAGTCTTAAGTAATGGCCTTTGGAGCTGAAATACGAGTAAATAACGTTATACACTCATAACGCCACACTACGATTCCCTGTGTCGTGGGTACTATGGACACACACAAAGAATTGAACACATGCACCCAGACAGAGAACCTAAAATAAAACTCAAAATTCCAATTGCTGCCTCCCCTGGAATCGAACCCGGGACTCTTGAAAGGCGTTCCGGCAAGGTAAACATTGCGCCACACGGGTCACCAAAGATCGTAGTAGCTAGAGTTTTCTTCCAATGGCGGCTAACGTAAGAAATAATATGATAATATCATTATTTAAAATGAGTTTCCGTGTTTTGGAGGGCACGTTAAGCCGTTGGTTCCGGTTGTTGTTGGAGGCCTTATGGGTGGTTTGAAAACATCCGACAGTGGGTTGGCCACTAACCCGCATCTCCACCAACCCGCATTGGAGCAGCGTAGTGGAGTAAGCTCCAGGCCTCCCCAATAATGGGAAGAGAACCGTGCCCAGCAGTGGGATGTAAAAAGGGTTGCAGCCGGCCATTTAAATAGAGTAGTAGTCGATCACGTTCGCATATTGGTGTTAAGTGGTCGCTGTAGCCCATAGACAGTCTGGTCGGTAACCGAAGCCTTCCACCGAATACTGTTAAATTCTTTCAAGTAAAGAATGTTTTTTTTTTTCATTTCAAATTAAAAGTGTAATTTTTTTACATAATTTTTCCCAGTCCATCTGTCGCAAACACAAAATATTTTGGTGAAATAAGTTGGTAATGGTAAAGTTTACTAGCTACCTACCATCTGCATAGTGAATAATGAAGAAAGCGATGACTCGAGAGTAATTTCGAATTTGGAATTGAAGGAAGTTTTGAAGCCACTCTAATGAATGCATCGAAAAGTTTTCCCGTGACTTGCAATTTTCAGTTTTCAGGGCACGAAGCCAATTTTTACTCAAAAATCGACAATATAGCACTCTATGTACTTCAAATAACAGTTTGTTATAAAATTCCAATGCATTAAGTTATTATTTGCACTTGGTGCATTCTGTCGCAGCTATGTAAACAGTAGAATAAAGTACAGCGCCATCTTGCAGCAATGTTCGGAACTTGATGCAAATTAAAAGCTTCATACGAGACTAGCGCTACGAGTTTTGAGATTCAAAAAAATATAGTACCTACTAGGTATCACCTATTTATTCCTAATAATTTATTATGTAGATGTACTAATTAATGATAATAATATTATCATAATCACATTATGATTACAATTGTATCTAAATAAGACATGAATAAAATAGAAAGGTAATAGAGTACATGAATCTAGTACTTATATTTTGTTCTTTCACTAATTGATTATTGTTGTGGCTTAGTAAAACGGTTTTTAAAGTTATGCTAAGCTCAAGTATACGTTCCAGGTTAAGTACTATTAACAAACTTGTTCGTCATTCATGATTGCATTCATAAAATCAACAGCAGCGGTGACTTTGGTAAAATATACAATCAGACCCATTTTAGAAATGGTAAGTAAACCAAATAGTGTAGGTACCTATTATAATTTTAGTAACAGAGTGCGATTAACTGAATACAAAAAAAACTTTATCTTTTGTCTAGCTCCATATTACTCATCCACATATGACATGAAAACTTTTATCTACGTGAGAATAATCTGTTGTCATGATTGATGGTCACTTATCAGCAGTTTTATAAGAAATACTTCGCTTACGCGTAGTAAGATAAAAACCGAAAAATTGCGAGTTTAACTCGATTAAAGATGATTCCGTGAAAATAGGTATTTTATGTACGTACTGTCGAACTTTGTTAAACGGGCTATTTATAGGAAATTCAGATGTATTGTTTCAGTTTTCAGTTTTTGTGAATAACATGTAGGTAAGTAGGTATGTGAAGCTCACATGGCCCGGCAGTTAGCGTAGAACGCAAACGATCTATGCAACTAAGCCAAACGGGCGCGGTCGGGTGTGAAATGGGTGACCGCTATTGGCAAAAAATTTCATGCGCGTTTCCATGCTTCGGAGGGCACGTTAAGCCGTCGGTCCCGGTTGTTGTCGATAGATAACAGTCGTTAAACCTTGACGGAGGCCTTATGGGCGGTTTGAAAACATCCGACAGCGGGTTGGCCACTAACCCGCATCTCCTCCAACCCACATTGGAGCAGCGTGGTGGAGTAAGCTCCAGGCCTCCCCAATAGGGGGAAGAGACCCGTGCCCAGCAGTGGGACGCAAAAAGGGTTGCAGCCAAGTAGGTATATTTTTGAACATAAACATTGGCATTTTATTCCCAGTACTGATTAATTTGCCCAAAGTTTTGTGCTTTTCTACAAGCCAAATGGTACGATTTAGAGAACTAGTTGAATAAAATATGTATATTATACCATGGGTATGATGATTTGGACCACTAATGTAATAATAGAACCCGAACTACCAAGCGTGGCCCTGATAAAACAATTGATTTTCAGTTTTATTTTTTATTTAATTTTATACAAAACACAAATTAAAAAATATATTGTCACAAAAAAATTAAAAAAAACGCTATATGTTTGATTATGCTTCATTGAGGTTTGAATCTAGGTCTCTACTCCGCAGTAAGCCTGCTTTATCATTCTACCAAGAAGCAATATATTATTTGATCAACAAAATTCTTATAGTGCTCATTCAAATCAACAAGCTCTTTGTATTGTGACAATGTCATTTATTTGAACGGCGGATGACGTTTGATGGCGTTCTATGCCTTAATATTATGTATTAATTCTATCCAATACATGTTAGGTAGAGTCATATTTTTCAGTTCATATTTAAGTTCATTGTCGCTGAAAATACAGATAGATCGACAATTTCTAAAAATTAAACCTTACTAGAACGACTTATCACCCCCGAATCCCCTTGGGCACTAAACGAATAAACAAGAATTGGTCGTGTAAAGGTACTAGATATACGAGTAGTAGGTATTTTAAGCTCACTACAATATCTGGATTTTAATAAAGTACCTATAATCACAATAAGTATATAAATTATTATTTAACTATGACGAATTTTTTTATTAATGTAGACAACCCTAAAATAGGTTTTTTATCAGTTATTATTAAAATGTCGCAGAAGTAAAAGTATCACATACGAATATCTTTACTAAGCCCTGATAAAACTGATTTTAGTTGCTTACAAAATATAGTAACTCGCATGATATTTTTGTTAAAAACAATACAGTCAAAACATTTGATGCTTAGAATGATATCCATAAATAAGTTATCTTTGTAGTTTATGGGTTGAAAAAACTTACAAAAATAGATTATAACAAGAAGCAAACAAGGTCTCTTTAAATTATACATAATGTGAACTGTATATACTGAATAATACATAACTACACCAACTACAACAACTTCAAGTTTATTTAATAGAATCAGGCGTTACTTTGCGGAACTCCATTGTTATAAAGATAGGTTAAAACTACTTTACAACAATCCGCAATCAGAACGTATGATGGTGTATACTTTTTTTCATGTAATAGCACCTCCCTCCCTCCCACATTAGATACATGCACATGCAACAATAAATGCACATGCTATATGCATATATGTTGGTGTATATTTTTAATGTGAAGGTAGTTTATCGTAAGTAGTACATAGTAGCTACTACCCGTCTTTGCGACAGGACCAGATAAAGAGGGTCTTATGTAAAAATGTCATAGGTTTCAAAATTACTAAAAAAATATCTGTTGAAAAACGCGATGTTTTCGCGGGCGACTTACTAGTTTTTAATATTACTTTTAAAATGCCATCTTTCTGTGTGTGACATAGCCCATCTTATTGTAAAAGATCAATTATATATTTATAGCAATCTTTGCACTGCATCTCTCTCGACATAGCTACCAAATTACGGCTTAAATAAAAAACTACTACGCTACTAGGCTACGAAAAATTCATAAGATTTTATTTAAAGTGTTTTAGAAATAGTCCGCTAAAAGCCGCAGGTTATTATAACATTAGTAATTGATATGCCTAGTTTGAGTAGTTGATGTTATTAATGATGTCATCAAAGCTGCGCTAATGACCGTGATTTGCAAAACCCAGAAAGCATACTGGTGTGAATGACGGGGCTGTCTAAAACACCTAGTGTGATTAATTTGATGTGATACAGTCGATTTATAATAGCAATTGTTTGATAATGTAGCACATAAAATAATGGCTAATCTGTCACATAATTTTAATAATAAACCAGACTTTATAATTAATTATTTCAATCGTAAAAAGTTAAGCAGCTAACGCAAGCAATTTCTATAGATAAGCTGCCGTCAGGATTAAAGTGATTAAAAATAAAGTTCACGTAAATTAAGTATCTGTAATCACGTAAACAACTTCAAGGTAAATTCGTATTTCCGCTCTCTAAACAGGTGGATTCTGAGGGCTCAGGATCGGACAGCGTGACGAACTTTAGGGGAGGTCCATGACATAGACTCTATGTCCATATTAGTGGTGGAACATTTCCTTACTAATATTTTTAATTCGAAAGTAACAATGTCTGTCTGTTATGATTTCCTGCTTAAACTACTGAACTAATTTTGATGATATTTGGAATACAGATAGAGTGGACCTTGCGAAAGAACATAGAATGATTTTTATCATACGGGAACCAATACAGTTTAAACCTAACCTTTTACGTAAGTACTGGTGCGTTTTAACTCATACATTTTTTTTTATAAATGAACGACTTTTAGAGTAGGTATAAAATTATCCTATGGCCCATTTTTGCAAAAAGAAATATAAAAAAACGGCAAATTGTTTGTAAAGTAGGTTTACGATCGAGATGTTTACGTGATAACGTCCGCACGAGAAAATCTCCATTCGTTTGTATGCCGCTAGAGTGAGAGAGACGGAAGATCAGTCCACTCACTCGAACGCTATGCCAGCCTCCGCTCGTGAGGATTCCGCGTGACAAGTTTCACGGAATGACTGGCAGCGCTCGAGATAAGACGGGAGATCGGTCCGTCTCTCTCTCGTTATACCTGCGATCGCGCTCGTGAGGTTTTGGTGTGACACAAGTTTCTGAACATGTCACCCGACTAAAACGATTTTAAAGACGTTATCACGTCAAAATGATTGTAAAACCATTTGCAAGTCAATAGGAATTAAATCGAGTCAATAGGAATTAAATGTATCAAAACACCAAACCAAGCTTATTTTAGGAAAGCACAGTGAATTTTATTGGCCCGCATACTTCTGCGCGGTACTTCAAGGGCCATTAAATACAAAGGGACCGCAGAATGTCAACGTGACCAATCATTGAATTTAGTTTAGTGGCCATTAGAATTAGCGGTTTATAAAGGCACTTGTAACGTTCCCTGAAATTGATATTATATCTAACTAGCCTTCCCGTTTAATGGGTCTCCGTAGGATAAAAAATAGCCTATGTGCTATTCCAGGCTTCATTGCTTTATTAAAATCATAGGCGTTTAGCCAGTTGCTACAACCGCGTTGACCCTATTACCTGTTTTCACGTAGGAATGAAGCATTTTCCCGCGGTAAAAAGTAACCTATGTTACTCAAGGCGAATGTAACTTTCTAATCGTGCAAAAAATTTTGAAATCTAAACAGGGGTTTTTGAGTTTATTCATTACAAACATAGAAAAATAAAAATCTTTCCTCTTTATAATATTAGTATTAATAGATTACATTTCAAGAATCCAAAGTATTTTAATTGTTTTAATGGATAAAAATAGCATATATATAGAACAAATTATCTTAAAGCTATCACTCAGATTAAGCTATAATTCATTGTTATTGACGAAAACATTGCCGCATTTAAAATAAAAAGAATTGTATACAAATGATGAGTCAAGTAGGAGTAAAATTTATCGAAAAATGAAGCCAATATATAATACATATTTATCGAAAACCACGATTTTTGCGCAATAGCTGTCTAGACAATTAACCTGGATAATTCCCGCCCGCTTTTTTACGATACGTTACTTAATTTTACGTGAAGGGGCCATACAGGGCAAAGAGACCCTAGAAATGTCAAGGTAACCGATTATTAAACAGATTAAGTTTTTTTAACCTTTTTTTATGACCCACTACTGGGCACAGGTCTACTCTCACAAGTGACAGCCATTTAGGCCATAGTCCACCACACTGGCCAATTGCGGATTGGTAGACATCATACCTTCGAGAAGTTATGAATTTATTTCCGGCTTGCACGGCAACTTTCTATCAAACTTTCGCATTTGTAATATTAGTATCCACCAAACCGCATTGGAGCAGCGTGGTGGAGTAAGCTCCAGGCCTACCCAATAAGGAGGAGAGACCAGTGCCCGATAGTGGGACGCAAAAAGGGTTGCAGCCAATATTATTATAGACCAGTCACCATGCTGGTCAAATCCTATTAAAATTAGATCCTTAGCGTACAAAGGCACCGCGGAAGACGATATAGGTAATATATATACTTAGATAATAGGTCGGTGTCCAAGTAGTTTTAACCTTTGACACTCTTTCAAGCCACTTATGACTTTAATCATATCGCGCTGGTACCCACTTTGTACCGTGTTTTTCGTAGTACTAAGTAGCAGTTTTTTCACTAGCTTAAGAGAGAGATACAAATAGAGAGAAAGCATTAGGTAAAAGGAGGAAAACCGCAACGCGGAAGAAGAAATGTTTTTCTGCAATTTACATAGAAACTAAAAATCACTTTGATGCAAAGCAATCAACAGGCGGCAACATTTGAAAACTACCGCCCGTTCAGAGCAATAAATTTGGCTGTCGCTGGCAAGTGGCGACCATTCGCGATCATAGATTGATTGGTTGATTGAAGAGCACCATTGATTTAAACTATACTAGCAGAAAAATAATAAATAATTGACATTTTACACTTATAGCCCCACCGTAGGATACATTTACCCCGTGTCGTGGGTAGCATGGACACACACAAAGACAGAAACACAAACACCCAGACCAAGAACAAAAATTTTAAACTCATCATTCTAATTTCTGCTTCGCCGGGAATCGAACCCGGAACCTCCAATCGACAGTCCAGCGTGGTAACTATTACTCCACGCGGGTCGTAAGCAGAGCACATTGTTATGTATGTTAAAAATATCAAAATTGTTTAGGTACTTCTTTATATGGTTTCCTCTCCACTTGAACTCGGATACATAACTTGTTGATTTTGTTGGCTTAGATTTGTAATATCATTTTCAAACTACAGAAACACAAATTAGAGCAAAAACCATTCGAAAATGAGAAAAACTAAATAAATTGTTAATTTTATTAAGTAATTTATTAAGAAGCTAAAACAATTCTATGAAGAGCCATCAACAGGCGTAAAAAGTTTGAAAATTACGGTCCGTTCGGAGCAGTGAATTTGACCATCGCTGGCAAGTGGGGATCGTTCGCGATCGTGGATTGTTGATTGATTGAAGAGCACTATTCGTCCCAAGCCTTTACTGACACAGCCATAATTGACATCGGTGATAGAAATACCAATGTCAAAAAAATGACCTATTTTTTATTTTATTTATAAAATTTTATTAGAAGCACTATGATCAGGCTCGGTCGCAGCCTTCAATTTAGGGGTGGAGGGTCGCCAAAAATTTTTTGGGAGAAGGTGTCTCAAATTGTGGGGGGTGGGGTCATGTCGACCCCTAGGACTGCACCTGATTAGATGTGTCAAAAAATTTGTAATAAAATATAGCAAATGTATTTCAGCTTCAAAAATGTAAAAAAAAATTGTTTTGAAAAGTAACTTATGTTAAATCTAAAAAATATTTCTATGAGGAGCGATCAACAGGCGCAGAAATTTAAAAACTGCCGTCCGTTCAGAGCAATAAATTTTACTGTCGCTGGCAAGTGGCAACCGTTCGCGATCGTGGATTGATTGGTTGATTGAAGAGCATCATTCGTTCCAGCCTGTACTGGTACAGTCTTAATTGCCTTAGGAGATTGCAGTATAAGCTCGAAGCATTCAAATTTATGGAGTTCACCTTGCCTTTATGAATATAGACTTTCGAAAAGGAAATTGATTCCTTATGCCCGCCCCACACGTAACGAGAAATCGTTTCGATTTCTCTAAACAGATTTGATTCCTCAGATTTATCGCACGTGTGTTTTTTTGTTGCAATTAATCGTTCGTTCGTCGGCGGTCGTGACGGCTCACAGTTCGACAGTTTGTCCGTCTCGGACCCCGCTTGTGTCCGGACGTGCATATCACGCAAAGCGCGCTTTATGCAATAATATGTATGTTCCTCGACTTTTCTTTCTTTAAACACATTATTAGGCCCAACATCGTAAGTGCGTCATTATCATTTTCCTTTTTAGATGACATGTATTGTGTGAACTTCTGCGGAAAACTGACTGACGGGACGTTCGATTTATCTGTTTAGACGAAAATCGTACGATTTCTCATTACGTGTAGGGCGGGCATTAGAGCTTGCCTTGAAATAGGATGATTTGTCGTCTCTACGGCTTTGTTTTGTTTTTTTGCTTATCACAAAGATGGTTTGATTTGCTTCATCTTATCCATGTTTACAAATACAAATTAATGTGAAAGTGTGTTTCTTTGTTTGTCCTTATTTCATGTCGCAACTGTACTATGGATTGACCTGGCTTTTTGTACGGAGATAGAAGAAAGAGAGGGAGGGATAGTTAGAAAGTTTAAGAGTGTAGTAACCGAGAAAACATAAATATCATTCCTAAAGTTAAAAACGTATTAACGAGTAGAGCTGCGAGCGTAAAGCTAGCTTAAGACATTCCTTTTTTATTATTCTATTAATGAACTACTTTTTTAAAATCAAAATCAGCTAAAGGTTAGGGAAGTCCAACGAACATTACATTTGACAAACTTTTAAATGATGCATTTTATGATGATGATGGTGAAGATCTATGAGTAATTACTCTCATCATAACGCATTTTACTTGCAAGTACGAAATCTTTTATTGTTTGAAAAGCGCAAAAATTTTAAATATCCCAATTTTTTTAAATTTATTATCTGAAAAGTGCCATTACAAAATTGTTCTAGAAGTTCTTTAAGGATCTCCACTACTTTTTGTAACCCTTTAGTAGATCTAATCAAAAGGGGCAATTTATATATTTACAGCATTCCTCTACAAAGATAGACTTTAATTGAACCCTAGTAAATAATGTCTATTGGTGAGAAAGACCGCATAGATAAAAGAGTTCCATTCGTTTCAGTCCCACACATTGTATTAATTGGTATTGGAAATTGCAACACAGGCAGTACATTGTGTTGACTGGCTTAATCTAGCTTTGTTTATGTAAGGATTAATTATACAAAAGTGCAATGTAAGGCATATTTAATTAACTAAATAAACTTTACAATAAAATTATGTTGGTTTGGTGCATCATCTATAAAATATTAGTATCCTATTAGTAGCCGGATGACTGAGCATTGTTCGGATAAAAACTATTGATTTTCTTCAGACGCTCATTGTCTTACTAAGCATACAACGCCATCTACTTTAGCTCCCAATTTTAAAATATTGAATTACATGTACTCGCCGACAGATGTCAGGAAGAGCCATATTTTTCACACTCAGCATATAGAAAAGTAAAATATCTCCGCACCTAAAACACCTTATCTAATTTTATTTGCTAAAATATAAAAACTAAATACTGAGATAATACTACTTGAATTCTGAAGTTTTAATAACATGGGAATTATATATTTAATTATTTTGTACCCACAATGCAGTGGCAGATATAGGATTTTACTTTGGGAAGCTTGATTTACGAGTAAGTGGCCGTATTACGAAATTTTGCCGATTTCGCTGATTTACCTGATTTAACGCATGAGATTTTGCAGTTAAATACGGTATTTCCATAAGTTTTATTGCACAATGTAAGTGATTATTTCAATAATAATCTAATACATTAGCCACTTTTTTATCTTGTGTCAAGAATTATAATGCGAGGTTACTTTAAAAGTTTTTTTAATGCCAAAGTTTCACTAATAATTTAATTTTTTTCAGGAGACGGATTGATTATGAACTGAAATATATTTATAACTAATAAATTTCATGATATTATTCCAATTTTCCGAAATCAAATGCAATTTCTGGCCCATTTTCTCTCAAAAGTGACAAAGTTCAATGTTTTTAGGGTTCCGTAGCCAAATGGCAAAAAACGGAACCCTTATGGATTCATGATGTCTGTCTGTCTGTCCGTCCGTATGTCACAGTTACTATTTTCCGAAACTATAAGAACTATACCTGCTGTTCAAACTCGGTACGTAGATGTATTCTGTGAACTACATTAAGATTTTCAAACAAAAATAGAAAAAAGCAATAAATTTTGAGGGTTCCCCATACTTAGAACTGAAACTCAAAAATTTTTTTTTTTCATCAAACACGTACTTCCAAAATGATATTGAGGTTTCTTCTATCATTTTTTCCTAAACTGAATAGTTTGCGCGAGAGACACTTCCAAAGTGGTAAAATGTATGTCCCGTAACTTCTAAAATAAGAGAATGATAAAATTAAAAAATATATATGATGTATAGTCCGGCCAACGAGACGAGATAAAGAATGTAAACAAATGGACCGTTACCAGGTTACTGTTGCGAGAGCGAGCAATTATTATCTCTGTCCTTATCACACATATGCAGTAATGGCGTCAGTTAGTCAACGACAGCTTTTGTTGCCTGTTTCGTGGTACAGGAAAGCAGTTAGTCAACATTTGGTCGCGTTTTGACGGGAAGTCGAAAAAGACATTATGTTGTGCTCTTGTTCTATTTTCATGTTATTGGTATAATTTTGAGTAATATCGGATAAATTTGATGGCATTTGGTTCGATATAGGTTAATTACAGTGCATGAGTGTTGTGATATAAAATAACAGTGCGAAAATATGTTTTTACAGCTTGCCTCCAAAATTCCATTCCACTTTTGTTCCGCCATTTTGTGAAAGTTCATTCCTATTATGATTGCGTTCGATTTTTTGATAATATTAAATGTAATAGTGTTTATAGTTTATAATTTTTAATTTTTAATTTTTATAGCCATATTGACGACATGATTGATAGTACAATAGATAGTTTTGTCATAAATACGGCTGATTTGGACTCTTCTGACGAGATATCTTAGTCTAATACAGACGACAGCGATTAGAATGTGGAATCCAAATATATATATTTAATATATATAACATATATATAAACTAAAATATTATAAATTTGAAAGTTACTCTGTCTGTCTGTCTATCTGCTACTCTTTCCGGCTTAAACCACTATACCGATTTTGATGAAATTTGGCATAAAAATAGATAAGACGTTGAGAAAGGACATAGGCTACTTTTTACCGCGGGATAATATCTCATTCTCACGGGGAGCAAATCGGAAGAAAAGAACCGCTGCGCCGCTTTCTTCAGATGCGCTACTGCACAACTAATCAATTATTTATTCTAACAGCAATTGTCGAGCGGTTAATACCGCGGCTTCCGACACGGAAATACCGAGTTCAAACCTTCGGCGCCTTTGGCAAAATAGTTTGTAATGTACATATTTTTCGCTGCTCAAAAAATATAATTTTTAAAATTCCAGTGTCACTTTCTCAAGTATATAATATATATATATATATATATAATTTTACTAAATAAAAGTCCGCATTAATGTACTCTATCTCTTACGGTTGACTTACAATAACTACTCTTATGTTTAAAATGTTAATAAAAATATCACGTTATCTCGAATCTCTTTATTCTGTTCAGTATTAATCCTTATCAAAATAAAAATGTTTATTAGCTTCGTCAATTCAGATTATAATTGTACAAAATGTAATCAAATAAATACTTTAGAAGATGATATTTTGTTTTACCATAAATCATAACATCCCCCGGCGCGCATTCTCATCGAGCATCTATTTTTTGCCTTTAGTACTTAAATGGGTTTTTGTAAAATAAATTTTAATGTATATCACTTAATCGCTCGAGCGAAGCTGGGCCGGGTCGCTAGTATATGCTATGTATATAATTTATTCAAATAAAAATGTTTTGAACCCCTGAAACTTTGTTTACATTTTTTATCACGTCTCGTTGGCCGGACTATAGTTACATTACGATGCAAACTTCCACCGAAAATTGGTTTGAACGAGATCTAAATCGTAAACCACAATTTACCTTTCATTCAATCTTAATGCAATGATTTCTATGGATAATCAAAGGCAATGATGTATTTCTGTTACCGCTATTGTTATGCAAATACTAAAAATAGAATAAAATAAATATTTAAGGGGGCTCCCATATAATAAACGTGATTTTTTATAGATAATGGTACGGAACCCTTCCTGCGTGAGTCCGACTCGCTTGGCCGGTTTTTGTGCTATAGTGCATATTTGTATGCGATTTTAACAGCAATACGATACAGCACGATACGACAAAACAGCATGTTCAATCCTTTTAGGTTTTAAAAAATATGTAATATTCTATACCTATTATAGTAAAATTCACAAAAACTGTCACCGTCTTCAGGTCTATTAAGCAAAACAACGTAATAAAAAGTTTGCTGTTAAAATGTGGAAATACTGTATTTTTACTGCAAAATCTCCTAAGTAAAAAATCTCAAAAGTAAAATCAGCTGAATCAGCGAAATCGGCAAAATTTCGTATACGGCCTCTTAAAAAGCTGCAATTTTTACCAACTTGAAACATGTTATGAGTAAGTTATGGTCAGAGAGATTATACACAGATACATTTAATTATCTTCGATCTGTACCTAACCATGTATAGAAAAATAATTCATATTTTTTATATAGCCACTATAGCCCTTATGGAACGTATATTTAAACCATTCGAGTGCCATTGACCATTCCCAATGATACTTATAAATGCAAGAATTTCTTAAGAAAAAAATTAAAATATCTTTATAAAAGAACCAACGTTCTCTCCACTTTGATGGTGGAAACCTATTTCTTATGCATAGTTATACATACTGGTACATAATATTGTTGTACAAGTATGTTCAGCTCCAACTCTGTTTGTTCACTTCTAATCTCTTGTTCTAACTAATTTCCTGCACTAATTCAAGATGTTTTCCCAATATCATGTACAAAGTTTCCATACCATGTTGCGAGAAGCACAACTGATCCAGAATACTTTCATTACTGTTGTTCAACTTATAACTAACGTAAACAAAAGATACTTAATTAGAATATAACTTTGTGGTGGAATAAAACGTAACCTCATCTTTGTTATAAAACATTTATATTTTTCATAGAAATATGTCGATTACAATATTTTTACACGCTACATTTACAATAAATCTATTTTTATTTAACTTTGGTGTTTGAAATTTTAAACCTATTAACAGTTACCGTTAGTAATCTAATTAGTATTGTCTAAATTTTTATTAATAAGAATTTGTTGTCTAGAAAAATATACATTTAACAACGTAAAATATCCCAAATATCAAGGCCACTAAATGTGGAATTGCAGTGTCACATATATAGGGCTTCACACGACTCGGTCCCAACGACTTCTCGCAGCGATTTACCTGAAAAGAAGAAAAAACAATATGGTTAATTTACAGCTCTGGACATTTGCCAAACATTTCATCCAGTCGTCTAAGTTGGTCTAGCCGCAAAAAGCAAAAAGAAGTAGACAGTTAGACACCCGACGTTTTCGTGATCGGTCTTTGAACAAGTGAGCTCAGTTAATGGTTAACGTGGGAATAGACAATATAAAACTACATTGGTGTCCTTTTTTTTGTTATTTTTAGTTAAATGATTTTTTATGAAACATAGAAGCAACGCTACTGACATTTGGAAACAATTTCCAGGATCTTCAGTAAAGCGTATACTGGTGTATTCCCTGGCTCTACATACAAAGAACCAAAGGGCATGGCAAACACCTTGTATAGGGTAACTGACGTTGGTAATGAACTTAGCTTATGATAAAAAAATAAAAATAATTCCTTGCAGATTACAATTTAACAAATGATTGAAAAAAATACATGCAATTAAAGAAATTACTCTATCATACGACACTTAAATTGTTACGTTTTATGATTAGAATATAGAATTTAAGATTTCCAATCAAATTTTGATGTCCATTTTTTATTCTATAATTAAAATTACAAACAATTTATTAATAACTGGTTAATAATTATATTTACGTTAAAAATTATTATTACTTTAATTAATATTGCCGTGATTTACATAACAAATAATAATTAATGTCAAGATCAAATATTACTAATATTCGCTGTGCCTTATAAAAAGTTTAAATAATATTTGCTAAAGATCGACAATAGATTCTTGATGAATCAATGACTACTACTAATACTGATCATCAGTACTCACAATTTGGAGAACTCGACTCGCACCGCAAGATAGGGCTGAGGTGCGAATAGACAATATAAAACCCATTTATATCCTGTCATCGTGACGCAAGAGGCGTGCCAGGGCGTTTTCCAATACGCTCATTTATCACACGCTCCTGACGTAATGAGACGGATCTTAACCACTCAGCCTACGCCCGAAATACTTTCAATTCTTTATCAATATTTAATCTGCGTTTTTAAAATCCAAACCCTTTCAGTTCTATCGTGTTCATTTCATTCGAGTGTTACCACTGTAAAATATATTACTATTCGACATTAACTTTTAAGTTTGAAAACAAACTTTTTTTCGAAAACTCGGTTTCAAAAGGTTAGCTAGTAAATTACGATGTTTCAAGAAGTTAATAAAACACCTGTATCAAATTAGATAAACATCGAAAGTATTAACCTTTTCAAAGATTTTTCAAACAGTGAAGATGGATGGATGAACAATAAATAAACACCTTAACACGATCTGTCAAAATCTTCGCGGTTCGCTCGTCCATCAGAGATAAAGGTGAACTACATAAGAAAGAGGACGGCATTAACAAGGGATTTAGGAGATTATTATAATCTGTACCAAGATTTTATTTTTGAAGTGAAAACTTCTTTAGCGGCGTTGTGCACTTTTTTTGGGATGGGTAAAAAATGTTAAACTCGCGTCAGGACACGTGGCCTGATCGAATATTAGTAAGACGGAGGGGTGACATGACAGCTGATGATGGCTCGACTGTTTATAATTGTAAAATTCGTTAATATCAAGTATTTAAAATATGGACATGGAAGTGCATCTATTATTGAAAAAAGTGACGAAGAAGTAGTGAAAGAAAATGAGTGAGTACTTTATAAAAATACTAGATGAAAACCTACTGAAAATACTAAATGAAAAATAATACTGATAACAAAAGCAATTCGTGCGAATTTATTCGCTAACCATTCCAAAATATCAAAAATGCACAACATTAATGTTCAAGTTTTCACTTCTGCCGGCACTACCGGAGTGCCACGCGTTGTTTTTTTAATGCAGGTATTCATAGATTTTACCCAAGTTAAATTAAGGCTTTGTATAATTTCATAAAGCGTCACTTTACTGAGGTAATAACAGTTGCGATTATGTTAATAAAAACCAAGAAGGTCCTTCTCTAGATTAAGGAACTCGTGGAAATGTAAATTGTATGAAACGCAGTAATAGAAACCGTAGATGAATATCAGCATCAGAAAATGAATACCTAGATTACCCAGAAACTCGAGCTTTTGCTTGTTTCAATCGCTTTGCAGAATATTAACGTAGTTTGCTTTGCCACTCGAGAGCACCCAAGAATAGCCTTACAATCGGTATCTTTGAAATTCTACAAGACATGGCGTAACAGAAATAATAAACTGAATTGAGGGTATAATTTAGTGTTCGGTACACTGATTTATTGGATGGCGTACATATTTATAGCGAAGTTCACGCACCTATTGCACAAGAGTAACAGACGTTTATTTCAGAAGTAAATCATCTGTACCTACTGACTACCAATCAGTTTTAGACATTGGAAAATAACGAGAATTAGCGCTAGTCACATGACGGTCACATCGGCCAACTGGGCTATCGCTGACGCACGTGTCGGAAAAATAAATTTAAATAAACCATAACAATAATGCCGGCTTGTATTTCAAAAGAAGCTGCGCCTAAAACGCTGTAATAACATCATTCTTTTCAATCGACCGCGGCCGCTTTTCAACTAACCATTTCAAATTCTCCCTGTCGCGTAGCATGTTAGTTATTGTTCCTGCGACATATAAAACGGATACCTTTCTATCTTTTTAATGTTCTGTCAAGCGTTTCCTGTCAAGATTTTTCGTATATCTCACTCAATGAAAAACACATTCATTCACACAAAGTGCAAGAGAGTATCGGCGTTTTATCTCAACAAGCCAAGGGTAAACGTGATGTTTATGCAATTCGTAATGAACTACATCAATTATAAACATAGTGTGGTCACTCTATATTAGTTGGCAATCAATTATAGTTTATCAGTGTAGCTTGATAAAGTCCTAGAGTCACGCGGTGTGAAAGAAATAGGGCTGCCAACTTTTTTTACGTCAACTATTTCAGACCTGACTTAATGTTGCGGAGGTTATTGACTGATGTTTTTTTGTAAACACATGATCGCGGCTCGTTGTTTTTTTATGTTTATACGCACATGTTCGTCAGTCACAAGTTTGTTATAATTATAATACTTTTTCCATTTGTAAATTAGCATCATATTCATACGATATTATGTGGAGTCCAAAAAATTACAACAACAATTAGGATTGCTAGCCATTAGTGGCATGAAAATTAACTAAAATAATAATTGGAACGAAGTTCCTTATCGCGCGTTGTGAAAGGGGGCTGGACAGAAAAAATTCTTACGAAAAGTTGTTACGACATTATCTTACATATGTATAGTCTATGTATGATGGCTATACAGTGCCTAATGTATAGTCGACGTGACGACTGTTATTATTATTATATGTTTTTATAAATCATTGTAAATAAAATAAAGGTGTTATGATAATTTTGTAAAGTAGTTTCTCTGCTTTTTTTGTTACATTCGTCTTTGTGCTCTTTGCGAGTAGTGTCTCCTGGTACCGCAAAATCGCCACCATTACTTTCAAAACAGTTCACAGCCTCGATTCATGTACCAGGATCCCATAACCTAACAGGATTTTGTTTTTAATAAATCGTTTTTTTTTCTTTTTGGAACAAATAAAAAATATTCACTAATTAATCGAAAGGAACTTCGTTCCATCCGGGTGTCCCTTGACATCTCTCAAGTTTTTTTAACTCCTTTAATTTTTAAATTTACAAACAACATTTTGTAATCAAATCTTCTTTCTGTTCAACAATACTCGACCAAGTTTAAAGTGTTATGTTATAAAATCGCACTATACATAAACATAGTAAATTAATTTGTTTTTTAGTAAAGATAACCTCTTTACTAGCAAACTACTACAAAGCAAACATCACATTAATAACAAATAACGAATCATTCGTTTCTTACTGTGCAATGATACCCAGTCATTTTATTTCATCCATTTGGCGATATTGCAATTACATAAATATCGCGATAACAAAATCTTCTGAAGGTTATAAGTTACCCAAAAGATCAGTTTGGAGCACGACTTTCTTTCCGATAGAAACCCGTGCCCAACAACAGGCCAGTGTGAGGTGGATATATTATATATTTTGGCTGCACCATTTTAATCCTCACTGAGCACGGGTCTCATTTTTGGGAAATCCCGGAGCCTACTCCAACACGCTGCTCCGCTTCGAGTTGATGGAGATGCAGGCTATAGACAATCTATTGTCCTATGTTTTCTAACCGCCCATAATGCCTTCGTCAAGATTTAATGATTGCTGGCTATCGATAATAACCGGAACCAACGGCTTAATGTGCCACTATGGCACCTGTTTCGCTTAAAATAACATTTCACACTCATAGCCCCACAGTAGGGTAGTTATACCCTGTGTCGTGGGTACCATGAACACACAGAGACAGAAACACAAGCACCCAGACCGAGAACAGAAATTTAAGGTCATCATCAAAATTTCTGCTTCGCCGGGAATCGAACCCTTCGATAGGCAGTCCGGCATGGTAAAAATTGCGCCACGCGCGTCGGCTTAGCTGCTTAGATTACAGGCTTTCTACGCCAGCCACTGGGCCACACGCAGTTTAGTATTTTAAATGATGCTTTATTTACTGCACATGCTGAAATAACTCTTTTTTATATCAGATTGGCAACCATAAAAATGACGTAGGAACATTGCGCGAGAGCTACCGACGCGAGCCGACGTGACGTTACAACGGTGTGACGTGACGACGGAGTTGGACGAGCGACGCACGCTATAAATCACGGAATATTTTCCGCGACCGTCGTGCTGTGTGCGTGATGTGGAATCCATCTGGTGACTATATTTACCGATGTTTTGTTTGAACTCTTTCAAGAGCTTTCAAGTATTGCGTTATGATACTTTCCAGTATTAATGATGATTGTTGAGTCACTAGAACTCTGCAATAATTCATCGTTTTAGTAGATATGAGTTAAAATGACAGTTTAATAAATCTCGATAGGGTCATTAGAGGAACTTAATATAGGTATATATCGCAGATGTATCATCGTGTTTGAACTAAATCATGGAATGATAAAATAGTGGGGAATTTACATTGCTGACATATTAAAAAAAATAGAAATTTACCAGTTGATCGTCGGTGAATGGTGGCCTTATTTGAGTCTCATTTATATGAGTATATACACATTCAACGGTGAAACAATAAATGGATTGTTAAAGTTAAGTTCGTTCTTACAACTTCATATAAAAGTTAATACTTGAGATTAATATGCAGTGCAAGATTGTATGTATGTATTTGCGTGTGCGCATCTTTCGTTAACAGAAACAATACATTAATTTGTCATCGGCTCCTATCTCTTGAGCTACGACACTTAAAATCATTGTCTAGTTAGCCTATACCTAAGATTAACGGCTTGCTAAAAAACTAATGTACGTATACTTTGAGATGGTGTTGATATAACAATAAAACTGTGTTCTACAAATTAAAATAACATTAAAGTAAACCAGCCTCCCAAAAACATAAGATCAACATCCTACTTTACAATCTTACTTTTTTGTATCAGGGGGGTGGGTACTTATAAAAGGTACCCGGCGCCTTGGGAGAGAATACTGGGTCAAATCCCACATAACCCGGTATCCGCTCCCAAGGTGCCGGATACCTTTTGATGGTTTCCACCGGATACAAAGAAGGATCCAATTACTTTGTTGAATTTAATTTCAAATCGATGCATCCATTTTCTGAGAAAAAGCGTCTGGACAGACATACGGACCAGCAGGCAGACTGACAAGCAGAAGCACTAAAAAGTGATTATATTAAACTTCATCATTCATTGACCCAAAGCCAGATCATTTATACCTTTTATTTATTCTAAACTCAGAAAGCGCGTTTCATGATTAATTCATTTAACCGCAGTTAGATAGATATTCCTTTTGTTTTCGCGCATGAATATGGGATTTTTTCAAAACAAAAATGATGCTGTATTGTTTTTTCGTTATTTGTTTTTGATCCATACAGGCCGAGACGATATACGATTTTTACAGCATCGAACTAGAATTTTCATATCACATGTAATGAAACAACGAGTTTTGATTTCTGTTTTACCAGTCGAAATAAGACAATTTCAAACCAATGCGAATGTGTCAGTTACCCGGCACATTCATTTATTTATTATTTATGCCTATAATTCAAGTATGTCAGAATCGCATTTGTAATAAACAAAAGGAGATCAAATCAATCAATCAGATCGCTGTTTCAATGCATGTGATATGAAAAATCATAATCGTCTGACAGCTGTCGTCAAATCATTGTCAAAGATTTTAATAAATTTAATAAATTACAAAGATATTACTGCGCTATTTGTCTGAAATAGTCTTACTTCAACTGGCTACAGAAATCAAAACTCGTTGTTTCATTACATGTGATATGAAAAATACAATGTGTGGCACGGGATGAAACAAAGACGATTTCAGACCAGGGCGATGACAGCCCTCGTCAGAAATCACCTTGTTTCACCCCTTGCCACACATTAAACTATTCTATGTTTACATTTTATCAATACAGAATTCACAATTTCTTTTGTCTATACAGTGATAGACTTAATAATGTCATTTAAACTCGTATTTTGACCCTTATCGTGTTCTAACTAAATTCATTAAAAATATATGTAACTTTAATTTTCATAAAGCTTTTATAAAGTCAGTGTAATAACGATAGGAGACAAATGATTCATATTTCTTGGTATTGCCTAAAAAATTGAAAACATATATTTTAAGGGCTTCTGAATAGGTGAAAAGATAAATTGATAAAATCATTAATGTTTTATGATACCCTTTACTTTCCTTTAAAGATTAATTTGAAGTAAACATACTGTTAGGAATGAAAGTCAAAAAAATGTGACATGTAGGGGAAAACGCCTATAAAAGCGAGGCCTCCTCTAAGGAGCGGGTATTATTATTAGTCTGAAAATTGTAGGGGCAGTAACTCTGCCCGTTTGCGTACTGAAATTCTGTATTATTGCTAACCTATAATTTAATTAGAAACGTTAATTAGAAACCTTAAATCGTTATTTTTGGATTGTAAAAAGGCTTTATGTTTTATTTCACAAACTCCAAGAAACAGAAATTGAAGGTTATAATATATTATAATAATTTTTAAACCTTATATTCACGTTCTTATTTTAAAAACAACTTAAGAATGTACAAAGTGCTTATATGAGAGTAGATGTAAAATAAAAATAAAAAGGCAAAAGTTTCAAAAATAGGACGTCTAGCTTGACAAAACATCGTTAGGAGATTTCGCAACGGTGTCTGGATATATTTGGAATGGAATGGATAACAGAATCCAATGAAGCGAAGCCGCGAATGACGAGTGACCGATGACAAATGTTTCGTTTCGTTGTTTAGACCACGATGATAAATATATACTTAACTGGATTACACGCACGGCCCTTTCGATATTAGAACTTTAGTAGCATTTATTGAGACTGTTTTATGTTTATGGTGACACAAAATAGTTTAATAATTAACTATGAGATTATAATTATTATTAATTTTTAACTTACAAAGAACACTCAATACATGAAGCAAGTTTAGCGGAAATAAAAGAATTTGTTATTATAATTTATTATAATAGCTTGTTACGTATTACAATCGGTTCAATTAAGTTTTAATGAATGTTTTATATCACATAAAGTCATTTACATAACCGAAACAGAAACTTTACGAAAATTGACGTTATTATATTCACGTGCTAGTAAATCTCAAGTAAAGAAATTGTAGTATGTCTTGTATTACATACTGTATTTTGCACTGTTTACTACACGATGAAGTAACGCACAGAGTAAATGGCGGGAAAATTCAGTTTTGAACTCTGCTAACGAAGCTGTTACTGAAGACTGATCGATGACAGATGGTTGGTGTTGAGGGATGAGAAAAAATAACAAACTCTCCGATAAATATAACTATGTTACATGATCTACAGTATACTACTCGAACATAGGTGAAAATTTAACTGCAAAATATGATAGAAATATTTTTGAGATACCTCAAAATTAATAATAACAGTTTATTCCTCACTATTTGCTTGATTTGGCCTAAAAAGTATTACTGCTTAAAAGAGAAAACCACAATCATTTAATTTTAAAATCATACTTTTAATTTCAGCTTCACCGGGAATCGAACCCGAAACATCTGATGGAGAATACGTCGTTTGTGACAAGATCGCCATAAAACAAGTTTATTTTTCAAATCAACAAAACTCAATAAATATAATTATAAACTGTAGATTGATCATCGAAAAATTTTCTCCCGCATCGATTCAGTACCTATAAAGTAAATTTACACACTAGAAACATGTTCATACAGCGTTCAAAGGGAAATGTAGCAGGACAGCGGCACACGAACGACTTCGCGATTGATATCTACTGCGTAGGTAGTTGCTTTATCAAAGCCGTGACCTCGGAATCTGCACACTTCCAAATTCATTCCCAAAAACAAAGTTTATTTGATAAAACTGATACAATTTGCTTGAGGTGACCATCAATCTCCAGAGTATTATCAGCTTATATTGTGGAGAAGAGTAAGATTCTCTGTTTCGTAGACATACACAAAGACAAAAATACCAGCAACTAGAGCGAGAACAGAAAATGAAACTGATTATTTTGTCTTCATGGATATTGATCCCGGGACCTTTGATCGACAGCCCAATATCAGACCTTCGCACTGTAGTGGTCGTAATAATACAGACTTGTTATGTACTTTTTTTTATTTAATTATGGCATCTCAAACTCTGCATATTTCCAGCGTCAAGTATAATTTTTGCATCACGTTTTTGCTAGTTTCGGTGAAACTGGACGAGTAATAATAGGTAGTCAGTAAGTCGTCAGTAATCAGTCAGTCCAGTCAGTCAGACACTCAAGTAAAGCGATGGCTTCTTTACCAGACCAATGGAATTTTGGTGACAAGCCGAAAAAACATATTTTCTCACTGATATTACAAAGTCGTCCACTATATTTAACGTATGTCGAACAAAATCTGATATAACTCAAAAATACACCAAAAAAGTAAAAATAAAACAAGAGCACAAAATGTCTTTTTCGACTTTAATTTTAATTAATTAACTTTAATTCAAATCGATAAAACTCAATAAATGAAATTTCAAAACGGAAGCTCAATAATCGCATATTTCTTCCTGGCAACAAGTCAGTACCCATAAAGTAAATTTACATACTAGAAGCATGTTCATAAAGCGATCAAAGGAAAATGTACCAGGACGGCGGCACACGAACGACTTCGATATAAATTGCGTAGTTGCTGCATCAAAGCCGTGACCTCGATCCAGGAAAACACTTAGGGAATTTACACACTTGCAACTTCAGTCACGAGAGCAAAGTTTCTTCGAACAAAAATGACTTTTGAAGTACTTCTATAGGTGTTTGGTTACACGATTATAGAGAACTAGCTTTATTTGTGTTCAAGTAAAAAATTATGGATACTAAAAAATATTTTTGATATTATTTTAAATTCATAGTAGGTAGTACCTAGGTTCAAACGCCAATAAGTAAACTCATGTACAAAAGCATGGCTCAAATTCGTGACTTTGGTTTTGAACCGCTGCCTCATCCGGCTTATTCGCCTGATTTGGCACCATCTGACTTTCATCTGTTTCCCAACTTAAAAAAAAACACCTTGGTGGCTAGAGATTTTCATCAAATGCAGAGGTTGAAGCCGCAGTGAACAAGTATTTTTCAGACCTTAAAGAATCATTTTTTAAAACCGGAATAGAAGCTTTGCAATATAGATGGAAGAAATGCATTGAGTTAGGTGGAGATTATGTTGAGAAATAAAAATATTTTTGCATGCTGCTGCCATACGAGTCGGTCAAAAAGAGCTACTCTTTTCAGAATTATTTTAACCAGTAGATGTGTAGAGTGAAACCATTCCATATCTACTTATCTACACCTACACCTACTAGGTCATGAAGTCGACTATTGAATAAGAAATACAAAAAGAGCTACTCTTTTCAGAATTATTTTAACCAGTAGATGTGTAGAGTGAAACCATTCCATATCTACTTATCTACACCTACACCTACTAGGTCATGAAGTCGACTATTGAATAAGAAATATTTTATGTTTAAGTAATTTCGCACATATTTGTGCGCTAACACTACTTAATAGTTAATGTTGAAGGTGTTAAATCTTTTTGTAGGCCATTTGAGTGCCTCAAAAATATCTGACAGTGAGCTTTTCACTAATCCACATTCAAGCAGCATGGTGGAGTCAGCATCAGGTATCCCCGTATAAACTCGCGGCCTACACTAAAACGCAATAATTATTGCGGGTATCCAAACATTTTCCTTTTTTTAGTCAAACGGAGTAGGTAGTTTAGGTAAGTGATCGTCATCTATATATATACAACCTAAAGAAAATCTTAGTCTTGTCTGAGGTCAGGGTTAAGAATAAAACTACGGTATCCTTCAGATCAGGCAGGCTGATCGTAAGATGCGACTAAAAGGGGGCTCTCCCGAAGATGGGCCCGTACTGGGCACCGCGTGCGGAGGACACCGGTGCGTTCATTATACTAGAGATCTCGGAGATTTCGTACCTCCCCGGTATTGTCTCTCCCAATGTGCCGGGTACCTTTTAAACGTACCCTCCCCCCACCCTCCGATACCTCCGATGTGTTGCTACTGCGGAGGCTGATGGTCATCTCATGTAAGACTGGCCCTCAGATGCATTTTTTTAACAAAACACAGGTACTTACTAATTTCGCTATTATACAATATTAACATCGTATCCATATTAATATCCTCTTAAAATTTATTTTAATTATAGCTGATAGAACAAAGATTACTTCATGGCAGAAATAGATGCACCAGTGTTACTTTCCTGGTCGAATCATAAAAGTTCTACCTAGGGAATGCAATTTCGTAAAGGAGATTTCGCGAGACTCGGCCTTTTTTCGCGAGATTGATCTCCGACGAAAAAAGGGCGAGACCTCGCTAGTTTTACGAGATTACACTAGAGCATTAAAACGTCTTACTCGAAGCGCGGTCTGATACGGAAAACTGTAATTTCTAACAGTCTGACTAATTGGTATATTCTGTTAAGTAATCTGTAATATTATCTAATGGATCTACTAAGTATATATAATTTTATTTAACTAATAATAATATCTCAGTTTACTAGTCAACTCAACTTAGGTAGTAAGATTATTTATTTTTTGAGTTTTCGTTGTTTTGTTTGATATGAAAGATCTGTTTTACGAGTATTACTAAAAGATTTTTGTTTGATATTAGAAGAGAATACTGGTTGTTTTTTCATTTGTTATTTTAATAGACTTAAGATAGTTATTTGATAGATACGTACGACAAAGTTTACTACATAGAAGTTTATTAAAAAAATATAGACAGGTATAGAACAATGTTTTATGCATAAAAGTCTATTGAAAAAAAAAACATAAATGTTTATCTTATAATACTGTTATATATTTTTTTCTAACTTATTCAAATACTGTGATAATTTACAAAACAAAACATACAAAACTGCCAATCTCGTGAGATCTCGAAATTGTCGAGATATTGCTATTCATTAACTCGCGGAATCTCGCTTGAGCCCCAACCTCGCGAGTTTTGCATTCCCTACTTCTACCGCCTACATTTAATTTACAGTAAAATTGCA
Organism: Pyrgus malvae; assembly: GCA_911387765.1. NCBI lineage: Eukaryota > Metazoa > Arthropoda > Insecta > Lepidoptera > Hesperiidae > Pyrgus > Pyrgus malvae. The sequence continues at coordinate 10,325,632 of OU426955.1, forward strand.
ACAGGATAGTAATATGGATGCAGAGTGAATATTATTCATTAGCGAAATTTGTAAACTTAATTTATCTTGCAACAGCTAGTCACCGTGTATAATCTCCCATTGGCATGTTACAAAAAGAGATCGAGTTTTAATCCTATCAGAGCGCAAAATTCGAAGCGGGAGTGCATAAAATATTTCAATGAAAATATTAAACAGCGTCGCATACAGTGCCACAGAGACAAAAGCATTAAAACAATCGTAAAGTCAACGTGGATCATATGAATTTCTAAATTGTTTAGGTGAAATAGTGTAACTAATATTTTAAGAATATTTTTTTACGTCTAGGTACTTATTTTTATTTGGATAGTAGACTTATCAATCCTTTATACATAATTATACCGAGGAACTATGAAATTATGACAGCACTCGAAATTCTTTTAAATTATGGTTTGATATCGATTTTAAAGTGAACTTAAATTAAGTACAAAATAAGAAGTCGAATTTGCAAGGAAGATTGAAACCATATCAAAAAGCTGTGAATTTAATTTATAAGTAAGTAATTTGTAAATTTCGCAACACAAAAATGGAATCAATTATGTATTTAATAAAAAAATTGCGATTTTCACTAAAGTTACTTTCATAATAAAACACAATAACAATGTAAAACTTAAATTATTCAATAAAATCCTTAGTAGATTAGCAGTACGTATACTACATGAACAATAATAATAGTATCGATATAGTATTGGTTTAAGTATCCTAGCAATAAAATAAGTAAGGTTGCAATAACATTTTAATACAGCAAGAAGAAACTGATACTCTTAAGGTAAAATATAATTTCAAACTAAAATCCGGTTAAATATTAATTTTCGCCAAACAAATAATATTCGTTCAACGAATAGAAAGAAAATAACACAGAAATCCTAGGAAAGAGAAAAGAATCCGGGTCACATCACATGCAATGCACCAAGGAGCTCGAGTGGCTCCAGCCTCTCGAAGTAAGAGGGCGCCTTCACTCATCATTGAATAGCTATAGAACAGAAGTAGCTCGGTGTTAAAAGCAGCTTCAAACTATACTTACCAAGACAAGACTTTATCCTTACTTACATACGATACGTATAGGTTTAAGAAACAATCACTGTCGAATGATTTTGTAATGTGTATTAACTACTTATGGATACAATCAAATTTAGAATTTTACACTTATATACTCCATTTTAAGTACCAACTACATATAGGTGTAATGGCGACTGTATGGCCGCAACCCTTTTTGCGTCCCACTGCTGGGCACGGGTCTCTCCCCATTATTGGGAAGGCCTGGAGCTTACTCCACCACGCTGCTCCAATGCGGGTTGGTGGAGGTGCGGGTTAGTGGCCAACCCGCTGTCGGATGTTTTCAAACCGCCCATAAGGCCTCCGACAAGGTTTAACGACTGTTATCTATCGACAACAACCGGGACCGACGGCTTAACGTGCCCTCCAAAGCACGGAAACGCGCACGAATTATTTTTTTGCCACTAGCGGTCACCCATCTCACACCCGACCGCGCCCGTTTGGCTTAGTTGCATAGATCGTTTGCGTTCTACGCTAACCGCCGGGCCATGCGCGCTTCATGGCGACTATATATTTCGTATAAAATATAAAGATCAGTACTCAAACATTTATTGTAATGTTGCTTTTTGATTTATAAGTAGTTAAGATATAAGTCTCCAAACCCTAAGCCCGAGTGCATATTTATCGTTGCTCCACAATGAAATAAAACATTTTAATAATTCTATTCGATGTTTATCTTCAATTAGTATAGCATTTGGCATGCCCTAAAAGTTACACAAAATTCTTAAAGGTAGAGTTCGCGTCATGTAAAAAGAACGCTGGAAGAAAGTGGATGTTTGCGCATGGGTATACTCGCACAAGAAAGTCTATGGATTTATTTTTGATATAACCTTGGTGACGTCGTATATTGATTATCGGTGGGTTATTGAAAAACCCCATACCACCAAACAGACCGATGAATCGCCTAATGTACAGCGTTCTTTTTACATAACGCGACCTGTATGATACGTCTAGCAACCCGACGCTCTCGGTCTGCGTGGTAGACTATAGCCTTAATGAACTGATAGATGACTGAGGGTTGAGCGTCTGGAATCTCGCCACGACGTAAACTTCAATTCATATGTGGTGAGAGTCCCTACAAAGCAGATGCCAACGCTCATGAATGAAGATTTCTGGCCGAGAGGTGTTGTTTTCCGGCGATTCCGTGGCCGGTTACCCGACACCACGCGCAACACGACGCCGAACATTCGTGTTACTTAGTTTTATTATTTATGTATAGAATCTATTGTTTTTATTTTGTATCGTTTTATTTGTATTTTTATGTCTGTTATGTATTCGTTTGTAATATTATGTTATATATGTATTCGTTTCTATGGGCCTAAGAAGCCTGAAATAAATAAATAAATTAAAATTAAAATTAAATGCTTCTTATTTCCATGAGAAGACCTGTGCCTAGCAGTGGTACATTAAAAAGAGTTAAAAAACGTTACTTTCTGCAAGTTCTGAAATAGCGTCTCTAATACACTATACATTAGCGTTTATTTCATTTCCTACCATTATTTCTTAATACATAAAAGCCCATAAGCATAACATGCGCAGGAAAGAATATTTAAACACACCATACCCATTATCTAGTATGAAACCATAAGTCACGAATGCATGTTAAACTCTCATTATGTTAGCCATGTCTGCAAGCGTTTTACACGCTGTAAAACTTAGTCAAAGAACTTTAATGAGCTTGTTGCTGGTGAAAAATACACGATTTTAAATAATCACACGGGAATTGTAAATGTTGGCTTATTATTTCATTAACGTGCCTGTAATGTACGGACATGAAACATGAAAGAAAGATAACTTTTAATACTTTTTTCAAACTTTTTCTTGGGCACAGACACGGTCCTCTCGGAATTTAGAGGGATTTAGGCCATAGCCCAATATGCTGTCCAAGTGCGGTTTGATGGACTCATGCCTTCCAGAAATGTACGGTGATGAAAAACAACGTTATTATTTAAACATCACAATATTTTTCCTCGTCGTGGAGTAGCGAAATATACGCAGTTAATAAATTTCTTTGTCAGAGGTGTGCGCCAGCGCGGCGGTTTGTACTCGGTATATCCGTGGCTGAGACCGCTTTCCTTACCGCCCGACCATCGCTACTCTACGCGTTTTGAAAACACTAAATTTCATTTGACTGTTTTTGTTGTTTAATATACAGTATATAGATTTCTAAAAATTAAACAATTTGAGCTTAAACTTTTTGACCATTATATTTTTAGTATACCCAAAAGGTGTCAAAATGTACTAAATGTGTAATAAATAAGATAATTAAATTTTAGTAAGCTTCCACAACACAACAAAATATGGCGTGTTTTACAAAAACGATAAAGCTTTCTTTACGTCTATAGTAAAACTTTGTTGAGAATGACAAAGCTTGATAGTAAATACGAAGTATAATACATTCATACGACTATACGATTTATACGACGACCTGCGTGGCGCAATGGTTACCATGCCGGACTGCCAATCGAAAGGTCCCGGGTTCGATTCCCGGCGAAACAGAAATTTGAATGATGAGTTAAAATTTCTGTTCTCGGTCTGGGTGTTTGTGTTTCTGTCTTTGTGTGTGTCCATGGTACCCACGACACAGGGTAAATCCTACTGTGGGGCTATGAGTGTGAATCGACGTTATTTATGGTACCGGATTTAATAGCAAAAGTGGTAATGAGCAGATTATATAGGTAGGTAACTGATGGAAAAGAAAGGTCCTCGAATGGCGACCACGTCTCGGCAAAAGAAGTATAGGCTACCCTCCAACCAGAGGGCGGATTTTGTAATTCTGGCAGAAATTATTTCAATTACTTTGATTGAAATAATTTCTTTCAGAATTAAAAATCAGCCAATCGTGGGCCAATTTTTTAATTCTGATAGAAATTATTTCAATCAAAGTAATTGAAATAATTTCTGTCAGAATTACAAAATCAGGGGGCAGGTGGACTGACGACCTAACAGAGACGACAAAAAACGGCTGATGGAAGAGTGCAGGACTATAGGGGTGGCCGTTGTCTAACAGTAGACTATAAAAGTGATGGTTTTATGGAATAATACAGTTGATTGATGCTTCAATGAACACAATGATTTAATGAAATTAATAAAAATAGAAAATATTCATCGTCCTACGTAATCATTGTCATGAATTGAATTGCGTTTAATTCAACAAGCATAAAATGCCTGTTTTTAGCACATTCTAAAAATATTTTTAAGGTACGTTAGCAAATAACTGTGTTGCCACCGCGTCATTCAAGACGTCCTCTGTCGAAAGATGTCGAGAGGATTTGAGCGTGACCGACAGCCATACTTCATTTTCTTCGTACGCTGCACACGACCCAGATTTTTACTTGAGCCTCCTAGATCAGATTTCTTCACATTTCCGTTTCTCATCTAAGTAGTTTCATTTTTTTAAATGTTATTCAAGAATATGTGTATCTATGTCTTCAATAATGTGCAAAAGTGAAGCAATAGGTCATTTAGTGAAATATGTTTTAGTATTTAATATTTTATGACTTTCTATACTGATTAAATATTCGTAAATAATATTTGTATCCAGAACCAACACAGTCATAATGTTCTAATTTTGGTGTCTACATTACTGTCTTGTTGAAGTGAAAACTTCTTTAGCGGCGTTGAGCACTTTTTGTGGGATGGATAAAAACTATGAAACTCGCGCGAGGTCACGTGTGCTGATCGCAAAATTTCGTAAGATAGTAGAGGAGACGAGGAAGATCGACCTTCACCGATCTGAAAATTCGATGAGACATATTGTTTACCAAATATAATTTATAAACATATATGCCTATGATAACTTGACTATCGAAAAGTGTTCATAGCTATTTTTAATTTAATTAATTTTAATCAATTTTCTTTCATATCACCTTCACTCTTGTAACAACCGAACGAGTGAATATCTTCACCGGCTCTTAGACCAAGACGGAGGGGTGACAGCTAATGACGGCTCATCTGACGGCTGTCTATACTTTTTTTCTTCAATTATGGCATCGCAAACTCTGCATATTGCCAGCGTCAAGTATAATTTTATCTTAAAATTCGTTTATATCAAGTATTTTAAATATGGACATTGAACAAAGTGCATCTATTAATGAAAAAAGTGACGAAGAAATAGTGAAAGAAAATGAGGGAGTACTTTGTAAAAATACTAGATAGAAATTAATAGGTACTGATAATTCAAGCAATTCGTGCGGAATTATTCCCTAACGATTCCAAGACATCAAAAATGCACAACGTTAATGTTTTCACTTCTGCCGGCACTCCCGGAGTGCAACCCATTGTTTTTTTTTTTCAAAATATACATTTAAATGTGACCAAATGAATTTCAATAATAATAACAACTAGAGAAAGCTAATCTAATTGCTTTAACAAAGAGCAATAGTCATCCATTTTCTTTCATTCAATTCGCTTTGACTTCCCTATTTGCATCGAAGCGGTTGTTATTTTTGCAAAGTACTTTCCCGTTCGTTATTAGCGATCGATGGCTCACTAATGAAAGAGCAAAGTAACAAGCTAGCCGTTCAGCTATCCAATAAGACATCCTCCTCGACTGGAGTGGTTCGAAGCGTGACCAACAAGCTCTCTTCACTTCCCTGGAACGCTGCATATGGCACAGATTGTATGTCATTTGCCTTACACCACATTGTATACAGTGTGAGTTGTTGCTGACAGTGTGAGGTGTCTAACAAAACGAATTATTTAAAATAACGAAATATTTAAAATACCCGTGTGGCGCAATGGTTACCACGCCAGACGGAGATCGGAGGGTCCCGGGTTCGATTCTCGGCGAGACAGAAATTTGAATGATGAGTTTAAATTTCTGTTCTCCGTCTGGGTGTTTGTGTTTCTGTCTTTGTATGTGTCCATGGTACCCACAACAATGGGTATATCTACTCTACTGTGGAGCTATGAGTGTGAAACGTTATTTATTATTTATTTATTTTGCGTTGAAGTTATATAAGAGATTGGTGGATAGTTAGAGGTACACTGCAGTGCTGTCGTTGAAATTACAGTTTCAAGTGTACACAAAACGAAATATTTGATTCAAAATTACGTATTATCTAAGAAGTAGGAGCTTCAATATACATAGGTAAACCAACATAAACCAAGCCAACCATATAATATTATATTACCGTATGGCTTGTCCAATAAAATGAAAAATTCAATACAAAGGTACTGATGACTCACATCATCATCAATGTGTTTACTCTGCCTCAGTTGCGTACCGCGTTACACAGGTGGGCTCCACTCCCAAGGGCGTTACGACTCCTTAATGAAATATCAAGGGAGGATGCAGACTTGGATATTTTTATATGTACCATAAACCAGTTACGCAAAGCTGCGACATATTACCTTGAGGGTCTCACTGCTGGTATTACAAATACATAGTTTTAATTAGTTTTGTTTTACCTTTAATACGCTTAATTAATTGTTTTAAATTTATTCACTCTTGTGTGTGGTTCCTTACTGTACCTAAGCAAGATGTTGACAACTTTAATAATAAAAAATAAATAAATAAATCACTCAAGAGAAGAATAATAATTTATAAAATATTTTATAAAATATGATATATTTATAAAATATTAACAATTAGCATTAAACTAAGTCAGTATCGCTAGTAAATTAATAATCCTATGTATGTAACGAAATCCAGAACAATTGCTACAATTTGAGCCTCATTAGGCTAAAATGGCCAGTAATACATCCTTGGTAATGTAGCATAATGATGTATAATTAACCAATTTTTAAGTTACGTTATGTCGCGACTAACTGAACTGTTAGCAAGATTTACTAGCGTTTTAATGGGCTTTTTAACTTTAGAGGACTTGTCACACTCAAATATCGTAACTAATTCCAATACTTTGGATCAACCACTGTTAAAATACGTAGATTAGTCATGAACGTTAAGAAAGTGGCGGTTAAGTAAAGGTCCCTTCCTTTAAAGAATATAAACGCAGTCTAGATTATTTTATGGTTGACTTTGTAAGTAGTTGTAATTAAAGGTAAATATGTAGCTTGGCTGTTACATTACTTCAGATTCTAGATATTTGCATAACACAAAAGTAATGAACGCTTTCGTGACGGTAGTGAAACGTTTGTTGGTTTTTTCTACCGAATACCTTTAAACGAGTAATTCGTGTAGTTTCCGATAGATTATTGATAGATATAATCTGAATCTCGAAAACGGCTCCAACAATTTTCATTAAATTTAGTATGCAGGGGTTTTCGGAGGCAATAAGTGCATATAGCTAGTTTTGATTTTTAGAAAATATCGTTTTATCAGTGATAATCAACTTAAATAATTTTTTTTTTTTGTGATATAAAACACCTTATAGGCACTTTATATTGATTACAATCTAGTCTATCTATATGACTAATAAGTAATTTTACGCTAACTTAAATTGCTGCTTAGAGATACTATTATTGAAGCGAGCGCCCACTGACACTGCACTTCTTAGTTCTAAGACATAAGGGTTCAGACACACTGTTCTTGTGTTCTTGAAGTCACTGTATTACTATAACTGCACTACACTATAACTATAACACTAATTCAAACGGTTTTTTACGTTTGAGTCTTCGCACTAGGTCCGTGGTGTCGAGGAGCTGGATAGCCTCAACATTCACGTGATGGTGAAGTCTTTGTTGGTGAGCTTCTGCGTAGTCTTTAATAACGTTTTTAACGAAGTCTATTTTTAGGTCCCGATGTAGATCTTCGTTTCTTACGTACCATGGTGCATTTGCAATTCCCCTTAGTACTTTGTTTTGGAATCTTTGAATGATCTCTATGTTGCTCGATTTGGTACAGCCCCAAAGCTGGATACCATAGGTCCATACGGGCATAAGGACCTGCTTATACAGTAATATTTTATTCTCAATAGACAGCGAGGAATATCTTCCAAGCAGCCACTCCATAGCTCTGTACTTGAGCTCCAACTCTTCCCTTTTCTTTTTAATATGATGCTTCCAGCGCAGCTTCACATCGAGGGTCATGCCTAAATATTTGGCTGTGTTGGCATACGGGATCGCTGTGTTATTTATACAAACAGGATGATAAATTTTGTTTTTGTTAGTAAAGTCTATGTGTACTGACTTACTTTCGTTAAGTTTTATGCGCCACTTTTTTGTCCAAGCGTGTAGATTATTAACAGCTCTTTGACACTGTTCCGTTGCCTCCTCATGTTTGTTGCCTACGGCTAATATGGCTGTATCATCAGCAAAAGTCGCAAAATAGCTGTTTTCTGTTTGGGGGATATCACAGGTGTATAGTAGGTATAGGACCGGCCCTAATACACTTCCTTGTGGTACTCCAGCTTTGATTTCTTTCAGATCTGAGTATGCTTCACCTTGCCTCACTCTAAATACTCTATTAGAAATGTAAGACTTTAATATATTTGCTAGCTGTTTTGGTAGTAAAGTCCTTAGTTTTGATATAAGACCTTCATGCCAAACTTTGTCAAAGGCCTGCTCTACATCTAAAAAGACTGCTGAGCAAACCTTTTTTTCTTCTAGAGTTTTTTCAATGATGTTAGTAATTCTGTGAATTTGATCTATAGTTGAATGTTTTTGTCTAAAACCAAATTGATGATGTTTATCATCTATAATGGGCTTTATTCTTTTCAGCAGCAGTTTTTCAAAGACTTTTGACATTACGGGCAGTAAAGAGATTGGTCTATATGACGTAGCTTCGTGTGGAGGTTTTCCGGGTTTCGCTATCATTATTACTTCTGCAACTTTCCACAAATCGGGAACGTATTGAAGTCTAAATGCAGCATTAATTAGAGTGGTTAATTTAACGATAGCTTTTCGAGGAAGTTGATGCATGATTTCACCAGTAATTAGGTCAAATCCAGGTGCTTTTTTAGGCTTAATATTGGTTTTTATTTCCTTAGAGACTTCTTTAGGTGTAACGGGTTTGATGGTATATACTGGCTGTTCTATGTATTCACTCATACTACTGAGCTGGTCTCCTTCATTAGGATGAAAGATGTTTTCTAAGTGAGAGGCGAACATGATTGCTTTCTGCATGTCATCATTTGCCCACTTCCCATTTAGTTCCTTTATTGGTGGAGTTTGCGTCATTGGACGTTTTAGTCTTTTGGTGGCCTTCCAGAGCGAGTAGTCTGTGGTTCGATCATTTGTTAACCCTGTGAGGTAGGTTTTCATGGTACTATCATTGAATTTAAGGATTTTGCGTTTTAAGGCTTTTGTTAATCTGTTTAACATTTTTTTTATCCGAAGGACACCTAGTTTGATGCCATTTTTGTCTTTGTTTTCTTTTCTTTTTTACGAGAGCTAGGATTTCTTTGGGATAAGTCGTCTCTTTGGCTCTCGTGCTGTGTTGTGGGGTATTATTCCAGGCAGATTGTTGTATTTGTTTAACAAATTCATTGAGTTCTTCATCTAATTGCTCTATGGTTTTTAGCGGCACTTGCAGTTTAATACTGTTTTCAAGATCAATTTTAAAGCTCTCCCAATCAGTATGTCTGTTAACTAATGTGAGGGGTTTATTTTTGAAGACTATTTGATCATTTAATGTCAGGAATACTGGAGAATGGTCTGAATTCATGTCGTATGACCCTTCAATGGTCATATGTTTGTATGATAGGTTTTTGTAGATAAAAAAATCTATTAAATCGGGCAATTTATTGGGATCTGTTGGCCAGTACGTTGGTCTCCCTGTTGATATTACATCACATCGTAATGTTTTCATAGCGCTGAATAATTCTCTTCCTTTAGTGGTTGTAAGTCTTGAGCCCCACAGAGTATTTTTGGCATTGAAGTCACCCCCTAGGATAAATCTATGGTTAAATTTTTGAAGAAAATTGATATATTGATCCCTTTTTAGAGAGTATTTAGGTGGGCAATAGATCGCTGCAATTGTTATCTTGTAGTTCTTGGCTTGGACACTAACTGCCACGCATTGAATATCCTGTTCTTGGTGCTTGAACAGCTCAAAGTGTACCAAATTTTCTTTAATTATGACTGCACTTCCTCCTCTGGCACAATTATCTGGATGTATAGCATGGTATGTAATGTACCCCTTGAATTGTATGTGTGATTGCTTTGTGAAATGTGTTTCAGATATTAAACAGATATCTATGTTTTTTGTGTTTAGGACTACTTGTAATTCATGTTGGTGTTTTAGCAGTCCGTTTGAGTTCCAGGTCATTATTTTTAAAGAATAACCCATTTTAACTAATTGGTACTGCTTTGAGCATAGTTCTCAAGTTTAGTTAGCCTTTCATTAAAGGAGGCCATAAAATTAAGGATTTTATCTAGTTTTCTGTCTGTATCTATGTTTTGCTTAGGGTTAATTTTGTCGGTTTTAGTGACTGCTGTGACTTGTGCATAGGATCTATTTGCATCAGTCTTTTGGCTAACAGAAGCATTCGCTTTTGTATCATTTTTGACCGCAGTTGGCTTTTTAGAGTCAGAAACAGCAAGTTTATTGCCTGCTGTTTTAGGTTTTTTGAGATGTCGGTTTTTTATCATTTGCATCTCTTTAGCCACCATACAACCCCTATAGTTTGCAGGGTGAGCATCACCACAGTGAATGCACTTTGCTTTTGCATCCGCTGGTTTCTGACAATCTGCTGTCAGATGTTTTCCAGTGCATTTGACGCATCTGGGTTCTCTGGCACAGTATTTTTGTGTGTGACCATAAGCTTGGCACCTCTTACACTGTGGTATTAGCTTAGGAGTTTTAAGTGTGTGAACTTCTACTTTACAACCTAGTATCGATTTAATACCAAAGATCTTATTGGTATCTTCTTCATTTTTAAAGGTTAACATGAACATGTTGAGTGGCTCCTTGGTTCTCCAACTCAATTTATTCACGGCTTCTATAATCATAAAACCTTTATCTAAAAGGTCTTCTACGATCCTTTTTGGATTACATGTATGGTGTAATTTTTTTACTATTACCCGGATTGGCCTTTCTCTTTTGTTTTCGTAGGAGTGCCAGAGTAAGTTGTTTTCGGTCAGGGTTTTTGTTATACTCCTGTATGCATCATCATTGACTGTGTTGATTTTTATATTTTCTTTATTTATCATTTTTACTGTAAAAGAATCTCCAGAAACGTGTTGTTTGAGGAAATCGTAAAAAGTTTGGTAGTTTTTAATACTATCTACCATGATAGGTGGTGGTTGCGGGATTTTTTTGACTTTTATCTTACCTTGACTCGGTCCTGCACAGGGAGTTTCTTCGTCTACAGGAGTGGGTGATGTAAGCAATTTCCGTTTCTTCCTACTTTTTTGTCTAATCCACTCAGTTGCTTTGGCAAGCTCCTCTTCATCCGTACTATATTCAACGGGTTGAGAAGAATGTGGTTTTCTAGATGTATCCTCGCTGTCTATAGACTTTTTCACCTCCTTTAATTCTGCAAGTTGTTGTTGCAGCTGAGATATTTGTTGCTTTAAGTCATTGATTATAACTTCCAGGTTTTTTCGCTCAGCTTTTTCATTTAAATAAGCATCATAGAGCATTCGTTCCGTATCAGTTTTTATCTTGATAGGGGATTGCTTAGCCATGATTATACTAATGTGGATGCACCTTTATATTATTACACTATTGTTTATCACACCTCACACTTTATCTGGGTCATTGCAACTACGCGACGCGGCCGCCGGCGCAGCGGCAATATTTGCTTCGTATGCACGTTTGGCTCTAATTTAGAGCACGCGGGCGACACGACTGATCTTTGCGGAAATCAGACGATCACTGAACTTAAATATAATCTGAAAAATATGGCTCTTCTTGACATCTGTAAGCGATTATATGTAATACCTACCTACCTACCTACTACCTACTTGTTAAGTATCACTGAGTCAATTAGTCTCTAAAAAAAGAACGGGTTGCACTGCCGGCACGCAGAAGTGACAACTTGAACATTAACGTTGTGCATTTTTGATGTTTTGGAATGTTTAGGGAATAATTTCGCACGAATTGCTTTTATTATCAGTATTATTTTTCATCTAGTATTTTCAGTAGGTTTTCATCTAGTATTTTATTTATAAAGTACTCACTCATTTTCTTTCACTATTTCTTCGTCACTTTTTTCATTAATGGATGCACTTTGTTCAATATCCATATTTTAAATACTTGATATAAACTAATTTTATAAGTATAGACCGTCATCAGCTGTCACCCCTCCTTACAAGTCCCCGTCTTACGAATATTCGATCAGGCCACGTGTCCTGACGCGAGTTTAACATTTTTTACCCATCCTAAAAAAAGTGTACAACGCCGCTAAAGAAGTTTCCACTTCAAAAATCTATTGCTTTTATCCGAGCAACGCTCGGTCAACCGGATACTAAGACTTGTATACCTGATGGTATCAGACAAGTGCTTTAAAGTTTAAAGTTCCAATACTAAACATGCAAGTTGGATGAAAAAACCCAGCAGAATTTATGACGCTCGTGTGCGATTAATGAGAATATTCGTTACATTTTATGAAATAACTAACTAAACTGCCAGCAGTTTCGCTAACGTTTTATTTATTTACGTATTTTGCACGTTTTTTTTTGTAAATTGCAATATAGGTACAATGATATACCTACTGCAATCATCTATCGGGTTCAGATTGACAATAAAAACGGGAGATATAAAAAAATACTGTTCTGAATTAGTGAAATTAATACAAAATCGTTCGAAATACCTTGCCAATGAACATCGTTGTAAGTACCTAGAATCCTGAATTTGTATAGTAATAATAATTTTAGATTTATTGCAAAAATACTGTACTCCTCCTATTGGATCCCTCTGATCTGATATTTCTTCAATAATCTTAGTATTGTTGACATATAGAAAGAAACTTACACAAAGAATGTTTTTATTTTACAAGTTACACATGTAATTAAGTATGTATAGGTATGTGTGTATGTATTTGCTTTGTTTTTCCCTATAATTGTATGCGTCTAATTTAATTATAAGTAATTTTGTATTATTATTATATATTAAGTACTTATACAGTACACTTTGTTCCTAGTATTAGTCGCTTATTTCCAATCGCAAGAAAATTTCAATTGCTGGAAGAGATTTCTTCAGAAATAAGCAGTACCTACCTTTGTACAGCCTTTCCCCATAGGCCTAAATAGTTGATGCCGAAAGATATCAGTCGTTAAACCTTGTCGGAGGCCTTATGGGCGGTTTGAAAACATCCAACATCGGGTTGGCCATTAACCCGCATCTCAACAACCCGCATTGGAGCAGCGTGGTGGAGTAAGCTCCAGGCCTCCCCAATAATGGGGAGATACCCGTGCCCAGCAGTGGGACGCAAAAAGGGTTGTAGCCATACATTTATTGAGGTAATACGTATTCAACAAAATTCTGAGCTTAATCATTTTAGACATGGAAGGTATTTGATAGCATGAATTATATTAAAATTTTATCTTATTAAACATTGTAGAATTCTCTCTACGTCTCTTCCTTTAATTTAGTAAAAAAAACTTATAGGTATACTGAATCTTTATGTCAATATGACGACATTTATAAAGATTACTTATTCTACCTAAATTATGTCTACTGTTAATTGTACTCCCTTTCACAGTGTAAAATAGTTTATTGGAATAATCATGTTTTATTTTAAATTAAAATTCTTATAGAATCATTGTATTTAAAGCGAATTCTGCAACATATTGAACTGATAGGTAATTACTTTTTTAACATAATAATATGTGCTTTCTGAAAGATAAAGCAAACGTATATTATATAATGACAAAATACTACTAATATGTCTCTCTCTGTCTCTGCAAATTCCAAAATAACATGTCTATCTATTGTAGATATCTTTACCTACAGAAATAGATAATACGAACCCACAGAAGTAACATTTATTCTAAATACATTTGTGTTCACTTAATTTGTATGACATAAATAAATGAACGTTCCTTTGAATACACTGTCCATAAAATGAATGACGCCTGAAATAATTTGCTTCTACCAATTTAACGACAACAATATTTCATCTTGCAACATTGTTGGTACGAGTACATGTAACGCCTACCATTAGGTGATATTTGCGCTAATTTCATGTTCCGTACAATTCTCTATCACATCATTTTCTTCAATTGAAATTTTAAAATATTTTTTCATATTTTATCCACTTATCCATTAACCTTAGCTATTACTTCAAATGTGGATAAATGCATTCCTTAACATGTATCGTGACGATAGGACTGATTTACAAGCTCAAAGTCGCGCTGCGAGCAAAGGAGAGAGCTATATATATATGCTCGGTGTATCCTTTCGAGATAAGATCCAAAATCAGGAAATCCGAAGGAGGACTAAAGTCACCGAAATAGCTCTTAGAGCCAGCAAGCTCAAGTGGCAGCGGGCTGGTCATATCTGTCGTAGAGCTAACAATAGTTGGACCAGACGGCTTTTAGAGTGGAGACCGCGTTCGGTCAAACGTAGTGTGGGACGCCCCTCTGCGAGGTGGCGCGACGATCTGCTCCAGTGGCAGGAAATAACTGGATGCGTAGAGCCCAAGATCGAGTTCAGTGGCACGCCTTGAGAGAGGCCTATGTCCAGCAGTGAACCGATATGGGCTGATGATGATGATGATGAACATATACCACTCAACCCAATCGTGTGCATTGAAAATGATAGACTTCCTAGTCTCTTCTTGGGTTTATTAACGCCTGGTAAATAGTGCAACCTTCTCTCCTGTTAATGTAATTAAATAGTAGAATGATTTCTAAAATGTTGTCTTAACTATTTGGGTGTATGTAAGTTTTGTATTAGTACTCTTTAATTGTCCTGTCCTTGTGTGTTTAGTGAAATGCAAAACAGAAGAAGATAAAGTCATGAAGACATTATTACAAGACTAGAAAAGAAACTACCAAAAAATATTTCGTTTCAGTCGTGCGGATGACGGTTCTATATGAGGCGTCAATCATTCTCCGAAGAAAAAGCGCAACAGCAAACAGCCTCAGATATATTCGACTCTAGCTTCGACCTCCACCAACTCGCATTGGACCAGCGTGGTGGAGTAAGCTGCAGGCCTTTCAAATAATGGGGAGAGACCCGTGCCCAGTAGTGGGATGCCAAAAGGGATGCAACCAGCTTCGAGTTTGACTTCGACTCAAGTCTTACTAGAGCGGAACGTAGATGTTCATGAGCATAGTGATTACTTGTTGCGTGTTTGCTTTTAGATTTCATTAATAAAATCTTTAGATCCACAAATTATGACATGGTACCCCATGTCATAATTCGGGTGAAATCACGGAAAACGCAGAATGACATAAAAAATATTAACTTCCAGTAACTTTTTTTGTTCTTTTAAAACAGACAGCAGCTGTAATTGTCCTTTTTCGTGAAGTCCGTACTCCAAACTAGTTTAAAAAGCTCGTTGGTGTATGCCCCGCGATGTTGTGTCAGACACTTAACTCTGTTTGCACTCTGCCTTTTTGTTCTTTAATTCTAATTGGTGCGACTTCGTTTTAAACTTTTTTCCCTGTATATAAGTTGATATGTTGACACGAATTATGGAAGTTATTTTTAATTTTGTCCAGCGTGTAAAACTTTGTTCGTTGTTGGTAAGCTTTGTACAAATTTTGTTCGAAGTTGCCTTTAAAAGAGTTTGCAAATGCAAAGAAAAAGAAGACAAACGCCATGTACTTACATTAATGCGTTGCTATTTGCTACTTGTGTGTGCAAGTTGGTACCCAGTCGAATATTTATTTTGCACAAACTGACATAGTAACCATGTTATGAATATAATTCCGAACTATTAGAAACAGATGTTTCAATAATGCATTTCTGAATCGAAAGTCCATATTCCAATCCCGACACGGAGCGCTAACTTCTGAAGTAAATATTCTTAATTCACCTATCACCGAAAGCACCGGAATACGTCATTGTCGTCATTCATTTGGAGGAATGATTCCTTTGCCTTCTTTTGCCTTTTTATGGAAAAAGTTATGTATGTATGGTGGTCAAACTAGACAGATAATTCGGTGACAAAAATCAAAATATATATTTAGGTTTAACATGGCAGTTTTCTAGCAAAGGCTTAATTATACGTACTAACGTATTTACGTATGCTACGTGCACTATATTATTATATTATTTTCTGATAATTTTCGTAGGATATTGATATAAGATAGTAATGATAGCAAAATAAAGGAAGGATATTTTTATTTTTGAAACACGCTCAATTATGAGGGGTGACCCGTGCCCGGCAGTTGTACACAAAACGGGTTGGAGCTACATAAATATCTAGTTTCATTCCAACCTCACAAAACATTTTTATTATAATTTCAGCTTTTACCTTAGTCAGTAAGAAACTTTTATATAAAAACGTATTTTTTCCCGTTTCGCTCTATGAATTTTACAGCGACGACAAACTTTCTTTACGAAATGTAAATAAAAATCAAAGCAGCAAATATAAATCTTAAGGTGCTTTCCGAGTTTGTTTCTTAAGGATATCTTATTTAATATCCGTTCTTCTTTCTACTATATCTAAAATGTGCAGGTAATTTAAACTTTTAGTATCATTGGAGAACTAATGAAGATATGCTTCGTATTTTATTAATGGTATCAGAATATTTCTAAATAGAATGTTTATCTACACACTAATAACACTTAATAATTGTCATTGCATCTAACACAGGCACTCGCAAAAATGCTGAAACAGTTGAAACTGGTAGGTACTTGACCTTTCTCTAAACAACATTCGTTACGAAATTCTGACCAAATAAACTGACGTGCTCAGGCTCGCGGTAAAAATTAAATTGTGATGTAAAATTTTAGCCACATACAAAAATTCTGTCTGAATACGCCTGAAGGATAAGCCATAAAGTTGTTCGGAGTCCGCGGGAAAAATTCCCGAAACTACTGTGGGATAAAATTCATAACCAGCCCAGTTTGGCTCACCTGTCTCGTGTACTACGAGAACTTCGGAATTTTTAAATTAAATTCTGAATACCGCCGAGTAGACAAAGTTGCGAATTCTTAAAATTCGATATTGTAATTAATCTTTCATCACTCAAAATTCGATCAAAGACTGCCGGCTATGACATCGATCTCTATCAGAATTAGAAAAAGGAAGGATAATAATTATTTCATATCGCGATTCGATTATTTTCGTATTTTTTATAGAAGTGAAAACTTCTTTAGTGGCGTTGTGCACTTTTTTGGGATGGGTAAAAAATGTTAAACTCGCGTCAGGACACGTTGCCTGATCGAATATTCGTAAGACGGAGGGGTGACATGACAGCTGATGACAGCTCGACTGTCTATACTTGTAAAATTCGTTTATATAAAGTATTTTAAATTGGACATTGTACAAAGTGCATCTATTAATGAAAAAAGTGACGAAGAAATAGTGAAAGAAAATGAGTGAGTACTTTATAAAAATACTAGATGTAAACCTACTAAAAATACTATATGAAAAATAATACTGATAATAAAAGCAATTCGTGCGAAATTATTCCCTAACCATTCCAAATTATCAAAAATGCACAACGTTCATGTTCAAGTTTTCACTTCTGCCGGCACTACCGGAGTACAACCCGTTTTTTATTTTTTTATTTAAATATAAGCACCACAAGATGTCTTAGATAATTGATAGAATCTTTCAAAGACGTAAATTCAATCTTCTCTAGACCACACATTGTTTAATCAAATTCTAAATTATTGGATATACCTACTTATTCCACTACTTTAAGTACTGTAAAGTTAAATTGATGATTATGTTTATTATTAATCTTTCATTATGATAAACAGAAAGGCAAAGAAAGCAAAGTGTTCGTTTATTCCTTATTAATGGTAGGGATGACGTTAAGCCTCGTAATTAATGCAGGTACTCGTTCAGAGCTAACCCCGAGGACCTTCGCAATTATCGGAAGCGAGCTCTCTAGTTCGCGTCACGCAAATTGTGTAAGCAGATACGTCTTTTATTTAATGGTCAAATTGTGAAATAAAATAAAAAGAACATGAAATAAATCGGTAGATATTTCAGATATTCGCCTATACCTGTAAAATATGAATTTACGGCACTTGCATTGGACACAATGGATCCACGGTCGGCTGTCATGAAAAGTGTCATGTCATGTCGACCAAGCTCATTCTCACTTCAGGTGACCAGAGGGCAGATACTTTGCAAGAATTAGTTTAATAGCTCGGCGAGTTAATGCTGCTGACGTTCCAGGAACTATGCCGTAGGATGGGTTATCAGATGGCAAATTTCTTTTGTAATTTTTATTTACATTTTATTTTATTTTAATTTGTTTTAGTACTAGTAATAATGTTTTTGTAAATAAAGTATCATTATAAAATAACCTTATATCTAAAAAAAATCCGTAAAACTATCATCCCTTATTTCGTTGATACGCACTCAAATAACTAAATACTGCATGAATTTATTTAGTCATTCACACTTATTAATTGGAGTTAAGTTGCACTTTAAATATATTATTTTTATGTATATTTAAAGTGTAACTGAAATTAAATTATTTTTATTATTAACAAAAATTAAAAGTTTATAAAAAACTTCAATTCATAGGAATTTATTAATTGTTCTACGGTGAATAACAATATCGCAACAAAACCATAACTCGAGTATGCATACGCTTCCGCGGGAACTCAAATGAGGTAGGTATAATATCGTAGACTGGTTTTATTTTTCATTTTCTTGTTGTAATTTTATATATTCAATTTAAAGTAAAGCAGTCGAAGACCATTTGTTTAGAATAATAATATGCGTACGACGCACGTACGTTTTTCGGGTTGCCTCAATAACTCTATCTATACATCATATTCATCATAGTCCACCAATCCGCACTTGGCCAGCGTGGTGGACTATGGCCTAAATCCCTCTCACTTGTGAGGAGACCTGTGCCCAGCTGTGGGACATAAAAAAAGGTTGAAAAAAAAATACATCATATTATCATATTTTGTAAAGAGCTTGAGAGATACCTCTTAGCGTGCTTATTTACGAAGGCTGGAAAATTATAGTAATGTTGGTACCATTTTATTTTCTGACTAGCCTTCCGCCGGCAGCTTCGCCCGCGTGGACCCGTTCAATGGGTCCCCGTAGCTTAAAAAATAGCCTATGTGCTATTCCAGGCTTCATTATTATATTAAAATCACAGGCGTTTGGCCAGTTGGTTTAACCGCGTTGAATTACCCGTTTTCACGTGGGAATGAAGCATTTTCCCGCGATAAAAAGTAGCCTATGGTACGCAGGGTGAATGTAGTTTTTTTTAGTTTAATGGTGAATAAATATAGAATGAATAGTGAAGAATTTTTGAAATCGGAACAGTAGTTTTTGAGTTAATTCATTACAAACATACAAAAATGCAAAAAACACAAATCTTTCCTCTTTTTAATATTAGTATAGATATCTACATTTTAATGACACAATTTGCTGCCACAGGTTTTACTGGCATTTAATTTCAGATGACAAGAGCGAAGTAAATATTATGGATTTTTGATTTTAGTCTTCTTCTATAGGGTCCATATTACACATATTAGGCGACTTTAGGAAGACAGCAAGAAAACGTTTGATTAAAAGGGCAATGCATCAGAGGATGAAAAGTCCTTTGTCTAATTTCAATAAATTGATTTATGGATGGCATGTAAATGCTAGTGCAGGATCAGTGACATGAATTTTGCGCAGTACTTAGATATTCTTATTATTTTTATAACTCATTAGTAACTTCAACAAAAACTTCGATAATGATATTGAAACTAAAATATTATTCATGTGAAATAATAGGCATATATTTTTTATTTGAATGGAGTAGCAGATGAGCATGCAGGCCACGTGGTGTTAAGTTGTTGCTGCAGCCCATGGACATCTACATACTTGAGGTTGTATGTAGATGTCCATGGGCAAGCATGGGTAAGTCTTGTCTGAGGTCGTATGCAGTTGCGCTGCTACTCCGGAGGCTGGTGGTCGCCTCATGTAAGTGTGGCCGGCAACTGCACTATTCCACCGAAACAAAATAGCATTGGTTCACGGTAGAAGTGGGTGCAGCGGTGGTACTTCCACGGGCGAACGATAATAGTTCTACCACCTACAAACTTAACTACTTTCGGATGTTTTCCGACCCTCCATAAGGCCTCAAGGCAAAGATAAGATATAACGACAGCTACCTATGTGCAATCCGAAGCACGGGCCCTTTGCCACTGCAATCATCCATCTTACGCAGAACTGCGCCCGTTACGCTTAGCTTCGTAGATCGCTTACGTAGAAAGTGTGTAACTGACCCTTACACCGTAGTCCGTAGTTCGTAGCCACGTCAGCGGGGTAGGACACCAAACGCACTTCTGGAATACGTTATCGATTTTCACCGCCCGATGGGCGGGGCTACAGCTGCGCGAAAGGGATCACACGATTGCCCCTCATTAAACCAGAAGAGGAGGCTCTATTTCTCTCAGTTCAACTCTAATTAAGGACGCACCCATTAGCCAACTATTTAAAATAGGTAAGTCTAGAGAAAAACAGTCTGCAAGACCTATAGACGACTGAAACACTCCAAGTGTACTGTTTACATTTATGCTACTGGATCTTTGAAAACGCAGTTTCTTCCATTAAAGTTTCTCCGTAACTTTAACAACTCGTAAACTATTGGCAGTAGATAAAATGCAGTTGCAAATATGGGTACATGAGAGTTGTATCAAATATATTTTTAACTAAATCTTTAAAATTATTGAAAATTTTATTTAAAGACCCCTCTCATTCTTTATTCTATTACTAAATCTTTAAATATTTTCGCAGTTAAATACGATAAAAATCCAAACCAAATTATAACTTTTAACGTTTTTACAATCGATCCATTATTTTACTGTCCACTGCTGGCCTAACGTTCGCCACTACATTCATGAAGCTTTTTGCAATACATGTCGATAGTACCTGATAACTGATTGACAGCTTCTTAGACCGCACACTTAAACAACATTGTATCCATGGGCGTAGGTACTGATGGCTGCAACCCTTTTGCGTCCCACTGCTGGGCACGGGTCTCTCCCCCTTATTGGGGAGGCCTGGAGCTTACTCCACCACGCTGCTCCAATGCGGGTTGGTGGAGATGCGGGTTAGTGGCCAACCGGATGTTTTCAAACCGCCCATAAGGCCTCCGACAAGGTTTAACGACTGTTATCTATCGACAACAACCGGGACTGACGGCTTAACGTGCCCTCCAAAGCACGAAAAACACGGAAACGCGCATGAATTTTTTTTGCCACTAGCGGTCACCCATCTAACAACCGACCGCGCCCGTTTGGCTTAGTTGCATAGATCGCTTGCGTTCTACGCGTACCATCACGCCATGCGCGCTTCTTACGCTTACGCTCTCAGGTACTGATGGGGGGGGTCCAAATTCAGGGATTCAATAATCCCAAAAAATCTCCCAAACAAAAAAGAAACCTATAAAGAAAAAGCTTGATATGCTACGTCCTGCTGTTTCCTTTGCAAATTTAATATTTTGTGTGAAAATAAACTTCAAAATTTCATGTCAAAATGGAACAAAATGTTCCATTAAGCTATAATTCAAACAAAATATAAATCACTAGTAGAGCCGATAGACGATGTCCTGACTTAAAAGTTATTAAAAGTATTGAAAGATGATTTGTTTCTGTTAAAGAGTTTTTAGGTTACTGTAAAATAAGAAGTATGAATCGAATAATACCGATGGCACGGACAATTGGTTTACAGCCACTAACTGTTTATATGGAAAATAAAATTGGTTGCTTTACTATTCATGTCGCAATTAATCCATATTTTCTCACCGTTTAAACCTTCCCTGGACTTCTACTAAGTAATATTTCAAAATTAGCCATATCGGTTCAGCCGTTCTTGAGTTTTAGCGAGACGAACGAACAGCAATTCATTTTTATATATAGAGATTTTTAAACTAAATTAAAAATGTCCGATATGTATATGCAAGTTTCAAATATTATCATATATGTATACATACATATGCATGAAGAATGTATGAAGAATAACATAGTATATTATAATAAAAATAACAAGTACATACTTCTTTATTCTACAAAAGACTGAATTTCATTGAACATTAGATTCAAAAAGTAAAAAATAAAATGTTTAATGCCCATAATTATTATGATACTTTTTCTTGGTATGCTAATGACACTAAAAACTACTCTGTAGTCTTGTCCTTAGCAAAATTATATACAATTAAGAAAATGAGCACTGAAAATAAAAAAGTTACTTTAAGGATACTTTTTCTAGCTAATGCTTAAAGCAAGAGAAAGTTTAATGTGCATTAACAAATTTTTTTAAGGCGTTTATCATTTTTTGTGTATTTAGTTTCATTATACTAAATTGATATGAATTATTGAAAGTATTGACCTACAACTCTTAACCGTTAAAGTTGTACCTGCCATCATTATCTAAGCAACATAAGATGTATCATAATTACTGGACCAATATCTAAACTATGTCAGAAACTCTAAGATTGACGGTTTTATTTGATTTCAATGGGATTCTACATCTGATTTTGACTTGGTGACCACTGTAGAAATATAAGCTTTCAAACCAAGCGGATAAATTGTAATATCAACAAAGTATTGTGAAACTTACATCGTCCAAGTTACAAAAATGGTCATACGTAAAATAAAAACTACTGGGCCAAATTGAATAATGTTTCGAACATAAAATATCATAGTATATCGGATCAGTAAGGTCGGCATAATCGCTGTAGGTAGGTACATACAAAGAAAAAAAAAACATATCAACCAAATTGAGAGCTTCCTCCATTTTCATATCAACGTCTGTTAAAAACTAAATAGTTTGCGGTCCGTTATGATGCCTGTTGCGTAAAATTATACACAGTAATAACTTAAACTATTCGAATTGTTGTTTGTGGTCTAAACTTATCTTTTTTTATCGTTTCACACTCATAGCCCCACATTAGGGTAGATATACCCTGTGTCGTGGGTACCATGGACACACACAGAGACAGAAACACAAACACCCAGACCGAGAACAGAAATTTAAACTCATCATTCAAATTTCTGCTTCGCCGGGAATCGAACTCGGGACCCTTCGATTGGCAGTCCGGCCTGGTAACCATTACGCCACGCGGGTCGTCTCACAATTAGCTCACAATACATTACAACGAGATTCATGAAATTTAATGAAATTAGCATTTCAGGTATTTTTAATTCTTCCAAAACTCTGTTTTAGAGGAACGTACCTCAAAAGAAAAAACGAACTCTTTATTATTTCATTATTTTTAGGAGCCACTAGAAGATTTTGATTTGAAATTAATATCAAACAGTCAGGTCTGCAACTCTAAGTTGATCCATTTAACAGTAACAGTCGCTTGATCGAAAAGATCAAATTTTACTATAGCAACGGCTTGAATTAAAATATAAATCTGAATACCTTAGAGCATCAAGGTATTATAGGTATGACACCCGTCAGAGAGGAGTGGCCTTTACGGGGAACCCCTCGTCCCAACGTCCATGCACAATGTGCCTACAACTAGTTATACAACTATTGTGTCTGTGTGTGTCGGTATCGGTGTTGGTTGACGGAGCATAGAAAATGACGTTGTTATTTGAAATTGCCATATTTAGAAATGTATGCTTCTGTAGCGATGAAAGAATATTTGTGAATGTGTGACAAAATCAAAATGCGTGCGTTCTTCTCCCGCACCAGATTTGGCACAAAAATTATAGAGGAATTATTAGAGGCGCTATGCCGTCTGTACTGAAGGGTAAATCAGTAACTTTGATGCTCTAAGCTGAATATGTAATTATTTACAGGCTGTTATTTTTTATTCCTCTTATTAAATATTTCAATGTGGTACGGAATCTCCGGGTAAAAGTATCACTCGCAGATAGCCGTATATTTTGTGTTCAAAATTTAAAATTCCAAATACTTGCTTGGTCCAGCCCTGTAAAAGTATACCGTGCAGTGACATTTCCCAGAGTTCAAAGGGTCACGGCTGTCGGCAACATAATCGGGACGCGATCGTGGCTCGAATAACAATACGACGTTTAGAATCCCGACTGGAAATCTGCATAACAGTATGTACAGACCGTTTTTCATCCGAGTCTGGAGTAGTAAACAAATACAATGGTCACTAAAAATTCAAACTTTCCAATCGTTATGTCCCCATTTTACCATTATGTCACCTGTCACCTTATTATAAAGCGATCAAACAACTATTGATATCAAAATGTTATTATCATTATAACGAATTACATATTTTGACATTAAAATTATTATAATTATTGTAATTACATATTTAATTTTAATTATACAATTACACATTTTGACATTAAAATTATTATAATTATTGTAATTAAAATCTTTTGACATCTTGAAATAACAAAAATAGAAATAATATTATGTATTATGTAAATTGTATCTATTAATTATAGCACGCAATGACTTGAAATTTTTATATTTATAACATTCTTGGTACGCCTTACAGGGCATTATTTATTTTTGGATTGTATTTTCTTATATATTACACCCATTGTTACCCAAAAGTAATACCAAATAAATGATTTATGATTTATGACGAAATTTGAGTTTCCACCAGCGTCATTTGAAGTCTTGGCGGTTCTACGCAGTCCGCTTTGCATGCTTTTTTGCCACGGATTTTTTTTTAATTTGAATGCATTATCAAATGAGCATTCAGGCCACGCACGTGGTACTAAGTGGTCGCTGCACTCCATGAACGTCTATACATAACCTTAAGCAACCCTTATTTGCTTAAGCCTTAGGGTTGCTACTCCGACGGCTAATGGTCGCCTCATATAAGTATGGTCCAAAAATTATGGGAAAACCTTCTAACTGAAGTATCCCCATTGCACTATGACAAGAGTCCAAAACCGATTCAGGAAAGCTGTAAAACAAGCTCTCTTTTAATGCCGGCAAGGCACACAATGTATTTTAATATATCTTAATGCCAAGGCTTTATTAACTCTATCAGCAGTTACATACATTATGTTCCCGCATTGGAGCAGCGTGGTGGAGTTAGCTTCAGGCCTCCTAAACATTAGGGAGAGAACCGAGCCCAGCAGTGGTACGCAAAAAGGGTTGCAGCTAATGCAATAAATTGTTTTTTAACGAAGTAAGTACCTAAATGTTGTTTGTGAGATGGGTGACCGCTAGTGGCAAAAATTTCATGCGCGTTTCCGTGCTTCGGAGGGCACGTTAAGCCGTCGGTCCCGGTTGTTGTCGATAGATAACAGTCGTTAAACCTTGTCGGAGGCCTTATGGGCGGTTTGAAAACATCCGACAGCGGGTTGGCCACTAACCCGCATCTCCACCAACCCGCATTGGAGCAGCGCGGTGGTGTAAGCTCCAGGCCTCCCCAATAATGGGGAGAGACCCGTGCCCAGCAGTGGGACGCAAAAAGGGTTGCAGCCAAGTACCTAAATATGTATAAGTATGTAGTAGGTACCCAATACAAGACAGGTTACGCAAAAATTAATAATTATTATTTTGGTATTTAAAACTAACGAAACCCGTCCGTTACCTAAAAATGTCCCGAAATCATACATATAGTAAGTACACACAATAAACTAACTGGAGTCATTTTTATACAAGACTTGATAAAAGGACATCTGTTACGTATGTTGAGCAAGAGAGCTTACCCGGGCGGTGATAAGAATGCATGACACGAGTAGAATGTTTATGTGGTTTTGCGTGCAGAGGCACCGTGTGTATGGATATTTTGATTAGCTATGTAATTTCGAATTAAAAATTTGATACTCTATGGGCATATACGAGTTGAACTTGTGCAGTATTTTGAGCCTAACTTCCATCTATGTTTATCATAAAATTACACTGTAAATTAATCAGTGTATAAACCTAATTCATCTCAGAACCACATTTCACTAGTCTAAACTATCTAAAATTATTACATTTGAGATTCAAAGTTTAGGAGCTTATCTAAACTTAAATAACTACTTACTTATAATAATGAAATTGTCATATAACGAGCTGTAAGCGATAAGAAATAGGTAATATTGTTTCGATGCAGTGAAATTAATAAAAGAAACGAAAATATGCCTTTTAGCGGCTTATATGACAAATTTTGACATTTACAGTATCGCAAATTAAAATAGAACTTTATTTCAATTAATACAAAAAATTTGAGGCATTATCAACCATTGGCCGATATAATCCGAAAACGGCACAAATCACACAAACAAACACAAATACATATATATTTACGTTGCGACGGAAGGTAATGTCACGGTTAAATAATTAAAGCACACACACAAAAATACACACTAGAAATTTTGAATTTGTGTTGCAACTGTCAGCTTACACTAATCTAAAAATGTAAGTTATTGTTTTTAGAAAAAAAAATGAATTCCGAAATTTTCACTTTTTTATTTTTCAAAGACAAAGACAAAGACTTTTATTTGCACAAATATGGGAGTTTACAAAAGGTGTTTTTATACATTTGGTTCGCCATATTTACCTTCATGAGGTATGCAAATATTACAATAATTAAAACTTAACTAATTACAAATTACAAACATAAAAATGTACATTGAAATAGTGTCATTTATTTTATTATATTATTATGTATACTGCATTTATCTTTGTTTGTACCCATATTGCGCTTTTTAGTTTATTTATTTTATTTACTTTTATTTTAGGATCGGATCCGATATTTGTATATTTTAAGCAGCACAGTAGCTGTGATGAGATTATATCATACGGCTATGTAAACAAAAAGATGTTTACTGTGAATTTAACTTATAGATAGACCAATATCAGTGCATTTTATTTACATGACCGGGTGATGTTACCACGGCGTAAAAGTAATATGCAGCATCAAATTAGGCGCATTTTTGTATATTTTTACTAATGGTAGATTCGAAACACTTACCAAAAAATGTATGTATTGAACATTATTATTTAATACATACATTGCATAGAAAAACTATTTTCTAATTTAAGTAAATATAACTAGTTAGTCGTTTACTCTGAAACAGGTACCCAATACTTACCTTTTGAAAGTCCGTCTATTCATTTACCTTTGAAGCTGCTTCCATCTATTTAGTAACATAAATTTCCCGGAAACTTGATAGTTACTTACTGAATTATATTATTCTAATCCAGTTCAGGTAAATGTTAATTGTATATACATATTTAAGACTGACTTACTTTGCAAATAAACTTTCTTGAATAACGAAAGTTGATTATCAGAAAACATTTTCTTTTTTTAGAAAATTATTAGAAACGTATTTGTTTATCGACCTTCTTACGTATGAGAGTTTGTACTTTTCTAGTATTAGAAGTAAATCTCTGCGGACAATTTTGAATTTAGGTCAATAAATTTATCTTTATCGTACAAGTACCTAACACTAAATATATTAACAATTTTAAGGGGCATTATTGAATAAGAATTTGAATAATTGCAAGTTAATAGCTAATATAAAATTCAAATCCCGCCAGGTTAAAGCAAAATGGAGATATATAAATATAGTAAAATCTTGCAATAAAGTTGTAGCGTGGAGGCAAGTTTGAAATATAACATTCCTAACCTCCAACTGAATGTTTTGAGATATTACAATTTTTTTATAAATACGCCTTCCTTGTCCTTTTAAGGTTCTTCTTGTTTGTGTTTTATCTAATCTTTGTGTTCTTTTGTTTAATTATATTTTTATGAAATCCATTATACGATAGCAAAATGATAGAATAACTAATGAAATTAGTTAAAAACATAAACTCATTTTATTATTACATTAGCGTAATTAGTTTACGTCCGCCAAGTCGCACTTTGACAGTGGTGGACTATAGCCTAAGTCTCTCTCAATTCAAAAAACAGGTTGTAAAAAGTTTATGAGTTAAAGTACCTACTATATTGAAAATCTGTAAGTTCTTGCTTCAACAGTTCGTTGTTTCAAACTAAACCCTATTGGCAAGTCACAAAGGGGACTTAGTATTCTGTTTGCTACGGACAAAAAGAATTTTAATGTCCCCGCCTCAACTTTTAAAAAGTTTTATGCTGTTCCCTGATTTTAAAATTTCCCTTTTAGTACTATACCTTTAATGGTTTTTGCCACAGTTTGGCAAAATGATGTTATATATTAATTATTATCAATATTTCACAAGTAACCACTTCCATTAACCGAAACAAGAAAAAATTTAATTACTGGCGTCCTAAAGTTCTTTCTCTCATTATTCTCATTCTTCTGTCTAACTCTTAGCTACAATCCTCTTTGCGTCCCACTACTGGGTACGAGTCTCTACCCATTATTAAAGAGGCCTGGAGCTTACTCAATAACGCAGTTCCAATGCGAGTTGGTGAAATACGAGACAGATGTGTGTTAGTCTATTTATTTACTACAAGCCATCCGCCAGCCGCTTCGCCTGCGTGGACCCGTTTTATAGGTTCCCGTTGGATAAAAACTATCTTATGTCCTTTCCCAAGGTCCACTCTATCTGTGTTCCAAATTTTATTGAAATTGGTTCAGTAGTTTAAGCGTGAAAGCGTAGTAGACAGACAGACAGACAAACAGAGTTACACTCGAATTTATAATATTAGTATTTGTAAACCCACAGTTTACAAGGGCAAACTTAATGCCTAATGGCATTATCTGCCAGTTACCCTTGATGATGCCGATAAATTGCCTTGCTAGATAAATAAAAACTGTAAGAAATCTCAAAAACAATAAAGAATAAATAATCTCAAAAGCTATTCAAAATGATAATATTCTAAACCGCAAAACTGTTTAAAGCTAGCTGCATTTAACTTTAAATTTTATAGCAAAACGTGAAACCGAATACCATTCGGTACTAAAATTCGATAGTAACTTCTTCTGAATAGCTCTCTCAGATTTTAATGCCTATAATTAGGTACCGGGTGCCGACTGCAAAGATTCGCGATATTGTCGGCTCAAAGATTTTATCGAACCTTTACAATTTTCAATTTGGTTTCGGTCGAACAATAACAATTTGAACGTGAAAGAGGGCCTATTTGGGGAAAAAAGTATAAAGCGGTCAGCACAATCAAGACTCTCAAGCGCAGAAACATAAATGAAGTCATTAATTATCGCGATCCCAGTTATTTTTCCCGTCTGACCGCCCTCAGCCACCCGCGTTCCATTATGGCGTTAGGTACCTGTTACACTGATTGCCTGCGAATATTGTGCTCCTTAGTGTTACTAAAAAAGGTAAAACGACAACTCTTTGTTTGCGAGTTCTAAAAATGGAAATAAGTCGCTTTTCATTTATTAAAGATATACCCATAACCCTTTTTTGTGTCCCACTATTGGGCACGCGTCTCTCCCCATTATTACGGAGGCCTGAAATTTCCTCCAACTCGCTGATCCAATAAGGATACATGATATGTCCAAAGGCGATCTAGTAAACTAGTGTACCACGCTGAAATGGTCGCATATCGAAAAAAGTCCTTATATCAAGTGGTAAAAAAGCTATTGCGACGTGGACACTTTTTTTTTAAACTCTGAAACTTGATGCGACCGCAAACAGCCCCAACCTGATAAGTATGCTAAGATTTGTTACCGAATGTCTATACCATACGTAACCTTTAGAAATAGTTTTTGTTGCCTTTGTAAATTACGCAAACTTATAGTAGACTTATAGCAGATTTCATAAAAGCAGCAAACATTTCACTTCAATTTCGCAAACAGGATTCTTTTTAAATGTTTAATTTATTTATTAATAAACAAATAAGGATTAATAGGCTCATAATATAATAGGCTCATAATAAGCTAAATCAGACTTTCGACAATTAGGTCTATATTGACAAATTGTCTATAATTATGTTATTAACGTAATTACCTACCGAATGTAATTAATCTACGGATCAACCTACTTTTATAAAAAAGAAATTCAGTTTCTGTTTCTATTTTATAGTGCGCAGTAAGACCACTGATCTACATAAATGGTATTCTTTATTTAATTAATTTGTTGAAAATTAATAGGAAAAATATTCTGGAAAGAAACCCGTTGACAGAACAATAAAACACTTCAGACTGACATATTCATTATATTATATTCTGTGATATGATACGAGATTCAGTGCAACAAAACGGATGTTATTTGTTGACTAAATCACATGAACAAAAAAGCTCTAAAAAGTCACAATCAAATAGGATTCGAAAGTCCAAAAACAAAAGCTAAATTTAATAAATTTCCAAATCTGGGTAACTAACTCTTCTATTTTCGAACTTTCAAAAATTCAACAATTTTAGGTAGAAATTCTCAGCATTAAAGCAATAAAAGGAGCGCCTGCCTTTCTAGACTGAAGTTTTATATGACGACCCGCGTGGCGTAATGGTTACCTTGCCGGACTGCCGATCGGAGGGTCCCGGGTTCGATTCCCGGCGAAACAGAAATTTGAATGATGAGTTTAAATTTCTGTTCTCTGTCTGGGTGTTTGTGTTTCTGTCTTTGTGTGTCCATGGCACCCACGACACAGGGTATAACTACCCTACTGTGGGGCTATGAGTGTGAATCGTTATATATATGTATTTGTTAACTCGGACAAATAAATAAATAAATAACGCTACACACTCATAGCCCCACACTATGATTCCCTGTGTCGTGGGTAACATGGACACACACAAATACAGAAACACAAACACCCAGACCAAGTACAGAAATTAAAACTCATCATTTCAATTCCTGACTCAATTACTGTCATTGCCGGGAATCGAACTCGAGACCCTCCGATCGGCAGTCCGGCATGGTAACCAATGCGCCACACGGGTCGTCAAATCATTAATATCATTCTCTTAGGCGGACAAGGGTGATGATCGAACATCGTAACTTGAGCTGACGGGGACATCCGTCTAAACTTTAAACCGATCCTCAATTTTGAATGAACATACAACTTAAATTTACGTGACTCAAAACATATGGTATGTCTTAAAACCCACTTATTTCACGTGAACCCTAAAAGCCGAAGTGACCCAGTGAGGCGGAGGATCGTGGTGCATTGTTTACCAAACAATGGCCGACCTCGGAGTCATTACCCCGCGCCGAGCTTCAATCTTGCCGCGAACGTATACGGGTTACACAACTGAGGCCTTGGTGTAAGACTGCACACGCGAAAACGTAACTAACGCGTTTGCGTTAAGAATTTAACTATCAACCTTATTCCTTTCCGGTTAAGATCTATCTATCCAATTTTAACTCGGACGCAGTAGTAACGTTTGCGCGTTAACAAACTTACACTAAGGGCTCTAGTTGTGTATTCGAGGATTGAGTGTTTTACTTGTAAAATTGACTATTGTAACTTGTCAGTAAAATTGATGTTATTCAAAGAAGGTGTAGACCGTTGCGTAGTTGGTAGCCGACTGCGAAGCGTGAGGTCGTGGGTTCGATTCCCACCCAGGACAAATGTTTGTGTGACGAACATGTATTTGTTATTTGTATGGGTGTTAATTTATCAATTAATTATGTATTTATAATTATATAGGTATGTTTATCAGCTTTCTGATTACCATAGTACAAGCTCTGCTTAGTTTGGAATCAGATGGCGATGTGTGAACTGTCCAAAGTTTTTTTTTTTTTTTTTTTATTAAAGCGAATTATAAATTTAGAATTTTTTGGCTGCGCAAAGCGAATAGTGATGCTAGAGAAGCACGGTCGGAAGTCGGACGGATGAAAGCGAGTGGCAAAAATTTCATATGCGTTTGCGAGATTAGAATGGCAAGTTAATTTGTCGGCCATCCAACTTATAACCGCAGCCAACGTTCTATAGCTTTGAATATTACCAATCAGTCGAAAAACACGTTTTTTGATAATAATGACAATGTGACGACGATGAACGGATTTTTCACAATAAAAATTGTGAAAAAAAGTTACATATCGTTTCTACAAACTGACATTTGATTTATGCGTGTAAACTTGTGCGTGTTATGACTCATTATCATGAACACAGTTTATTACTAGAAGCTTACCTAATTTGACTTTTCTCAAAAACAGTATAATTTCATGAAGCCAACACGCGAAGAATTTGTCAAACATTTTCAGTATGACATAAATAAAAAAATTACCGGCAAAAATAAAAAAATGCATTTTTTTAATATTTGAAATTTATATCACAAAATATTTAAAAGTAATTAAATTTTACGGACGGACAAATTTAAATAAAAGTCACACATATTTATAATTCAAGTGCATTATATAAATACTAAATTGGTATAGTTGCCTTTAAAAATAATTAAATAAAACTTGACCGCTGGGAATTTTAAATGGTTACAGCTCTTCATAATTTACAAGTTTTATGCTACTACAACTCCTTGTAAATCGACTGCTGAAAGACACCTTCAAATGCTTCACTTAAGTCTTAAACTGTTTAGGAAGTTAAATCACTTCTTTATGCAAAACTTTAACCATGACTTCGTTCAAAACTATTGGAAGACAATAGGATAATAAATCTGCGAAGAATTACGTGTCATTTCGGAATGTTAGAGAACTTTACTCTTACTAACAAAATAAAATATAAAATGTGTTAATATTTCTCCAATACATATTTCTTCAAGCTAAAAATATAAAAAAGCGGAAAGAAGAACATCGTCAGCTGTCGGCCTGATCGACGCTCTGACAGTCACATTAAAGAAATATAATTAACTGTCCCTTTACATTCCTTTAGAAATATAACTATAAGTTCCAATAGTTATCTATGAGTTTCAAGAAAGCTCTATATTTGTTACGACGTTTATTTAAAATGCTTTTCAACTTCAGATTAAATTTTCTGTCATCGATATATTGTTTTTGACCCTAATACCAGACGATTCCAATTCACTCGCTAGGGATTCCGCGCAATCTTGAATGGAGGTAGTCAATCAAGCAAAATCTTTTTTTTTTAATCTTCAACTACACTTTTAAGATATTCAGGTTATTTGTTTATTTTTGCCATAAGAAACAACTACTTAAAATAAACTTAAATTGGAATAATGAATGTATACTATTGCCAGTACTTTTTATTGAAATCTCATGATATTGCTGGCCCAAACTATCTTTAAATATTTCGATTGCGGCACAAATTAAAGGCAAAAAGTTCGAATTTTGGGGTATTTCCCTTTACAGACAGACGGAGATTTCAGAGACGATCCGATGCACTATTGTGCCCTGGAATAGAAATCTAAATTTCTTATTTACGTTAGTTAGCTTTGAAGAAAGCGGTCTTACGAAGAGGATCAGTAATTCTTTTCTATTTTCCTTATGAGATAGCCGCCAAAAATTCTGAGACCTA
Organism: Pyrgus malvae; assembly: GCA_911387765.1. Classification (NCBI taxonomy): domain Eukaryota; kingdom Metazoa; phylum Arthropoda; class Insecta; order Lepidoptera; family Hesperiidae; genus Pyrgus; species Pyrgus malvae. The sequence goes on from OU426955.1 coordinate 10,358,908, forward strand.
TAGTAAAGCAAAATATAATATTTCTATCATCGGTCCTTAAACATGTTATTGATCCAATTCCAGGACAGCGTGGAAATTGGAGTCACGTGACTGCCGCTGCCCGATTCCGGATCCCCGATGCCGGATCCCGGATGCCGTCACGTTGCTGGCCACATCCGGCGTGTGTCGATACCGACGAAATTAAACAGGCTACAAAGTTTCATGTATTTATTTATTCTTCAGCAAAACCTCGGGCCTAATGTATTAACTATTTACCGGCTAGTATAATATACTACTTACATGCTAATTAATACAATAAACAATGTTTTCGATACGATATTGGATTATCAAATCAACTGTAATACTTTTAATCAGTTGTAAAATATTTGTAAAGTAACAAACTTGTATAGTAAGTTTACTAAATTATAAGTGGTTAATAAGTTAAAAATGAATTAACTATTATCCTGCTTTTTATAAGCTATGTATTTTGAAATTGTTTTGTTTGTTCATTTTTACAAAATGAATATTTTGTCACTTTGGTAAAGTACAGATCCTTACATCAGTCAACTGCATAGTCGAACTAGTTATTGCTTCACTTCACTAATATGATCTCACAAAAGTATTAAAAAAGGAAATGCTTTCAAATTTCACCCGTCTCATGATACGAAGGACAGAACTGTAATATTTTAGACATAGATATTATTATAGTTAATAAATAGATACGCATTAGTGTAAAAGCTTCGTAAGCAATCACATCTAACATTTAAACAGGGATTACAATTGAATTTTAATAATCGCTCTTTACAAAAATTCAAATTTAGGGTAATTCCACGGGCTTGTTGGCCTATAATGAAATCCTTTGACGGATAAAAGACAAATTATTCAAATTTCCATGGAAAATTGCTGACACCGATACCCCAGAAGAGTTCAAAAGGCAAGAAATAAGAATTTATTAAGATTGGAGATTATTTCAATATCTTTCCCCATTATGTTATCCTGTGATAAAATATCTACGAAATATTGGTTCGTTTATCGTTGTACCTCCTAATTAATTACGGGATAGGCTACGTGCTTGCCTAAGTAATCAAAGTAACGAGATAGTTTTTATTGTCACCTTTATGACTTTTGTCTAATTTAAGATACCTTTTGATACATACGCACTCAAAGGATGTAATTCTAATGCTAGCTTATTTTTCTGACTAAATTCAACTTGACACAATGTAACGCCATGATTTTAAAGCAAAACTGTCGATAGAGGGTGCCGAGTATGGTTCCTGGGAAGGCAGGAATTCGAATGATAAGTTGAAATATGGGTCTAGGTCCCGGTACTCGTCATTTATAGAAAAAGTGTACGTGTCTAGAGCGTCTATGAAGTAATAGTTTAGTCAATATTAGATAGAACTTTTTTGTTATTGAACAACTTAACGATTGCAACGTACGAAGCACGCGTGAAACTTCAGATGGATGTTGACACCTCCCGAATTTCTGAGCACATATAGAACGCACAGTTTCTTCACCGACCATTTCATACAAAATCTTAATATATATAATTCTTCTGTGAGTGTGAATGTCACTGAACTCCTCCTTAACGGCTGGACAGATTTTAATGATTTTTTTTGTGTGTATTCAAATGGATTCGAGGATGGTTTAGATTCACAATTTGGGCCACTGGAAATGTTTTTTAATATTTTTTTTTTATTTATAAGTAGTTTTCCCATATAAATTGTTCCTATCTGTCAAACGTTTGTATTTCGTGCCGTGCCGTTCTAAACTTTGACACATTCAGAATAACAGGACAGTTCGTATGTCATTATTTGTTTTATATTTTTGTTTGATAGTAACATGAAGTCTCTTTAAGATAATAAGAAAACAAATCCTCTTTTATTACTTTTAAGGCAGGACAACGTCTGCGGGGTCCACTAGTATCGATATAAGAAATCACAAACAACAAACTTCACGTATTATAGTAGTACCAGCAAAAGTTAGCACAAGTGATTTGCGAAACCTTGAATACAACAGTTCGTTACTCGCGCACAATGTGCACATGAATGTTGCCCGCTCAGAGCGATGTGTGGTTAGGTAGCTGTTGCATACCATGCTTTTAACTTTTATATGACTAGGAGTCGTTTTTTCAATTCTCAAATAGAGTTATTTTTTTCTTCTTTTTTCAACTTTTTTTTTATATCCCACTGCTTGGCACAGGTCTCCTCACAAGTGAGAGGGATTCAGGCCATAGTCCACCACGCTGGCCAAGTGCGGATTGGTGGACGTAGAGTTATTTACTGAATTAATATTATCGCTATCTTATTCATGTCATATGAGTGACAGCGCTAACATTTATTGGACGAATAGTTTTATCCGGGGATGGAAAAGTCGACCCTAACTTTGCTCTACAATTTCGAATAACCTAACCTCGCGAGCCTATATAAACATTTGTAATATACTTCTTTGTCGTACAGTACGAAGCCATTATAAAACTTAGCAACTGTAAAACATCTTATGTAATTGTGATAGGACGGCTTGTTCCAGCCAAAAAGCCGGAATCTCACCCACCAAGGAGCCTATGTTTCAGAGACGACGCAAGAACTTTCCTAAACATAGCCATGGGTTAATCCGGTCTTGGACTACCAAGTCAATTGAGATACCTACTTTTAATGAGCTGTCAAAACGTGACATCCCCATACATTTTGTTTAAGAAAATGATAAGTGACGTCACTTATCATATATAGTCAAATGACTTCATTATTATTGATTTAGTCGGTAATAAAAATCATGTATAAAAAATAATTAACAATTATAATGATTTCTAAGCGTGATTTAGTGCAACCTTTTTAAGGTAAGATTTTTGAATTTTTTTGTGCATAGTGTCCAAGACCCTATTCGTGTTCCTTGTGCTGTCTTTCACGGAATACCAAATTGTCGTTTGTTTTATTGACGACCTCAATGACGCAACAAACATTGTTAAACATTGCTATATTGTCATATGGGAATGATGACCTTTCTCAGATGACCGTTCTCAGTATGTGTTTGTGTGCCTGTTCTTTTATGTGTCCTTGGTACAGAGATAGTGTGTGCCTATGGATGTGTAGCGTTTATGGGTGCATATTTTTAGAGTAATGTATAAGACACAGACCTTACTTGACACCAAGGACACGAGACCGAGCCATGTACTAGGCTGCTGCCAGAACTTAGCAACCATGTCGAACCATTTTAGTTTACGACACTAGCGTATTATGGTTGCAGCCGTAGCGTAGTATTCATAACTCTCGATGGCAGGATTAGACTAAATCCTTTGAAAGCCTATTGTTAGACAAAATTACATAATATAATTACTTATATTTTTTAAAGACAGGTAGATTAATAGATTTTTAAAGATTCAGTGCCCCTTAAATTATTAAATTGTTACTACTATGGCCAAATCCGCTGAAAATTTGTGTAAATTGACGTTGCAATTTTTGGCGGTACTTCAGTAAGTAATGAGTCGCGCTCATAAACACTACGTCTTGGAATAAAACTTTTTTACCTAAAAAAAGTAGATTATTAACTTAATTAAGACGGAACAACGAAACACATAACAATAAAAAATGCTGCATTAACGCACACTTGAAAGTGTTTTGAAAGGCCAGCGACCTCAGATTTTGTCTACCGAATATTTGAATTTTATTTCGGATACCATTGTGAAGGTTTATCTTCTGTACATCATTGTTCTACGCTATAAATAGCAATCGATTGACTAAGATATTAGTGTTGAACCTCGAAATCGCGCACTGTTAGCAGTTAAAACATAATATTTAAATAAATTGAAAATAAACAAATATGTCCATGAGAGTCATTACAGTTACAACTAGGATATTTAATACGTCAATTTATTTTCATTAGGTCGCTGATGACTAGAGATCCTTTCTGTCTGTACCGAGAAATATCCTACTAATATTATACATGCGAAAGTAAGTTTTTTTGTTACTCTTTCACGCGAAAACTACTTGAAACTTTCAACATATATTCTTGGAGTTATTATAAGTAAAATAGGATACTTAAAAAAAATACGCGGGTGAAACTGCGGGGCACAGCTAGTAACATAATATTTACGTCGAGAGATAAAATAAAAACATTTTTTTTCATAAAAGACACATTTCTGCCTATCGAGAGTTCCGTTCTACTGCTCTTGTGTCTGGGTGTTTATGTATGTCTAGTGTTTTGCTGTGAAAGTGTTGCGTCATTTTCAGAAAAATACCTACCTGGAGTCAAGGTTTAAATTATATTCATGCAAAAAGTAATAGTTTATTTCTTCCACGAATGTAATTCAAACCTAGAACAAGTATCCTGATTTTTTTTAATAATTTAAAAATATATCATTAGTCTCCTACACAAAACAGCGAAACAAACTAACATCTAGCTATTTAAGTCCACATGATGTGCATGTGTGATGTGCATGTGCAAAAACATTTCTCAATTGACATTTGCTCCAACTTATTGAGTAAGTACAAGTATAGCAACAGTTGTACAAGTCTTATTGATCGAGGCCTGAGTACGGATCCGAAAATAACTGCTGCAGTAACTGGCTAGCTTAGAGCTGAATGTAGCACTGTATTTTCGAAATGGGTAGGATAGAATAGGTGGAGGGAAGACATGAGATCCCTAATTAAGAAGTTTTGTATAGCTCCTCGAGAAATCAAAGTGAAAGAAAGAATAATATTTTTTTTCATAACGATATTTTCTTTCACAAAGGACTACATGAGAAATGCGCATATACCAAATTTCCTTGTCAGAGGTGTACGCGCGGTTTTGATCGAGGCCTGACTACAAGCCCGAAAATAGCGGCTGCAGTAACTGGCTGGCTTTGAGGTGAATGTAGCGCTGTATTTTCGAAATGGGTTATCGATTGTATCAGGAATTGTAACATACGAACAGCGTCATGAATTCGAGCAGAAAGAAACCCAACTGGTTTCTTACAGGCTTTTTTTTTTCAAGTAAAATGTAGTAATTCAAAATACACACCTTAATGGTACATATAATGATAAAAATAATATAAATATAACAAAATAAATAACACTATTTCAATGTACATTTTTATATTTGTAATTAGTAAAATTTTTAATTATTGTAATATTTGCATACCTTTAGAAGGTAAATATGGCGAACCAAATGTAAAAAAAAACACCTTTTGTAAACACCCATATTTATGCAAATAAAAGTATTTGTCTTTGTCTTTGTAAAAGTTACTCAGTAGAAATATGTCAAAATATATTTTGTGTACTTAATATTTAAATAGTGCGTATCCACGACTTTATTCATGACAGAATCCAAGAGCAAAAATAATATGATTATTAAGTTTATTTACATTTTAATAAGTATAAGTAAATTTTATTCGTTATCTAATACCTTTAAACGAGCAATTCTTGTATAGGGTGGGCCATGAATTCGTTAACTTTTTACCATCCCGTGCGGCACAAACCGTGCGGGGTGCAGGGAGAGGGGCCTACTGCTAGCTCGTTTCTCGGAAATTTAGTCGCAATGGATCGCTTCTCGGGTCCACAGCGCGCTTTTTGTGTAAAACATTTTTATTTAAACAATAATTCGCTCATTATTGTAAGGCGATTATTTCGTGTTGAGTACGGTTTGCACGACTTGAACCAGTGTCCAAGTGCTCCTTTGATAAAGAAATGGGTGAAGAAGTTCGAAGAGACCGGTTCGACTCTAAACATGAAGCAAACCGGCGGCCCACGGACTTCTCGAAGCAAAGAGAACGTGCAGAAAGTCTCCTCTTCAGTTCAACGTGATCCAGATTTATCGACTCGCAAACGTTCGGCTGAATTAGCATTATCCCGCACAAGTTTACGCCGTATTTTGAAATTAGATTTAAAATAACATCCATACAAGATCCAAATTGTGCAAGAATTAAAACCCAATGATTTAAATTTACGTAAGTCATATGCCGAAACAATGTTGGATAAATTCAGTAATTACCAAAACATCTTTTTTTCTGACGAAGCCCATTTTCACGTCAACGGACACGTTAATAAACAAAATTGCAGTTATTGGAGCAGTGAAAATCCTCAAGCTAATCATGTCAGGCCACTTCATTCACCGAAAGTATCTGTGTGGGCTGCTATTTCAGCTAAAGGAGTCATTGGGCCCTATTTTTTTGAAAATTCTCGTGGTCATACAGTCAATATTAATTCTACTGAATATGTGAAAATGTTACGGGAGTTCTTGACACCGCAACTATTGCAATTTGGTGGCTACAATCGTAACACCTGGTTTCAGCAAGATGGAGCCACTTGCCACACGTCTAATGAGTCTCTGCCGGTGGTCAAAGAAATTTTTCCGGAAAAGTTGATATCCAGAAGAGGTGATATCCCATGGCCACCAAGGAGTCCAGATTTATCTCCAGCAGATTTCTTTTTGTGGGGTTATTTAAAGAGCCGTGTCTACATAAATAAACCAAAGACACTGACTGAACTAAAAGAAAAAATTAAGGAAGAAATGTCTGCGATCTCACGGTCTCTTTGTAGACGAGTTTTCGAAAATTTTGGTGCTCGTTTGGAGGAATGCAAAAGGTGAAACGGTGGTCATTTAGATGATGTAATTTTTTTTAAATAAATTACAAGGAAAAATCTATTTTGTTAATATATATTTTCAATATAGGTACCTCAAATAGTTTTTTTTTATATGATTTTCTGAAATGTTAAAAAATTCATGGCCTACTATTTTTTGAATCTCGGATGCGGCTCCAAAGATTTTGATGAAATTTAGTACCCTGGTTTCGGAGATGATAAATCAATCCAGCAATTATTTATTGATTGAAATTGTCGTTTTATTTAATGTTTATGCCGTTAAATATAAAATTACTCTTACTGACATCTATTGGATATTATGGATATGGAGGATATTAATAATATTGGCGTAGAAAGCCGTCAAATGTCGACTATCAATCCGCCCTTCAAACAAATGTCAATGTCGATATGAAACCTCTAAGTATAAAAATTTCGTGAATGGAATTAAAGCTTCCTTGGTCGAATGGTTACGAAATCTGACTACGGAGCTAGAGACCCGGGTTCAAACCTCAAGTAGGCAAGTTGCGTTTTTAATTTTTTGTGACAATTTTTTTTAAAATTGGGAGCTAGGTATTTCAAATGCTTTGTTAAGTAACACTAAGCCAATGAATGTTTAGCTTAAAACTAAACCAAGAAAATCAATTGTTTTTATCCGAGCAATGCTCGGGCGTCCAGGTACTTATGGTTAAAACCTGGTAGATTAATGATAAGTATTTTATGCCAAATATCGATTAACTCAATTAAGCCGTTGACGATTACGTAATTTGGTAACAATGATTGTAAAATTATCACTAAAACTACATTTTATTAGTTTTAGATTTAATTTAAGGTATTAAGAAAAAGAAAATTCATCTTGAAATGCTACATAACTTCAACATGCACAAGCACGTTATTTCTATAGCGAAATAAATAAAATAAAATAACATATTAACGGTTTACCATACATTCACATTTTATTAGATTACGTACTAATCCATTATATTTATTGAGCAGGAAATGACTAGGCCGTGGGAATATATCTCTATTGTGCATAGTGAGTGATACGCATAAAAAGATACAGTGGGCGATATTTCTCTCTTGAAAACCACTGGCCGTGTTCCGTTCACACGACCGTTCAAACGAGACGGCCGTGTGCAAATAGACACAGACACATATTCCTTACAATTTACACAAGGATACTAACAAGCTTGCAGACTTGCTCAAAGAAGGACATTTCGTGCATGCTAACGCAGTATCGACATGTTTGGTACAAAAAAGTTTTTAAGGCGTCTCACCGAAAGTGACTTTAAACGGGAATCATCTCAATTCTGAGAGGATAATACAAGAGTGGTAAATTTAAAAATTGTTAAAATAATGGTTTTAGCTTACTTTTACATCACGACTATGATCATCATCCTAATCACCTTAACTTTCCGGACCCACACCCAACTAACAAAATTGTTTTTAACACGCTTATATTAGCTTGACCTGTATGTATGTATGTAACGGAATTTATTTATATATACATTAACTTGAAAATTTGCACAGGCGTCATGGGCCGATGACAATGCAATAATATAAAAAAAACTAAAAAATTGTAGTGCATGGTGTCAAAAGTATCTCAAAAAGCACCCCACGCTTTTTTTACATTAAAATACATTTCCTTGTTATTTTTTATTTAGTTCGTATTTTCACAAAAGCGTGTTTTTTTAGTTTTTTAAACTACATTATTAAATTTCAAGACATGTTCTCAAATACTGTCTTGAAATTTAAGCCCAAATAATGATGTGTATCTGTATAAATTCACTTGCTCTAATGAAACTACATCACTTCTTCACTCAACATTTTCATACTGACAGCTGTTATGACACATGCGTGTCGGTTCGTTTGGAATAAAAATTATAGTGGTGGTTGAGACTGAAATAGACTTTCGTTCGTAAAATGTCTTCTATTTGAATCCAAACACATCTTTCCGGTTTTGAATAATCATACGGAGTTCTTGATGCTTTAGAGTTGATTAACATGTCAATGCGAAGGTGAATTCATTTACTATAAAAAATAGTTTTACTTTTGATACAATTACGATTGTTTAACTGAGTTAAAATGAGAAAAAATTCAAGTTTCCGTGCTTCGGAACGCACATTAATCCGTCGGTCCCGGTTGTTGTCGGTTGTCGTCGGTCCCGGTTCTAACCCGCATCTCCACCAGCCCGCATTGGAGCAGCGTGGTGGAGTAAGCTCCAGGCCTCCCCAACAAAAGGGATAGACCCGTGCCCAGCAGTGGGACACAGAAAGGGCTGCGGCCAACTGAGTAAAGAAAGTAATAAAAAATATCGATAGGAGCTCTTTGTATTGTAATAGAATGTTCCTGTCACTCATGCATCATTTTTGGTTTTTTTTTTTGTATAATCCTTGATGCTGGTCAAATGTGAATTGAAGAAACTTGAATAAATTGCTTTTGAAAAATTGTGTACTTATTGTTTATCTTTCAAGCATATATTTACAACGTCTGTGAAAACATCGTACATGTTTCATTGCGATAAATAAAGCATCAATATAACATGTTTACGGAAATATGCGTCAACAAATACTTACTCGATAGTTCTTTTAACATTCTACGGCTGGCTGCAACCCAAAAGGGTTGCCCTTTTTGCGTCCCACTGCTGAGCACGGGTTTCTCTCCATTATTGGGGAGGCCAGGAGCTTACTCCACTACGCACTCCAATGCGGGTTGGTGGAGATGCGGGTTAGTGGCCAACCCGCTGTCGGATGTTTTCAAACCGCCCATAAGGCCTCCGACAAGGTTTAACGACTGTTATCTAACCGGGACAGACGGCTGAACGTGCCCTACGAAGCACGAACACGCGCATGAAATTTTTTGCCACTATTGGTCACCCATCTCACACCCGACCGCGCCCATTTGGCTTAGTTGTATAGATCGTTTGCGTTCTACGCTAACCGTCGGGTCATGCGCGCTTCATTCTAACATTCTATAACATTGTAATTCTATGATACCAGTTAAGCAGTATTTACATTGATTAAGAGGCAACTCTAAAGCGTAGGATGCACTTGAAAGTTGAGTCTGTGCAATGTTTGCCAAACTAATAAGGTCCAATATAGTCTTGGTTGCTTTAAACTATGGACATATCTATTACCTACATGCAGTTGAATGTTGTACAATTAAGTTATTAAGAACTAATTATCGATAAACATATCTTTAATAAGCGACTACGTGACCCCGCAGACGTTGTCCTTCCTTAATGGTATTGAAAGAGGATTCGTTTCTTTATCATCTCAAATAGTTTTTATGTTACTATCAAATAAGAAATATGAAACAAATAGTGACAGATGAATTGTTATTCAGACTACATATGTCATACATCTGGACCATGCGATGGCGCGAAGAACCAATGTTTGGAGTTTTGGCGGGAAGTCTGAAGGGACAAGTTGTGCTCTTGTTTTATTTTCATTTTCTTAGTGTATTTTTGAGTTATATCGGATAAAGTTGATGGCATTTTGCTCGATATAGGTTAATGACAGTGCACGAGTGTTGTGAAATAAAAAAACAGTGCGAAAACATGTTTTTTCGGCTTGCCTCCAAAACTCCATCGGACATGTTCTGGTAAAGTAGCCATCACTTTACTTAAACATTTGACTGACTAGACTGACTGATACCTGACGGACGACTAACTGATTTTTTTCTACGACTAAAGTGATGCAAAAAATTTACTTGAAGCTCGCAATATGCACAGAGTTTGCGACGCCTTTATTAAAATTGAAAAAAAAAACAATGTTTGATAGATACTAACAGTATAATAATATATAGGAATATAAAATAAGTTGTTTTACTATTAATTTCACAATTTTTCCATATTCTACTAATATTTCAAGATCAAAATTAGCCACATCGGTTCAGCCGTTCCTGCGTTTTAGCGAGACTAACGAAAAGCGATTCATTCAGATTTAGATTTATTATGCATATATATGGGTATTTCCTAAGTAAGAAACAGCAGATAATCGTAGCATCCCTACCCCCCAAAGGTCGGGATCCTAAACATTTTTACTCATTAAGAAAAAAATTGGCTTTTCTGATTGTCACCAACAATGTCACAGAGACAGTAATGTAATAATTTCCGGGAATACGATCTGACAGCGGAAGTGGCGACGCGAATTAGAGGCAGGAATATGCATGAGCTCAGCGCCTAATCGCTTACAACTATCTAAGAGAACGCATCATCTGACGCAGACGAGCATAATTAACATACAAATTGCATCGCGATTTCTGACATGGCTTCTTTAACAAAATTAAACACTACCAATTTTTGTATTAAGTATTATAATAGGCAAATGTCACTGAATTAGATATCAACGCACAGCTGAAAGGACTGTACCTAGACACTTGAAATTTGGTACAGGGTCGCCAATCGTGATGTAAGTGAGCAGTAGTAAAAGATTTTTAGAAATCCAACTCTAGAAGGGGTGAAATAAGGAGGTGAAATATACATATATGGTTTTGTCTTATTTCTGAACTTAGAAATATGAAAAGTATGAAAGTAAGTATATAGGTTTTCGATTACAATCAAAAGTGTGTAAGTGAAATGAACAAAATTTCTAACGAGGGATAAAACCGCGGGGCACAGCTAGTTATGGATATAGTGGTAGAACGGTTCACACTTTGTATTAAGAATTCTTTGAAATATTTATTATATGATTGGTGAAGTACATACCGTAATGAAACGTAAATCCCTTAGGCTAACCTTAATTGTCCCAAGAGCCTATTATTACGAGTAAGTCCACTAACCCGAACATACCCCGTGCAAGGCCTAAGTCTCTTTAACTTTTTAGAATATTAAGATGATAATAATGTAATATTAACGACAAGAAGGAAAGTCGTGACGCATTACCCTTGAGGTAGGGTAAACACCAAAAAGGGCAATCAATTCAGATGCTTCAGGAAACTTAACATTCTCAAATAGCCACTGCCTCTATCAAGAAAGACGTGCCATAAAGCAATGAAACATTAAGTAGGTTAGTAAAAAGTATTTATAATGCAACCATTGGTCATCGCAACATTATAAAAATTTAAAATCATTAGCCACCTAAATAAATATTAGTACATTTACTCGTATTATATTACATACCCATAAATGCCAATTTCGTTAGTAGACAATATATTTCGTGTTTAAGTTTCACATGCAAATTAAATAATTTATCGAATTAATCCTGTCATATTTTCTATTAGTGTTTTTTCTTTCGCATTTCTTAATTTCTTAATAACACATTTCTAACTTGCAACCTTTGGCATCTGTAAATGACTGCCAACGGCTTAAAAACATCTTCTTTTTAATCAATAAAACAACGGAATTTCAGTAACGAATACTGCATCGTCGTCGTTTGCTCCATGATTTATCCACTGCCAATAGTATATTATATTTCCCTAACTATTACTTAGGTGTGTAATGTTTATTACACACCTAAGACTCCGCCATAGAAATTCCGTTCGCACCAGGTTCGTTAAAAGACAAAATATTCTGTGTTTATGCTAAACTGTTTATGTAGATTGAATAAGTCGGCGCCGTAGCTCTTGCTTGTACAGTTTTGTTTACGATTCAATCGCAACTTTGCTAGCTTTCTTTGAGTGTTTATCTAATATAAAAAAGTTTTATTTGCCGTTATAGCATAAAATCTTACTTAGATACAGAGCTACTGATGCATACTCTTCATGAACAATTTTATGTATTTAAAAATTAAAGTAATGAAAAGATTTCATGAAATCAGCAATATATGAAAACTGCTAAGCACGTTCATGAACGATTTTAATACTCTTTTTTACGAATCAAAAACTCATTAGCCTTTGTTTTTACCAATTTACTACCACCTCATTTAACCTCAATACGTCGGAGTTTTTGCTACTTCCATTATAAACGACATATTATATCTCCCTAAGTGTTCATTACATCAACTTAAGACTCCGCGATGGAAATTACGTTCTTGTCGGTTCGTTAAAAGACACAATATTCCGTGTTTATGCTAAACTGTTTATGTAAATAGAATAAGTCGACGCCAAATACGTTAACGACAGCCGGAGGACTTAAAAAAAACCAAAACTTTTCTAAACTATTTAATTAATTAATTTAAAATTACAATTTAAATAATTACTAAGAAACAATACAGTACAATTCTGGTAGCTGATATTGAATGCTAATTCTAGAAATTACATTTATTAAGAAAGTTCGCAAAAACAATTTATCTAGGGCACACGCGTACTGACGGTGCAGATCGGAGCGCGCCATCAGCGATCCTCTAACAGGCTAGGGCTGTAACACCTCCACCCCCAGAGCAGCAACTATTTGAGAACCTTGAGCGAAAATGTTGCTGGCACGGGTTCACTCATATCTGTTCCACCAGGAACTGCATATATGGGCTCTTTGCTCTTCTCTGAAATTTCCTTTGTAGTAGCGATGCCTGGTCTGCTTTTTTGTAGATAACGGCGAATAATTATAGCTGCGGCGACTGTTAATGCACCAATTACAACGGCATATAGGGGTATCGTTGTATGGTACAATGCTGGGTCTATATTGCTCAGTTCTATTGGTTTCTGCAAGAATATTCTGTCCTCCAAGTTATGCAAGTTCTTGAGATTGATAGTATTGAGGGTTATTTCAGGAGTATTGCGATCTTCTCTGGTGACGTAGTTATTTGAGACTTCAGTAATTTTCAACGGTTGACCTTTCACTTCATCATTGATGTTAATAATCGTAAGTGTATCTGTACGAAGCGAACACTCATATGGAATAGTGGCGAGATAGCTTCCGGATAGTGATAGATATTCGTCGCGTCCACAATGTAATTCGACTTTCGTAGGTCGTGGAAAGATGAGGGTATAGTGACGGTCATCCAGTCGTTCCATGGCTTCGTTTGTGAATGATATTATTGTAGGGTTGCACGATTTCTCTATTCGTTGGTTAGCTATGATACTTTGGATGCAATCGGGGTGGTCTCTTGGTTGCAGGTTGCCCTTTTCCACGCAGAGAAGTTGAAGACCAAACTTCGGGCATTCAGCCTCCATGTACATAAAAGATTTTCCATTGGTTGCCATAAAAGGGTGTGGTGGTAAAAAGGTCTGTTGGTATTTGTTAGGAACAATGGAGAGACGGAATAATTCAAATGTATCGGGGGATATAATGGGGAATTTAAATATAATTACCAATCTTTTACCAATAAAATAACTACCAGGTCTAATAATATCGTAGTATTCTCTTATGTCTGCATCCACTACTTCTTTGTTACCATAAATTTCCTTAAGTCTAATTATCATATTCTCTAAATTAGCTAACCCTAACATGCTATGATGTGTGCTCGATGCACGAATAAAAGCTAGAATATTTTCTAATCTAATTAACTCTAAATATAAATCTTCAGCGTTCTCACTAATAATTGCTAAAAGCTGTGCGAATTTTGCAAACTTAATTTCCGAAATATATCCTTTATCCAAAATTAATTTAAAGGTATCGTTTATCTTATTCTGATTATCTACTAAACTTGTTATTAATTGTGTATGTTGGGTCATCCAGGCTTTATTCAAACTAATATGGTTATTGAATTCAGATAAAAGTTTTTGTTCATTGCTCTCTAATATTTTAATTGCATTATTATACTTTACAGCGTCTGAATGATCTAAATTTCCTGTTAAACTTTTTATGAAAGATCCAAGTCCATCAAAAAGTCCCCTTTTGGAACGATTGGGCATTAAAGTTTTTAATTGAGAATTAATTTTGTTAAGTTTAGAAGTCAGATAGTCTATTTGAAGTTCATATATTGCCAAGGTATTATTATCTAATTCGGTTCTAAAATAATCTAATTGGTTATTAATAGAATTAAGATGATGTTCTAAGTCCGAAAGTTCTATATATTGTATGAAGGAGTGATAATGGGTAGTGAGTTTGGCTTGACCAAGTTTGAAGGGAAGAAGTCCAGGTCCATTGTCCAGTGATTCAAGTCTTATCTCGCTCGCCATTGTCAGGTGAATCGCTAGGAGTACCAGTCGAAACCTGTAATGATTTACACTTCTTAGGGGCACGCTTAAGGCGGGATTTGGCGACGGGTCCTTTCTTTTTGGAGGTATATATATGTATGGGGAGGTCAGCAAGAACAGTGTCTTGAGTATATCGGGGTGCTAATTTTTGCCTGGTAGCTAATGGATTCTTAACAAAGACTTGTTGGTCAGGTTGGTATTCGACTTCTGGCTCACGGTTTTTATTTCGGTTAGTCATTAAGTTTGTACGGTCAATTGTTGTAGATTCATTAATTAAGTCATATACCGTCTTCATTTGATCCCGATGTGTCAGAATGTACTGTTGCATTAGATATTCATTAATATCGATGTCTAATGGGTCTCTTGGGTCAAAATGTCCTCTTATTATGTCATGGGGTCTACATTTGGTAAAACTGTGTACTGAACTATTGTAGGCTATTATAGCATAGGGTATTAGATTTATAGTCGGTTCGTCTTTATGTCTTAGTCGGAGTATTCGTAAGTGTTCTAGTAGAGTCGAATGAAATCTTTCTATAATGCCATTATCATTGGGGGAGTGAGCTAAAGTTTTATGGTGGTTAATTCTGTGTAGTCTTATAAATTCAGCAAAGAGTTGATTTGTGAACTCGGTACCATTGTCTGTCACTATAGTCAGGGGTAGCCCATGGTGTGTACAATAGGTTAGTAGTGCTTGTAAAATACTAACTGCTGTACCATCACGTAAGTGGTAGGCCTGTCCGTATTTCGAGAAAGAGTCTACAAATGTTATGTATTTCTCGTTCATAGCAGTAAATAAGTCGAGGTGGACAATTTCAAATGGTTTAGTGGCTGGTGGTACAACGTTAAATTGAGGTCTTTTAGGGTTCCTATCGTATTTCGTCTGTCCACATATAGTGCATTCGTTAATATACTTAGTGATTTCCTCTCTCATCTTGGGCCAGTAATAGCGACGGGACAGAGCTAGATAACATTCATTAATTCCTCTATGGTTTGTCTTTCCTTCGTGGTAATGTCTAATTATTTCCTGCTGTCTTAAATACTCCTTCACATCTTCTAACTCGGTTTTTGTCAAAACTAAATTCATAGATGAGCTTTTGAAACATCTTTGTAGAATTGGTATGATAGAGTACATGCCTAATGGTGGGGTAATCTTAAGGGCGGTTTTTACTTTGGGGTTTACATATTCTTTAATGGCGTTAACTACGTCCTGCTCTAATGTTGATTCGGATACTTGTATGTGGGTCCGTGTATGGGTGTCGAAAGGTTTTGTCACAGTTGTCCGTCTTTTAATGTCACCTACAATTGTAAAACAGATTTGCCTATGAAATTTGTTAAGGGGTTCGTCAGTTATGGGTATCTCAAGAATGGGGTCCTCTGCTGATGTATGTATGGTGGCGGTTGAAGACCCTGGTGGTTCAGGTACTATCGAAGTATCAATACCACATTCTTGAAGGAGGGATTCTATCTCTTCGTTGTTAATCTGAATGCGAGAGAGAGCATCCGCATTGGTATTATATTTTCCTTTTTTATAAATTACACTATAGTCGTATTCACTTAGTTTTAGTCGCCATCTAGTCAGTCTGGAGTTAGGCTCCTTTAAGTTCATAATCCATTGAAAGGGCTTGTGGTCAGTAAGAATTTTAAATCTACGGCCAAATAGGTAGGGTCTAAAATATTTAGTAGCCCATACTATTGCTAAAAGTTCTTTCTCAATGGTACTGTAGTTTAGCTCGCTGTCATTTAAAGTCCTAGAGGCATAGCAAATCGGTTTGTCAGATCCTACGGGCCCTTGGGAAAGAACGGCACCTATGGCTACATTTGAAGCGTCTGTCGTTAAGATAAAGTCTTTTGTAAAGTCCGGGTATTGCAGTATAGGGTCGTTAGTTAGTAATGTCTTACATTTCTCAAAACAATTAATATATTCGGAATCTAAGGTAATTTTATTAGATTTTTTTAAGCATTTAGTCATTGGTTTAGTCACACGGGCAAAGTCGGGTATAAATTTCCTATAGTATCCTAATAATCCTAAAAATTGCTTGATTTCTTTAGTGGTTTTGGGCAACGGATAACTTTCGATAGCTTTAACTTTGTCGGGGTTTGGCTTAATACCTTCACTACTAATAACATGACCAAGATATGCGGTTTCTAACTTCAAGAACTCTGATTTGTCCATTTGTATCTTAAAATTGGACTCGCGTAATCTACTGAAAACTTTCTCGAGATTTATCATGTGCTCTTGGAGTGATGTACTGAAAACTATGATATCGTCGAGATAAACTAAACATATCTCATTTTGTAATCCTCTGAGTACATTATCCATGACTCGCTGGAAGGTAGAGGGTGAATTCTTAAGACCCATGGGCATGCGTAAAAATTCAAAGTGCCCATGCTCTACATTAAATGCTGTTTTGGATATGTCATCGGGGTTCATTTCTACTTGGTAAAATCCTGATGCCAAGTCCAAGGTGGTAAAATATTGGCACCTACCGAGTTTATCTAGTACGTCTGTTATGTTAGGAATGGGGTATTTGTCGTCAATGGTCTTGTCATTTAATTTTCTGAAGTCTACCACAAGTCTCCATTTCTGTTTCCCGGACGCGTCTGCCTTCTTTGGGACTACCCAGATGGGTGAGCTCCAAGCTGAGTCAGAAGGTCGTATGATGCCTTGTTCTAACATCTTAGAGATTTGATCTCGAACTTCTTGTCTGTGTATATGGGGATAGCGATAGCTTTTAGTGTATACTGGAATTTCGTCATGAGTTCTAATGCTATGTTTTATTTTATTAGTGAAAGTTAGAGGTTCACCATCAATATAAAATACGTCGGCATACCGGGCACATAAAGTCTCTAAGTTAACACGTTCTTCGGCATTTAAATGTTTAGTTCTAAGTCGGGATAAGACGTCTTTAACTCGGTTCGGGTCTTGTTCAGTACGTGTAAGTTCGGCATTGCATAAATATATTTGAATGTTTCGGTCAAATGTAATAGTTATGTCTCTGTCTGTCGGGTTTTTAATCTCTAATATACAAGTCCTGTCAGTTACGGTCGTAATACATTCGAGAATTAAGCAGTTACATAAAAATTGTTCAGGTATAAACACATCACCATCGGGGTGGCAAATAGGGAAATTAATTAAGCGGGAAGAATTTGCGGGGATTACTTCTTCAGATGAAGGTTTCCTACACTGATACCGCAATAATGGAATACTGGCATTTTCTGTAAATAGTATATTGTGTTTTAGGTATATCTTGCAATTTTCTAATAAGTCTAAACCTATGAGTCCGTCAAAGTAATTATGAAATTTGTTGATAAATAACTTCATATCTTTTTGCGTATTAAACTCTGAAAAACTTGGTATTGTAATAGAATAATCATGAATACTAGTGACACATGAATTAGTTACTTCGAAGGGATCAAATTTTTTTTCTACATGTGAATAAAAATTTTCTACAGCTTCGGGACTAATAAAAGATTGGTTAGCTCCGGTATCTATAAGAAATCTAAGCGGGGGATTATTAATCTTTATGAACGGTAGCTCTTTTCTAGATTGCAAGTTGAACTCTATTTTGGTTCTAAATTGCTGCGGCCCTTGGGAAAATCCTGCTCTTTGTGATCCTTGGGGTTTTCTATCGCTAAGTCGGGAGATTGATCATAGTGGTAAGGGTCACTGACTAAATGGTACTCGAGGGGCATAGGGTTACTGCTATGGTAATCGTAGGGATTGTAATAGTCATAATTATTCTCGTATCCAAGTTCCGCATAATATTGGGGTTCAGCATTATAATAGTTAGGGTAATTATAGTCATAGTTATAGTCGTAGTTATAGTCATAGTTATAGTCATAAGTCTGGTTAAAATTAACCTCCTTGGATTTAAAATAGTTAGATGGAGGGGGATTGCCATGTCTTTGCCAGTCATGTCCTGGTATTCTGGGGGGTAACGGTTTTGACACAAAATGGCTAACTCCACTCATGGGTTTAGGACCACTAGAGTGCGGTACATTACTATGGGGAATTTTAAAACCAGTGTTATAATTTGGAGGAGGGGCTCTAAACATTTGTTGCGTACGAGTAGGCTGCATATGCGTACGCTGCGGAAGTTGGTTAGATTGGAAAGGGGGACGCCAATACTGAGGTGTATGAATTGGTGTGATGGGTGGTCTCTGCCAGCTTGGTCCAGGAGAAGCTAAATTAAATCCCCTAGGCACAGAATTATGAATTGGGAACGGTACATGGGGCTGCGTCTGAGCTGGTGGTGGACGCCGGTCCGTAGCTGATTTATTCCTATCCTGTAGATACATTACATTCAATTCCTCTTGAACAAATTCCAGAGCCTTTTCGATAGTCTCGGGTCTCATACATCGTATACGGGACCCAAGCGGTTCTTTCAAACCTCTGACATATGCTTGCATTGTTAACTTGCGATAAAGATTTCGCTTGGCTTCTACGGTAGTAGCCACAGGTTCATGCAGTGTTACATATGTCATTATGGTACTAAAGAGGGTCTGGCATTTGTCATAAAATTCTTGGGGGCTGTCATTTCCTTGGGTAACCAAAGATAAATCGTTATAAAGGGCTGTTTCATCGCGTTGGTCAGCGAAATTATTAATTAATGCATTTCTAATTCCTAACCAATTCTCCGGAATACCGTTGGCATTAATAGTGCGGGCAGCGGCACCTGTTATTTTATTCAAAATGCCGTTTATTAAACTAAGATTCGATAACTCATGGCCTGGTTCTTTTTTAATATATTGTAAAACTATTTGGTCACAAATTCTAATAAATCTAGTTAGAATATTAGGGTTCCCGTCAAATTCGGGAACGGGGCGTAAGGCCTTAAAAATCGTGTCTGGGTCCATCGTGGAATTAAAATCTGCTGAAGTATTTAAATCTAAGCTATTATCTAATAAACTCGAACTATCAGATTCTAAGTTTGAACCTATACTTCTACTATTATCTAACACACTATTTCTATGAATCTGTCTAGAGGAGACAGATTCTTCCCCGAGTTTTCTTGGATGGAAAATGGTGGGAAAGGAAGACAACACTTATAGAAAACTTTAATGTACTTACATTGGTTTTTCTTCCTGCACTGATGCTGAGTGCGTCCTCGGTCGGGTCGTACGTAGATTCTGGATAACTCGATAAAACACTTGAGAGTGCAAGCAGGTGGTTGAGGTCCGCTTGAGGTCGATGTCTGGATCTTCGCGTCTAACGCACACTGCTTCGAATTATCCTACCGACTGCGCCAAATACGTTAACGACAGCCGGAGGACTTAAAAAAAACCAAAACTTTTCTAAACTATTTAATTAATTAATTTAAAATTACAATTTAAATAATTACTAAGAAACAATACAGTACAATTCTGGTAGCTGATATTGAATGCTAATTCTAGAAATTACATTTATTAAGAAAGTTCGCAAAAACAATTTATCTAGGGCACACGCGTACTGACGGTGCAGATCGGAGCGCGCCATCAGCGATCCTCTAACAGGCTAGGGCTGTAACACGCCGTAGCTCTTGTTTGCAAAGTTTTGTTTACAATTCAATCACAACTTTACTTGCTTTCTTTGAGTGTTTATGTACTTACTATGAAATTGATTTTTTTCCATTACAGCATAAAATCCTCTATCCTTAGCAGAAAGATTTGAATTACTACAGCATACTGTTTATGCACAATTTTATTTTATGAAATTGATTTTTTTCCATTACAGCATAAAATCCTCTATCCTTAGCAGAAAGATTTGAATTACTACAGCATACTGTTTATGCACAATTTTATTTTTAATAATATAAAAAATTAAGTAAATAACACGTTTTATGTAACCAGCAATCATCTCGAGTCTCAGTGTTAATAATTGCCATACTCCTACAAAACGGCTTGACCGATATTTATGAAATTTTATATGTATAGGTCCTGAGAATCGGACGTTATCTATTTCTTAAAACCCTTAGTCATAATGGTGGTGCATCCTTAACATTTAAAGGTGGTAAACAGTTAACTGAGTCAGCTAATACAATTTAAAAATTGTTAACCTCGATCGCGAATGATGTTAAATACTCTTATGAATCAACCAATATATATTAGTAATTTATTTTATCACTTTAATAGGTACCTACTGCCTTGATTTCACAACTAGACATCGAAGCCTTTGCTATTTTCGTTATAAAATAGCATATTACATTCCTTTAAGTGTTCATTACATCATCTTAAGACGCCGCGATGGAAGTTACGTTCGCGCCGGATCGTTAAAAGACGAAATATTCCGTGCTTATGCTAAACGGTATGTAAATTGATTAAGTTGTTGCCATATCTCTTGCGTAAAAACTTTTGTTTATGTCTCAGTCTCAGATCAGTCTTATTTTGGGTGAGTTTTTGTCTATTATGACATAATTAAGTAGTACGTAAGTAACTTAAATCAGCTTAGTATTTAGATTTGTAGCGTAATTTTTTACTTCTAAGCTATCAGAATAGAAACTAATGAAGTAAACTGTCTATTTGTTTTCGGTGAGTTTTTGTCTATACATAATTAAGTAGCACGTAAGTAACTTAAATCAGCTTAGTATTTAGATTTGTAGCGTAATTTTTTACTTCTAAGCTATCAGAATAGAAACTAATGAAGTAAACTGTCTATTTGTTTTCGGTGAGTTTTTGTCTATACATAATTAAGTAGCACGTAAGTAACTTAAATCAGCTTAGTATTTAGATTTGTAGCGTAATTTTTTACTTCTAAGCTATCAGAATAGAAACTAATGAAGTAAACTGTCTATTTGTTTTCGGTGAGTTTTTGTCTAGATACATAATTAAGTAGCACGTAAGTAACTTAAATCAGCTTAGTATTTAGATTTGTAGCGTAATTTTTTACTTCTAAGCTATCAGAATAGAAACTAATGAAGTAAACTGTCTATTTTTTTTTCGGTGAGTTTTTGTCTATTATGACATAATTAAGAAGCACGTAAGTAACTTAAATCAGCTTAGTATTTTGATTTGTAGCGTAAATTATTACTTCTAGGCTATCAGAAAAGAAGCTAATGAAGTAAACTGTCTATATGTATATTTTTCCCACATTTAAAGCTATATATCTATCGAATTCGGCAACATATCGTGAATTCTGCGACATTAGTATGAAAACTGCGTAAAGCGGTGAAATAGTAAAACCTTGTTACCTTCATTTGCTTAAGTGTTTATTACATCACCTAAGACACCGCGATGATAATAAGGTTTCACCCTGGTTCGTTAAAAGACAAAATATTCCGTGCTTATGCTAAACTGTTTATGTAAATTGAATAAGTCGTCGCTTTAGTTCTTGATTACAAAGTGAACTTTGAGTTTGTTTACGATTTAATCGCAGCCCTGTTTATTCACAAGAGACAGTTTGCTAGTGCCTTGATGACGTGGCGTTTCTTTAACTTGAGTTATGAAAGACATAATTTATGCAGTTTTGTGCTATAAAAATAAGGGTTTAAGGAAAATGTTCATAAGTTAGTACTCGTATTATATATATATTAGCTTTTTCCTGGTCCTAGTAAAATAAATTATTAAAAGCATCATTTTTATCAAATAATTACAGTCTGTGTAAACTTTTTGCAAACCACGTTCAGCTTTCAGAACAGCAATGTATCAAGATCGATATCAACATCGACATCAAACGATATTCAATCTTGTTAAGAACTTCATGGGCTGCAGCGAACACTGCAAACACTGTTCTAAGTATAACCATCTGCTACTTCAATGGCTGCAACCCTTTTTGCGTCCCACTGCTGGGCACGGGTCTCTCCCACTTATTGGGGAAGCCTGGAGCTTACTCCACCACGCTGCTCCAATGCGGGTTGGTGGGAATGCGGGTTAGTGGCCAACCCGCTGTCGGATGTTTTCAAACCGCCCATAAGGCCTCCGACAAGGTTTAACGACTGTTATCTATCGATCTATCGACAACAACCGAGACCGACGGCTTAACGTGCCCTCCGAAGCACGGAAACGCGCATGCAATTTTTGCCACTAGCGGTCACCCATCTCACACCCGACCGCGCCCGTTTGGCTTAGCTGCGTAGATCGCTTGCGTTCTACGCTCGCCGCCGGGCCATGCGCCATGCCATGCTACTTCAATACTCTATTGAAACTTATAAATTTAGACCCAATACTAAAAGAAATACATATGTAGCAGCGTACTAGAGTAAGCTCAAGGCCTCCCTAGAGAAAGACCGATACCATTTTAATACTATGTTTATAAAAATTGTTCGCGCCAATTAAGTCATTTCACCTCCCTCCCCTTCACCCTCCCCCTCTTTCCCGCAAGCGCACTATTACATAATATGGATCAGGAAGAATCATCGTCAGTCTGCCTTCGTCCCGCCGCCGACGCGCACGCCGCCGACGCGTATGCAAGTCCTCTAGTGACAACCGCACCGCAAGCCACCTAACACGTGGTCAGACTCGCCGCATCGCCACCATCACCGCTGTCAATAGTTGTGATTTAACTGACTTAAAGTGAAGAAGAAGTGCTATAAACAGTGTATTGTGAAAGACAACATCACGCTGGGCGAGAAGGCTGCATCAGTACACGAGCATAGCATCTGCTCCAGCACCAGGTTAGTAGTGCGCTCCCTTTATCAATCCTTCTCGTTTTCCACCTTTAATTCAAACCGCAACATACAGTCCACAATTCCTACACCCGCAGTGGGGGACCACCCTCCTTTCCACCCTTTATTCCACCACCATTTTTGGTCATAGCGAACCGGAGGTCCCCCCTTTATCCAGCAATTTTTGGTCCAGTCGAGCCTGATTTCGAATCAATAGTTTGGTCACATCACCCGGGTTAATTATTTAATAAATACGCATACATATGTATTTCATGTAATATATTATAAGTGCCTATTCATATTTATTTTTGCAAATAAGTATTATATCTACGATTATTTTATATCCCGCATATTAATAACGCACCGCTCACGTAGGTATATTATTCTTTTTGCAAAACACACCGCACCATCCGCTATTTATTTTTGCAAATAAGTATTATATCTACGATTATTTTATATCCCGCATATTAATAACGCACCGCTCACATAGGTATATTATTATTTTTGCAAAACGAACCGCACCATTCGCACCATTATTTACCTATATTTGTAATCGAAATTACACCTCATAGGTACGCATTCTATTTTTCATTAATTGAAGTCCGCCATATTTGTGGTTGCCGGAGCCGACGCGACCGGCGATCGTTGTTTCGCTAGTAACTACCTACGTATTCATTCATTACGCCATACATAATTTTTATAATCTTAACTGTTTTAACTGATTTATCTTGTTCACGACAAAATGTCTACTAAAGGTAAAATTGTATCTGAAACGGTTTCAAATGACGAAATTAGTTTGAAAATATTAATTGCAAAACGAAATTCTATTTACGAACGTTTACAACAAATTTATGATTTATCTATAAGTGCATCAAGTTCGTCAGACGAACAGGACGCATTTCTTGACACGGCATCTGACCTTGAATACTTGCGTACCGAGTTCAAGGACACGTTAGAATCTTATAATGTTACAAATTTAAAATTAAATCCGAACGCGCAAGTCGATTTCGGATCGTGGAAATCTTTTCATGATCTATATAGTCGTATTAAAAGTCAAGTGTCCAAATTAAGCGCTCCATTTTCATCTTCATGTAAATTACAGAATAGTTTACCTACAAAAATTATACCATCGCTTCCGCCCATAGAATTACTTTCTTTTAATGGTGACATACGACACTGGTCTATGTTCTACCAACAATTTAAAACATTAGTTCATGATAATCAGCAATTAACAGATGCTGAACGCGTTTATTATCTTGTTAGTAAACTTAGTGATAAGGCATTATCAATCTGCTCAGGCTTAATGCCTACAGCTGAAAACTATTCTGTGATATGGAACGCGCTCATACGTAGATATAACGACGAGCGTGCGCTCGCGACTACCTACGTCAGTCAGCTGTTAGAACTGAAGAACGTAAACACTAACACATCCGCTGGTTATCAAATATTTATGGATAAATTTGATGCTTCTATTAACGCTCTTAAGCAACTTAATATTGATGACATATCTGATTTTCTATTTCTAAATATCGCGCTTAGAAAATTAGATAACGATACCGTAAAGTCGTTCGAAATGTCATGTCGCAACATAAATATACCTAAATATTCCGCTTTGGTTCAGTTTTTACATGACCAGAATAGGGCTTTATGCCATACAATAAATACTTCGCATACGTCTAACAACCATAAAATTAAAGGTAATTTTGTTCCCGCTCCCGCTAAAAATATAAGCAAAACTTTTATTAATACAGATTCGAATCGGTCATGTATTTTCTGTAAATCGGGTGATCACGAACACCTATTTGTCTGTCCGCATTTTTTAAAAATAAATGCACAGGACAGGTACAATTTTGTAAAACGAAATAAATGTTGTATTAATTGTTTAAGTAATAAACACGCCACTCCTTTTTGTAAGTCACAGCGTAGATGTAGGTATTGCTCCCGCTCGCACCATACGCTACTTCATTTTGTTAGTAGTGGGAATAAGGTCGATCAGCCTTCGGTAGAACAAGGTCCAGGAGAAAAAAATGCATCCACGTCATGTAACGTTTCGCGCGATTGTGGTAATGCGCCGCACCGCACTACATTATTGGGAACTGCGAAGATTAAAGTTTGTACTAAATACGGACACCAATATTTGTTGCGTTGTTTAGTGGACCCTGGCTCGCAATGTGATTACATCACGAAACAGTGTTGCAAACGTTTATACCTACCGATCTCAAATAAACCACCAGTTAAAGAGGCGCAAGGAATCGGTGGAATATCGCAGAAGATTTTAGGTGTTACTTCTTTGCAGTTTAGCTCCCGCTTTGATGAAAATAAACTTTATCATATTGAACCGTCAGTCGTTCCCACTATAACTGGACAATTACCCGAGTCGTTAATAGACGTTTCGAAAATTAGTTATATAAATAATTTACGTTTAGCTGACGATCAATTCCATACACCAGGTGACATTGACGTTTTATTAGGGGTTAACACTTATTTACAAATTTTGTTAACTGATAAAATAATTAATTCGCAATCGCCGAGTGCCATAGAAACGTCACTAGGATACATAATAATGGGAGACGCAGATATCGACTTTCCTACATGCATGCCGCGTTCTTTAGTTTCTTATCCTACTCGTATTAATAAAAGTCAAACGTCGCTAAAGTTAGAGGAGCTGCCGCAAAAAACTTATTTGAGTCCTGATGAACAGAAATGTGAGAATATTTATAATTCCACTACTCGTCGCAATTTGAACGGACGATGTGTTGTCGCCCTGCCCTTCAAGGACACGCCTGATAAGTTAGGTGATTCTTTTATAACCGCTAAAAAACGCTTCTCGCTCCTAGAGAGACGTTTTTAATAAATGTCCCGATCTTCGCTCCCGCTACAATGACGTCATTCAATAATACATCAACAAGGGTTTTTTATCATTGGTTGTTTCGAATAATTTTACGGAACCTTGCTTTTATCTCCCGCACCACCCTGTCATACGTAATGATAAAAGTACAACTAAATTGCGAATAGTACTCGACGCAAGCGCTAAGTCAGATAATGATATTTCATTAAATGATATTTTACATAGTGGGCAAAATTTACAGTCTGATATTTTTAATATTTTAATAAACGTACGAGTTTATCGCATCGCCTTTTTTGCCGACGTTAGACAAATGTATTTATGCATTGAATTACAAAAATCGCACCGCGCGTTTCAACGCATTCTTTATCGCTTTTCTAATGAGGAAGACATACCAACATACGAATTTAATCGTGTGACTTTTGGTTTACGCTCTTCGCCTTTTAATCTCTACACACTACGTCAGTTGGCTTCCGAGGAGAAGGAGTCCTATCCTCTGGCTGCTTCGGTGGTCGAACGAGATATTTATATGGAGGATATCGCATCCTGCGCCGTTGACGTAGCCACTCAACTAATTCAAATGTTTAAGCGAGGAGGATTTGAATTGGTTAAGTGGACTAGTAACAGTTCAGAGCTTTTACAGCACATCCCCGCAACGCACCGTCAGCTTGACGAGGTCTCATTCGACGACCAAAATATTTTTAAAATATTGGATCTTCGTTGGCACCCCGCAACTGATTTTTCTTTTCTAGTTTCGCCGCCGCCGCTCGCTTGTACCAAGCGTTCTATTTTATCCGCAACCGCTCGCTTGTATGATGTTCTGGGGCTCGTGGGTCCAGTAATTCTTTTCTCTAAGCTTCTCATTAAAACCTTATGGGTTCTCAAACTTGACTGGGACCAGGCTCCGCCCGCTCACGTTGTCACTGCATGGCAACAATATATTTCAGAGTTACCTTTGATATCGAAATTAAGGTTTCCTCGCCATATGGGTATAAATAAAAATTCCCAAGTCTCGCTAGTCGCGTTCGCCGACGCCAGTGAAAGGGCATATGGCTGCGTGATTTATTCGCAGATCGTTAATGATGATGACTCACCAGTGATAACGCTACTAATTTTATTGCTTCGCGTTCATACTTGAAGGAACTTCATTCCTTTTTACGTTCAGACGAATATTTTAAAGTATTTAATCAGGTCCTTTCTGATAACCGCATCACATGGAAACTTAACCCTCCAAACGCTCCACATTTTGGTGGGCTTTGGGAGTCAAATATAAAGATAGTAAAGTATCATTTATTTCGCGTCATAGGTAAGCAAATCCTCACGTATGAGGAATTGCTTACTGTCCTCGCTCAGGTCGAACGCATATTAAATTCACGACCGCTTTACGTGTTAAGTAGCGATCCGGCGGAACCTACTGCACTTACGCCCGCGCATTTCCTCGCTGTTAATCCACTTGGATGCTTACCCGCCGCGGATCTTAGTAAGGAACGCATTAATCTTTTATCACGTTTTTCATTGCTTGATTCGATAGTTCAGTCATTCTGGAAACGCTTCAGATCAGAATACTTGCATACACTACAAGCAAGAGAAAAGTGGAATAAACATTCTATTAATTCCATTTCTGTAGGAACCGTTGTTCTTATCGATATGGATAACGCTCCGCCTCTTCAGTGGCCGCTAGGCGTCGTCACTGAACTGTTTCCTGGTAGGGATGGTGTGGTGCGCGTTGCACAAGTGAAGACTAAGAGCTCCACTTTGCAGCGGCCCATTGTTAGACTTTGCCCTCTACCAACGCAATAATATTTCTATATGCCTATGTAGTTTATATTTTATAAGTTATAGTTTAAGTATAAATTCTTATCCCGCTATTATAATATTTTTATTAATTTACTAATTATATTCATCGCATCGCCTCTGTTCACCGCATATATAGTTTTTTCTATATGATATTAACTCCGCTGTATATATTTATGTTTATTTTTTTTTAATTCGCTATTTGAGGAGACCTCAAGGCCGGGGGGATGTTCGCGCCAATTAAGTCATTTCACCTCCCTCCCCTTCACCCTCCCCCTCTTTCCCGCAAGCGCACTATTACATAATATGGATCAGGAAGAATCATCGTCAGTCTGCCTTCGTCCCGCCGCCGACGCGCACGCCGCCGACGCGTATGCAAGTCCTCTAGTGACAACCGCACCGCAAGCCACCTAACACGTGGTCAGACTCGCCGCATCGCCACCATCACCGCTGTCAATAGTTGTGATTTAACTGACTTAAAGTGAAGAAGAAGTGCTATAAACAGTGTATTGTGAAAGACAACATCACGCTGGGCGAGAAGGCTGCATCAGTACACGAGCATAGCATCTGCTCCAGCACCAGGTTAGTAGTGCGCTCCCTTTATCAATCCTTCTCGTTTTCCACCTTTAATTCAAACCGCAACATACAGTCCACAATTCCTACACCCGCAGTGGGGGACCACCCTCCTTTCCACCCTTTATTCCACCACCATTTTTGGTCATAGCGAACCGGAGGTCCCCCCTTTATCCAGCAATTTTTGGTCCAGTCGAGCCTGATTTCGAATCAATAGTTTGGTCACATCACCCGGGTTAATTATTTAATAAATACGCATACATATGTATTTCATGTAATATATTATAAGTGCCTATTCATATTTATTTTTGCAAATAAGTATTATATCTACGATTATTTTATATCCCGCATATTAATAACGCACCGCTCACGTAGGTATATTATTCTTTTTGCAAAACACACCGCACCATCCGCTATTTATTTTTGCAAATAAGTATTATATCTACGATTATTTTATATCCCGCATATTAATAACGCACCGCTCACATAGGTATATTATTATTTTTGCAAAACGAACCGCACCATTCGCACCATTATTTACCTATATTTGTAATCGAAATTACACCTCATAGGTACGCATTCTATTTTTCATTAATTGAAGTCCGCCATATTTGTGGTTGCCGGAGCCGACGCGACCGGCGATCGTTGTTTCGCTAGTAACTACCTACGTATTCATTCATTACGCCATACATAATTTTTATAATCTTAACTGTTTTAACTGATTTATCTTGTTCACGACAAAATGTCTACTAAAGGTAAAATTGTATCTGAAACGGTTTCAAATGACGAAATTAGTTTGAAAATATTAATTGCAAAACGAAATTCTATTTACGAACGTTTACAACAAATTTATGATTTATCTATAAGTGCATCAAGTTCGTCAGACGAACAGGACGCATTTCTTGACACGGCATCTGACCTTGAATACTTGCGTACCGAGTTCAAGGACACGTTAGAATCTTATAATGTTACAAATTTAAAATTAAATCCGAACGCGCAAGTCGATTTCGGATCGTGGAAATCTTTTCATGATCTATATAGTCGTATTAAAAGTCAAGTGTCCAAATTAAGCGCTCCATTTTCATCTTCATGTAAATTACAGAATAGTTTACCTACAAAAATTATACCATCGCTTCCGCCCATAGAATTACTTTCTTTTAATGGTGACATACGACACTGGTCTATGTTCTACCAACAATTTAAAACATTAGTTCATGATAATCAGCAATTAACAGATGCTGAACGCGTTTATTATCTTGTTAGTAAACTTAGTGATAAGGCATTATCAATCTGCTCAGGCTTAATGCCTACAGCTGAAAACTATTCTGTGATATGGAACGCGCTCATACGTAGATATAACGACGAGCGTGCGCTCGCGACTACCTACGTCAGTCAGCTGTTAGAACTGAAGAACGTAAACACTAACACATCCGCTGGTTATCAAATATTTATGGATAAATTTGATGCTTCTATTAACGCTCTTAAGCAACTTAATATTGATGACATATCTGATTTTCTATTTCTAAATATCGCGCTTAGAAAATTAGATAACGATACCGTAAAGTCGTTCGAAATGTCATGTCGCAACATAAATATACCTAAATATTCCGCTTTGGTTCAGTTTTTACATGACCAGAATAGGGCTTTATGCCATACAATAAATACTTCGCATACGTCTAACAACCATAAAATTAAAGGTAATTTTGTTCCCGCTCCCGCTAAAAATATAAGCAAAACTTTTATTAATACAGATTCGAATCGGTCATGTATTTTCTGTAAATCGGGTGATCACGAACACCTATTTGTCTGTCCGCATTTTTTAAAAATAAATGCACAGGACAGGTACAATTTTGTAAAACGAAATAAATGTTGTATTAATTGTTTAAGTAATAAACACGCCACTCCTTTTTGTAAGTCACAGCGTAGATGTAGGTATTGCTCCCGCTCGCACCATACGCTACTTCATTTTGTTAGTAGTGGGAATAAGGTCGATCAGCCTTCGGTAGAACAAGGTCCAGGAGAAAAAAATGCATCCACGTCATGTAACGTTTCGCGCGATTGTGGTAATGCGCCGCACCGCACTACATTATTGGGAACTGCGAAGATTAAAGTTTGTACTAAATACGGACACCAATATTTGTTGCGTTGTTTAGTGGACCCTGGCTCGCAATGTGATTACATCACGAAACAGTGTTGCAAACGTTTATACCTACCGATCTCAAATAAACCACCAGTTAAAGAGGCGCAAGGAATCGGTGGAATATCGCAGAAGATTTTAGGTGTTACTTCTTTGCAGTTTAGCTCCCGCTTTGATGAAAATAAACTTTATCATATTGAACCGTCAGTCGTTCCCACTATAACTGGACAATTACCCGAGTCGTTAATAGACGTTTCGAAAATTAGTTATATAAATAATTTACGTTTAGCTGACGATCAATTCCATACACCAGGTGACATTGACGTTTTATTAGGGGTTAACACTTATTTACAAATTTTGTTAACTGATAAAATAATTAATTCGCAATCGCCGAGTGCCATAGAAACGTCACTAGGATACATAATAATGGGAGACGCAGATATCGACTTTCCTACATGCATGCCGCGTTCTTTAGTTTCTTATCCTACTCGTATTAATAAAAGTCAAACGTCGCTAAAGTTAGAGGAGCTGCCGCAAAAAACTTATTTGAGTCCTGATGAACAGAAATGTGAGAATATTTATAATTCCACTACTCGTCGCAATTTGAACGGACGATGTGTTGTCGCCCTGCCCTTCAAGGACACGCCTGATAAGTTAGGTGATTCTTTTATAACCGCTAAAAAACGCTTCTCGCTCCTAGAGAGACGTTTTTAATAAATGTCCCGATCTTCGCTCCCGCTACAATGACGTCATTCAATAATACATCAACAAGGGTTTTTTATCATTGGTTGTTTCGAATAATTTTACGGAACCTTGCTTTTATCTCCCGCACCACCCTGTCATACGTAATGATAAAAGTACAACTAAATTGCGAATAGTACTCGACGCAAGCGCTAAGTCAGATAATGATATTTCATTAAATGATATTTTACATAGTGGGCAAAATTTACAGTCTGATATTTTTAATATTTTAATAAACGTACGAGTTTATCGCATCGCCTTTTTTGCCGACGTTAGACAAATGTATTTATGCATTGAATTACAAAAATCGCACCGCGCGTTTCAACGCATTCTTTATCGCTTTTCTAATGAGGAAGACATACCAACATACGAATTTAATCGTGTGACTTTTGGTTTACGCTCTTCGCCTTTTAATCTCTACACACTACGTCAGTTGGCTTCCGAGGAGAAGGAGTCCTATCCTCTGGCTGCTTCGGTGGTCGAACGAGATATTTATATGGAGGATATCGCATCCTGCGCCGTTGACGTAGCCACTCAACTAATTCAAATGTTTAAGCGAGGAGGATTTGAATTGGTTAAGTGGACTAGTAACAGTTCAGAGCTTTTACAGCACATCCCCGCAACGCACCGTCAGCTTGACGAGGTCTCATTCGACGACCAAAATATTTTTAAAATATTGGATCTTCGTTGGCACCCCGCAACTGATTTTTCTTTTCTAGTTTCGCCGCCGCCGCTCGCTTGTACCAAGCGTTCTATTTTATCCGCAACCGCTCGCTTGTATGATGTTCTGGGGCTCGTGGGTCCAGTAATTCTTTTCTCTAAGCTTCTCATTAAAACCTTATGGGTTCTCAAACTTGACTGGGACCAGGCTCCGCCCGCTCACGTTGTCACTGCATGGCAACAATATATTTCAGAGTTACCTTTGATATCGAAATTAAGGTTTCCTCGCCATATGGGTATAAATAAAAATTCCCAAGTCTCGCTAGTCGCGTTCGCCGACGCCAGTGAAAGGGCATATGGCTGCGTGATTTATTCGCAGATCGTTAATGATGATGACTCACCAGTGATAACGCTACTAATTTTATTGCTTCGCGTTCATACTTGAAGGAACTTCATTCCTTTTTACGTTCAGACGAATATTATAAAGTATTTAATCAGGTCCTTTCTGATAACCGCATCACATGGAAACTTAACCCTCCAAACGCTCCACATTTTGGTGGGCTTTGGGAGTCAAATATAAAGATAGTAAAGTATCATTTATTTCGCGTCATAGGTAAGCAAATCCTCACGTATGAGGAATTGCTTACTGTCCTCGCTCAGGTCGAACGCATATTAAATTCACGACCGCTTTACGTGTTAAGTAGCGATCCGGCGGAACCTACTGCACTTACGCCCGCGCATTTCCTCGCTGTTAATCCACTTGGATGCTTACCCGCCGCGGATCTTAGTAAGGAACGCATTAATCTTTTATCACGTTTTTCATTGCTTGATTCGATAGTTCAGTCATTCTGGAAACGCTTCAGATCAGAATACTTGCATACACTACAAGCAAGAGAAAAGTGGAATAAACATTCTATTAATTCCATTTCTGTAGGAACCGTTGTTCTTATCGATATGGATAACGCTCCGCCTCTTCAGTGGCCGCTAGGCGTCGTCACTGAACTGTTTCCTGGTAGGGATGGTGTGGTGCGCGTTGCACAAGTGAAGACTAAGAGCTCCACTTTGCAGCGGCCCATTGTTAGACTTTGCCCTCTACCAACGCAATAATATTTCTATATGCCTATGTAGTTTATATTTTATAAGTTATAGTTTAAGTATAAATTCTTATCCCGCTATTATAATATTTTTATTAATTTACTAATTATATTCATCGCATCGCCTCTGTTCACCGCATATATAGTTTTTTCTATATGATATTAACTCCGCTGTATATATTTATGTTTATTTTTTTTTAATTCGCTATTTGAGGAGACCTCAAGGCCGGGGGGATGTTCGCGCCAATTAAGTCATTTCACCTCCCTCCCCTTCACCCTCCCCCTCTTTCCCGCAAGCGCACTATTACATAATATGGATCAGGAAGAATCATCGTCAGTCTGCCTTCGTCCCGCCGCCGACGCGCACGCCGCCGACGCGTATGCAAGTCCTCTAGTGACAACCGCACCGCAAGCCACCTAACACGTGGTCAGACTCGCCGCATCGCCACCATCACCGCTGTCAATAGTTGTGATTTAACTGACTTAAAGTGAAGAAGAAGTGCTATAAACAGTGTATTGTGAAAGACAACATCACGCTGGGCGAGAAGGCTGCATCAGTACACGAGCATAGCATCTGCTCCAGCACCAGGTTAGTAGTGCGCTCCCTTTATCAATCCTTCTCGTTTTCCACCTTTAATTCAAACCGCAACATACAGTCCACAATTCCTACACCCGCAGTGGGGGACCACCCTCCTTTCCACCCTTTATTCCACCACCATTTTTGGTCATAGCGAACCGGAGGTCCCCCCTTTATCCAGCAAAAATATATTTTTATACTTTTTCGTTTCGTTTTGTTCCCATTGTTATTTATATATCAAAGCGCAATGCAAAAAATAAACTTAATCTTTCCTCTAATCTTTTTAACAATCCCTGAAATGTAAAATGCGAGTGCAGGTTTCACATGAAAAAAGCACTTGATATAGAATGGTTTAAAATACCTGCACTCTCCTCGTTTAAATATTAAATTCAAACAAAGTAAAAGCATTCTCTGATGTAAATAATGCAAACTCGCCTCTCTATTATTCAGAATAGAGAAACTTTTTATAGCTTGTTAAAATTTACTTACTTCTATTCCTCTTGTGCTTCTAACGCTGTCTTGGATAGTAATAAAGCAAAGAGATCTGCAATGGCCACGGTCGGCCAGAAGATTAATGAATTTTCTAATCTGATCTGTACACCACTTCTTGCAAGGTTCAGTCTCGCCTGAGGTCTAATGGAGTTGGGCAGTTGCATTCAGACAGGGGAAATGATCACCCCCAAAATCCATCAATCATGGGTAGTTGGAAGGCGAAACAAGCCAATTCGACGACCCGTGTGGCGCAATGGTTACCATGCCGGACTGCCAATTGGAGGGTCCCGGGTTCGATTCCCGGCGAAACAGAAATATGAATGATGAGTTTAAATTTGTGTTAACGTTTTGGGTGTATGTGTTTCTGTGTTTGTATGTGTCCATGGTACACACGACACACGGTATATTTATCCTACTCTGGGGCTAGATGTGTGAAACGTTAAACGTTAATTTGGTTAACCCAAATCCAAATTTGTAGTGACCCCCCCCCCCATTTCTTGGTGAACCTACCCCTTGGTGAACCCTCCCACGGTTAAAGGCTGCGACCGCGCCTGGTTGCATTACTCCGGATGCTGATGATAATCTCATGTAAATCTGACCGAGATCCGCTCTCTTCCATCAAAATACAATAGAACTGCTTCATTGCAGAAATGTATGAAGCAATGGTACTTCCCCGGTCGACCATATGAAGAACTTTGTATTGTAATATAGACTTTATCACCTATAACCATGTCATGTTTGTACTGCGCTGGTGTGTCAAGAGTTAGAATTTTGACAACACTGTACTTCTCTCTACTATTCTTGACGACACGAATGGCGCAATGGTTACCATGCCGGACATGGAGAGGTCCCGGGTTTGATTCCCGGCGAAACAGAAATTTGAATGATGAGTTTAAATTTCTGTTCACGGTCTGGGTGTTTGTGTTTCTGTCTTTGTGTATGTCCATGGTACCCACGACACAGGGATATAGCCTACTATTTAGCGTTATTTATATTCTCTACTATTCTTAGAGATGCATAGTAGCTCCAGGTTTTAATACATTCAAAGTGAAATCATGTCCAGCATTTTATTGGACATCCATAATGTCGACAGCGTACTAGTATTCGTCATTCCTCAGAAAAACTGTCTGAAGTTACACTTTTTCTATGAATGATGACTACCAGGACACTGACGAAAACTGACGATAACGGCTTTACCTTACCCGTAAAAATATTTAAGCTTTTACAAAGCATGATCAAATTTACTCCTTCAAAGCAATATTTGTTAATGTCTACAAGATAACCTGGAATCCTTTGTACTAAAAGTCTTTCAGTTAAAGAGCTAAACAATTAGTTTTATAATCTTCCTCTATTATACTAAAAAGGTATCTAATTAACGTATTTAACTTGACTTAGTAGAGTTTATCATGCCTGTTAAGCCATTACAGTTTAATTTTGAGAAGTTAATGGAATAGAGATTCCTCGTTCAGTAAACTGCCCGGACATTTTGGAGTAGCAATTTAGTGACTGTAGATTACGTGTTGGAAGGAGTCGCTGTTTTAGATTTTGGTATGTTTAAGTTCAAACCCCGGCGCGCAATTATAAGTAAGAAATTTGATTTGTTGGTATTTATCATCAGTAGGTACGGTATCCCCTGCCTGATCGTAAGAGGTGACTAAAAGGGGGCTTCCGGGGTAGTGGGTAGTGAGAGCTCTATCCCCCCAGCCAGCAGCCCCGGGAAGAGCGGCGGTGTGTGCGTGGCCGCATGCCGCCGTAAGCATCGGAAAGTGCAGGAGAGTACATCTGATTTCCCGAAGATGGGCCCTTTTTGGAGCGTCGCGCGTGGAGGATACCGGTGCGTTCCAGTGGAGATCCCGGAGTTCTCCCCAAGCACAGAGGCAGGCTACCAGGGGGATTTTAGGGGGTTCAAATCCCACATAACCTGGTATCCTCTCCCAAGGTGCCGGGTAACTTTTGAAG
This sequence comes from Pyrgus malvae, assembly GCA_911387765.1. NCBI lineage: Eukaryota > Metazoa > Arthropoda > Insecta > Lepidoptera > Hesperiidae > Pyrgus > Pyrgus malvae. Next base: position 10,394,908 of record OU426955.1, read on the forward strand.
GTACTCGATTAAAAAAAGATATTTATCACTGCTCCAACTTCCATTTGTCCAGCATTTTAGACTACGGCCTAAACTGCTCTTAATTCGGAAAGAAGACCCATTTCCATTTGTGGGAAATTAACAAGGGTTCACAATATAAAGCCACATTTAGTTTCATAATATATTTTCAATTATTTATGTATTAGTTCCACCAACCAACCTCCACCAACCCGCATTGGAGCAGCGTGGTGGAGTAAGCTCCAGGCTTCCCCAATAAGTGGGAGAGACCCGTGCCCAGCAGTGGGACGCAAAAAGGGTTGCAGCCATGTATTAGTTATTTTTTTATTTCACTAGTTATGTACATTTAGATTAAATATTAAGAGACTAAATTAAAAAGTTGAATATGTAATAATGTTTAATGCGATTGTAATATTCAATATTTAAAATACGTGCACCAAAACGGCATATGGCTACACCAAGTCAATAATATATCAAAGCGTTTGATATATTAATTTCTCTGTTATCTTCACTCTGGATGCCTACTACTAATAAGCAATCTTAGAATAAGCCCAAAGGAGAGGAGTCAATTTTAGTGACGGAAATTGCTTCATTCAGCTTTTCTGGTGAGGAAAGGGCCTATCCGTTAGTTACCTCGTTCCTCGTTTACTGTACGTCAACCCTAATACCCTTAATAATGCTATTGAAATGGAAGTACGCCTGCCGTATACTATCACTATACATAGATTTCGTTCAGTAGATACTGATCCTGGGCGCTGGTTTCAGATGCATTGGAAGTTATCAGGAGTATAAAATTTTATGAGCTTTATATTATTTATACGCGGAACTATCTGATATAATTATACTAGTCATCCGGCCTGGCGTCACTCGGATGATTTGAGTTTATATGATTATATTAACCCATCTCACGAGAACAGTAAATTTTATACATTTTTTTTATTTTTTTTTTACACTGGTCAAAAAGTTTCTCTTTTCTCATTTATCACACGAGAGAAAATTTAAGATAACAAAACAGACACGTAAAATGTCATAGGCGTGTTACACGAAAATTTAATCATATTTTCGTAGATTGAGCATACATTTTTTCTGTTGGTTACTACTCAACTAAATAAGCCCAATTTTTATTTTTCCCTTCAACGCCGACATATTACGGTTGTAGAACAGTCGGCTAAGTACACAGAAATTATTATTTAACTTTTACAAATAGGTTTATTACTTTTTATGACTTTTTAAACTTTTATCTTTACACCTATGAGACCTACTGGTTGGAAATGATAATAGACGAGTAACCTTTTAACACGCTTTTATTAACTTTACCTGTATGTATGTATGTAACGGAATCTTCTAACTTCATTTTCACTTACTTCTAGGAGTCTGATTAACTTGAAAATTTACACAGGGGTCAAGGGCCGATGACAATACAATAATCTCATAACTTTATATTAAAGTCCTAACTAGGATCATCAGAATAAAAAAAATATACGAGGAGCGGCTGATAAGTTCGTAGCCTAAGGTACTTAATGAAACAAATATAACGTTTTATATTTTTAACACGTCTAAGTGTCTGAATAACTTAAAAATTTGCACAGGGGTCAACGGCCGATGACAATGCAATAATATGAGAATAACATTAATCCTGGTATACGAAGCACGCATGGCCCCGCGGTTAGCGTAGAACGCAAGCAATTTATGCGACTAAGCCAAACGAGCACGGTCGAGAGTGAGATGGGTGACCGCTAGTTGCAAAAAATTTCATGCGCGTTTCCATTCTACGGAGGGAACGTTAAGCCATCGGTCCCGGTTGTTGTCGATAGATAACAGTCGTCAAACCTTGTCGGAGGCCTTACAGACGATTTGAAAACATCCGACAACGGGTCAGCCACTAACCCGCATCTCCACCAACGCGCATTGGAGCAGCATGGTAGATTAAGCTCCAGACCTCCGCAATAATGGGGAGACCTATGCCCAGCAGTGGGACGTAAAAAAGGGTTGCTGCCAATCCTGGTACATACGAACATGCTACATACATATGGCTGAACACATTACTGTAAAACCCTATACCTTAGTCGCTTAAAAAAAGAATGAAGCTTTTTTCCCGAGACATAATTAATAGGTGAAGCCTAGAGAAGCGTGTGCTATCTGTAATCGTGACTACGCTCTAAGAGTTGAGATTAGTTGGACCTACACAAATGCTACACTATTCTTACACTCTTAAATAGGACAACGTAGTACTTTCTTATCTTTTGAGAGAGCGAACAAATAAAAGCCCCTTTAAGAGCTACTGGGAGACCCGGGTCTTCTTTCGAATTGAGAAGAAATAAAAATAGTACCGTAACAAATAAGGCAACAGCAAAAAGCAAACATGAGATTTGTGAAATTCACACGCTAATAATATGCGGGGCATATCAGATGGCTTAGTTCTTGTACTTATTAAGTTGTTGTTTATATACCTTCATCAACATAAGCATCAATCGCATCTGTTCTCATCCTGTAAAGTAGTTTTTCATCGTAATTTAAAGCAAATGCATATCTACTTCATTACGAAATACCAAATCGAATCTTTTGAATTATTTAGCCTCCATACTTTTGTAAATGTTGAAAATATAACACAAATAATCAAAAAAAAAATATTAAAGATAATATAGTACAATATACACTAATGATTAAATTAAAATTGAACTATATATAAATTTACTTCACATTAATAATAAAGAAAAATTAATAGAAAATTTACATATTAAATATAAAAGGCAGCATCCAAATTACTACATTACCCCGCTAAATCACTAAACTTATTATTAGACCAAGGTACGAGTAAGAGCTAGGTCGCGGGTCATGGGCACACTCAATAAATCGCCTGGATAAATGCTTGAAAAAGACCTTTGCATCAAGTCCTCACGGTCTCATCGTTTCCACTTCTAAAGAAAGAAAAATGTAGTCCCGGTTAAGAGCTATATATTTCTGAAGCTTCCAAATTTCAGCATCAGTCGCCATTACACCAGCTGCTCTGGAAGATGAATACTTTATAATAGATCGTCATGGAATCCCAAAACAGTAGGTGCTTAAAATATTATATGAAGCTATGGTACGTATTTTACTTATGTTCCCGTGCCTCCCCTATAACTTAAGGCTATAAAGTCCGCCACTTAGCAGTCGAGTGAAAGTCTCGCGTGCTTTAATCTAATTTCAATTAATTAAGCAAGTTAATGTAATGACCTGCTTCTTCGGTGACCGCCTCCATGTTCAGTGAGATTATTCTTAATATCAGCTGAGCTTTCTCTAATAAGCGCGGGAATAGGGGCAATAACAATATGGCGGCCGTTTACACTTGTGTGGAACTTTTAATCAGCACTTATCGCCGAGTGTGGGGAATGTTATTGAAAATTTTATACAATTATATTTTTTCATGAGGAAAAGTACTTAGCAGTTGACGTTATTTATTGTTACACCTACTATTTGACATCCACTGAATACAGATAGTAAAAAGGTAACTGGTTTCCTTGGCTGCAACCCTTTTTGCGTCCCACTGCTGGGCACGGGTCTCTCCCCATTAATGGGGAGGCCTGGAGCTTACTCCACCACGCTGCTCCAATGCGGGTTGGTGGAGATGCGGGTTAGTGGCCAACCCGCTGTCGGATGTTTTCAAACCGCCCATAAGGCCTCCGACAAGGTTTAACGCCTGTTATCTATCGACAACAACCGGGACCGACGGCTTAACGTGCCCTCCGAAGCACGGAAACGCGCATGAATTTTTTTGCCACTAGCGGTCACCCATCTCACACCCGACCGCGCCCGTTTGGCTTAGTTGCATAGATCGTTTGCGTTCTACGCTAACCGCCGGGCCATGCGCGCTTCCATGGTTTCCTTATCATCGTCAAATTTAACATAAAAAATTTATGAAAATACTGAAAATTTTAAAATCATTTTTAGAAGTCTAATTTGCTTATTTTATATGTTTGTGTTTACAAAGTTGTTAATATATATTTAGTTTGCCATATTTACCTTCTTAAAGTATGCAAATATTGCAATGATAAAAATATAAAAGAGAAAACTTAATTATAAAATGTACATTAATATCTATTTTTTTATTTTTTTATTTGTCCCATATTGCGCCTTTTATAAATTTAAATATTTATTTATTTATATTTCAGATCGATTCCGATCGTCGGCTTTGGGTACCCATAAAAAATTGTCAACGTAGTTTGTTTCCGTAATTGAAAAGAATGCATTGTAATAATATAAAAATAATGAAATTAGGAAGACATTATTAAAAGTACAGTAAATGTAAGAAATGAGACAAATTAGTATAGTCTACATACGCTGCAGCATTAGCCGTGACATTGATTGTCAGTACTGTATTACGCTAGTAAACAATGCATATAGTTAAAGCTAAAATGAACCATCAATACATTGTATGTCACTATTTATAGAGCAACGTTCAAAGATACAGTGTCAGGCAATCCAGAGCACTATGTGCTACGATATAATCTTAGAGCATCAAGATATTGACAGGTATGACACCCGTCAGAGGAGTGGCTTTTACGGACGAACCCCTCGTCCCAATGTCCATAAACAATGTGCCTTCTAGTTATCAACTAGTATGTCTGTGTGTGTCAGTGTCAGTGTCGTCGGTGCATAGAAAATGACGTTGTTAATTAAAATTGACATATTTAGAAATGTATGCGTCTGTAGCGATGAAGCGTTTTTCCCCCCGTACCAGATTTGGCACAAAAATTATGCATCGAAGCGAGGCGCTATGCCGTCTCTACTCAAGGATGAGTCAGTACCTTTGATGCTCTAAGGATATAATACATACTAGTAAACACGACCCGTGTGGTGAAATGGTTACCATGCCAGATTGTCGACTGGAAGGTCTAGGTTTCGATTACCGGCGAAGCAGAAATTTAAATGATGAGTTCAAATTTCTGTTTCCAAGCTGGGAGTTGTTCTGTGGATCCAACGGCACAAGGGATCCTAGTGTAGATAGTTATTCGTTCATTTATTTATAGTCACTCAAAATTGTACTTATATCGCTACTTTTTAAACGTGTCATATTTTGATGCCAAAGTAAAAAAAATACAAAATAACATCACTTTTGGACTAAGGCACTAATTACAAGACTTCAATAAAAATAAATTTTTAAAATGCCTGTTCTATTAAATTACCGTCACCGCATCGTAGTCTGTTACAAGCTATGATGCAAGTTTTTAATAAACATACAGTTATTATGTGCTCAATATGCCCTTCAATTTAAAGTTAGAATATTTGTTATGTTTTTTTTTCGAATTTTAAACTGAAACGTTCTTAAAACTTTACAACCAGTGTCATTTTTTAACCTATTTATGTCTCTTTGCTGGGCACAGGTCTCCTCTAACAACTGAGAGGGATTTGGGCCATAGTCCACCACGCTGGCCTAGTGCGGATTGGTGGACAGTGCGGATTAGTGGAGTGTCATTTACGTTGATTAAAAGATGCAAATAACATCCCATGCATCCAAATCTATTGAGGTATTTCGTAGATACGACGAAGTACAGAATCTCACATACATACGTAAAAGTCACTATAAACTCCTATTTTGAGCATGTAAGAACATGGGATCCAAATGCGCTTTTTTCTAGAAAACCTGCATGAGGAAATATGAATGGAGCAAATTGGAGCATCGGCTCATTGAAAGTGGCGTGCAGTTGGCCGGCGACTGCGGCGCGCTGCCAGCTGGCGGTCCTCCCCAATCACTCGGGGTACAGTTTTGAAACGGTCGCAAGGTTGTCCACCAACTCTAGCTCTGCTGCGTTTAATTAGGAACACGGTAATGAACTTTCGAAGCCAGAACTGGCTTTTGTAAAAAGTTTGAAAATGCTTTCACAGGATTCGAGCTAAATCTTTACAGTGTATTTGACGAACCGCTTGGCGAAATGGTTACATTTCGGGACTGCCAAACTAGGGGTCAGAAATTTGAATGATTTTAAATTTCTGTTCTCGGTCTAGGTGTTTGTGTTCCTGTCTTTGTATGTGTCCATGGTACCCACGACACATGGTATTAATTACCTTACTGTGGGGCTATGAGTGTGTAACGTATAACCTTTTAGTGTAGGTAATGTACAAGCATTGTGTTCTGAAATTAATTTAATGCTCGACACTCATCGTATGAAATTTTATGCCTCTAGCGTCGATCCATGTAATCCTAACTAATCCTGACTATACCTATTATTATTATTGGCGATGCTGCAACACTATTGCTATTGTGGTACATGAGGCCACTATTAGCCCCCGAAATAGCATCCTCCTCCTACGAATTCTTGGTGGTTATAAAATATAGTGGTTATGTGGTGGTTAATAATATAGGCTGCAGCAGCTACTAACACGACGTGGCCGGCAAGTTTGTGTATTACTTCCTCTTAAAAAATACATTTTCACCAGGACATAATATTTTTAACAAATTATATCAAGTTTATGCTTAAACTACTTGTATAGGCAACGGGCAAATTAGGTCCATTTATATGCTTTGGCGAAATTTTGCAGGAAGTCTTCTCAAATCATTACATTTTCTGCTCACTGTCGGTTTGAAAATGGTTTAATGAATCGATGTTCCTGCTTCTCAGAAGTATTAAAGGATGCGTAGAGAATTCTAAGTAAGGCAAATTTCTATGTAAATTCAGTCTAAATCCTAATAATTCTGGGAGATATTGGTTTGGACTGAATAGTAAATTAATCAGTTTATTTTTGAGCGTAACTCTTGTTTGCGTTGGAACTACCTTAAGTCCGATTAATATATATGATACTGTAATGATTTAGCATGGGAGTTCATTAAAAGTGCTAAAGAAAAAAATATTAATCTTATCGAAAATTCGCTGTTATCTTATAGGTTCATCTGGATATTTCTTTCAAAATAACTAAGCCTGTTTACTCGTTACGAGAAAAAAATATTTTTATCGATTACCATTTCAATTATTTATAATCCGTAATGACGGTAAAATATGGCCTATTTTTTTCAAAGGAGACCCATGATTAGCAGTTAGATATCTTTACAAATAAATAAAGTTGGAGTGTCTGTTTGTAATATTAAAATAATTGCTTTTTACTATGTCCATATGAATGTACTCGTATATACGGTACCTACATATACTAAAATAAGATTTTTTACAATTTTTGTCTGTCTGTCTATCTGTCTGTCTGTTTGTTCCGGCTGTTAGAAACGGCTGGACCAATTTTGACGGAACTTTCACTGGCAGGTAGCTGATGTAATGAGGAGTAACTGACTTGTAGGCTACCTTTATTTTAGTAAAATTCTACAACTAAAGTCCACGCGAAAGTATATAGTCGCGGGCGTATTAAAATAAAGAATTAGTTATATTAAGAGCGGTCGCAGCAAGGTGCGAAATAAAAAGTAATAGTTTTCTAAACTAAATTATACGTTAATGTAATTATCTTAAAATCTAGTGATTCGCGATCGATGTTAGACCGGAATGTCTGTGCACCTGCAAGCCTCTCATTATATCACGCGCGCTAATCCCGTATCAGCAGATTCTCGAATTCGATATATTGCCTTGCCTATACAAGGCTAGGACGCTACAATATCCGGCTTTAATTTATATTTTCTGTTCCAAACGAAATAATAAAATAGATACATGTAACAAGTTTATAATCATAAAACAAGTGATGAAAATTAATAGTTTATAAGTTTAAAATAAAGAAAAAACACTAATAAATCGTTCCACTTTTATTTTTATTTTTTTTATTTCAATATAATTTTTTCTAACTTTTGAAGTTATAGGTACCTGTTTTGGCGCGTTTGGATGAGAGTAAATTTGTGAGCTGCGCGCGCAGGAAAGACATGATGAAGTTAGCCACAGAATAGAAATAATATCAACACTGAATATAGTTACAATACTTAGTGTCCATACTAGATATGTATATAGTACATAGATATCCATAAGCCAGTCAAGCCAGTGTTGTGAAATATAGTATTCATATGAATAAATCATTTTGAATATTAATTTAAAATAATTATTACGTCATTAAAACGTTTTTTATTTAAACAAAATATTTGATTGATTTTGTATTTGTCGTCGATTACTACTGCGTTTGAGTTACTTTAACTTTTTTCATACGCCAAAGAAGTATAACTTCTAACGTGTGTAAATAAGTACACACACTCTTCTTTTATTACTTCACAAAATATTCACATCTGTTTCTTCTTTCGTTCATAAAATCTCTTTCTGTATAAACTTTAGTATTACTGAAATTCTTATTCTTTAATGTCGAATTACTTTGCGAATGAGACGAGAAAACTATTTAGATTTTCCTGAAAAGTTTGTAGCAAAATGTCATACTAATTTATGCAGTGTAACTTCAGGCTTCCTAAAGAAGAAGGTAGGTAAACTACGTAGATTTTCGTGGCGTGCAATTTTCTTGACACATTTTTGAAATGGGCTAAACTGGGTTACATTCTACTGTGGCTCTCCGCACACGTATACCTTAAGATGTTAGAAAAAGTAACAAGGGCCATTTACTAAAAAGTAAAGCCTCGTATTTTTTAAATATAGGACAGATTACCTACTGCTCGTATTTTTTTAAATATGGAACAGATATAATCAAACTTTTTTTTGGTGTAGCGTAGTGGAGTAAGCCCAATGTTTCTCCAATAATAGGCAGACACGAGCCCACAAGTGGGACACAAAAAAGGGTTGTAGTCAACTTGGATATAAAGATACAAATAATTTTAAATCACTTTTATAATAAAAAAAGAACTTTCTTTTAATTGTTGTATGTCTTCGTTAATGTTTAAATAACGGTAGGTACTTATTCTGAAATTAGTAAACTATTCTTTGTAACTAAATTTATCCTTTAAAGTTCTAAAGCTATAACAATATACTACCGATCAGATAATAATACATTTAGTAAAAATCCTCAAAAATAGGCTGCGTATTTTCAATTTTAAAACTGGAGTATTAAATTTAGATTCTGAAATGGATTAACCAATGGCCAAAACCCATTCTCAAAACGAACGACAGAGAGTTGACAGCAAGTGAAGCCTACAGAGCTGTCACAGGATCAGGTAGATTTACGGCACTTTATAAATACCCTTTTGCTGTGACAATGAATGAAATACAATTTTAGTCTCACTATACTGGGAAATACTCACTATTCTCTCGTCAAAAATAATCATAACTGTAAAAAACACAAAGATTATAAACTTTTATAACACATTAACGCTTCGTTCGATATAAATAGTAAGATAGGTTGATGAAAGTGAAAATAGGTAAGCAAGATAATTCCATTTAGTTTCTTGTTTACGAAATCGACATTCTTTGTTATGTAAAACCAAAGTCAGGACCTTCAAGCTTTTGTCGGTTCCCTGATTATTTAATCCCCGCTTAAAGTATTAGTCGAATAAATGTTAGCGCTGTTGTTACTCTTATGACATACAAGCTGTATAGTAACTTCATAATAACGTCGAATTGTGAAATTGATAATATAAATTTACTGTTCTGCTTATTCTTCTATGTATTGTTCCACAAGTCAGAGTACTTACTCTCACATTTATCTCCCTCTTACTCTTGTGGCCACAACCATACGACCGTGCTTGGCGCGTTCTCTATTACAGCGTTTGCGAGTCTTTTTTCTAACCCCCTATACGGTAAACGAAGAACATCAGAAAATAATTTATATATGACTATACCTCATATATAAAAAAACCGCCAGCGGCTTCGCCTGCGTGGACCCGTTTAATGTATCCCCGAAAAAGGGCCTATGTGCTATTCCAGGCTATATTGCTATATTAAAATCACAGGCGTTTAGCCTGATGCTTCAACCGCCTTGACCCTATTACCCGTTTTCACGTAGTAATGAAGCATTTTCCCGCAGTAAAATCCTATATTACTCAGGATGAATGTAGCTTTCTAATGGTGAAAGAATTTTTGAAATCGAAACAGTAGTTTTTGAGTTTATTCATCACAAACATACACACAAAAATACAAATCTTTCCTCTTTATAATTTTAGTATAGAAGAAGTATAAGTAGATGAAAAAGATAACGGTAATTTTTATCTAAATAATAACTTTATCTCGGGATTGAAAAATCACCCTTTAATCAACGAATTCGATTTTTTAGGTAAAAAATAATGTATCTACAGGGTCAATGCACCCTTATAGATCCAAATTATTCAAAGTTAAAAAATATATAAAGTCAGTGGGAGAAACAAAACTGGCATACAGGTGACAAGGGTTTCAAGCAATTATGTAATTACAGTATCATGCATTTATAAATGCTGTAAATTGCCTGGAAATTATTCAAAAGCGGCATCAACTGGTGACAACTCCATTAGTGTTGTGAGCGCTGAATTCATTTCGAATAATGGACGTAAGTGACACATTGGTCGTTTGTCGATAAAAACAAATAAGCTGCTTTCATTTTTTTGAACTTTTACAACTCAAAAAGAGGCATGCAGACCATGTGGTGTTCATTGTTGCTTCACATTTATAGCCCACGATAGGATTCCTTTTGTTGTGTTTGTGTGTTGCGGATACCATACAAACATACATGACATAGGGACCAAGAACACCCAGACTGAGAACACAATTTTCAACTCGTTGTTCATATTAAAATTTAGCAGTGATTGCCGAGCGGTAAATAGCGCGGTCGCCGACTCGGAGATACCTACCCTGATAGTACTTGCCCCAGCGCGCAACTCAAAAAAATGTTGTGGGTTTATTGCTGCTCCACGGTAAGAAAAAAAATATTTATATTTATATAGCTTTCTATCGACATGCATGCCTAAAAGTTACTCATATTTTCTTTACGGTATAATGCACAGAACATATTAAAGAGGTTAGAATGGAGTTGTGGGCGGGGCAGACGCGCCAAGGATATGAGCAACGCTCATATCTCTAGAGAAACACACGATCGCGCTGCGATATGCGTGCTTGTGTGCGTGCTTGGGTGTGATTCGTTCATTTGAAATCGCGTGATTGTGCAGCGCTATGTTTGGCTAGATTTGCAATTGCGTAAGCTTCATCAAGCTGTATTTAAGTACAGATGTAGTGGAGGTAAAAGGTGAGGCTGGATCGACGACACCGGTTTTAATACGAACGAAGCATTATTGCCATTCTACCTCTTTCAATATGTTCAGTGGTATAATGTCACTAACCCGCACTTCGCCAGCGTGGTGGAACATGACCTTAATCCCTGTGTCCAGTGTGACACAAACACCCAGAGCAATAAAATGAATTTAAACACATCATTCAGATTTCTGCCTGCGGCATAATAGCCATTGCGCCATCGGAGCATAAATGATGCATCCTTTGTGCTCATTGCAGAGCACAAAGGATGTACTTTAAGGGTGGTTTGATAAGAATTTGGTTAGGTACTGATTAAGGGATCCCAATTCTTAGGAGCAAATTAACGATCTTTTATCTTTCGAATCTTTTATTCGCTGCCCGGACATTTGAGTCACCTACCGTAACGTCGTTATGGCCTTGTAAGTATTGTAGTAGTAAGTATTGTTAGCCTAGTTTTTAGGTAAACAATTAAAGAATAAATAAATAAAATATTGTTTATCGTAGTTGAATATGATGATTGATCATTGAAACTTCTTAACGGCTTACAGTAAGGGTGCGATCTGTGGCAGAATTTATAGCAGTTTCATTTAAAAGGCTCTGTCTCATATTAGCAGCACGTTTAGTAGGTCTAACTATGTATATTCAAAGAAATTATTCAGTGTAATTCAAATTCACTAAAAATAATTAACAAAAATTTTAACAAAAAAACAGACTTTAAAAGAAACCAAAACAAATTAATAAGCACTAAAAAGTAAAAAAAAAATTGCGTATTCTTCTTTAATTTAATAGTCAACTTCTCCCCTTCCGCCGCTGCTGTTCTCGCCTCACACCTCGTCAACTTGCGCGTGCGACACAAGCAAATCTCACCTATAACTACCTTTTTTTTGACGTGATAACGTCTTTAAAATCGTTTTAGTCGGGTGACATGTTCAGAAACTTGTGTCACACCAAAACCTCACGAGCGCGATCGCAGGTATAACGAGAGAGAGACGGACCGATCTCCCGTCTCGTCTCGAGCGCTGCCAGTCATTCCGTGAAACTTGTCACGCGGAATCCTCACGAGCGGAGGCTGGCATAGCGTTCGAGTGAGTGGACCGATCTTCCGTCTCTCTCACTCTAGCGGCATACAAACGAATGGAGATTTTCTCGTGCGGACGTTATCACGTAAACATCTCGATCGTACACCTACTTTACAAACAATTTGCCGTTTTTTTTTTTTTGTTAACAGGGGGGAAACTTTCAAAAGGTACCCAGTACCCTGGGGAGGGATACTGGGTTATGTGGGATTTTCACCACACTAAAACCCCCTCGATAGCCTCCTCGGCGCTTGTAAAGAGCCCCGGGATCTCCAAAGGAACGCACCAGTGCCTTTCTTGCGCATGAGTATGATCTCTTCTATTCTAACGGAGTGCCGCCACATGCACATACCGTTATTTCTTCCCGGAGCTGCTGGCTGGACGGCATCGACACGCAGCGCACGACCTCAGATTAGACTAGAGCTCGCTTGAGATTAATGTAAAATTCTACGAGTTGCAAGGTAACACCACGGAGACTCTATGGCAATATGCTCCTTTATATCATAAATTCTAAAATTCAAATTTGTCGAGCTTTATGCAGGTACTGAAACATTAGAACAGGTCCCAGAAGTAAGAAGGCATTCTCTCTCAATACTTACACGTCCTCGCGCTACTAAAAGGACCGTTAACATTTTTCACTGTGCTAATTTTATTCGAGTCATCCTGAATATATTACGTCCTATTATTACATCCACCCTCACTGCGCTTGAGGCCAACAATGAGGATTTTTTCTGTTTAAATTGTTAACATTAAATTTTGGGGAGTGCTAAAAATCTGATACAACGTTTTATTTCTCATTAAATCTCGCAACGTGTTTAGATTTTCCGCCAAGAGGTGTCAGAATCATTTAATGTTTCATACAATATTCAAAAAATAATTAGGGGCAATAAAGTGAGGAGGAAGAAAGATGAGTGGGAAAGATTTAAACGGTTGAATTATTAATAGGCATAAATGCCCAGAGATTTAACTCAGCGTAATGCTTTCTTAAGACCCTGTGGCAAGAGGGAAAAAATATTTTAGTAGATATGCATAAGTATGAACATTGAACATCGTTATTACTTCTCCTTTTAAAAGTTTTTGCAGCTAGACCAACAAATTATTACACACCTACATAGAACAAGGTTTAAGTTAGATCATACGAATTTAAATACACATATGTTCCAAATTAAACATTGAAATCTCTTGTCTTGAAATCTTGATGAATTTAATCAAAATTCTGCATCTTTTCATTTCTATTTTTAAATCAAAACTTGTGCACTTCGCCTTTTCTTAGAAAGTTGTGGTAAATAATTTAGGCACTTTTATTTATTGAAATATATAATTGATAGTTAATTGATAGTTGACGGATATTAATTTTAGTATTAAATTACTATTTGTCATTTGAACCTTTTTATTTTGAATATTTTTAATCATAAATTCCATTAATAAACGTTACATGGCACATTGCATTTTAGAAATAGCTTCAAAGAAAAAACAAAGTGTACAAGTTGAGGGAAGATTGTCATTCTTCTAATTCGTAGATCTATTCCAGGCGATGACAATAAAATCTCAGTATATTTTTATTTAAACTCATAGCTCTGGATATAATTTCATTAATTTCTTGGCAACTTACGTTTCTCTTCATTTACATCGCTGGAAATTGAGTCAAAGAACTTCTCGCGAATTTATTGCATAATTCTACCTGAAACAAGAAGAAAATGTATTAGTGCCATTCTATCTTCTTACGGTAATTGAATTGGAGATTCGAGTATATTGCATTATCGTACGCTTTTGTTGAGTTTTATGGGAACCGTTCAGTAAGAGAATTGGCATGGAAATGATTCATTCCTATTGTTTTATATGGTTTTATAATTACTTAACAATAGCCATAACCATTATCTTTCTGAACAGCGTCCTTTGATCTCCATTCAAATCTACATAATGCGAAATTTAATCCATATACAAATATAGTATCAATACAGTAAATAACACTCTACAAGGAGTGATTGTTCTGGTAACTATGTATAGAGGTAAACAGGTAAATTATTTATTCTTAACTTAGGCATATAGGTATGTGTATAGTATCGAATAGCTGCTTAATATAATCCATACTTAATATTATAAATTCGAAAGTAACTCTGTCTGTCTGTCTGTCTGTCTGCTACTCTTTCACGCTTAAACCACTGAACCAATTTTGATGAAATTTGGCATAAACATAGAAAGGACGTTGAGAAAGAACATAGGCTACTTTTTCCGCGGGAAAATATCTCATTCCCACGGGAAGCAAATAAAATGCGCCGTGTAGTGTTATAAATACACTACATATTATTACTTACTTCATTCACGTCCATTATCATATTTTACAACTTATATTCTTTGGTTTTATTCTTATACTTTGCTTTTCCTTATTATTTCTTAACAATTATTTACTTTCTGTGTTTGTTCATTTACATTTTGACGCAGCTATTAAAATTGTCATGTCTGTCTTTTATGTTTCTTATTTTTTTTTATTCATTTTACGGCATTGTATAAAAATCCTTTTAGCCATTCAATATTAAATGAAAAGAAAAAAAATATGTTTCTTATTTCATTTCATAGATTAATAAAGTATAGTATAGTCTTTGGCTTATTCATGTTTTTTGTATTATAATTATTATAAATTGTTATTTTTAAATAATAAAATATGTTCTTATTGCTGTTCGTTAGTCTGGCAAAAAATCAAGAACGGCTGGACCGATGTGGCTAATTTTGGTCTTAAAATATTAGCAGAAGTCCAGGGAAGGTTTAAACGGTGAGAAATTTTTGGGAGCATTGCGAAATTAATAGTAAAATAACTTATTTTATTTTCCTTTATAAACTGTTGTAACAGTAATTGTCGAACATTGATTCTTCGCGCCATCGTCCAATAGTTAGACATAGTCTGAATAACAGTTCATCTGTCACTTTTCGTTTTTATTTTTTTATTTGACAGTAACATAAATACTCTTTGAGATGATAAAGAAACTAATCCTCTTACAAAAATTTTGAGGCAGGACAACGTCTGCGGGGTCCACTAGTATTTAAATAAACAAGTGTGCTAAAATGCAAATAAAATTATTTTTAACGAAGACATAGGTACTGCCGACTATGTCAGTAAACGAGCAATTATTACTTCGATTGCAATCAAGATTAAGATTAAAATTTATAAACATTTAACTCAGAATTTTCGCCTAACCTACATGTCAGTTCTATGTAAGGTTCTTTAAGCTTCTTATAATTACTTCATATTTTCATAAGAAATTCCTTTTAATTTGAAAGTAATGAGTTGATAATAAATATCACTACTAAATGTTATTCCAAAATAAAACAACAAAAACCATTTTGCAAATACGTACAGACTAGAACGTAAGATGCATAATGTAGCAAAATCCACAAAATATTTAATAAATGGCAACACTTCCGACTGGAAGTCATTAAACGGGCAACATTCATTACTTCGCTTCCAATCAATGGGCACATGTCGACTTCGCCGGATCGAGGAGGGTCTATTTCCGGGCGTTTAGCCGAAACAATCAAATAATATCACGTTTCGATTAGTTTCCGTCTTAATTAATCTTCAGTTACACGATTGTTCAATTCAGACACCCCTGCCTTAGTTTTTGGATAGCAATGTCGTAGTTAAGGCGAAGAATTAAGATGGTTCCTAGATTTCCTTAAGGCTCTTTGATAACATAAATATAATCTTTACTTATTTAAAAGAAATTACTTATCCCCAACTTGTAATGATGACGATGATGTCAATTACCAACATTACCCATATATAAAAATATATATATTTAAGTAGGATGAGAGTACCTATTTTATTATAGTGTGTCTATATGTGTCTATATATTTATTCTAGTATGCAGTATTTAGTCCATGGTTGTTGATTGATTTTATTAAAACGCGTTTATTCTTTCCTTGGTTTACTGGTGGTAGTTTGGTACATGAAGGGTAAATAAAAATACTGTCCAAATGCGAATCGGACTCGCGCACCGAGGGTTCTGTAAAATATCTTTAATATATTATGATGGTACTAAAAAAATACGGTTTTCGCATTTTTCTTTATCTGTGCGTAGTAGACGTTGCTTCGTATCAAATTTTATGATTCTGAGTTTACGGGAAGTACACTTAGGGGTTTTGATTCCTTTGCGAGTGTCGAAAATTTGCAGAAATTTGTGGCATAAACAGTTGTATCTTTTGATTTCGATGGCTTAAAGTTTGATTTTTTCACAGCTCCAAGGGACAGTAGACCTGAGTATTTGATATAAATTCCAGCTTGCTACTTCCACGCGTTCCTGCGAAAAAGGGTCTTGACAGACAGACCGACGGACAACTAACTGACCCTATAAAGGTTTCTAAAAAAGTATACAATGTATGCTGCATTATCTTAAGATTTAATGAACACAAAAAAGACGATTAAATTTAAAGAACCCTACAATCAGTACAATCGAATACGAATTAACAACGACTACGACTAAATTATTACTATGCACTAATGTAATAACTAATTTTACAGAATCCCGATATTAAAATAAAACATCTATCTTAAAACATTAACTCAGTAAACATTGAAGCGATAATAATAAAATTTGGCTTTAAATCAGTAATGATATTACGACTGAAACAGTGAAAGACAGCTCAATTTCCGAAGCATTCAGCCAAAACAATCCAATAATAGCGCGTTTCATTGCTTCCCAATACATCCATCCAGGTACGTCTCCCTGACAAACATCATTATTGACCCATGAGGCTAATACTCGTATGTAGGTATTTCATATATCGAAAAATATACATAAAATAAAGTAACAGTCTGATGTTTCTACATTGTACATAGGTATTAAATAAAAATAAAAACCAATATGAAGGGGGCTTTATTACAAATTGGAAAGTATATCTTTTTTTTTGTCTGTCCAATTTCTGTACGCGCATACCGTAAAAACAATTGCATTTAATTAATTGCTTACATAAAATTTCAACTACCTTATAAACTATTACATTAACTCCATACACGTGCAAGTGATAGCATTGCGATTTAAATCTACAGGACTTTATGAAACAAGAGCAGACCGTTCCATTTCCGAAACGTTCGGGCGAAACAATCCAATAATAGGCCGTTTCGATCGTCCCCAGTATATCCGACCCGGTTAAGCTACCTGACGTGAAACATTAATGACCCATCAAGTCACTTGTTTTAAATACCCGTACTGCAACAGTTCTAGAATAGTACTACCTTTTTTATTGCTCCAAAATTTGATACTGAATTAAAAGTTGCTTTTTATACACTTAGTATATTATAGTATATTATTTTATAGTCTTAGTATTTTATATTCTTAGTATATAGTGAATAACTTGTAACAAAAAGAAAAAGAAACTATCTTATAAAACATCAATTCAACAAATTTTACAGCCATACTTTTGGCGTTAATTCTACACGACGTGATGAAAATATGAGGACGTGGTTCGATTTCCGAAGCGTTCAGCCTGTCAAATCTAATCATAGGCCATTTCGATCGTCCCCAGTATATCCGACCCGTTTAGGCTACCTAACGTGAAACATAAATGACCCATCAAGCTACTTGGTTTAAATAAATACCCCAGATTCTAAAATGTAGTACTTCCAAAATAGATCTTTTTGATGGATCCAGAATTTTATATTGAGTTTTAAGCATTTAATTTTTTACTTTAAAATATTCTTTTAAAATATAAAATACAAATGCTTTATATAGAATAGACAATATAAATTAATGTTCAAGCGATAGTACACAACTTTATGGGATAGAATACAGTTTAATTTCCGAAGCTTTCAGCCGAATATAATAATAGGCCGTATCAACTGTCCCCAGTATATCCGCCCCGGTCAGACTAAAATAATTTCTCTAGATCCCGATTGTAAGAGTTCTAAAATAGTATAACCTTTTTATTTGCTCTGGAATTAGGCACTGAATTTAAATCTTTAATTTTTGTACTTTTAGTATAAACGCAAAACCAACCAAAAATTGCACATTGCGATTATCTCCATTATATTCGACCTGCATTATGATTAGGCTACCTGACGTGCAAAATTAATAACTCATCAGGCTACTTGGTTTGAAAAATAGACATATTAAACTGCTCTATGAAGATTCACCTCAATAAATGTTCGAAATGCTGCACGGCATTTTTAATTGTTGATATCACTGAGTGATCGATGCTTCGGCCTAAATAATTCTAGATTAGCTCATTTCTAGCGTTTCCAGTTTATCTTACCCAGTTAAGTTACCTAAGCAACGTTACTGACACATCAGGTCACTTGTTTTACTTGTAAATAGCCTTGCTTCACTCTAGACTAGACCGTAACTTCTACAAGAGTTTTATGTTGCATCTAGAATAGATCTTCGCTATTTTAAGCGTTATTTTGTATTGTTGCTAAAATACCTGTAGCTTCAGTTCTTGTTATAATTGTATACTTAGTTGGCATTTCAGAAACACTAATGTTTTGTTCGCAATGGATAATATTTGGATGGTAATGCCGCAAGTACTTTTGTTTATTTAATTACTGTTAATCTAAATAATTATAGTCCGGCCAACGATACGAGATAAAGAATGTAAACAAACGGACCGTCACCAAGTTACTATTGCGAGAGCGAGCAATTATCATCTCTGTCCTTATCATTCATACGCAGTAATGGCGTCAGTTAGTCGATGACAGCTGTTTCGTGGTACAGGAAAGCAGTCAGTACCGCAGTTGTCAACATTTGGTCGAGTTTTGACGCGAAGTCGAAAAAGACAATATGTTGTGCTCTTGTTTTATTTTCATGTTCTTGGTATATCTTTGAGTAATTGTAATTGGGATTTAGAAGACGCAGTGGTATAAAGTCACGTACTCCTAAACATACAACTAATCAATTTATTCGAGCAGTGATTGTGGAGCGGTTAAGACCGCGGTTTCCGACACGGAAATACCGAGTTCAAACCTTCGGCGAGCACCTTTGGCAAAATAGTTTGTTATGTGCGTATTTTCCGCTGCTCCAAAAATATGATTTTTAGAATTGCGGTGTCACTTTCTCAGATAGGTATTTGGAAGAAGTGTTGTAATAAATAATAAATCACTACATATTTTAAAACAAATTCGCTTCCCACCGCTTTCCCGCGTCCCATACATTAGATCTTTAAAACTACCCAACGGATTTTGAAGCGGTTTGTTTTAAATAGATAAAGTAATTTCTGAGGAAGGTTAGGGTGTATAATTGATTATGTTTTTATGTAACTAGACTAAAACATAACGATTTTTGTCACAAATCTTGCCTACTGGTAGAGTTATATTCTCTTGCGCCGCGTTAACCAGCGGAGAAACATTAAAGTGATGTTCTAGAGAATTGTAGATGTATAAATTTGCTATACAAAAGTCCGCATTAGTGTACTCTATCTCTTACGGTTGACTTAAAATAACTACTTTTATGAGTAAAATGTTAATGAAAAATATCACGTTATCTCGAAGCTGTTTTATTCTGTTCAGTATTAATCCTAATCTAAATAAAAACGTTAATTAGCTTCGTCAATTAAGATTAAAATTGTACAAAATGTAATCAAATAAATACTTTAGAAGATGATATTTTTTTTTACCAAAAATCATCACATCCCCCGGCGCGCAAACTCCCCCGCGCGTCTATTTTATGCCTTTAGTACTTAAATAGGTTTTTGTAAAGTAGATTTTAATGTATATGGCTCGAGCGAAGCTGGGCCGGGTCGCTAGTATATGCTATGTATTAAATTTATTCTAATAAAAATGTTTTGAACTCCTGAAACTTTGTTTACATTTTTTATCTCGTCTCCTTGGCCTTACTATACTTATTTTATTGTTATTTTTCCTTCCGAAAGATGGAGTTACCTATTGTGTACGGCTGTATCAATTTTTTCAATAGAGTAGTAGACGAGCATGCAGGCCACGTGGTGTTAAGTGGACGTTGCAGCACATCAACATCTCATCACTGTCGTCTCATTTAGGTGTGGCCAGTAGCTGCACCTTTCCATTTGGGGAAAGGCTAGTAAGGTAAAGCAACATAAATGCTTTAAGAAATTGGTGCATATCGTTTTTTACATCCCTTACTAATTACTTTACCTTATCAGTGTAAATACAGCTACGTCTGACACAACGATGTGGGAGTCAGATATTAGACGTTGCTCACAAGTTTAAGACGGCATCCTTGTATAACTAAGAGCCGCAAAGCCTGTGCAGAGCCAATGTTGGGCTTGGCAAGGAAATATGATGCACAATAATCTTCAAGCTAAGCTATTGGACCCTGTCGAGGGTCTTAACTCTAGAACACAACTGCGACTCGAATAGTTGCCAAGAATCCTCGTATCTTATTCTATTTTATAATAAACTATTATGGTTCGCCCGGGGAAGTATCACTGCTGCACCCACTTCTGCCGTGAGCAATTCTATTGTGTTTCGGTGGAAAGGTGCAGTTGCCGGCCACACTTACATGAGGCGACCACCAGCCTCCGGAGTAGCAGCGCAACTGCATACGACCTCAGATAAGACTTAACTATGCTTGCTTGAGGTTGTATGTAGATTACCATGGGCCGAAGTGACCACTTAACACCACGTGGCCTGCATGCTCGTCTGCTACTCCATTCAAATAAAAAAATCTATGCCTTCCAACACTACAAAATACATGACACTAGAAAATATAGTGACTTACAAATCCAACAAATAACTTTGAACTTCTACTCCGATATTAATTATTTCACTACCAAGAAATTTGCTCTGCTGCAGGACGGATTAATCTTAGAAAATGGAAAATGAAAATATGAATCCTTTGTCCGGAGGCTTAAGTTGTTAATATGTCAAAGCTAGCACAATATGAGCTGCTTTCTAATGCCAGCTATGATTAAGATGTGAAACTCGAAAAGAAATAAGAAATGTTTTGCTTAAACTCTGAATTTCATCCTCATTACCCTATTTATTTTACATTTCTACTTTACAATTTATATTCATATATAAATTGTATAGAGTTCATACTCTATAGAGTAAAATATTTCTGCATTTTGGTGCCTCCATTTCTATATTAAGCTGACATCGTGCAACTCACGATAGCGGATATAGAAACAGAATATAAGCCTGACAGCTTAGTGTCTTCATATTCAGTATTTGATTTGAAATAAATTTATAACTTAAAATTGTTATGCTACATGTATTGACGTTGACATGGAGTATACGAAAGTAATATAATGACCATAATAAATTTAATATAATATAATTAAAATTATCTAATTAGTTATTTGGTAAATTTAAGAATGCTTACGTATATTCTTTCTTGCTTGTCTTCTCTAGTTGGAAGGTATTATTGATCCGTACATAATTACGAAGAACTTTTACTTTTTTCTTTCGGAAAATCAGATGTAATTAAATATTATATTAACAATTAATTATATTAACAATAACAATATTATTTTAAATATTAACTAACGTCAAGCACCCCGATAGATCTTATTTTAATTCTATTTTATACTGTAAATTATTAAACATTTTATTGTCATTACATAATCATATAATGTACTTAGTAGAATTTTGAACCTAAGTATTTATATTAACCTGTGATTTAGTTTTTTTTTTGTATTTTATAAAAATTAAATAAACCTTTCTGCTTCATTACTTAAGGACTGTTTTGACATATCATTTTATTTTTCTACATTTCATTTTCTCATAAATCATATTTATTCTTACGTCTGCCATTGCTTTCCTTCTTCTTAATTTGTAACTCCATTCTGATTGTGAACACTCACACCAACTGTTTTCCGCCGCTTCCTTTGTTTGCCTTGAGGAGTTCACAAGTCGGCGGAGCCATGTGGTTGCAAAATTAACTGTTATTTTTCGCAGGGTCCAATGTTCGGGATTTCAAGTTGGCCACCTGATAAATATATTTGGGATCTGGATTGCGGAAACTTAATACTGCCAAGCGGATGCAACTACGCTGAGCTACCCTAGGACCACGATTGTGACCTAACAGACTTCGAGAACTTCCACGAGGTCACCGACAGGGGAGTACCGGACCTGGGACGATAAAACTAGACGGGCATAAACCACTTACGATCCAAAACTTGTGCTTTTGTTTTTTGAAGTTATACTTCTTTTGGCGCGTTTGAATGAGAGTAAATTTGTGAGCTGCGTGCTTAGGAACGACATGATGAAGTTAGCCATTGAATAGAAATAATATTACAGTACTAATAATATGTAGATAGATATTCATAAGCCAGTCAAGCCAGTGTTGTGAAATATAGTATTCATATGAATAATTAATGTTGGATATTAATTTAAAATAATTATTGCGTTAATGAAACGTTTTTTATTCAAACAAAATCGTTTTGATTGATTATTTGACATATTTATCGTCGATTACTACTGCGTTTGAGTTGTTTTAACTTTTTTCATACGCCAAAGAAGTATAACTTCTAACGCGTGTACATAAGGACACACACTCTTTTTTAATTAATAAATCGTGTATACAGTTAGGGTGGCTTGTTTTTTTAAAAACCTTGTTTTTTGTACACCGTATACAAATAGAAAACAATTTTAAGTCTGTACTGAAATTTTATTCCGGTGCCCCGATGTAGAGTCTGATATCTTAACTACTCAACTTGAGTAATCAAAGATTTGTTTCAATGCTGAAATATTTATTTTAAAACTTCCTTAACTAGTTTAGATACTATAAAACATCATGTTACAAAAAGTGAGAGTGTTGAGCGATAACAGGCATAGAAACAGTATGAACGTAGAGCTTAGCGGTTATCGCCTGGCTCACGCTTCTATGGACTGAAAATTCAATGGCATTTGATATTTGAATGAGACCGTTGTGCAATTAAGCTTTTTAGCGCTAAACAAAATTGTAATAACAGACTCGTATAATCAAACGTCATGTCTCTATAAGCAGTGAGTGTGCAGTAAGCGATAACAGGCATAGAAGTAGTATAAGCATGGCTTAACGGGTGCTATCGGCTGCCACACTCTTCGACAGGTTTAACTTTCAATGTCATTTGATATATGAATCTGACTGTTATGCTATCTATCTTTATTGCATAACAGAGAATCAAGAGGTATTTTTTTAAAGTAATATGTTCCTCTGCGAATCTTCGGGTGTAAGAAGCAAAGCTACAGCTCACGTAGCACAACTAAATTTGTGGTTTGGATCTTATCAGTTTTTCACTTCAAAACTAGATCAACGAAAGATATTTTACAAACTAAATGAGAAAAGTTATTTTTAACTAGTACTTAACTTCTAAAATACAAAATTGAAACATCTTTTGAAGGGCTGCTTGTTTTTTTTTTTTTTTTTGTTAAACCATGCAATTGTAGTTCTCTAGTCTAAATCTACTCAACATCAAGCCCAAACGGGCACGTTAAGGCGATGACCGGAAAAAATTACATTCATTAATATTTTGTATTCATTTTAGTATTATCACCAATACGTCGTCATCTTTCCAGTTGCTATATACCAGAAAAAAGAGACAAGAGCATTTGCATTAATAAAATTGCACTCATTTACTGTACAAATTAAAGACAAAGACTTTTATTTGCACAAATATGGGTGTTTACAAAAGGTCTTTTTCATGAGGTATGCAAATATTACAATAATTAAAACTTAACTAATTACAAATTCAAATGTACATTGAAACAAATTTCTTTATTATATAATACTTATTTATTTATACATTTATAAATAGATTATTATTATCATTATTTATTACCATATTGCACCTTTTTATCGATATTTTTTTTATTAATTTATTTTTTTATTTTTATATTTCGGATCGGATCCGTTCGTCGGCTTTGGGCACCCATATTGCAGGGTTTTTGTATACTAAGAGGAAAAAGCCGGCGGAAAAAAAACCTCCCAAGTTTTTATGGAATTCCTTTATGACCTTGATGTACTCAACTTTTAAGCAAATAAAATAATTTGAATTTGACGTTTTATCGTTTAAAAAATCAGTGACCGAGTAATATGCCTTTTCTAGTAAATACTTTTTAAGTTCCTTTTTAAACTCGTTGCCCGCATCATTGCCCAAATTTAAACTCCCATTGCAGGCATAGAGACAATTTCAGCATAATATGGGACATAACGCGATCTATCGACCAACTAACACTACTACATACTTTGCATTCAGAGTTGGACTTTGATTTTAAGAGACTACTTATTAGTTATAATAATTATAACGTTTGTAGTAAAAGTTACGTACGATATACATTTTGAAAATAAAATGCTTTAATAATAATATAACTTAAGCTAAAAGGTATTTTAAATGAAAATAGCAATATAAATTCCATCGGACAAACACGTTATTATATTGCTATAAGCAGAGAGCGTGATGTACGATAGTAAGCCTAGACAGCGTAAGCATGGGGCTTACTGCGGACTATCACTGAGTGCACATTTGTTCAGACTTCCACACACTCCAACTCTTGGGCTTACTGAGTGATGTACAAAATAATCTTGTGTTGTATTGTTACTTGATTTATATTTACTTTGTTATCGAGAAATGGACTCATGCTACGGACTTATTTCAGAGATGTAATTTGGAAGAGGTTTTACTTTAAATGGAAGAAAATATTTTACCTTGAGAGTTGGAACTATGTAAATTATTTGAAAACTTTTACATGGAAATTCTAAATAACCAAGCATACAATGCAGGTAGAAATTACATGGTGTGACTTTACAGCTTATACGGTAGTCACAATTAAGGGAGTCAATCTCAGGATCAAAAATATATGCGAGTATATTTTAGTGATTTTATTTTATATTTTCATTAATTTATCAGCAAGGTAAACGAAAATTAGTTTCAGTGTTAAATTACCATTCGTTTTGAAAGCATATTTACTTACTTTTAAATCAAAAATTAACAAAAAGGCACATAATGTTGTTCAAGTATTAAACTTATCCTATAATAAAAAACCAACGCACCACTTCAAACTAACCATCTCTTATGATCCTTCAATCCGTGTCTTGGCAAGAGAATGATAAATTCATTAAATCCCAATTTCTCTTATTGCTCACTTATCCGAAGATCAAATAAACAAAATTAGAGACGCTTACAGCAAATGAATGTAGTTCAAGAGATACTAAACATTCAGCGATGCACCATAAATTGACCTATGTTGGCATCTCTTACGATCAAGAACATTAAAACGCCTGATAATAATTTCTAAGATAATGCTCCTGCATGAATATGTCGCTGTTTTGATTTACTTAATTACGATACATTTATAATTCCTAGCACTGTGATATTTACTGTGCAATAAACAGACATACTATCACCTATACCGGTCGTTGTTGATAGCAATACTCTCGAAGTTGTCGACGAGTACATATACCTGAGACAAGCAATCCGTATGGGGAAGTCCAGCTTCGAGAGAGAGGAAACTCGTAGAATCCAACTTGGTTGGGCAGCGTTCGGGAAATTACAAAGTGTTCTCGTCCAGAATACCTCAGTGCCTGAAGTCGAAAGTTTTCGAGCAGTGTGTGTTGCCAGTGATAACCTACGGCGCTGAGAGGTATTCTTTTACAGTTATCCTTTTCCATAAGCTCAGGGTCGCTCAGCGAGCGATGGAGAGAGCTATGCTTGGTATTTCTCTACGCGACAGAATTCGTAATGTTGGAATCCGTAGAAGAACTGAGGCTACCGATATAACTCTCAAAATCTGCAAACTGAAGTGGCAATGGGCATGCCATATAGTTAGGAGGACCGACAACCGACGGGGAAGAAAGGTCCTTGAATGACGACCACGTCGGCAAAATGTGTACAGGCCGCCCTCCAACCAGGTGGACTGATGACCTGAAGAAGACAGCGGGCAGTCCCTGAATTCAGAAAGCCCAGGGCAGGGAGGAGTGGCGAACGTTAAGGGAGGCCTATGTCCAGCAGTGGACTATAAAAGGGTGATGGATGGATGGAAACAGACATAATAATATGATTTTTTAATAGAGTTGCAGACAAACGTGCACGTGCAGTTAAGTGGTCTGATGATCTGAAGAAGACAGCGGGCAGTCGCTGGATTCAGAAGGCCCTGGACAGGGAGGAGTGGCGAACGTTAAGGGAGGTCTATGTCCAACAGTGGACTATAAAAGGCTGATGGATGGAAACAGACATATGATTTTTTAATGGAGTTGCAGACAAACGTGCACGTGCAGTTAAGTGGTGGAGCTGAAAGAAGCCTTGTAAGCCTGAAACTTGACTGAAGTTTTATGGAGTTACGCTGCTATTTCGGAGGCCGATGGCCGCCAAATGTAAGTCTGGCCGACAACGGCATACTACCACCTAAATACAAAGTTCTTCACGACAAAAATACATGCAGTCCCCGATTGAACCCTTGCAGTTCTATTACCTCATAAAATAATCATAATTTAGTAATATTTAATTTAAGTACTGACCTTTCAAATATTATTTTTTATGGGATCGCTAAAACCACAGAAATATCGGAAATCTACCTCTAACTAAGTTTCATATTTCAAATTAGCTAAGTAGTTTACTGTAATCATTATACAATACTATAGTAAAATATTTTTTACAAACAATACATATATAAGAAAGGACAAACCTCAAGGAAAACACAAAATTATTTGACTTTACGAAAATGATAATTTATAAGGTTTTGTGCAAAACGTGAAAAGATAAACATTTTTACTCCACAATAGGTGGATACCGTAAAATAACCACTCAACAATGACATTGTGCGGATGCCCTATTTCCTCGGCATTAAACTATACCCTGGACAATGAATAGGCCGGGAACCGCATGCTATTCAATACGTAAGACTGTCGCAGATATTTTCACAATCTTTTAAGAAATTCTAAATGTAAAAAATATTTATGGAAGCTCCAGGTGCCTAAAGAATCTTGAGGATAAACTAAGCTTAATTTTCTGTACAAGCCTAAGATTCAAAAGAAGGCGCAGTAAGAAATGTCAAGTGCGAATCAAAGCAAGAGTACGTAGAATTTATGCATTATTTAAAAAAATCTACGACTCGTATGGCGCAATGGTTACAATGCCAGACTGAAGTCTGGAGTTTTCGAGGGTCTTCGGTTCGATTCCCGGAGAATTTAATGATGAATTTCAGTTTCTGTTC
This sequence comes from Pyrgus malvae, assembly GCA_911387765.1. Classification (NCBI taxonomy): domain Eukaryota; kingdom Metazoa; phylum Arthropoda; class Insecta; order Lepidoptera; family Hesperiidae; genus Pyrgus; species Pyrgus malvae. The sequence goes on from OU426955.1 coordinate 10,422,135, forward strand.
TCGGTCTGGCTGTTTGTGTTCCTGTCTTTATATGTATCCATAGCACACGTAGGAAATCCAAGGGTGGGATCGCATCATTCGCATCGATTGCATCCCGGGATCCTTTGGGATCGGGAGTCCGACAAGGGATAACTTCTTCTATCGACACCACTAGATGGAATGATAGAAATTATCCGAATCGGTTATGAATGGCGGAGTTCTAAAGTTACCAACAAAGAAGGGCTGAATAAAAAATGTTTGCTACTTCATATCGATAAAAAAACTTGAATATGTATCTCTATTTGGAATTAAACTTGCCCGAATTTTTCCAAAAATTTAATGACTTGCATCGACCGAGAATGTTACAAAAACTCTTTAATCTTCTGTTTTCTTTGTCTTGATCTTTTAATAATTCCAACAACTCTCCCAAATTTTTCCATCAGCTGACTGACTCATATTAACCAAAATTGTGACTATGTATTTTGTTATTTTGGACTATTATTTGTAAAAACAATTGACTTCTTCATAAGATGTTTCTAAAATTCTCCAAAACCCAATAAAGTAGCTCTAAACCAGCGGCAATAATTACTTTCAAAAAATATTATTATGTAATAAACAAGTAATTTTAACTTTAGCTGAAACTTTATTAAAAATAAATAAAACTTTTCGAATATAAGTGACTCTACAATTCTTTGAAGAGTTTCTATAATTCTAGCGAAAATCACAAATAATTCATACTAATTAATTTAAAAGGTAAATTACTTTTACCTTCTGAGATTAACAAATATTTATTTCATAGTGTGATTATCTTATAACTTACCAGGTATTATATACTATTTCTTTACTATTTCAGAACTTAATCGCAGCTGTATCATGATACGATGTCGAAGGCCTTCAAGCTCTACTTACTCAGAGAATATTATAGAAAACCACTACATGACTGCGCGCCTGGTATTCATAAGTTATTACGATATTACAAACATTCCCGGAAAAATATCCAAAGCGGGCCAACTATAAAATGTTTCAAGTCGCAAGTAAGTCTATTGGAATCTTAACAGTTCTTATTCAGCTCGAGTATTTTTTTTAGTGTAACATCCTTATAAAAGTTTATTTAGTTCCCAAAAATGCTCCCAGAAAGATAATTTTATAGTCACTGTGCTTTGATCCATGTGAAGGAATGCTTAACCAAAGGGGATACATTATCTTAACTTGTACGCAAACAAGATAAAGAGTCTCTACAGCGTCATGTATGAGAAATGTTATCTGATTATTTAATAGGTATAATGCCGTTTTGTTTGCGTTAGCTACGAAATATAGTAAAGAGGTCAACGATCCGTGATGATAATATAAGCGGGTACATTCCGATGACAGTGATCGATTGTTGGGAAGACCTTAGCTTGTGTAAACATCTTCATGGGACTGAAGACAGAAAAATCTGCGGTGAAGCGATTTACCTGCACGACAGCGCAAGATGGATCGGAGAATATTTATCATCATTGTCTCAAAAATCAACCTTATAGATCTATGGACACGACAAGGAAATTCTCTAGAAATATAAGATATTTTTCTTTTAAAACATTCAAATATTAAATTTCTTGCGAAACAGACAAACCGCAATTTATCATTTCCGAAATATAAAGTTCCCTTCAAATAAATTTGAGTAGAATGGCAATTTAAAGACATATCGTTTAAAGAATGGGGCCATGCCATGGCTGTGGTCCATTTAATTTGATCTAAATATTGACAAAGTATGCAAATATGCGAATTTAGATAACATTTTATACGAGTGGTATTTTCAGATGGTTTATACATCATTACATGAAATAGTTTCTAATTACAGATTGTAGCAAAGTTCCGTTATGTACTGCAACTTTTTATGCGTCCCATTACTGAGCAGGGATCCCTCCACATTATTGAGGAGGACTTACTTCACCCCTGCTTCAATGCGGATTGGTGGAGGTGCGGGTTAGTTGCCAATAGTTAAGGCTAGATATTAAACAACCAGGGCTGACGGCTTAACGTGCCCTCCGAAGCACGGAAACAAGCATGAATTGCCTCTAGCGCAGGCCCCCCAAAATCCATCAGTCATTCGTAGACGGATGGCGAAACAAGCCAATTTGGGGTACCTCTTCCCCCAAATTTCTTGGTGACCCCCCACCCCCCAAAATTTCTTGACGATAAAATTGAAGGCTGTGACCGCGCCCGCTCTAGCGGTCACCCATCTCACACCCGACCGCGGTTTCGCTGAACTGAGTGGATCGCTTTCGTTCTACGCCGATACAAAATAGCTCGTAAGAACGTGAGCGTTGTTGTAAACCAGTAGATAGCATACCACCAGACAGTGTCGCTAAACGAGAGATCATAAGATAACAATGTCATTTTGGTTGAACACTTCACCCATTGCAGTAACTCTAACGTATCGATATCAACATTCCCTACATAAGTACACCTATCTCTCAATAAAAATTCTCATCAAAAGCACAAATGATTTCATATGACTTGACACAAAACGATTAAAAATTTCTTTGCTAAATTAATCGTCATCGTTTCGGTTTCAAAATGAAGACTTTGTATTTCATAGCAACTAACTCAAAAAGGGCGCGGTGCAAACAGATCTCATATCGTGTACAGTGTACATTCAATATCAGTCTGTATGGAAAAAAGCCTTAGAAAAATGCGTAGTGTTTAAAAAGTTCGGTGCGGCGTACGTTCAGGTACGGTACTAGTTAGGTAACATGTATGTTGGAATAAATGGCTGCTATAAACAATAAGAGTAGGTATGGATTCATAAAACAAAAATTTAGTAAAAGTATGCGAACATTAAGTTAAAATTTTTGTGATTGTACCTCCATTATTCCCATTATTGGGGAGGTCTGGAAAGCTCCAGACCTGATGTAAGCACTCCAGGTGGAGTAAGCACTCCACCACGCTGCTCCAATGCGGGTTGAAATTATTACATTATTATTAGTTAGATTAGTTCAATTATTAGCTTTTACATGAGTACTTAAATAAATAAAAATTTAAATTTTTGAAAGGCGCAATATGGAATCACATAAAAATAATAATAATAATATTGATATAAATGTACATTTTTATAAATTTTGTTATTATTAAGTTTTTTTCTTTTATCTATGTAATATTTGTTATTAAGTATTTTTCTTTTATCTTTATAATACCACATGAAGGTACATATGGTGTACAATATGTATTAACAGCTCTTGTAAACACCCATATTTGTGCAAATAAAAATCTTTGTCCTTGTTTTTGTTGTTAGACTAAAAATATTTAACTGAATCAACCCCATGCTAACAGTGTTCTGCTTTGTCTAAGTTTAAATAAACTCTACTGAGATCTAAAATTAACGGATCGCTTAGCACCGTTTACGAAACAATCAATTGTCATGGGCAATGACCTGTCGAGCAAGCCAACCGAATCGCATAATTAGATACTCTTTTGATCGGCTATTAGTAGGAGTATCTCTTTCAATATTGGTAAGTTGACCCGTGTTTAACGGTGACATCATAATCAGACAACACATTTTTTGATTATTTACGCATTATGAAAAGGTCTCTTATTTATTGAATATTTAAAAGATTCCTAAATTATTCTGACTGTAATTGCAGCACTTTATGGCGGTCCTATTTACCTGTATCCTAAATACTCAAGTTATCTTTAAAAATTCATGAAATAATTTTATTGAATCAAGGACACACGAGGTATAATAGGTTTGTACTGATTGTAATATTAATAATGAAAGATTAAAGGGAGAGATATAAAGAAAGGAAAAGAATGAAAATTTTGCTTAGACAAGTAGTTAAAATTTCGACAAATTGATGAATTAATGAACTCGATAAGTCCTTTCGTAAATTTGTAGTCTAAAGCGATATAGCTTTCAGACTCCTATTTTTTTCATGTACATTACTGGTTTCTGCATGCGGCTCCACCCGCGCGTTCTGATGTGATAAAATGAGATATTTTACATGGGTAAAAAGAAGCCTAAAGGTAAAAAGAAGCGCGCATGGCATGGAAAAACGGGCGCAGTCAGGTGTGAGATGAATGACCGCTAGTGGCAAAAATTTCATGCGCGTTTCCGTGCTTCGGAGGGCACGTTAAGACGTCAGTCTCGGTAGTTTTCGATAGATAACAGTCATCAAACCTAGTGGGAGGCCTTATGGGCAGTTTGAAAACATCCGACAGCGGGTCGGCCACTAACCCGCATCACCACCAATCCGCATTGGAGCAGTGTGGTGGAGTGAGATCCAGGCCTTGCAAAAATGGAAGAGACCCGTGCCCAACAGTGAGACGCAAAAAGGATCGCAGCCAATAAAGTAGCCTAGTAGTGGTCACTCTAAACTCAACTCAACTCTCAAAATCAGGAAAAACAAATAAAGAAACTAACAAACAAATTTCACATTTATAATATTAGTCTGGATAGATTAAATGCTTATTTTAAGGGCGGTGGTACTTGTACGGCCGGAGAAGTACTTACCAAAGGTTTTCCGTCTTGAAACAATTCTATTGTGTTTAAGTGCAAAGATGCGGTTTACCGACCGGACTTACTCGTATATATAACGCAAACATCAGCTCTTCTCAAAATTAAATCACATCAAAAATATTTATTTCATATTAGGAATACAAAATAATCGCTTAATGAATGTCATTACTGCCCGGTCATCGCCTTTAGGTGACCGTTTGGGGCTAGATGTTGAGCTGAGAGAAAAGGCGGCGGAAAAATCTCGCAGCAGCACTCTTTTTTTAAAGTATATATATTTGAGATAACAGCATATCTATGGGTTCATAATGGGCACACGTTACATCATATGACTAACTAACTAACTGAGTTACTGCATAAGACCTCTGGCAAAACTGATGTGATCATCTAAGAAGATGTGGTGTGTATGATTGTCTGCTACTCTAAATTAATATGGTACAACGAAAAATTACATTACTGATCTAAAAATACTAAAAGTACTACTAGGGTATTTTCTACCAGAGTATCTGAATTTACAAATTAAGTAGGTCATTATTTTAACCTAATAAAACATAAACGTAATAAGCTATATATTCAAACCCATATCTGCGGAAAATTATCCCTTTCAAACGCATGCTCACGAACAATATATTGTTTTCAGAAAATGTTTACCATTTGTCATAAACGTAATTGCATGCATGGCTGAGAAGTCAACTTTGATGCAGCAACAATAGACGTAATAACAGTAATCTTTTTCTACGCGATTATCAGCACACAACGACAGAATTATCAGCCACTGACCGTTTAAATATGACGAAACCATATACCGAAATTCATACCTTTCTTATCATTTCAATTTATTATTTTCAACCTACGAGAAACTGGAGGTGGTTCTCTAGTTCACGAAAATAGATTTTTATCTTTATATTTTTTTCGTGGCCCACAGTTGGGTACAGGTATTCTCCCAGGGAGGGATTTACGTCTACCACGCTAGCCAAGTGTGCGTCAGTGCCGTTGGTGTGCGTTCATACGCAAATAAACAATGGAAGTTAAATACAACGGCAATAATTATAACTTGAACTTAACATTAATCTTCGTGAGTTTACCTACCTAAGCACGGTAAACCGTAGAGATACAAGCAACAACAGTATGAAAAACAATCATCATAAACTTTGCAGTGTATTAAAGTAACCTCTGAAACCGTGAGAGAAATATGAACTGGGTAACGTAACTATATGACTGATTGTTACGACAATTTACGACCTAATATATTAACCGTAGCGGTATCTGGTGGGGTAATGTACCTGTCTAAGGTTCCACAATGTAGCATCGCATCAAGCAAAGTGAGAATAGACCCTTGTTCGACTGTAGAGGTTTATTGCGGTGTCAAACTAGCATGCAACAAAATAATGTTGCGGAGAAAATAATTTCTTTAAATTACACAGCTGTTCTCGTGCTAATAAAACAATATAAAAATTCATATTTGACAAAAAAAGTGTTTTGTATGTGACTTTGTCTTTTAATTTTATATTAATAAGCGTCAAATTTGTACCTTCAGCATTTAATGACATCGAGCCATTGAGTCGCTTAGTTTGGTATGAAAATATTATGAAGAAAATGACAATGTTGAATTAGGTAATTCATATTTGATTTATTTCAAAAAACAAATTACTATAACTGGTCCCTACATTGCAATGTTTCCTCGCTGGGTTATTGCTATAGCAAATATGTGATAGATATATGAAGAAAAAGTCACCTACATCTTCTCTCAACTATGTTAATTTCACTGTTCGTCACCGATATGACAGTGATGTGTAATAAATCGTAAGGAACCACAAGCACGACAAAGTTTAATCGCAGCTACGACATTCCCAGGCACATCTATATTTTGTGGTCAGTGTGTTGGCACTTTATCATATTATGGCGTTCGAATCGATCTTATTTTGTTTATTTTAGTATATAAAGAAATGTGTTCGTTCATGGCACGATCTATACGAATAAAAACATTTAAAGCCAATGTTTATCTATTTCATTGAAACAAGACACAATTATATTTTAATCAAAAATTAAATCAGCAAACAGTATTCAGTATAAAGCAGTGAATACTTTATCAGAATGTGTCGAATGAATTATTGTAGGCAGCCTGAAATCCGTGTTTCCACTCTGTGAATCTATGATTTCAAGCGCAAGCACACGGACTCGTCATAAAATCGGATGACGACAAGGTTTTAATCGTAGTTTCGATATTCTCAGGCACGTCTAAGTGTTGTGGTCGAAATGATGGCACTTCATAATCTGTCTTCTACTAGTAAATAAGTAAATAAAATATTACACACATCACACACACAGTGTTAGTTGCCATTCTGCTCCAAAACGACTAGAACAATTCTAACGAAATTTTATGTGTATATTCGGTAGGTCTCAAAGTCGGTTGTAATCTATTTTCCAAACTCCTAAGTCATAAGGGTGGTCCACCCCAAATATTTAAAGGCGGTACGAAGTCAGCTAGATTATAAAGAAAAGTATTAGGTAATTCCAATGGATATTAAGAATATTTATTCCGCTCCTCATCATCAATACGACTTTCACTAATTTGCAATAAATCGTCGACCGCTATATGCACACGGACTCGTCGTAAAATTGAGCGACTACAAGATTATAACCGTAACTTCGATATTCCTATGCACGTCTGTCGAAGTGTTGGTACTTCATCATCTTCCAGTCGAACAGATTACATAATATCTTTGACTAGCTGTTTTCGACAATTTCATCCGCATTAGAAAGGATCATAACCATGAAATAAATACACTTCAAACATCATGGGATCTAGTTTCAATCCCAACATTTTTTTCTTTACTTCTTCGGAATTAGATTTGAAGGCTAAAATAATTATTACAACACAGAGTCAGTCTCCTTGCAAACACATCTAATCTCCTCAGGGAGAACCTTTCTTAAAAGATGTCGCATTTACTTGATGGGATGATGATGTATTTAGTATTTAAAACTTGAAGTAAAATGTAATACTTCATTTCATTTCATTTCATATATTTCATTGCATTCATACATTGTACATATGAGCCTTGTGGGCATTGCAATTTGAGACAGGAGAGAGGCAGACGTTTTTGTTTAAATGTTCTCATAATTAAATCTTAATTCTTATTACATATTATTATCAAATTTAATTTAATAAATTAAATCAATTGGTTAATGTCACTTCTGTCATTAGTGGTTAAAATTGGCGTTTATATAGTATGTATCTGTTTATATATATGTATGTATCTGTATATACATATACAGATATACAGACCGCTTGTGGTCGGCGTATTGGCTTTTCATTTTCTTCCGGTAGAATCGATTTTTCTAAGATTTTTTCATAATTTAGTGATGACAAAGTTTTAATCTCGGTTACATTATTCCCTATTTTTATACCTTTGCACTATGTGCTGTCACTTCTTCATCCCGCAATGAATCGATTCCATTCCGATTATGTTATTACATAGACGTCAACGTTTCATGGCATTTTCAGTATTAAGCACGTCGATATTTTGTGGTCGGCGTGTTGGCACTTCATCATCTCGCGGTCGAATCGATTTTATCGAAATTATGTTATTATGCTTCACCTTTACAAAGCACTTATTAGTGATAGATGTCTTCAGGTAATGTTCTACTGCAAAAATGGTATTTAATTTATGACGCTTTATCGACCAAGTATCAGAGTATCAGAGGACTTTCTGAACTATACCTAATTTTTTAAAGTTTTTTGTAGTTTTTAGTTATTGTTAACTATCTTATTGTTACACCACAGTCTCGCCTACTTAAAAGACTTTAGTTGTTAGCCTTTCTAATTAATAGCAGCATTTTTGATGTTAATAGAATCATATCCACAGTATATATAGAAATTATTTTTCACGTTTAAACTTATTTACTGAATATTCGAACCACATTTCGATTATTCGGTGCTTATAGATGTAAAGATACCTGCAAGTGCGTGCTATTTTCGTACATAAACAGTTAAACCTGCGGCCATATTAATGGCAAATCATTTAAATGCAGACCACCTCTATTAACTTTTAAACACATCGACGTAATGTCTTTTTGATGTGGACTTTGGTTGCGCAGTAATTGCACTCTGTGTTGACGTAACACAATCCGACGACGTAATTTCCCTCAGCGGACAGTTTTGAACTTTGTCACAAGATTTAGTTCGTGGGACTCAATTCCGTGAAGTCAGCGGAGTATTTCATTAACGTTTCATCTTTCTGTGCAAAATGTTGGGTGCTCGTGTTGGGTGGGAAAAAGATGTTCGACAAATCTGCAGTACACGAATGGGTGCAATAGTAAGGCTCGAAAAATATATTAAAAAGTAGAAAGGTGTAGATGGTACATATGTCTGTTAAATACTCATAAATGAAATCCATGCTATTAAACAGTTTTGTGACGTACATACGATACATACTCGTAGATACGCGGATCTTTAAAACCTATAGTAGGAAAAAAAATAACGCCTCACACTCATAGCCCCACAGTAGGATAGATAAACCCTCTGTCATGGGTACCATGGACACACACAAAGACAGAAACACAAACACCCAGACCGAGAACAGAAATTTAAACTCATCATTCAAATTTCTGTTTCGCTGGGAATCGAACCCGGGACCCTTCGATTGGCAGTCCGGCATGGTAACCATTGCGCCACGCAGGTCGTCGAAGGTCCTTCGTTTATCGAATTCTTTTAAGAAGGTTTGAATCTTAAGACGGTTCCCTTACTTATGATTTTACACAAATACAATATACGCATAGCAGTGGTTACCACGCCAGTGCGTCTTACAAGAGTTCATACATCATATATAGGTATAATTCCCAGCGGGAAAGAAATCTGAATGATCAATTTATATGCTCAGTTTATATGTCTTTTCATAGTCTGGGTGTTTGTGTCTTTGTCAACTTATCTTTGTGTGTACATGGTACTCTAGCGTAAAGCACTCTTAGCTTTACGTTAACGTTTAAAACGTTATTATTATTATTATTATTAATTTTTAAACTTAAGTATCTTTTTGCTTTACCATTTTGCACTACAAAAAGATAATAGGGCACATATTCGCCGTAATGTCTTTTTTTGATGTTGACTTTGGTTGCGCTGTAATTGCACTCTATGTTGACGTAACACAATTCGACGGCGTAATTTCCCTCAGCGGACAGTTTGAACTTTGTCACAAGATTTAGTTCGTAGGAGTCAATTCCGTGAAGTCAGCGGAGTATTTCATTAACGTTTCTGTTTCTTGTGCACACAAAACGTTCGACAAAACATTCAAAAGTAGCTAATCATGTGTATGTATGTGGTACGTAGGTAATCATAAATAAATTCCGCAATAATTAATATTTTTGTGATACGAAGACATTGATACTCGGAAAGTTAAAAAGCATCCAACAGGACCCCGTTTGTATATTGTATGTAATCATAAATAAAATCCGCAATAATTAATATTTTTCTGATACGAAGACATTGATACGCGAAAAGTTTAAAAGCATCCAACAGTATCTCATTTATCAAATTCTTTCTTTTTCTTTTAGGAACATGTATACATTACAGATTATTTAAAGTTCAACCCGTATCGCACGAAAAGTGGAAGCAACTTTTGCTTTCCTGTACTTGGTGCATTTAATTAGTAATTAAATAGATACATAATTAATTTAGAACGTACCTTTTATTGTAGTTGAGAAAATAAATATAAGTTAAAATAGGCAAAAATACAAAATACATCGCGTTCTAAGATAAATCGCTAAACTCACACAGTTCTAACAAAGTACGAACGCAGCAACGTAAATAAGATGGAGGGTAGATATATCGTCTACCCCTAGTTCCTGCCATGCTCCCGCCGTCCGCCGTCTGGCTGATAACTCCCTTTAGTTAAGGTTTAGCTGCATCGAAGTTAGATGTTATATTATAAGAATGGCAACCCTACTAGCTACTTCAAATTTTAAGTAACATAATACCTTTAAACGAGCCTTAATAATACCAAATACCTTTTAACGAGGAATTCAATGAGTATTATGAAATTTAGTATGCAGAGGTTTTTAAGAGTTCCGACTGTCAACCCTCACCTTCGGCTACGCCTCGGCTCGGGTAGACGTTTGTCGGAACTCATTGCAATGACAGCCTTGTAATGAAATATACTATATCCGTGTTTTCTGCGACATCAAACTTAAACATAAACTGACAAATACATAGATTTTTATATATACTATCTTAACGTAGACAAAGTCATAATAAATCTATGGATAAATACTTAGACTAAGAATAATGTACTTACGTACTAGATAAATATGATTCTTCCTGATATCTATCGGCGAGTTATTCTATTTTTTATTTGGGAGCTGAAATAGATGGCGTTGTTAAGCAACACTAAGCCAATGAGTCACTGCACAACCAAAGCAACGCTCGGTCATCCGGGTACTATTTTATTACTATGCCACAATCATCATCATTAATCATTGTCAATATACGTAGTTACTATTTCGTAAAGTCGTTTAAACTAGCCCATTTTTTATGAAAATAAATTTTAAAAAAATCGATTTTTTTAATTAATCGAAACCCTTACAATCGATTAAAAAATAAACAATCGATTGTTCGATTAATCGATTTCGATGTTACAACACTACTCTCCAACCGTCTTACGGTTTTCGATCAGCACACGTGACCTGACGCGAGTTTCACAGTTTTTACCCATCCCACAAAAACATTCAAACAAACAAACACTTTCACAACAATATTGATGTATGGATGTAAATCACAGTGGTCACCAAACTGGTGCTCCTTGGTGTATTCGCAGTAGTGCAAATGAGATATACGCACATGAAAAGTATTCTTACTAAGAAATGCTCGTGTATATTTGAATCACGGAGTTGCAAACGCGCGCAGTGATTTGAATCCTGACGCCGGTGTAATCCGGTCCGGTATCTTAATAACTTGGTCATTTACTTTTGGTCAATAATTACGAATATTTATCCATTATTTATTAATAATTCAAGACTCTAATATTGCGTAAATTCATAGTTGTTAAGAACGTACAATTACATATACATAACTATTTTTGTGTCCCACTACTGGGCACAGGTCTCCTCTCACAAGTGAGTGGGATTTAGGCCATAGTCCACCACGCTGGCCAAATGAGGATTGGTGGACATACGCGCACTGCGCACATTACAAATTTCTTTGTCACAGGTGCGCGACGAGGATTTGAACCCAGGGATCTCCGCATAGAATACCGCGGTATTTACCACTCGGCCCTCGCCGCTCGTCATAATCGTACATCGTAATACAAATAAATAATTAGAAGCATGAGTAACAAATTGTTACCAATAACTAGATGATTATCGAAATGACCCCAATATTGTCAATGGTTACAGATTGCAAGTATACGACATAATACGAGCAAATTGAGAAGTATCGTTCCCTGGAAGCGGCGGGAGACTAATTACAATAAACAACCACGAGATTGGCCTTTCAGCGGTATTATTTCTTAACATTATCGCTGTATGCGTTCTAAGGAAATACTTCTTCTGAAATTACCCTAATTATCGAAAGCTTCTTTGCTTCACGTTCTTAGGAATGTGTAGCTGTTTTGATTTGTGTCTATATAATAACGTATAATAACGTTATTACCAAATTGCAGCTTCAGTTTTGTTTATAGAAGCTTTAAACTAATATTAATAATAATAAATACTCGTAACGCCTCACACTCATTGCCCCACAGAAGCATAGATTTACCCTGTGTCGTGGGTGCCATGGACACACACAAAGATAGAAATACAAACATCTAGACCGATAAGTTTTTAACTCATCATTCAAACTTCTGCTTCGCCGGGAATCGAACCCGAGACACCCCGATCGGCAGTCCGGCATGGTAACCATTACGCCACGAGGGTTGTCAATGTATATGATTATACCTATACTATACCTTATTAATAATGTATACTCTTGTTTATGTTGAATAAATTCGTAACCGATAAGTAGGTATGTACTAACTTTTAAATTTAGCTTAGTTCGTAATATATTTGTATAGATGTATTATTTCTCCGAATAATATAATTAGAAGCCAATACAGCATGAATCACAAATTGTAACCAATAATTAGATGATTATCGGAATGACCTCAATATTGTCAATGGTCACAGATTGCGTATATGATATAATACGAACAAATTGAGAAGTATTGTTCTCTGCAATGGAAGCGGCGGGAGGCTAATTACAATTAACAACCACCAGATAGGCCTTTCAGCGGCTTTATTTCTTAACATTATTGATGTATGCGTTCCAAGCATTTATACTCGTACGTCTTCTGAAAATACCCTTATTATCGGAAGCTGCTTTGCATAATGTACTAGGAAATATTACGTCTGTCTTTATTGAGTAGTGCCTATATAAATAAGGTTTTTATTGAAGTTATACTTCTTTAGGCGCGTTATGAAGAAATGATGAGAGTGAAATTTTAAGATGATAGAACTTATATTAGTCGCGCATGTTGACACGCTTGACAGGTTGAAGTTGCCCACAAAAGCTACCAACAAAATAAAAATAGAACCTCTATATGCCGCTCGCGCATGTTGGCACGCTCGTCGCCTTTGATCACTGTTTTCATATTACTTAGGTACTGTTCGTAAAAATCAGTGAAAAAAATGTGCTTATATACTTTTTTATTGTAATTAATTATTTGTATGCAATTAAAATCTGTTTTCAATTATACCAAAGAAGTTTACTTCGCACAAGCGTTCATAAGTACACACATAATTTTTTAGGTAAGCACCTCTTTGTAAAAATGTCGTTTTAATGTATTTAACCATTAGAACCACGTTATGGCGTGATGTTAGATCCTAAAGCCTTCCTCGATAAATTGACAATCCAACACAAAAACTATTTTCTATTTTTTCAAGTAGTTTCTGAGATTACAACTCTGAAATAAATGTCTTCAGCTTAACAATATTTGTATAGCGGATAACTTGTTGTTTATAAAAGTTGTAAAGGTTTCTGTTTTTAATTCATTATTTTTTTTTAAATAAAAATAAAGAAAGTCGTCACTGGCAAACTATTTATAATAATTGTGTTTAAATTTTAAATATGTAATCTTGAAAATATTTTTTCAAAAAAAAAAAGGTACCAACCCGCACTCCGGTAGTGCCGGCAGAGGTGAAAACTTGAACATTAACGTTATGCATTTTTGATAGTTTGGAATGGTAAGGAAATAATTTAGCACGAATTGCTTTTATTATCAGTATTATTTTTCATGTAGTATTTTCAGCAGGTTTTCATCTAGCATTTTTATTAAGTACTCACTCATTTTCTTTCACTATTTCTTCGTCACTGTTTTCATTAATAGATGCACTTTGTTCAATGTCCATATTTTAAATACTTGATATATAAACGAATTTTACAAGTATAGACAGTCGAGTCGTCATCATCTGTCACCCCTCCGTCTTACGAATTTTCGATCAGGCCACGTGTAGTTGACTCGAGTTTAACATTTTTTACCCATCCCAAAAAAAGTGCACAACGCCGCTAAAGAAGTTTTCACTTCAAAAAGGTATTTTGTAGGAACCAAAATCGGGCTAAGAAATTGAATTTACCAACGCCATATACTTCAGCTCCCAATTAAAAAAATGAATAACATACATTATGTATACTAGCCTACAGATGGCAGGAACAGTCATATTTTTCGGTTTATATTTAAGGTGAAAACACCAATTAAACGGTGTTTTCTAAAAATGAAACCTAGCTAGATCGATATATATCCCCTGTACACGGATTGGCACACAAAATTTCATAAAAATCGTAGGAGCCTTTCCCGAGATTTAAATTATATATTTAGGTATATACAAGAATAACTAATACCTTATTAGACAGATGTGACTGTTAATATGTTTTACCTAAATATGTAAGCAAAGTTTTCAAACATAATTAACGAAAATCAGAAAAGCAATTTGCTTAAAACTGAAACCACATCCGCAATTACCATCTCAAACACAACAAAAGGCAAATAGCAAACCAATATCGAAGATAGCATTTTGTTCAAACACGCTATTTTGTGCTGAAACCCAAATCGTCTGTACTCGAAAGCGAAATAACGACGTGTGCCGGTCCTAAACAAACACTCAAACATACAAAATAGGTATTATACTTATTACAAGGTATTGCCGCGGTGGGAAATGCTACCTAATCCCTCAATTTCGGCAGTAAACCTGCTCCAAGTGACACCTGCGTCAAGGGTGTCATATTTCCAACACTTTTGGTATATTCATGATGAAAATACACAACGGAAACTGAAATTAATAATAATTGACGAGCTCCAACGATTTTAATGAAATTTTGTACGCTGGTTTCAGGGGTGATAAATCGATCCAGGTAGGTTTTATTTTTAGAAATTTTATATTAAAAAAAATACTTTCAGCTATAATAAAAAATACGACTCTTCCTGACATCTATTTTAGAGTATTCATAATATTGTGGCGTAGAACGCCGTCAAACGCCACCCGCCCATTCGACTTTCAAAGAAATGACATGTCGATTTGAAAGAGCTCTATAAAAATTTCGTTCATTGAGTTCAAGCTTCCTTGGCTGAATGATTAATTGGGCTTGTTGCGGAACTAGAAACCCGGGTTTAAACCTCAATCAAAACCATATTACGTTTATTTTTATTTTTGTGATTCTTTTATTGGGAGCTATTTCAAATGGCGTTGTTAAGTAACACTAACCAAATGAGTGTTTCGTTTGAAATTAAACCATTAAAATATCTCTAATACATTGTTTTTATCCGAGCAACGCTTGGTCGTCCAGATACTTTAGCCTAATCTAACAACTTTCTTCTTGAAACGCGCATGGCCCGGCGGTTAGCGTAGAACGGAAACGATATATGCACCTAAGCCAAACGGGCGCAGTCGGGTGACCGCTAGGGGCAAAAAATTTAATGCACGTTTTAGTGCTACGGAGGGCACGTCAAGCCGTCGGTCCCGGTAGTTGTCGATAGATAACAGTCCTTGTCGGATGCCTTATGGGTGGATTGAACACATCCGACTGCGGGTTGGCCACTAACCCGCATCTCCACCAACCCGCAGTGGAGAGACCCATGCTCAGCAGTGGAACGCAACAAGGGTTGCAGCCAACAACTTTCAAGAAACTATACCTTATTGATGTTTGCGGTTTGGAAAAAGAATGTTACGCTTTTAAGACAGTAAATTAACTTGCGACGTAAATAATATTGAATTTTCTCATTTTATAAATAGATGCATTCCTGAGAGTAAATCATAAGTACTCGAAGGCATGAAGTCCACCAGTCTGTACTGAGCCAGCATCGTGGACTAATGCCTAAATCCCTATACT
This sequence comes from Pyrgus malvae, assembly GCA_911387765.1. Taxonomy (NCBI): domain Eukaryota; kingdom Metazoa; phylum Arthropoda; class Insecta; order Lepidoptera; family Hesperiidae; genus Pyrgus; species Pyrgus malvae. The sequence goes on from OU426955.1 coordinate 10,437,956, forward strand.
TGTATATAATAAATAAAAAAGGAGATGTTTTGTCAGATTAAATGTAGAGCCGAGTTTCTAACACTACAAAACCCTTTTTTTGTTTGGAGGGGAAACCTTCAAAAGGTACCCGGCACCTTGAAAGATGATACTTCTGCGCTTGGGGAGGACTCCGGTATCTGCAGTGGAACTCACCGGTGACCTCCACGCGCGGTATCCCAGAACGGGCCCATCTTCAGGAGAGCAAATGTGCTTACGGCGGCATGCAGATACGCACACATCGTCCTTGACGGGGCTGCTGGCTGGACAGATTGAGCTCCCATTCTCACCACCCACAACCCTGGAAGCCTCCTTTTAGTCGCCTTTTACGATCATGCAGGGGATACCGTAGCTCTATTCTTAATCCCGAAGCTATAGGGACTAGCTCTACAAACCCTAACTTTACAAACTCTCATCATATTCAAAGTTCGTGGGTTGGCCGTTTTCCTATCATCCCTTACTCTTGCGCTTCGCCTACTCGTCTTGTTGGAAGCACTATCGTGCCCGCAGTTGGTAGGTGTCCGTCATATTTTCTTTGATCTGAATGTCCCAGACAATTACGTTAGGGCTAGGCGTCACAAATTGTTTGATGTGCCAGGGTGCAGACTCATTCTTGTAAAAGAGTCTCCCCTGATGCAAACTTTGACTCTACTTAATGGCTTAGGGACCTGGGATACAAAAATAGACGTATTTTATTCTCCAATTGCCGAAGTTCGCAGGACGGCACGAGAATACATCTCACATCTATAGAACGCTTTAGAGTTTAACAATGATATAATGTTTTATAGCCTGTATGTTAAATATAATAAATAAATAGGGGGACGATGCGACTATTGAACTAAAATTTCATACCTGTAACGTATCTACGTACTTTCTAAATCTAATATCATTCTACTCGTATTATCGCATCTAGTTAACACTGAATGGGAAACAACTTGTCTCTTGTAATAACATAATCATCACCACTAAAGTTCCTAGTAGCTTAATTGGTTACATACGGGAACAACTCAACGCGCACGCTATTCTAATTAAGGACCGTGAAAAAGTAGAAATAATTGATTACTCAACAGGAAATGTTACAAAGTAATTAAAAAATTAAGGGCAATACTCTCTCGCTGCATTTATTTGTATTTTTAAATAAATGAGCATTAAAGTTTTTTTTTTATTATTAGCATTAAAGGAAAAAAGCACGCATGGCTCGGCGGCTAGCATAGAACGCAAGCGGTCTATGCAGCTAAGCTAAACGGGCGCGGTCAGGTGTGAGATGGGTGACCGCTAGTGGCAAAAATTTCATGCGCGTTTCCGTGCTTCGGAGGGCACGTTCTGCCGTCGGTCTCGGTTGTTGTCGATAGATAACAGTCGTTAAACCTTATCGGAGGCCATATGGGTGGTTTGAAAACATCCGACAGCGGGTTGGCCACTAACCCGCATCTCCATCAACCCGCATTGGTGCAGCGTGGTGGAATAAGGCATCCCCAATAAGGGGAAGACCCGTGCCCAGCAGTGGGACGCAAAAAAGGTTGCAGCCAAAGAAAATTTTTAGGCAAAATGACGTTAAATAGTTTATCGAACTCTTTTATAATGCTAATAAGGATTTAAAATACGGAGGATTTGAACCTAATTCAACAAATGTAGTCTTGCAGGCGTAGGTCACATGCCCTTTACATAATTTAACTATCTTTAGTGACGGTTACATAAGATGTTTCATTAGTTTTATACCTATTAGAATATATGTCTTTTTACGAATTTTTATGTAATCAAAAATTCTCCCCAAAGTAGCGCCTATGGTAAAGTTATTATCTATCTATATATATAGCCTATCTTAGTTATGGTATGATTTCTAATTGTAAACAAAATCATAAATTGAGGTTAGTTTAGTTATTAATGTATAATTAATAGAATCAGGCGTTACTTTGTGGAACTCCACTTTGCGAGTAACCGTCGTAGATTCAATAACTCTTATGATGCTCTGTTTAAGGGCGAAACACGTGTTGGTGGTGGTACGATATTTTTTATTGTTGCATGTGCATGTATCCTATGTGGGAGGAAGGTGCTATTGCATGAAAAAAGTATACACCATCATACGTTCTGATTGCGTATTGTTGCAAAGTAGTTTTTACCTAACATTAAAAAATGGAGTTCCGTAAAATAACGCCTGATTCTATTAATTATTAATTAAACAAGATCATTTTAAATGGTGCGGTCTATGGCAAACACATAACATTACGTTTATTTAAATAAAAAAATAAATTTTAAATTTTTGACAAACCTCTCTTTTTGGATCTAAAACTAATATTTTCGAACCATGTTATTCAAAAGTAATGGGAAACGAACCTCGAAATTTACATTAATTTAATTCCAACTGGAAACACAGATCCGATGTAATTTTAGTTCAGACAATATAATTCGCAAGCTGTAAAATTTAAAACTTTCTGTAAACATTCCTTCCGACCTTTTGGGCCGAAGGGACAAATTTAAACCACAAATACTACTAATAACAGCCTTACCAGAACAAATCGGTTGGCCGGCAATGGGCCACTATGGGCACTTTTCCATGTTAATTGTGTTAATTTAACGACCCTACAGATAATATTATGTGGAATGAGTATAACGCATTCTGTGTATATAGAGATCTAAATTATATTCTACTTGTCTGATATGAGTACACCTAAAATCAAAATAGTTTACATACAGACACAAATACTTTAATAAAAATTATTATATTCCAAATCTAGTGGTAATTTAAAATTTAAGACACAGTTTATTAAAAGGATAGGGCTTTTAATAAACTGTGTCTTAAATTTTACTACTCGTAAATGAGTTTGAGTTTGATTTAGAGAACTGATAATAAAGACGCCGCATACTTTTACATTATGGTCACACCTAATTTTGAATGGCTGCAACCCTTTTTGCGTCACACTGCTGGGCACGGGTCTCTCCACATTATTGGGGAGGCATAGAGCTTACTCCACCACGGTGCTCCAATGTGGGTTGGTGGTTAGTGGCCAATTTGCTATCAGATGTTTTCAAACCGCCCATAAGACCTCTGACAAGGTTTAACGACTTTTATCTATGAACAACATTCGGGACCGACGACTTAGCATGCCCGCCGAAGCACGGAAAACCGCATAAATATTTTTGCCACTAACGGTCACCTATCTCACACCCGACCGCGCCCATTTGACTTAGTTGGGTTTGCGTTGCGTTTATGTTCTACACTAACCGCCGGGCTATGAGCGCTTCAATTATTTTGTATGTTTTTCTCGAATAACTTTAAAATGTAATCGTTTCATGTATGGAATTACCCAAATTTATTTTATATAATATTAATACGCAAAAATAATAATAACACAACAGCTCTATCTCCATTAGGTACTTTTTTTGGCGCCGGAACGCAAATCAGAAAATCATGGCGTCTTACTTTCACTGAACGCTAACCGTGATAATAACTTACTATTTAAACCTCGTAAATTTGCTGAAGAAATGTCAAATATTTGTAAAATTGATGACGAGGATTCTGTTATATTTATTTTAGTAGTGCGTTTATTTTGTCAGCCCCCATTAACATCTGAAGAATCGTGCGGCTCAAATTATTGAACATCCAACATTTGATACTGTGAAGAAGTCACACACCAGTAGCAAGTGCTAAGGGAAACAAATGAACTGTTGCTATTATAACTATCTAGAACTATGTCAGTTCAAGCTATATTCATCCTTAATGTGAGATATTAAAGTTCTTTTTTGAACAAAAAATACTAGATAAGCAAACAGGTCCGACCGCTTTCAACGCTGTGCATTCTATTGACGCAACGAGACATTTGACACGTCCTCGACAATAATATGTGTGTGTAAATCGGAGAAAACGAGACCAGTACAAGGAAATCTGCTGCATTGTATTTATCGTATTTTATAGAAAGGAAAGCAAAGAAGAAAAAAAATCATATTAGGGATACAAATTGATTGTCATTTTTTCCCAGTCGCCTTTAGGTGCCCGTTTGGGCTAGGTATTGAGCTGAGAGAAAAAAGATGGCGGAAAAAACTCCCAGCAGCACTTTTTAAAAAAAAGCACATTTATATATTTGAGGTAACAGAATGGCTATGTGTCGATAATGGGCACACGTGACAGCTGATCGTGTGAGACACTATGAATTACCTACCAACTGAAAACGTCGTGAACATCACGTTAGGAGGTTACTGCAGCCAATGACCATGTACCGTACCTACATACGGCTTGAGTTAGCTTTTAAATAAACAATACGTTCAAAATGCTACTAAATTAATGTTGTTTTAATTACTATTGTAAGTTATTAGAGTAAGCGGAGTTTAACCATATTTTTTATAACTCTGAAGATTGTTTGTTTACAACATTACTACAATAGTTTTGAATGGTTCTTATCTGAAATCGCTTTCTAACATTTGTTTCTACTAATGATTTGATCTCATGGCATGGTATTTTAATAACTAATAGTAATACTTATCAAATGACTGTGACTCATAAAAAACTGAAAATAAAGAAACACAAATTGAGACCTATATAGACCAAGAAATATCAGACCAACCATATTATTCATTGCACTTGATACGATTCATCCTCTAATTTTCGTACTGATCGAAACAGAATAATTTGTAATATTATTAACATATTTGCGGAATCAAATATAACACGAAGCCCTTCCAGAAATGAGATCAACCCTAAAACAATTTAGATAACATATTATAATTTTCATCCCTCCTCGTTTATTAATTACACGGCTGAGTGGGGGGCACTTCACTCCACCCTTAACTCCAATTACGTTTTAATCGCGCATGACAACGGAAACTAGATCGTTGATCTAATGGAAAACGCTAAATTTCCTGTAGTTGAACTACACAGAAGTTAGAAATTCATTGCTTTTAAATATAAGGTTTGAACCTAGTTTAAACATTGTTTACGTTACTTTTATTTATCTGTAAAACACAAGTTATTTACGTTTGTGTAAAAGGAAATCCCACATACTCTGATAAAGGTGAGCAATCTTTAGCTCTCAATATCAATATCGAAATAAATCATATATACACATGACGCCTACAGTTGATGTAGAGTTAACGACTGATTGACAATCAATCGATTCCAATTATGTTCATTATTCGTAAATGAGGATGTAAGCAGCAATACCTACAGTACAGTTTACGTCACGTACTAAACAGTTTCTTACTTTATTTTTCTACAATGATTTTTACAAATTTTGTTATCTATTAGCCTCAAAACAAATAAAAAACTATAGATAGAACTCCGCAAACAACAAAGTGAGGCTGCTTTATTATTATTCAAAAATATGGTTCATTTCACTCTTTCACTACATAATTCGACATTTTTTCTTCTGAATTGATATTTTTGATAACAGGTTGCTCAATGCGTCACAATATTTGACTGGTAAAGGAAAGTGTAATTTCGTTGTATGTGTGAATATCATGTTCACAGAATAAAAAGTAAAGATTTTTTTATTTGATCTGTCTTTATTTTACTTACATGACCATTACCTAATTTTGATTGGAGAAGATATATGGACCATAATTCTTCACGATGGCTAAATGCGAGACTTGCCCTTAAGAAATTTGCGCAACTAAAGTAGGCACGATAAACAAAAATATTGTATCGATACATCTTATTTTTTCACGTAAACCAAGTGAAAAATACGTTACAAACAAATTTCCTGTCAGTCCTCAGTCAGAAGTGGTGTTCGAATTAGATAAGAGCCCCCAGCGTAAAATAATGTTAAAAACGTAACGTTCACACTAATAGCTCCACAGTAGGGTAAGTATACACAGTAGGGTGTGGCGTGGGAACCATGGACACATGGGACACACACAAAGACGCGAACACAAACACCCAAACTGAGAACAGAAACTCATCAATTGATCCGGGAACCAAACCCGGGCCGTCCGATAAACCGGCATGGTTACCGTTGTGCCAAACAGAAAATGCAATTCCTATTTATAAAGCATCCTATTTATAAAAATTCAATTCCTATTACTTGAAGCAGTGAAACGAAAATCTCACGTTCAGTTAAAAGTGTCGCCAGCAGCAGGTTTGATTCAATTTTTGACGCCGATGATTGAGTTAGCCTACTGGCGCAGGATGATAGCGCAAACCCCGGCGGGATGTGGGAAGCTTCGGCTGAGTTCCCAATGCTGGACCGCCAGATTTATCAGCATTTTACCATACCCCCTGTTACCATAATCTAATCACTGACGAAAGAGCTAGCTAGTAACTTAAAAAATCTATGAAACTGTTTACATTACGCCGGTTCCGGCAAAAATCCGAGGCTGGTATTTTAACCAAGCGTTTTGTCACTACGTAGCGTCGCTAGTAGAATACACGAACCGAAGCAATGTGAACGAGTTTACGCCGTTATCTATGTCCTCCGCTCGACACGCCCTCTCTCCTCTCGCGTTACTTCGCATTTTGAATGTTTTGTTGCGGAATCTGAGGCCTTAGTGTAAGTCCGCATACGCAAAAACGTTACTATCGTGTTTGCGTTAAGAATTTAATTATCAACCTTATTACTTTTAGGTTAAGATCTATCAGTCCAATGTTAACTCGGACGTGGTAGTAACGTTTGCGCGTTTACAAACTTACACTAAGGCCTCTGGTGTAATGTGAACACAACCGGAAGAAAGCAAAAATCTACCGGTCCGGCATTATGTGAACCTGGCGTCCTGCCCTCAGGACTCCCTACACTTTCGCCTATCCAATTTTTTTCATTAGCCAACATTTTAAGAAGACGGGGTACAATGTCAATCTACTATGCAGGACAGCTCATATCGCTCTGCAGAATCGTCTATCCAATTTAGTTTCGTTCCACATTGGGGGAGGTTTTTTCACAAACAAATATTTTGTTTCTTTGCTCCACCTCACAGCACTTCTTTCCCTCGCGTTCCTCAAGCTCTACTTCCCAGAATACTCTTTCAAATAAAGTTTTATTCGATATTTGATGCAGACGATTGAGTTAGTCGGCTGCCGCAATCTCCGGTGGTACGGGAGAATCTTTATCTTTCCAATAGCTGAACCTTAAGTATGTTTATTTTACAACGAAATCTGTTTTTAAAGAGTATCAGGTTTTAAAAAATCAGCCAAGTGCGAATCGGGCTCACGCACGAAGGGTTCCGTACCATTACCTATAAAAAAAACACGTTTGTTGTATGGGAGCCCCTTAAATACATATTTTATTCTATTTTTAGTACTTTTTGTTATAGCTGCAACAGAAATACATCAATTGTGAAAATTTCTAATATCTAGCCATCACGGTTCATGAGATACAGCCTGATGACAGACAGACGGACAAACGGAAGGACGGACAACGGAGGCTTAGTAATTTTATCTGACTGGAGAGTACATTTTTTTAGTAAGAATAAACTAATACCAAATAAAATTCCAACCAAAATTTTAATGTCTTCGTAAAAATCTTCGGTAAATATACGAAGACATGACAATATACTAATTTAAAATAGAAACTGAAAAAATAACACATACTATTTTAAACAGATCGGGCGCCACGTGCTCCCAATCTGTTGGACAGTTTGACAGTTGACAGTAAGAACTCAGTGGGTATCCTTCTTAGAGCGTCCCAAGTATTTCTACTGTGACAGTAAATACTTGTTGGAACAAATATACCGCTTTTCGTAATCGTAGATTGAAAACGATTTTTGAAGTGAAAACTTCTTTAACGGCGTTGTGCACTTTTTTTGGGATGATAAAAAATGTTAAACTCGCATCAGGGCAGGTGGCCTGATCGAAAATTCGTAAGTCCCCTGCGTCTTACGACAGTGACCGCTGATGACGGCTCGACTGTCTATACTTGTAACATTAGTTTATATCAAGTATTTAAAATATGGACATCGAACAAAGTGCATGTATGTATTAATGAAAAAAGTGACGAAGAAATAGTGAAAGAAAATAAGTGAGTACTTTATAAAAATACTACATGAAAACCTATTGAAAATACTTAATAGATGAAAAATAATACTGATAATAAAAGCAATTCGTGCGAAATTATTCCCTAACCGTTCCAAAATATCAAAAATGCACAACGTTAATGTTCAAGTTTTCACTTCTGCCGGCACTACCGGAGTGCAAACCGTTGTTTTTTTTTAAATAGAGTAGCAACGAATATGCAGGCCACGCTGTGTTAAGTGGTCGCTGCAGCCTATATCTACACACAATCTCAGACGCTAGTCCATACTATTAATACTTCCATACTTTATTAATATTATTATAAATTCATATAACTCGGCCTGTATGTTTGTAACGCATTCCCGGTTAAACTACTGAACCAATTTTGAATGAAATTTCGTACACATATAGAGTGGACCTTGGTAGAACCGCCCCGGTCGAACGATAAAGTTGTACAGTGTACGAGTTGTAAAATACTACCTATAGACAATCCATCTAAATAGACCTAAAGACTATAGACATATTGTCAAAATTTTCCAAATTTGCAATTGCAATAATAAAACTATTAGGTACTCGACGCAATAAAAGTATGAATCTCGTGTTCAGTTAAAATAACGCTTGAAGCGAATTTCATTGAATATTTGACGTTCAAAAAAAAACGTCTCAACTTATAAGCTCATGTGACCTGCATATTCTGGTGTTGTATTCCAAAGAGCAAAAAACAACATGTCGCCTCACACTCCTTTTTCTTGGCGGCAAATGTCAAAAACAAGCATGCATGAAGCTGGACATCAATCAATGTAGACCCTTTTATTTTTAGATTGTTACCGACGAAGATTTTTTTTAGCACACAGTAGGGAATGACTGAAGAAATAGACTATTAGTTATAGTTTGTCATATTATTATGTGTTCACTTCTGTGACGTCTTGTTTTTTTACACGCTTTATATTAGTTTCACGTGTATTTTTGTTTGTTTGTATGTAAGTAACCGACTTCTTTGGGTGCAATTTTTTACCCACTTTAAACGGCCAGATTTTATTCAAACTTTGTAGATTTATCGAGGACCGTTGACAATACACTAATATTTATTTTATTTAAAATAAATTAATAAATAATAGTTTAAAAAAAGTAAAAAAAACACGCTTTTATAAGAAATTCAACTAAAAATAGAAAATAAATTTGAATTAAAAATAGTGTAAAAAAAAACGGCAAATTGTTTGTAAAGTAGGTTTACGATCGAGATGTTTACGTGATAACGTCCGCACGAGAAAATCTCCATTCGTTTGTATGCCGCTAGAGTGAGAGAGACGGAAGATCGGTCCACTCACTCGAACGCTATGCCAGCCTCCGCTCGTGAGCTCCGCGTGACAAGTTTCACGGAATGACTGGCAGCGCTCGAGATGAGACGGGAGATCGGTCCGTCTCTCTCTCGTTATACCTGCGATCGCGCTCGTGAGGTTTTGGTGTGACACAAGTTTCTGAACATGTCACCCGACTAAAACGATTTTAAAGACGTTATCACGTCAAAATGTATTATATTGTAAAAAAGCATGGGGTGTTTTTTAAGATATTATCAAAATGATTATCCTTCTAACTTCTAATGATATCTGTCAGAAAAATATTTATAACTATTGACACCATGCACCCCAAGCTTTATCTAATACCTTTAAACGAGCAAGTCTTGTATATGTATATCTAAATATATTTTTTGAATCTCGGAAACGGCTCCAAATATTTTGATGAAATTTAGTACCCTGGTTTCGGGGGTGATAAATCGATCCACAAAAAGTTTTATTGTTGGAAATTTTTAACTGTATAAAAATATTTTCAATGATAATCAATTTAAATATAAACTGTAAAATACGACTCTTCCTGACATCTATTGGAGAGTATTAATAATATTGTGGCGTAATCGCTGTCAAACGGGGGAGCCTTGCGTCACACATTTTGTAGTTGAATTTCTTATAAAAGCGTGTTTATTTAGTTTTTTAAACTATTATTTATTCTTTAGTGTATCGAGTAATATATTAGCTCGCTCATTTACTAATAAATTAATAAAACATAGTTTTGGCTCATTTCCCTACTATTAATTCTTCCTAGGATGTTATCATTTTTCACTACATGTAAGTCTTCCGTTTCAATTATGTTAAAAAAATAAATTTGTAATTCGCTAGAGACGCATTTATAAAACTATTTATAATAACTAGGAACCGTTCATACTAAAATTTTACTAATGACTGAGTTTTCAGTTGACACCGAAGTTCACGGAAATAAATTGTTCAGACATTGATAAATGTATTAACTTATGCATTATGACCGTTATGACAGTGATTCTTCGTCTTAATGAGTGACACAATGACATAAAGTTTTCGTCCAGCATAAAAATAAAAATATTATAGTTTACATTTCCATCATATTGTATTAGAAACTAAATTGCTTGGCTAAAGAAATTTGCTGTTAAAATTACAATTATATTTTGTTCTAATAAATGGAAAAAATCTCCATTCTTAATCGTTTAATCGCAATTGTTAAAAAAACTATGAGGGCTCGTCCGGGATTTGAACCCGGGACCTCTCGCACCCTAAGCGAAAATCATACCCCTAGACCAACGAGCCGGTTGAAAGAAGGTTTGAAATATTGCAAGAGTAAATATGTGAGGTTCAATACCCATATTGATCTTGAACATATCTTATTGTATAGTCATTTTTAACATAAAGAAAAATGGTCGGCAATAGGTACCTTACAGAGCAGTAGTTTAGAGATATAACGGTCTCACTTTAATTTACTCATACATTATAGGTTGGCTGCAACAAGTGTGCATTAGAACACCTAAAAGGTGCGTTTAGTCGCTAAACATATCTGGAATTACTATAATCATCTTTGAAAATATTTACTTTGATAACTTAGTCCAGGAACTTAATGCCAATTCAGACTTGATGTTTTTTTTTTATAACGTTTCACTCTCATAGTACAACAGTAGGGTAGATATACCCTGTGTCGTGGGTACCATGAACACACACAAAGACAGAAACACAAACACCCAGACCGAGAACAGAAATTTAAACTCATCATTCTAATCTCTCTTTCGCCGGGAATCGAACCCCTCCGATTGGCAGTCCGGCATGGTAACCATTGCGCCACGCAGGTCGTCAAATATAATAGACATTAAGCTTAATTATTTTTTAAAAGAACTATAAGAAGATAATAAGTATTCTTATTACTTATGGGTTGTCATCGGTAATTAATTACCCAAAGTTCTGTTCTAAGAAATAATAAATTCTATATTCATAGTGATATATTCATACAGTAAATGCCACTACAATACTGGAGTATGCTAACGTACATTATTCCAATGCGACAGATATTCGAAAATAACGAGCAGTTGACAGACTAAACAACTCTTAACCGCGCCGCGAAATCCGACAGTTTATGCTAATGTTTCGAGATATCGCGTAAATGGCTCTACATTTGTGTTATCTCTAATTACTTCTCTTATAAGAACTATGAGAAGGAAATAATGATACGTTAAAAGATTTTTCATATTTAGTTTCTTACGTACATTATAAGGAATAAGAAACCTACCTTGGACCAAACCTACGTTTTTTATTTGAATGGCGTAGCAGACGAGCATGCAAGCCACGTGGTGTTAAGTGGTCGCTGCAGCCCATGGACATCTACATAAACCTCAAGCTAGCATAGGTAAGTCTTGTCTGAGGTCGTATGCAGTTGCGCTGCTACTCCGGAGGCTAGTGGTCGCCTCATGTAAGTGTGGCCGGCAACTGCACCTTTCCACCGAAACACAATAGAGTTGGTTCACGGCAGAAGTGGGTGCAGCGGTGGTACTTCCCCGGGCGAACCATAATAGTTCTACCACATACAAATACCTTCTAATGCGCACCTAATTTTGTTTCCTTCTGCCTATTTAAAGCCCCTTAGAAACACGTCGTTTTTGTTATATTTATGAATAACAAATGTTCAGGCTTGCAATCATAATACGTACTATCGTCCATGGCACATATTTCATAAATGTTTTATACCTACTTCTTGTTGACCTACAGTCATAAAAAATTATTAGAAGCAATGTTTTGCTCAATGTACAAATAAAATAGAAACCGAGAACTCTAAATTATGTAGGAACAGTAAGGTGCATGTGATGTGGTATTTTCAAAACACTATCGCGTCAACTTGCTGGTCGCACACATTATGACCGTCCAAACACAATGACGTCACATACACTAAGAACATAGATAACAAGAATACTTGAAGTGGGCAAGCGAAAATCGACGAGACTACACTATTTTAAGCTCCGATTGTACATCCATTATTTTATGTTGTGACTACTTAGAACTAGCGGCCGCCCGCGACTTCTTCCGAGTGGATTTTGGTATTCGATTTTTTCTAAAATAAAAGTAGTCTAAGTTACTCTTTGTTAAATAAGCTACCTACCAGTGAAAGTCCCGTCAAATTCGGTCCAGTTGTTTCAGAGATTAGCCGGAACAAACAGACAGACAGACAGACAAAAAATTTAAGAAATGTTATTTTGGTATAAATACCATACATATATTCATATTCATGTGGTAAAAAGCGGTTATTTTAATGTTACAAACAGACACTCCAATTTTATTTATTTGTATAGATTTAGGTACCATTTCTTCCTTGAGCCAAATAATTCTTTCAAATTTTATTGTCCTGTTTGATATTCATTCCCATTAAACATTAATAAGTAAGAAAAGATTTGCGTAACTAACTTCATGCATATTAGAAACACACGAGAAACCATAATCTCAAGTCTGATGCTTATCCTTCCTGCAAAGACAGCAAACAATAATTCTGAGGGCTGGACTCGAGCCAAAATTTGATTTTAATGGCTGTTTATACACGCATATGTCAGATCTCTTAGCATTTTTTATGCGATATGTTAGCTATGAGTGCGGCTTTTAGTACTAGTACACGGCTGTTGGGATGAGTCTTATATTATTATGTTTTAATATTAGTTATATTATTATTATTATTATTATTTTATATCATTTTTTTTCTTTTACCAACTAATTAGTTAAATCAGAACATAAACAAGCAAAATCAGATCTACAAACCATTCAAGTTATATAAAATCTATATAAATAAAAAAATGGAGCGTCTGTTTGTAATATAAAAATAAGCTCTTTTTACTACATGCATATGAATGTTTATACGGTGCATATACCAAAACAGCATTTTTTTACAATTTTTGTCTATTTGTCTGTCTGTCTGTTTGTTCCTGCTACCTAATCTCTGCAACGGCCGGACCGATTTTGACGGGACTTTCACTGGCAGGTAGCTGATGTAATAAAGAGTAACTTAGGCTACTTTTATTTTAGAAAAAATCTAAAACTAAAGTCCACGCGGACAACGATGCGGGCGGCCGCTAGTACTTATATAAAATACTTATATAAAATCGATCTTATTCTGCAACGCAATCACAGTACGGGTGGTCATAATACCCTACATTAAATCAATACTTATAATACGAATGCGAAAGTTTGGATGTATTTTTGAATGAAAGTTTGTTGCGCTATCACGCAAGAACTGCTGCTGCTGCTGCTATATATTAGTAAAATCATATAAACTTAAATCTCCCCAGCAAAGCCGGGCTGAATTACTAGTAAGGGTATAAAACATTTAGCTTTTTTTGTGTCGTGGAAAAACCTTCAAAAGCACCAACCCAGCACCTGGGAGTGGATACCGGGTTATGTGGGATTTGTACCGCACTAGAACCCTCTCGGTGGCCTTCCACTGCACTTAGGGAGGACTAATCTTTAATTTAAACAGTAATAAGACGGCAAACAATAATTTTGCGGGTTGGAGTTAAGCCAAAACTTGCTTTTAACGACTGTTATGAGGGCAGCTTTTAGTACTGACACAAAGATTGTGACTTGGAATATACATATACCTTAATATTAAAATCGATAAATAATAATATGGGCAACTTTCTACTTATTGAGACTTTTTAATATTTTTTTTACCTTTTAGTTATAAATATGTAAATAAATAACGTTTCACACTCATAGCCCCACAGTCGGCTAGATATACCCTGTGTCGCGGGTACCATAGATACACACAAAGACAGAAACACAAACGGGTCGTGGGAAGAATTTCGGTCATTTTTAACACGCTTATATTAGATTCACCTGTATGTTTGTTTGTAACTGTGAGTTTGTGAACTAGTTTGCAACTCTCCTTTGGACTCGATTTTTCTTTGGACCCACTTTCAACGGAGAGATTTATTTCAAACTTTGGACACTTATAAAGAATCGGTGGCGATACGATAATTCTTAAAACTTAAAATGAACTTTAAAATTTAAATTAAATTATAATTGTAAATACAAATAATGTAAATGTTAATACATAATTTAGTAAATAACTAATGGTTTTATTTATTTACTAAATAAAATATTTAAAAAATATTGTAATTATTGTATGCTTGAATAAGGTAGACTGTTTAAATACTATTGTAAAACTCAAACATAATTTTTTTTGTAAACAGTCATCATTTTATTTCATTTTCATTTCACATGAGTTTATCTTATTCCGAGAACAATAAATCGAACTAAAAAAATAAAAATAAATGTATGTAGTTTAATAAAACTAAAAACACGCTTTTGAAGCACATCAAACTAAAAATAATCCTTAATATTATCAGAAAATAATAATGAACAAAAAATACTAGTATTATTGTGAGAAATGCGTGGGGCGCTCTGTGCCATATTTTTGGTATATCGAGCAACCCACACTTTTTTCCACAATAATAAATAATATTTTTTGTTCATTAGTATTGCCTGCTTATATTAAGGATTAAACTGATATTCTAAGATCAAAGGAAATCATGTCTATGACAAATTTTTTTATAGAGCAAAAATTTACAAATTCACAAAAATATCACAATAATAAATACGTAGATTTTACACCCTGGATATTCCGTCCTCTAAAAACATCTCTAAATAAAATTTGAAAGAAGTATTTTTTTTTTTGTTTTTATGTAATCAGAGAATACACTTGCAGTTATATGTGGCCATGTTCTAAATGGATTTAATTGTTTTTGCTGGGTGATGCGTACTGGTGATGAGAGCATTGAAGTAGGCATTCGAACTATGAATCTCATAACCATACTGACCGCAGCGTGGTGGAGTAAGCTCCAGATAAACTACCAATAATGTGGAGCGAACCGTGTCTAGCAGTGAGACGCAACGCAAAATGAGTTGCACTACTGACGTTTGGTTAAAACCTCTATCTTAATCTTCATAATTAGTTTATTCTTAATTTTCTTCTACGGGCTGACCCCAAAGAATCTTAAACGAAATAAAAATATCAACGTCATTGTGTGAGGCACAAGGACGCATAACGCAGCCAGTACAGCTTGGACCACCAACATTATTTCTATTGTAGAGTTAGCAGCAGTATTTTTTTAGTTCCATTGCGCTATTCACACTCTGAAAAGACGGCTTAAAATCCAACACAGTATTACTCAGACTCAGAAGTTATTAAAGTACGTATAAAGTACTAAGTAGTGCGTTATTTTTAATTAACAAAAATTCAAGTCGAAAGCGTTTTACGTATTTCATACCATGTTTAAAAATAAAATTAAAACTATTATCAAAATGCATGCGGTACGCCATCTATAATGATTATTATTACATTCACAAATCCCCTACAGTTAAAAAAATCATAAAATATTTTACTGTGCTGTTCTTTATTTAAAACGAAAATTTTAATGACATTCCTCTAATGCATTTACAGAACGTTCCTAAAATAATGTGCTCTAATAAAAACGTAAAAAGTATAAAAATATATTTATTTCTGACTACAAACAACCTGACCTATAAGTAATGGTCTCGACCGCCGAATATTTATAAATACGGTAGCGGAGACCGTAATGCCGTTGGATAGACAGTTGCTAAATTTCAATGTGCTCCACTTCGGATTGCTAGCTTCAGCTTTGGGCGACAAATAAACTTCATGGCGGCTCTTGTGTCGAAGTTTTTCTATTCTGTTACTTCTATTTTAGTCGATACGTAATAAGTAAGAATAGAGAGAAATCAATTGTGACAATATTGTTCTTAGTTGCAGATTTAGATAAAATTTATAATTTATTTCAATAATAAAATAAAATATATTGACGCTATTGTATGAGGCATAAGAACGCATAACGCATCCAGTGCAGCCTGGAATCCACCATTATTTATATTATAGTTTATCTAGAGATAGCGACGGTGGATGTGTTACTTGTTCTGCGTTATTTATACTCTGAAAAGTTGGCTTAAATAACAAGACACCGATGCAAGTTATTAAAGTCCGTCAACAGTACTGAAAACTAAACCCTTCATCAAACATATTTTGCTCATACTGCACTAAAAATTTACACATTGTTAATGCGTGTACAATAGTGTACCTACATGCATTTACCGCATTTGACAGCATGTTTAAAAAATTAAATTTCGGCGGTACGCCGTTGGTATTCACAAATCCCCTACGGTAAAAACTCCATAAAATATTTTACTGCGCTGTTTTTTTATTAAAACGAAAAATTTTAATGACATTTCTCTAATGCATTTACAGAAATTTACAGAACGTTCCTAATGATCTGCCCTAATAAAAACCGACGTAAAAAGCGTTCGATTCATTATAAAAATATATTTATTTCTGACTACAAACATCCTGACCTATAAGTAACGGTCTCAGCGGCCGAATATTTATAAATACGGTAGTGGACAACCATAATACCGTTGGACAGACAGTTGCTAGATTTCAATGTGCTCCACTTCGGATTGTTTGCTTCAGCTTTCGACGACAAAATGAACTTCATGGCGGCTCCTTTCGAAGTTATACTTCTATTCTGTTACTTCTATTTATACAGTCGTCGATATTGAGGCTGGATAATCAAGTGTGAAAGTATATTACCAAAATATACATATAAGTATGTGACTTGTTATTTTAAAACCGGCACTTTGCAAGCCATCAGAATATCGTATAACATTTAAGTGATAAAAAAGTGAAAGTGGTTGAAACATCACTAAAATAATTTAACAGCTCTGAAGCTTCAAATTTTATAATGGTGTTTATAATTATATAAGTTATTAGTTTTTTTTTTTTATCTTACACTGACGTATTCAAATGACATTAGTATAAAAAAATAAATTCAAAACATATTGTACTTTAATGTAAACGGTTGCTATGGAGCGTAAATTAAACACATGACGTATACACAGATTTCAATTTATTTATGTTTATGGATCATCTTAAAATATGATCGGTGACCCTGACTATACATTTACAGCTAAAGCTCCTAAATAAGCCCTCGTAGTTCATACGAAAAGATATTTTTGGGAATTCATTTCACTCTTTATGATCGCCCAAGACCGTAATCTGCAGTATAAGTCGCACAAAATTGCAAAATTTCAAAGCGACGAAATTGCGATAGAATACTTAACTGCTACTTTTTATTTTTCATAGTTAGTTGGACAGTTATAGTAAAAAATCAATAATTAAAATATTAATAGATATTATAGAGAAGGCATTGCAGAATGACAAATTTCGACGTAACGGTCATAAGCCAGGGACCGCCTTTCATAGGTTTGAGTAGTTCATAACAAAGCTAGCCAAAAGCGCATTTTACGCTACCTGTTGTATTTGTGGCAAATTTATGCGCACGTAAATAAATAACAAGGCGAACATATACCTCAGTACGAATACGTCAACATCATTACGAGAATTTTCACACCGACGGCGACGGTTTGAAGCTGTAATGTTTCTCCGTTATCCGATATATCCACGGCTATTTTGCTCATTTTATCTATGTAACATGTGGGGACTTCAACTATTTATATATATTTTATTTAAAAGCAGAGTTAAGTGGTTGCTGTGGCCCATAAATATGTATACGCATATACCCAACCTTAGACTAACCTTTTTTTTGGTATCGGAGAGAAACCTTCTAAATGTACCCGGCACCTTGGGAGAGATGTTACCGAGTTATGTGGAATTTGTTACCGCAGTAAAACCAGTGGCTTACCTCTGCGCTTGGGGAGGACTCCGGGATCTCCAGTAGAACGCACCGGTGTCCTCCACGGCCGACGCCCCAGAACGGGCCTATCCTCTGGAGAGCAGATGTGCTCTCCTGCACCGTCCGATGCTTACGGAGGCATGCGGTGACGTACACACCGCCGTCCTACCCGGGGCCGCTGGCTGAACGGATCGAGTTCCCACTCTCACCACCCACAACCCCGGAAGTCCCCTTTTAGTCGCCTCTTACGATCAGGCAGGGGATACCGTAGCTCTATTCCTAATCGCTAAGCCACAGGGACTACCTTAGGCTAGCCTGCCTGATACAGATGCTCTGCTACTGTGGAGGTTAAGAGCTGCCTTATGTAAGTCTGACCACCAACTGGATCTCTCCGCCAAAACGCAATAGAATTATTTATTTTATTTATTTTGTGCACAAATCATTATAAGACATATGAAAAGAAAAATAGTAGAAATAAGTTTTAATTTATTGCATGGAAGAAATTTCATCATAATATTGCACTTATTTTATAAAAAATACTTTTAGTGGCTTTACCCACGAGGTTTTATTGGCTATTTATGTTAATTTATTTTTGAAACTAATAATTTAATAATTACAAGCCCGTAAATATGACTTTTACAGTAACTTTAAGGCAAATGAACAATAGAATCATTAGTAGTAAATATCGCATTTTCATAACTATATAGTTGGAAACAAAAAGTCCGAACAATAAGAACTCCAATTCCTCGCAGCCAATTAGTAATTGAAATGGAATAATAATGTCGAGAAATTTTAAACGAAACGTTAACAAGTAAACTTTTAAGAAACATCTATCATTAAATATTTTTCTAATAATATCGTCTATCGAAAAATTCTCGACGTTCTACAGTACGGTTTAAGGAAGGAATTTGCAAGGCATCGACGGTATTCCCAGACGCCCGAACTAAAGCCATATTTATTCTAGGGAAGCTCTGAAAATACCCTAAATCCGGCATACATTGTGGACCATATCACTGGATGCACTTCCATTTATGCCCGAGCACCATGAAGTCAGCCAAATTTTTGAGTTATACTCATATGAAGTGAAGACTCTTTATGACCCCGTATCCTATTTTCCAAAAATGCTTCAGCAAAAGTTCCATATTGTCATCCATTTGGCTCCAAGTGCTGTTACCGGATTATTCGATTTGTAATGACTTAAGATGGCACATAACTCAGTTACGGGAGTAAGACTTGAAAATCCGTAGCCACGTTTTAGAACCGGCGTGGAGAATTTGCGCTGGAAATATCATAGATAAACGGCGCTGTTATATAGGAGTATGAGATAAAATTTGTATAAGCACATTTTGCAAATAGATTTTTACCCTAAAGCGTCGGATATGTTAGACGATAAGGGTAGTAGAAAACATTTATAGCCATGAGTGAGTCCGTGAGAGCATGCTCGGGGACGTAATTGCGTTTCTACGCGTTTTGACATCGTTTCGCATCTTTATAGGGTAATTACTGCCGTTATCTGGCATTGATACTGCTTCTAATTTATTCATGCCCCCATCTACATTTGAATAAACACATGCCAGCTGCACTGACCTTCGTATCGATTTAGTTCTAAGACTTTCGGTTCCTCCCCGTTTTATTACCATAAGGCAACTGTTATTCGTTGGCAAAGCCGTGAGACCTGAGGGCACCTAAGCGCATTTTACTCAATTCAGAGACTCGGGCGGAGATTCAATAGATCGAGAATATTTTCAAACGTGCATTTCAAAAAGGCGTTCCTGCATGCGAATATGTTACGCTCCGAATCAAATTCTATAGGATTTAATTACAGCGAATTCGTTCGGGAACGCGGCGATATGCAAATCTAGTAAATATGTCCGAATGGAGTTTGGTATTGACATTCAGTGTTCGAGATTCTTGTCACGCTTCGGCCTGACGCTTGCTGTTTGAAAATCGAGCGTGTTTAACTGTAAATAAGGGTACGTTTATAGAAGCTAATTTTGGCTACACAATAAATTTATCGTTTAATTTTCATTTTATAAATTAAGAATAAAGATAACGCAACGATATACGACTATTTAGAGATTCTGTTTCTATATTAACGATTTCTTTATTTGAAAGTTAGAAATTTATTTTTGGATAAAATATTTTTTTTGTAATTTTTAAAATGTTATTCTTTACATTATAGCGCTTATATCAATCTAGTTTGATATATTATAGCTTATTCTAGTGAGAGTATCATAAATGTTATT
Source organism: Pyrgus malvae (assembly GCA_911387765.1). Lineage (NCBI taxonomy): Eukaryota > Metazoa > Arthropoda > Insecta > Lepidoptera > Hesperiidae > Pyrgus > Pyrgus malvae. Next base: position 10,458,189 of record OU426955.1, read on the forward strand.
CATTTCTGAGGCTATGCCCAGCAGTGGGAAGCTAATTATAGGCACATTGCAACATCACATTCATGTTTCCATTAGACGTATATTTCAACAATGCACCAATGGTTTATCCATAAAATAGTTAATGCTATTTGAATCGTAGACTCATATTTTAGAGCTGTCACGTTAATACCTAATAAATTTAATACGAGGCTTAATAATAGTGACTTATAACAGTAATGAGTGATCTCTATAAATACGTCAGTACACTTCATCCTTCGCGTGACGAAAATAAACAAACCAACAGCGTGGTATGTTGGAATGATTTTTAATATGTATCCACTGCAACACGGAAATCCTTCTATCTATCAGCCCTTCAAAAATCCTCTATAGTAGGAAATTTCTACGTTGCTCCAAGGAGCTTTCCGTAAAGAATAACGGTAGATAGAATAACGAATAGATATACCTACCCTGTTTCGTGGGTACCATGTACACATACAAAGACAGAAACACAAACACCCAGACCGAGAACAGAAATTTAAACTCATCATTCAATTTCTGTTTCGCCAGGAATCGAACGCAGGACCCATCGATTGGCAGTCCGGCATGGTAACCATTGCGCCACTCGAGTCGTCAAAGAAGCATTTTTAGTAGCAGTAGCAGCGTTAAGAACTACAACCACCTCAGACAAGACAAGAATGACACTCACGAGTTAGTGAGTTTGAGTGCCATTTTTATGGGCTTTCCACTTAAAACCATGTTTGGTGTTTTACATATGATAAAAAACAATGAATTTATTTCCATAAGTAAAACATATTTATTAGACTGTAATATATCAGTGACATTACCAGTGCCTTAACGTAGAACAATCAAAATTATGTAAATGAAATATCATATCGTGAAAAACTAGACAACTATGTAAAAACAGAATACTTTTCATTAATTTTTATTACCGTTTTAAAAGCATTATTGTTAACACGCCTTTTTTTCGCTATCGCTTTTTATCTAAAAAGGAATCATGTGAAACGTTAAATCAAATATTTGCATTTCTACTACTTTGATTTGTCAATAAAGTTAGATACTTATCAAAATTGTGATAAAATGTACATCAGTAGCTGCTTAAATTATTGTAAAAATTATATGCTCGCCGAAAATTATAAGGTTCTGACTGTAAAAAATATTTTCTTCTTACTTATCACTGACTCTATGGTGTTGGTTAACACTTAACCATGACTTTGAGATATCCAAGCATTGCAACCTACAGGCAGCTAGCATAGGATATTCTAACATTAACACCTTTTAGGGCTCCGTACTTCGAAAGGAAAAGAACAGAAGCAGAACCCTTATAGGATCACTTTGTTGTCCGTCTGTCTGTCTGTCAAGACCTTTTTTCTCAAGAACGCGTGGAGGTATCAAGCTGGAATTTATATCAAATACTCAGGTCTACTGTCCCTTGGAGCTGTGAATAAATCAAACTTCTAAGCCAGCGCAATCAAAAGATACAGTTTATGCCGCAAATTTCCGCAAATTTTTGACACTCGCAAGGGAATCAAAACCTACAGGGTACTTAACGTAAACTCAGAATCTTGAAATTTGGTACGAAGCAACGTCTTACAGCACAGATACAGGAAAAATTGCGAAAATTGTAAATTTTTAGTTACATCATATATTAAAACAATATTTTACGAAACCTCGTTCGCGGTACGCGAGTTCGACTCACACTTGGTCGGTTTTTTCATAGAACCAAAATATGAAGCTTAAAAGAGGATTACGATGACACATCTATTAAATTAACATCATCATAGTGATCAATTTATGCGTCAAAATTGATGTTTCAGTCTTAACTTTGACGACCCTAGTGGCGCAACGGTTACCATGCCGGACTGCCAATCGAGGGGTATCGGGTTCGATTTCCGGCGAAACAGAAATTTGAATGATGACTTTAAATTTAGTTCCTATCTTTGTATGTGTTCATGGTACTCACGACACAGGGTATTAATTACCTTACTGTAGTTCTATGAGTGTGAAACGTGTGTAACGTTTATCGTTAAATATTTTAACTTTTTTAAATTTATTATTTTAAGACATTAACGTGATTATTACTCAAGTTAATTATTATGGTAAAAAACATACCATTTAAATTAAAAATTGTAAATGTCATATGACTTCAGCTGCCTCGAATTCATTACAGTAGCACTAGTAAAACATCACATCCAACTCTATTAGTAATAACTAAATAGATTAAGACAGACACCTTACATTCGCAGAATAATAAAGCTTAGAAGCTGCGTTAGAATGCTATAATATAAATAAATTTTAGATAGCATTCTAACGCAGAAAAAAATTTAAAACATCGTTTCTCATACCACCGTTAACATTATCCCGTCAAATCTAAACCAACGGTGTAGAAATCGCTGTTTGTTTTGAGATAACGGCGTAACTTATCATGAAGACATTCTGATTTTTACCCATAGATTTTGTCGTCTCGAGTCAACATGAATTCTTATCTCACTCAAAATAAACACATTTGCTTTATCAAATCGTTGAGAAATATTTCGTCGTCGAAATAGGAACTTGTTGAGCGCGGAAGATGTGTCACAAAATCCTGTCACAAAATTTTCAACGCGTGGTCCGGCGGCTAGCGTAGAACGCAAACGATAGACGCAGCTTAGCCAAACGGATGCGGTCGGGTGTGAGATGGGTGTCCGCTGGTGGCAAAAAAACTCTTGCGCGTTTCCGTGCTTCCGTCGGACGTTAAGCCGTCTGCCCCGGTAGTTATCTATATGTTATAGTCAAAGTCCGATACACAGTCTCTTCGCGGAAGGACTGGTTTATCCTAGGTCTGGCCAAAGCCATCAGGCAATCCCCGAAATACATTTCAATTTCGCCCTTTGCCTGAAGTATTTTTAGTCAAACCCAGGAGCTCCTAACTTTTCAGTCAAACGTCGAAAGTAAATTATTCTGTTTCGGTTTTGGCCTAGTCAATCCTAGAAGCGACTGCAAAACTCGGTCAAACGTTGATCTGAACATCAATATCTTTTTTCGAGGAATCAAATAAAAGAATGCAAAGAAAAATTTCTTAAGATCGAAGATGTGCCTGACGTTCGGCTGTCTCTTAGAGAAGTCAGTGCAAAGGATTCAAAATTTGGTGGCCAAGGCTTTATAAAAGGGGAATTATAAAACGAGCGAATAAAAAAAAACTTTGCGACTGATGATGACATACAGTTTTAATAACTTGAGCGGTATGAATTAGATTAAGCGAAAAATTTACTAAACTAACGACGAATATTGATAATAATAAAATCCAGAACGAGCTTACAAAAAGTGGATTGTGATTAATCCATTTCAGATATTAAAATTTTATCCGAGCGACTACATTATTAAGTGAGCGACTGGAAAAAAACCACTCTGCATTCTGTAAGTTTACGCACAACGTTTGACTGCCATGGCGTCTCCGAAGCCCTTTGCTTCTGTGTCTGAAAAATACCCAAAACCAAATCAGAGCACCCCACTATCCACGTGGTCTTATCTGTACTACCCCTAGAGTGTATATAAAAAGCCGGAGGCACGGAGGGAGAACACACCCCGCCCGCCTTCGCAGCTTCGGCTTACTGGTCGCCTTCGGCGACCAGCCTCAGCCGCTACGGCTCTCTTGGTGCCGCGCTTTCTTACGCTGGGGCGGAGGGAGTGGTTTTCCCGCAGCGCCGGAGAAGTCACGGAGCCAGAGCTTCTTCCCACCTCAAGTTAAGCGGTTCTTAAGACTTGAAAGCTGCTTAAATGATAAAATGCTTCCAAATATACGAAGATAAGACACTTCATACCTACATCGGAGTTTGACTCGTCAAACCCCGATTTAATAAAATTGTGTTTTGACGTTTGCCTGACCAAATTAGTCTCTCCCAGGTTTGACGAAAATTGTTTAGTCAAAGGCCGAAAATTTACATTTGTTTGGGCTTTGACTAAGTCATTCAGTCTGACCTGAGGATTGACCAGTCCAACCTAGGAGCGCCGGAGCTTCGGAGTTTGCCTATAACATATAGATATCAGTCGTTAAACATTGTCGGAGGCCTTATGGGCGGTTTGAAAACATCCGACAGCGAGTTGGCCACTAACCCGCATCTCCACCAATCCGCATTGGAGCAGCGTGGTGGAGTAAGCTTCAGGCCTCCCCAATAATGGGGAGAGACCCGTTCCTAGCAGTGGGACGCAAAAGCAGCCTATATGGCTTACAAGTATACTTACGTGTTTAATAGGTGGTAAAACTTTCTAGATTCGACTGATGAACTGCCGCTGCACCCATTTCTGCCGTGAAGCAATTGTATTCTTTTTCGGAGAAAAATTGCAGTTACTGGCCAGACTTATAACGAGGTGATCCTCAACTATCATAGGGTGAACAGATTGGTGTTTAAAAGAAATGTAAAATAGTGTGGAACACTCTCAAACCGTTCGATAAATTACAATATAATAGTTACACTGTATGTTCTCATTTAATCCGATTGGACTTAATATGAAATTAATACCATGTAAATGTTCGATGGCACTCCCATACTTATTGTGCCATCAATTACTTATTCATGAACTTCTGTAAAACACGGGTTACGCGAATTAGTGGAAATGTTGAATTTTTCCAAACTGACAGCAGGTACCGACCATAACGGCACCGACAGAGTTTAAAGATTAACATCTATTGATAGCAAAAGGAACCGACGGCTTAACGCGCATGAACTTTGCCATTAGGGATCAACCATCTCACACCCGACCGCGCCTGTATCCCTGAGCTGAGTAGATCTGAGAGAGCTGAGAGTTTAAGGATTAACATCTATTGATAGCAAAAGGAACCGACGGCTTAACGCGCATGAACTTTGCCATCTGGGATCAACCATCTGACACTTGACCGCGCCTGTATCGCTGAGCTGAGTAGATCACTTGCGGTCTACGCCAGACGCAGAACCGAGCGTGCCTCATAAGCGTTTTATTGCAATACACGACCAAAAGGAGGCACATTCTAAACCGTAAATTTGTTTATATGCTCAGCTTTTATAAGGTGCTATAAAAACGATGTCAAAATAAATATTATGTAGTTGTGGCAAGAATAAAATTGATGTTGTAATCCTGCGTATACTCATTTATTACGTCGTCGGCACGCGTAAAACGCATCTGTGCAAGCCATATTTGTAGGATTATTTTTAACTTTATGCTTTGTTATTTCGATCCAGAAACGTATCTGATCTATTTATAGGTTTCCCAAATGATATCGCATGAACAAATTGTATACGAGCCCAACATGTTGAATGCGATTTATGAAGGTAATGTTTTTAATGTTCAATTTGATAGGCCTACTAGGTACATGTGTTTTTATTCTGGAACATTTTATTATTATTTTCTTACTAAGCGTTACACACTCATAGCCCCACAGTAAGGTAATCAATACCGTATACGACATACGGTACCATGGACACATACAAAGACAGGAACACAAACACCCAGACCGAGAACAGAAATTTAAACTCATCATTCAAATTTCTGTTTCGCCAGGAATCGATTGGCAGGCCGGCATGGTAACCATTGCGCCACGCGGGTCGTCAGATGTTTCAGTTTCAGGACCCTCTTTATTTTTTTCCAATCCTTTTAATTTCACATTCTGGGTATTAAGATTAACGATATCCAGAGAGAGATTTGGGTTAAAATTACAGGAAAATCTATAAAAGGTATACTATAGGATTAAAAAGACAGTATAGGTAGAAATAGGTACGGAAACATCTTTAAGCGAATCTGACTCGTACTTGTTGCTGTTGTTTTTTTTATATTTATCACTTTAGCGCCCCTTGCCATTTGACGCCCATACTAAGTGCCAAACGCAGTGCCAGGTAGCATAAGTACGCTCAAAATGCATTATTGCTTTGATATAGTGTATAAGACACCATTTTTTATACGTCAAGTCTATCTAAAAGATTTTAATAGGTAGCCATTATTTAAAACCGGCAACGTAACAACCCTTAAGGTCGCCCGTACCCCTGAACGACCGTGACATCGCTTAACATCACGCAGCCCGTCTTACTTTTTGTCCAGTACAAAAAACTTCATCAAACTCGGCCTTGTATCTTTGTCAAAAACGAAATTAACAAACTATGTTTCTAGTTCAAACTAGCGACTAACGACAAAATTAACGAACGTCAGCGTCCACATCCGCGACAGGAAAGCAGCACTTGCTGCATTGTGGATGAGACCTGTGAGACAGGACAATTTGTTGTGCGTCATGGCTAATGTCAATTCGTCTTCATTAGCTCGATATGTCCCAAAGTCGCGGACTGTCTCTGCAACGTCATAATTAGGAGGACCTAAAATATCGATTTCGATAAGTACTTTGAACGAACCAAGGCAGATCAAGAGCTAGTTGCGAAATCTCATGTAGCATCTACACAAATAGAGCTTAGTTTATTTTTACTTCTTATTATCAAATCTTATCACATTTTTTATTAAGTAGGGATTTTTCTCAAAATATCACGTGTTATTGTAAATTTATTTCTCACGGTACCAATCAGCGACAAGAAAGTCAGGAAATAAAGTCACTTGGAAAAAGGAAGCAGGGACGTGCGATAAGTGAAGATTAGAAAGTTTAACTAAATTAAGACGTGAAGTAGACTCCCAATTTATCTTTTACTTGAAGTATAATCAATATTTTTTAAGTTTACATCACGCAGTCAAAAGTATGATAGCAGTACGATAGAATTAATATAAAAATTTTCTTATTATATATTTCCATAACTGACGTGTAGAAAGCCTTTAAATAGTGAAATTAATAATATTTTATAGCAGCCCGCATTGCGCCATAAGTCGTACCGTTAGGTCATTTATTAATTAAACATGACTTCGTTGAACAATAGCCTATTAGATCCTTCCTCGACTACCGAAGCAGACCTATCAAAAATGAATGAACTAAGCGCCTCACTAGCCACTTTCCGACTATGAGTTGGAGAATTTTAAAGCCCCTAAATAGGTTCTAAGTACGGTCTAATCGACGTAAACTTCGCTAGTTTCTTTTCCCACTTATTTGTAGCTACTGTTTTGAGATTTTTCTCCTTGAATTTACAAAGGGATACAGTAATGTGGTAATATTTTTTTGCTATGACAAGAATATTACGAGTCTACACATTTATTTTTCTTTTTTAAAAACTGTTTTGTATTTATGGTACATTACATTTCTATAAAGTTACCATTTTGTAGGTCTGAGAGATTTATATAACATCGTATAAGTATTTTAAAAGTGCTAAAGAAAGTAATAATACTTTACTTCAGTTGTGTAAAGAAATTTTGATCAGTAAAAAGTAAAATGTAAAAGTAGATCGAGAGATAGAGTAGTAAAGATAGTACTGGCCACACATTCACCTTTTGCTCAACATCGTCAGATAGATACTCGTGCTTAATGTTAGTATGATCCCAGTTAAATTTGATAGCCTTTGCGTGGTTTAAAAGATACATTGAACAAGAAACCCTGAGACCAGCCTCCTCGTTAGATTTAAATATATGACTTCTCTGACTACAACAATGACTAATAAATTAAAACATTTACTACGAGAATTAGGTAGGTATCTACTCAAGGGACTGCAATTATTTTCTTGCAAAGTATTTCTTATTCATAGGTTTAATTTACAATCCACTATTTTCCTGGATATATATGTATTCATTGAAAGCCTCGGTAACCTCTTTGCGTGTACGCGGTCAATATTTTATCACTCAATCTTTTCCCTTCTAAGCCCTTTCCAACAAAACTACACCAAAAATAGTTACCGTAACAAGAAATTGAATTTTTAAACACGTTCTGTGGATTCGCCTTGATTTTTGTGCAGTTAGGTAAAAAGGTATCTTTCTCTTTTTTTCTTTTATTTCATTGATATTAGTGTCACACCTGTCATAGTGACCTCGTACAACATAGGTTACTGACATCGCTCTCAAAACCCGCAAGCTGAAGTGTCCAGCTGGACTGACGACCTGAAGAAGACAGCGGGAACGGACGGAGTGGCTAATATATGGGGAGGCCTATGTCCAGCAGCGGACTTCTGAAGGCTGATGGCTAGATGGATGGACAATTATAGGTAGTCATAGAATTTAAATAGATATAGGTAATATTCCATGTATGCAATATTATGTTTTTACTAGATTGAATTAGGACATCTTATAATGCAAGATGCAGCAATAATATTTCCTTTCCTTTATAACGTAACTCTAGTATAAAGAAAAAAACCGGCCAAGTGCGAGTCGGACTCGCGCACCAAGGTTTTTTTCACACACAAGGTTTCGTAAAATATTGTTTTAAATTATGTAACTAAAAATTTTCGGTTATCGCAATTTTTCCTTTATCTGTGATATAAGATTTTGCTTTGTACCAAATTTTAAGATTCTGAGTTTACGAGAAGTACCATGTAGGTTTTGATTTCCTTGCGAGTGTCGAAAATTGCGACATAATCTGTATCTTTTGATTGCGCTGGCTTAGAAGTTTGATTTTTTCACAGCTCCAAGGGTCAGTAGAATTTGAGTATTTGATATAAATTTCAACTTGATTCCTCCACGCGTTCCTAAGAAAAAGGGACTTGAAAGATAGACAGACGAACAAAAAAGTGATCCTATAAGGGGGCGCTTTTATTCCTTTCGAGGTACGGAACCCTAAAAACGAATCTACGAAAAGGTCATTTTTTTAGAAAACCTAGATTCGTAAGGATGGTTGGATCAAACAAAGAAAGAGTAGATATAAAATCAAATTCCATTCCAATTTACCAATAGTAACGTCAATTAATCTTTTAATAAATACTCCCGCCCTTTTACAACCAGGACACATTAACTGCAGGAACGAAATTAGCCTGCGCAGCAAAGCAAGACGCAAGACTGAGGTTACAGTGCCTCGGACATGATTGCGCGATTTTACTGCTGAATGAATTTATTCAAAAAGTCGAGGTCATTTAGGTCACCAATTTGGCGAAATTTTTGTGGACTTAACAGAGTCTGAAAAATATTTAGGAAACTTATCTTTATCACGATGTTGTCCTTCACTATTAAGCAAAGGGGTTCAACTATAGAACCCTTGTGTTGGAATTAAAGATATTTTTGAAAACCAAAAATTTATGTTAACGTGCCAATATATACGCCGTATGCTTAAGCAATTGATTTATTACAATGGGATCAGCTTTAATTAATCACATTATTTACTGAACCAATACATTTTAAAAATATTATACTTACTATCCTGAACTCTATGTTATTTAAGTTACTAGGCCTGGTTACTAGGCTTTTGCCGAATATTTGATTTCTAACTATACAAAATTTACCTCTGCCGATGTTAGCATAAAACGTAACTACATTATCATAAGGTAATTTATTTTTACAAATAAAATTACATCCATTTCACCCCTTAATTGATTAAGTTACAAATATCTGTAATCTTGTTGTATAGTTAAGATTTTACTTAATATTAAATTTAATACAGGTTATTACTAACATAAAAACAATTAGAATACCCCAAAACCCCAAGCATCAGGGACTCGACAACTCTATACGGCCTGGGAATTGCAATATGTCTGTCTTTTTGATTCAATATAGTTTGGTGATTTAATTTTGTCGACGCCATACCATTTATTTAACGCATGATTTTGTAAAATTTTGAGGGTCATCATTTCATATAAATGAATATGCAAAGTATTAAAGTACAACTTTGAAAAGGGCAATTATACTAATGTTCTAAATATGTAAGTTTTTGTCTTCTTCATTGTACATCAGTAAAAAATGAAGTAAAGCTTGAAAACTAAAGCTTTTATTTACGGCTTATTTCTAAGCATTATCAAACATTGCGGCCGCATCGCGATGTAATGTAGCCTCAGCCTAATATATCAACAGTCCCAAACGTCAGTGTTTGGCATGGGCGGCTCATCCAAATAATTTATTTCGCCTCAACAAGATGCACTTCATACGTTTCAGAATCTTGTAACGACACCGAAACGATCGTGTAGATATATTATAATAACATCCTTCTAAACAAGCTTTACAAATCGTACGATTAAATTTAATGTAGGAGATTACGAAGGTCGCAGAATGACAGAGCATTTTGTCACGTAATCGGATTATACGGGACTCGGAAGTACGGGCGTATTCACGTAGAAAGCGGGCTGTCAGCGCCGTTCTACTAGCGGTTATCGATGCTGGTGTACTTACTAACATAAATTGGTACGTAATACAAGCAAGTTGCAAGGCATTCTGTACCACTATACTACAATTTCCTCAGTGAAACAGTTCTTTTGACCTTATGTAGAAATGTGTAGTTGCATACCGCACATTCCTTGCCATAGTAACACAACCGCATAAGTCTTCAGATAAGATTAAAGCTCACTTGTAATGTGATGTTGAGAGTTTGAAGTTATTTGCTCCAATAGACCTGCCCCTAGCCGAATCAGTTGCTTACCAATTTTTTACTGTTAAGTAATCGCTGCAGCCCATGGACAACTACACATAACTTCAACAAAGCCTAATTCTGAGTCTGTGAGCGCTTTTTTTCTGTCGGCTTGGCCAGCAACCGCACCATTCCATGGAGACACAACAAATTCCGTCACGGCAGAAATGGGACGAGCGGTCGTACTTCCTAATCGAACCAGCAAGTGCCACCTACAAACGACCGCCTACAATATTTTAAGGTTTCATGTCCTGTTTAGGGGATAATTCCGATAATTACTGATAATATTTTTCCGTCCACTTTTATCTCCTAGCCCATATAAGCCTTAGCGCACCCAAAGCGGATGACGGTCAGCCATTGGCCGTACAACAATAACAAACATCAAGTGTACATATATTGCTACCCAGGATGTTAATAAACTATTTCATTTCAAACTATTTCGTTTCACTTCAACACGTCGCAAGTAGAATGTTTCCCCGTGAACATGCCCTGTCCATGATACGTTAGGCACTTGAATGGAAGACTCGTCTCGATTTTTATAGTGTTGATATTAAGATTCATTCATTTTGTGAGCCGCTGCCAGAACTATAAAACTATAAGTGGCTTAGCATTTAAATTCCTTGAAGCTGATATGAAATGAAATAAAATAGTTATGAAATGAAATATGTTGTTAATTAACATCCTGGGTAATAATATACATTTGATGTTTGTCATTGTTGTACGGCCATCGCTATGGCTTATATGTGCTAGGAGAAAAAAGCGGGGGGGGAAGAACTTCAGCCCTTTTTTAAATAATATTTCAAACAACATTTCAAACATTTCAGATATTGCAGATGTATCTTACTGCTTGGTTACCCATAATTTGAAAGGCCAGGCCAGCTTACAACGCTGTTCCAATACGGATTAGTGTAAGTGTTGGATATATTTTATTGGGCACAGTGGCACGGCTTGGGATAGGCATTTTTCCAACAGTGGACTGAGGTAGGCTGATGGTGATATACGGGTTAGCTTAAAACAAATTCGCTATGCGATGTTTTCAAACCTCCCATAACTTGTTACAGAATACACTTTAGCTGCAACCCTTTTGGCATCCCACTGCTGGGCACGGGTCTCCCCCCATTATTGGGGAGGCCTGGACCTCCTGGAATGTTCTGGACCTTACTCCACCACGCTGCTCCAATGCGGGTTAGTGGCCAACTCGCTGTCGGATGTTTTCAAACCGCCCATAAGACCTCCGACAAGGATTAACGACTGTTGTCCATCGACAACAACCGGGACCGACGGCTTAACGTGTCATCCGAAGCACGGAAACGCGCATGAATTTTTTTTGCCACTAGCAGTCACCCATCTCACACCCGACCGCACCCGTTTGGCTTAGTTGCATAGATCATTTGCGTTCTACGCTGCCGCCGGGTCATACGCGCCATACACCTTACAAAAGGTCAATATACATATGAATGTTTATTTCTTAGTAAATTTCAAGTAACCAAAATGTTAAATTCAGTTTCGAAAAGCTACAGGATGGACTTGACCAGATTTAAGAAGAGAACCGTAGTCTTGATCAGTGACAAGTACCTACAAATAAGACATAAAACGTAGAAGAAGTCTAGTGTAAAGTCGCACTTGCTGGCTAGACGTATTCGCAAACATTCTGCCGAAATCGTACTTGTAAGTTCATTCACCCCATAATACAAAAATCTGCACGTTTGGAAAAATGTTTCGAAGACCGATAAAATTTTACGCATAACGCTTAAAAAATATTTACATTTTAAATCTGAGTTGTTGATATTCTTATCGCAAGAAGTTTAATAAAAATAAATGTAATCAATAAATGTTATAAAAATTGTCAGACTCATTTAATTGTTAAGTTTAGAGTGTTTTACAGGCTACAGGATATTTTAGATTGCGGGTGTGAATTAAAGATGTCTAATATAATGTATAGTACGTATTTATACTGCAGACTTATTCAGAAAATTTTACTCATAGGGTCTTTAAAATCTAATATGCGGACATTTAAGAGGCCGTATACGAAATTTAGCTGATTAAGCTGATTTTACATAGGAGATTCTGCAGTTAAAATACTGTATTTCCATTATTTCCATAAGTTTTATTGCACAATATGACTGATCATTTCAATTATAAACTATTAAATAAGCCACTTTTTCATTTTTATTACGTTTCTTAGCTTAATAGACCTGAAGACTGTGATAGTTTCGTGAATTTTACTGTAATAGGTATAGAATATTACATATATCCAGATCATTTTAAAATCTAAGCAGATCGAAAAAAATGCCATGTATTGCTGTAAAAATCACATACATAGTAAATGAGCCTCTTTTTTGCCACTCTCATACAAAAAATATTAGTAAAAACATTGAACTTAGTCAATTTTGAGAGTAAATGGGCCAGAAATTACATTTGATTTCGGCAAATTGGAATAATCTTTCATAAAATTTATTTGACATAAATACACTTCAATAAAATCAATCCGTTTTCTGGTATAAAAATCAAATTATTACTTAATGAAAATTTGGCATTAAAAATCTTTTAAAATAACCCTAATCTCGCATTGTAATTCTTGACGCAAGCTAAAAAAGTGGCTTATATATTATATATAGATTATATAGATTGATATATATATATATATATATAGATTATTAATGATATGATCAGATATATTGTGCAATTAAACTTATGGAAATAATGTAATTTTCCTGCAAAATCTCATGTGTTAAATCTAATTTCGTATACGGCCCCTTAAGTTACTGCCTATGTTATGTCAAAAACCTAGATGGTCTTTACTAAGCTTGCCTTTTTATGATTAATGGTTCCAAACATGAAAATGTACATTGGCATTCCGAAAACTTCCAAACATTATTCGAAACAAATTCGTCGGCACTCCCAATAATTTAACAGAAATTAACTCGTTGGGCTTAGGCTAACCATTTTGCAACTGTACAGTTCTGGTTTTCCCGGGGTGAATGAGCCTTCAGTGGATTCGATAAGTCGTTTGTGAATACGAGTACTGGTCGTGGAGTGGCTGCGCGTAGCATTTTGTTACACATAATCCGATTAGGGGCGAGTATCGTCTGCCGGCGTATGCGCCTTGTACGATGTCCGCATATAAATGCGCCTCAGCTCAGCTTAACTACATGTTATTTACTGATTCCGCGAAAAAACAACCCTAAACCTCCCATTATTGGTTTTTTGCAACCGAATCTCAAATGAATTTCATAATGTCTGATATTATCTACGCTTTCCGATAATATTTGAATTATTAAACGTTCTTGTACTCACTCAAATGTAGACGTTACCACACACGTAAAGAACGAAGACGGAGGGCCTAAACTCGAAGACTTCCATTACACGGATCAGTTGGCTTGCGCTCAGGTTCACTGGTTAAAACCCTTCCTGGATCTTCTACGATTACATCGATGACTTCCTTCAAATTCACAAAGCTCGGCGAGAATAAAATTCGGTAAAAATAATAACGCAGGCATTGAAGAATTTAAAGTGTGATAGAATAATAAAAAGTCATAGAAGTGCAAAATGACATCTAAGATACATAACTGTTACATCTAATGACAACATTATACTACATATTCGTGCTCTTAACGTAATCATGCATAGCGTGACATCGACCGTTACAGGCTCAACTATCTAGAAAGCGCTCTAGGTCTGAAGCGGCTACTCTACGGTGTGAGGTTGCATCCGGTGGTTCCCGGGAAAGATCTATTTATGCGTGATGTTCCGCATGGGTATTTCGTGTCAAGAAGTTGTGTTAACAGGGCACGAGCGGTACAATCTACAAAATATTTCTCTCCGGAATCACGTCGGGCAGACTGTGTAAAAATGGAGTGCCTCACTTACCAAACTTCGGAAGATGGCAACTAAGGTGCTCCACCACAATTACCGCTTGCGTAACCCTGGGAAAAATATTTTCTCCGTGAATCTAACGTGTAAGTAATTCTTATTACAGTGATTCTTATAATATACAGGGTATTATTGTCTTATTAACTCTGTGAACCAGTTGCTTAGGTGTCTCCATACATAACATGCTATGTATACATTGCTAGTACTTAGTGAAATTGGGTTTGTTCAGCGTTGAGGGGGTTTTACTATAAGTGGTTTTATTACAGTTTAGTGTCTGGTTACTTCAAAGGAAAACTGAACTCTACTACGGTTATGTAAAATTCAAAATAAAATCTAAGGACCGCTATTCGGCATGTACTATAAAATAAATACTAGGTTCAGATACACACTAATACACAATATATTCATGTCTATGTATACACATGGTTCTAACACACAATTGTAGCAATTGGTAGCTAATCAATATTGTTTAATGTACATACTCGAATATAATTGAACTGAGAATGAATGTAAACAAGAAATACTTTAGACTACAAATTATGGAACAGAAAAAAGTATTTTTCATCAGCATTACCATCGAGAGAAAATATTAAGGAGTGGTATTCTATCGTTTCACCTGGAAAAGATTGATTAAGTACATTAATACAAGTATTAAAGACAAGAGAATAAACATATTGTTTGCAACATTTGCAAACGTCATTATATCGCTTTAAGTAATTGAAAAATTAAAAATAAAAAAATATTAAATGGTAGAAATTTTTAGTAGATTTCTTCGTTTTCATTTCATATCATTTTCGCTTTTTGAGTTTATCTTTAGCAACAAGTAGCTTCTGAAAACATTTTTTGCTGATAGCAATGATATTATACATTGGCTGATAGTATTTTTGCTCCGTTTACAGTACTCATTACGATTTACATAATAGGTAAATATTTATATACATTGCAATCCAGCCTTTTGTTGCTTGATTTGTAAATTGTTGATATGTATTAATGTCATCCTCGTCGAAATGAGGTAAAACAGGTTATTATCAGGAGGAACTGTTGAATGAAAAAAAACTGCGGATTTTTTTACAAAGAAAAACAAACCCACAACTTCTGTATTTATCTTACATAAATTGAATTATATGTATAGGTATAATACGCATACCCTGTAGGCCATTAAAAAGGCATCATAAAGAGTAAGGAAATAATATAACGTTCTACAACCTACACAACACAGTTGTACTTAGGACATAGGTACGTTCCATCAGACGTTCAATGGGACTAAAACTTTTATGAGAATCGGATTATTTGTTGGATAAACCGAAATCTTGAAAGGAGAAGGGTTTCGTAAATGTATTTATTTGCAGACCGAAAAAATGAAGTTTTTTAAGTTAAATTTATTTTACATTTAGAAGAAAAGATACTAACTAACACTTTTAGGATCACTTTATTCTCTGTTTGTTCACCTACGGGTTATTTATTACTCCGACTAGGCGACTAGGTGATAATGCGTCATCAGTATTTTATAATTTTACTCAATGACATTAAAATTTACTTGAATTGTTATTTTATTTCAATTTTAGATAATTCAAAGTAATATATCTTGTTGATATTTTATATTGATTGAAATTTTTATATGCTACTTTTAATTTTAAATTTAATTTAATTATAAGTTACCATTATGTTTGTGTCTATGTTGCCTGATTAAAAGTATTAAATAAAAAAAATGCTAAATGGCAGAAGACGGTGCAGCGATTGGCACTTTCCTGGTCAAACCTTGCAAGGGGTGAAATTTTATAGTGGGTACCTCAAGAAGGTACCTGACACCGTAAGAGATGCCAGACACCAGGCTATGTGACATTTGTACCGTCACCGACCTGCCCTAACGCTGGGCGAGGTCTCCGGGCTCTGCAGCATAAAAATAATCAATGCCTACAAGATTTTGATACCGTCACTTCAGAATCAGTTTCCCAGTCTCGATGGGTCGACTCCCATTGGAGGGCGGCCTGATTACATGTTTCAGTAAGTACCATATACGTGAACATGAGTAACAAGAAATACAACAAATTAATATTTGTATGGTTAAATGCAAATAGCTACCTATGTAAAATGATTCGACGTTTATTGACAATGCGTGTTATCACGCCGCGGCATTTGTAATCTTAGCTATCAAGTAATAACGAGTACGCATTGCAGAAGATAATTTTATTTGTTAATTTACCAAACACCAATATTTCCCCGCGGAATTGGAGTTGCGCACAAATAAAAGCATAAAATGCAATCTATATATTTTATGCTGATTCCTGAGAGCATTACGTTCGCGTTTAAAATGTAGAGTCACTTACTTATTTAAGTATCTACATATTTTTCCATCTATGATTATTGGTTTTGATGTCATTATTAGATATGAAGTGGATTAGTTTACTCAAGCTTAAGATATAAAGTCGATGCTAAATTCTTAAAAAACCCAAATTAACATAGACATCACTCAAAATTTTGTTAAATATTACAATTAGATACACATTTATTTACATACCGTCATATCAAAGTTAGTCGAAATATTTATTTAATTTGGGTTAGCAAATAAAAAATCGTATTGATGATCATCAGCTAGCAGAATGTACTTGTCTATATGAGTACGTTAAATATTCCTTTCTTTTCACACAGTATTAAGAGGGCAAATTAAACCGTACTTATTTTATCACAAGACAGACTATATACCTTATGGTTACATTCCTATACAACGTACAATGGTTGTAGTAACATTAAATAGTTTTAGTAACAGTATGGCTACAACTCTTTTTATGTCCCAATTCTGGGCACGGGTTTCTCCTTATTATTGGGGAGGCCTGGAGCTTACTTCACCACACTGCTCCAATGCGGGTTGGTGTAGATGCGGGTAACTGGCCAAACCGCTGTCGAATGTTTTCAAACCGCCCATAAGGCCTCCGACAAAGTTTAACGACTGTTATCTATCGATAACAACCGGGATCAACGGCTTAACGTGCCCTCCGAAACATGGAATTGCGCATGAAATTTTTTACTACTAACGGTCACCCATCTCACATCCGTCCGCACCCGTTTGGCTTAGTCGCATAAATTGCTTGCGTTCTACGCTAACCGCAGGGCCATGCGTGCTTCAGTAACATTAAACCAAAATATAAGTGCGATAGTTTGAAATACTCCTCAGATACAACATGAAGCTTGTACCTATAACACATTTATCGTCTCACGACCCTGTCACGCGAATCTGCAATCAAGTCTGCCAGGCTAAGATGCACCTTGCGACCCCTAGGAAACGAATAATTGAAACGGCATCTTATATAAGGTAGCGTATCGAAGTGTATCTACTTTGTTAATATATACTGACGGATTATAGTGCTTCTAGTAAACATTTCAAATACTTATATGTAAAAAAAACTTATAGTTGTCAAAAAGGAAGATGAAATCCACCGAATCACAAAAAAATTGCTTCATTGCAGATACGGATGCAACTGAGGTCCTGGTCGAACCATACAAGGTTATATATTATTATGAAGCCTGCAAACCGCCTACAGACTTAGTAATACAAATAATACGTATATTAGATTGCATACAAATATCCCATTTATTATGTGATGTATCTTGGGTTAGATACTACTTTAATCCAAGTTTAAACAGATATAGATAACTAAGTTGCACCAAGTTTCGGAATTACGAAATTGATTTCAAGTGGGTTCTCTTTTGCGATATCAGTTAATTCGGGAAGCTTAGA
The DNA here is from genome assembly GCA_911387765.1 of Pyrgus malvae. Lineage (NCBI taxonomy): Eukaryota > Metazoa > Arthropoda > Insecta > Lepidoptera > Hesperiidae > Pyrgus > Pyrgus malvae. The sequence goes on from OU426955.1 coordinate 10,476,209, forward strand.
CTATGACAATATCTTGATATATAAAGTCAATAAATCCTCGGTTAACAAAAATAAATCCCCAGTTAATAAAAATCACGGATACAGCCATAAAAATTAAGTTTTTAACAAAAAAATAGAACCGACTTCAAACGGTAAAAAATAAAATTGTTCAGTACCTACTTCTTCTTGCTTATGGTAATGACTCTTAAAACTATTTCTGGAGTCGGGCCCTTAGTAAATGTCGTACCATTCGTTCTAAATTGGCACCGACAGTACAGACAGTGGGACAGTACCTACTTCTTCTTGCTTATGGTAATGACTGTTAAAACTATATTGGAGTCGGTGCCCATTCAGAACGAAAGGTACACTATATTTACTAAGACAGGACATTTCACTAAGGGCCCGACTTCAAAAATAGTTTTAAGAGTCATTACCATAAGCAAGAAGAAGTAGGTACTGAACAATTTTATTTTTTACCGTTTGAAGTCGGTTCTATTTTTTTGTTAAAAACTTAATTTATTTCACTCTTTTTAGTAATTTTAATAATTCTGTATGTATTAGCATAATTGGAAAAAAATTCACTTAACTTCTAAACTTTAAACAGATTTACCTTTTATAATCATGTTTATCTAATAGCCATCTAAAAGTCTGAAAGACATACTATCAGTCCACCTGAACGTTTAAATTAAAGAAAGAATTTGCTCTCAGCTCCTAAACGTTGAGGAGTTGTACCTTCAATCATCAGTTAAGCAACAGCAGGTGATAATTACCAGACATAAATATTTGTATTATGTTAAAAATATGACTAAAAGCATGTGTGTGCCTATTAAGTTTCAGGGTTTCCCTCGATTTCGATAATATCACATCATCAGATTTTGACATGGTGACAGTTGGACCGCCTCAGGAATGTAAGATTTCGAACAAAAAACCATTTATTGAAAGAATTTGCTCTCAACTCCTAACCGTCGTAGTACCTTCCATCATCAGTTCAGCAACATGATATGACGATAATTATACACAAATGTTTGTTTTGCTTTGTAAAAATATGAAAATCATTTGTTGTGCTATAAAATTTGAATGTTCCCTTCGATTTCTCTGGGATCCCCTCATCAGACTTTGACTTGGTGACAGTTGCACCATCTCGGGAATGTAAGATTTCGAATAAAAAACTATTTATTGAAAGAATTTGCTCTCAACTCCTCACTGTCGCAGTACCTTCCATCATCAGCTCAGCAACATGAGATGATGATTTCTATGCGTAAATATCTCTTAAGCTTCAGAAACTATAAGAAAATCAATGTGTGTGCTTATAAAATTTGTGAGTTCCCCTCGATTTCCCTGGGATCCCATCATCAGATCCTGATTTGGTGACAATGGGACCACCTCGGGAGTATAAGCATACGAACAAAAAAAGAATTTTGAAAATCGGTCCACAAACGGCGGAGTAATCGGTGAACATATATAAAAAAAAAAAAATACATACAGCCGAATACAGTACCTCCTTCTTTTGGAAGTCGGTAAAAATATTAAGTATATTTCAGAATGTCAACCGATAAGCCAGCATAGTTTTTTTAAACGTTCATTTTATACTTTTAGGTTTGAATATTTAGTTAAAATAAATCTAGTTACCTATATCCCGTAGTTTCACCTGCGTCAGAAAGGATAAAATTTAATCTATACTATAATATTATAAAGAGGAAAGATTTGTATTGTATTTTTGTATGTTTGTAATGAATAAACTCAAAAACTACTATTCCGATTTCAAAAATTCTTTCACCATTAGAAAGCTACATTCACTCTGAGTAACATAGGCTACCGCGTGAAAATGCTTCATTCCTACGTAAAAACGGGTAATAGGGTCAACGCGGTTGAAGCAACTGCCTAAACGCCTATGATTTTATTATAGCAATGAAGCCTGGAATAGCACATAGGCTATTTTTTTATCCTACGTGGACCCATTAAACGAGTACACGCGGGCGAAGCCCTGGCGGAAAGCTTATATTTAATAACAGATCTTCCCATACGAATTAGACGTTTTCCAGCGGTAATAAGTAGCCTATGTTGCTCTTCTTAGCCTTAACTCTCCTTCTTACATACAAGCATTCTATGAGTTCTAGGGTTGCCATCTCTAAAATTTGTCAACCAGGACAAGACGCGTTAAAACCCCGGATCTTAGAGCCCAAAACCCGGACATGTCAACATCGGGGTGACGGTGAATTAACTGCGAGTCGGTTGATCGCAACGTGCGGGCACAGTGCGTGTGTCGTGGGCGGCCCATGACTTTATATTTTTAAACCCGGACTACAAATGAAGTCCAGCCCGGACGCTCCCCGGACACCCTCTAAACTAGGACAAATCCGGGGAAACCCGGACGGATAGCAACCCTAATGATTTCACACCATCGCAACGTGAAAGAAGGACAAACAAACACACTCTGACATTTACAATATTAATATGGATATGTACATTAAATGCAGTAATTTGTGATGCAATATATTAGTCCAAATTATTGACGTTCTTAAAACCGGAGAATTCTAGATAGCAGCCGATGTTAGAAACACTTTATTTTTACTCTTGCAGAAAGCTATAACAATAGCAATTTTATTGATTTTTATTTTTGTACGACACTAAACAACGTACTAGGTGGGTGCAACTCCTCTCGTTTCATAATAGATTGCGAATTACGTCTTGTGCAGATATAGATAACTAAGTTGCACCAAGTTTCGGAATTACGAAATTGATTTCAAGTGGGTTCACTTTTGCGATATCAGTTAATTCGGGAAGCTTAGACTATGACAATATCTTGATATATAAAGTCAATAAATCCTCGGTTAACAAAAATAAATCCCCAGTTAATAAAAATCACGGATACAGCCATAAAAATATTAAGTATATTTCAGAATGTCAACCGATAAGCCAGCATAGTTTTTTTAAACGTTCATTTTATACTTTTAGGTTTGAATATTTAGTTAAAATAAATCTAGTTACCTATATCCCGTAGTTTCACCTGCGTCAGAAAGGATAAAATTTAATCTATACTATAATATTATAAAGAGGAAAGATTTGTATTGTATTTTTGTATGTTTGTAATGAATAAACTCAAAAACTACTATTCCGATTACAAAAATTCTTTCACCATTAGAAAGCTACATTCACTCTGAGTAACATAGGCTACCGCGTGAAAATGCTTCATTCCTACGTAAAAACGGGTAATAGGGTCAACGCGGTTGAAGCAACTGCCTAAACGCCTATGATTTTATTATAGCAATGAAGCCTGGAATAGCACATAGGCTATTTTTTTATCCTACGTGGACCCATTAAACGAGTACACGCGGGCGAAGCCCTGGCGGAAAGCTTATATTTAATAACAGATCTTCCCATACGAATTAGACGTTTTCCAGCGGTAATAAGTAGCCTATGTTGCTCTTCTTAGCCTTAACTCTCCTTCTTACATACAAGCATTCTATGAGTTCTAGGGTTGCCATCTCTAAAATTTGTCAACCAGGACAAGACGCGTTAAAACCCCGGATCTTAGAGCCCAAAACCCGGACATGTCAACATCGGGGTGACGGTGAATTAACTGCGAGTCGGTTGATCGCAACGTGCGGGCACAGTGCGTGTGTCGTGGGCGGCCCATGACTTTATATTTTTAAACCCGGACTACAAATGAAGTCCAGCCCGGACGCTCCCCGGACACCCTCTAAACTAGGACAAATCCGGGGAAACCCGGACGGATAGCAACCCTAATGATTTCACACCATCGCAACGTGAAAGAAGGACAAACAAACACACTCTGACATTTACAATATTAATATGGATATGTACATTAAATGCAGTAATTTGTGATGCAATATATTAGTCCAAATTATTGACGTTCTTAAAACCGGAGAATTCTAGATAGCAGCCGATGTTAGAAACACTTTATTTTTACTCTTGCAGAAAGCTATAACAATAGCAATTTTATTGATTTTTATTTTTGTACGACACTAAACAACGTACTAGGTGGGTGCAACTCCTCTCGTTTCATAATAGATTGCGAATTACGTCTTGTTCATTCTCTCACTTGAAATTTTAGGAATCGTAATATTTTTGCCTCTATATAAGCCGATTTCTGAAAGCTAGCGGGTTCGTACTACATACACTAATGCATTTGTCTATAACGATTGCAAAATCACGTTTAATAAACTATCTATGTAGAGTTTTGTGTGCTTCAAGTAAACGTATGCGTAAATCGAATAATAATAAAAAATACATATGTCACTCTATGTTTTTCTTACGTTTTATTATTACTATTTTTTTACTAATATTTATAAATTATGAAAGATAAAAATAATACAGTCATCTATTTCTAAATGTTACTTTCTAATATAGTTATTAGGAATGTGACTCACTCAGATCATATTATGTACTTTATCGGAGAGGTAATTAGTAGACGTGCTAAGAACGAATTTTGCAACAGGGCCGGATTAAGAAAGTCTAAGGGCTTCCGCAAACTTGTGCTACAAACTAAAAATTCGGCAAATATGTAGAAACGAGAGTAAATGTTTCTAATTTAGATATATGACACTTGTTAAACCTAAGAGAGTAAAATAAGAAAAAAAATGAGTCGCGGGTGAAATCTCGTGTCATAATTGTATCAATATCAATGAATAAATTACATGTTAGTCAGGAGTAATTAACATGTAATTTCATAGGGATGGAGATCCCTAGTTCTTTAGGTTATATTATTTCACTTGTAATAATCTGTTATAAACAGATCTGATCAATATGTTTTACCTAAAGCAATGCTAATCCATCAGATCGAGTTGAGCGAATGCTGTGCTCCGTAAAAAGCACATAGAAAACCAAACAAAGTCATTGTAGCAGCGGAGCGGGTGCGGTATCCGGCAGTGGAGGTCGCTCGTTTAGCGTTGCCTATCGAGATAATAGCCTCAGATGCAAATGATGAGAGACTAGTCCGTTCATTGGAAACTGACTGCCAATGCTTGATGCGTCCGCGATTTATATGATACAGTCAGGGTGCGTTTTTTATTAAATCCCGATTATTGACTGACTGCCAGTGCGTGCTTGGTTCGCGTTGGGGAAATTTCTAGTTAATTTAATTAACGTTAAATACGGGCTAAATTTAAGCTGAACCATTGAAGTAAATAAGCGCATCAGATTCATTAAAGCGCATAGAAAAGCAAACAGAAGTCATTGCAGCTGTAGAGTGGGTGCGGTGTCCGGCAGTAGAGATCGCTCGTTCAGCACTGCCAATTGATATAATGGCCTCAGATGCAGGTTTGGCCCATTCATTGGGAACTGGCTTGCCAGTACATGCTACGTTCCCGATTTATATCACATAGCCGTGATAGAGAAGCTTCTAGTATATTTAAAATAAGTTAAGAACGAGGACAATTTTTATCTAACTACTGTAATTAGGGTTGCCAACCCTACTATATAATATAGTATCCTACTATTTTAAGGGATCAAATACCATATTTCTAAAATATATATATAGTAGTACTATATTTTCGCTAGCTCCCGAGCTTCTCTAGCTCCTCTGTCTCTGTCAGTGTGCGTTAGTTCAATTTTAACCACATACTATATTTTTTTGCCATCTACTATATTTTTTTATGTCAATAACTTCAAAAATACTATATTTGATAGAAAAAAAAGTTGGTAACCCCAATTGTAATAGTAGAGTGCGCTGTTCGGCAGTGCGCTTTTCGGCAGTTCGGCAGTACAAATCTAGTAGTAAAATTATTAGGTTAATTAAAATCGCATTAAAAAGCAAACAATCACTGTAATAAGTGAAGGTCCCTTATTGAGCGCAGTCAGTTGAGATAATGGCCTAATTAGGGTCTGGCCTTGAAAACTGACTATTTACTAATAGTCATTGCGCTATATTCGCAGTTTATATCACACAGCCATGATGGAGAAACTTCTTGTATGTTTGAAAATGTTAAACAATAGAATATTTTTTGCCTATTCCCTGTATCAGCATTATTAAAATCACATCGAAAAGCAAACAAAAGTCATTGTATCATTGAGTTGCGCAAATCAAAGAAAATCTGTCTTAAGCACATGTTAAGTTGGAATTAGGAGAAGGACGGATAGTTATAATTCCAACTATCCGTCCTTCTCCTAATTCCAACTTAACATGTGCTTAAGACAGATTTTACGAATAAGATTGCCTTCACACCTACTGAGAATGAAAAATTGCATTCCAATACTACATGGAACAATAATAATGTAAAAATAATTTATCTACATTGTTCCAATATTTATCACCGAATAAACAATAAATAATAAGCCTTGACTATACAATAGGCTATAGGGGATAATTTGTCGTAAGTGAATTACAGTATCCTTGCAAAATCTTAACTATAATCTAAGATTATATGAGATACCTACTTACCTAGATAATCTCATTAAAGTTAATGATACATCTTTCCGTAGTGTTTATGTAAGTACGATATGTAAGTTACTTACAAAGTATTAATTTTAAATTAACAATAAGTAAAAATCACATTGAAGTATTTTCTATATCATATACCTATTTATATATTAAAAGTGTCTAATTATAAAAAATAGCCTTCCGCCAGCGGCTTCACCCGTGTGGACCCGTTTATTGGGTCCCCGTAGAATAAAAAATAGCCTATGTGCTATGCCACGCTTTATTGCTTTATTAAAATCATAGACGATTAGCCAGTTGCTTCAACCGCGTTGACCCTATCAAGTAGGAATGAAGCATTTTCCCGCGGTAAAAACTTATTAAATTATTCAGGGTGAATGTAACTTTCTAATGGTGAAAGAATTTTTGAAATAGGAACAGCCGTTTTTGAGTTTATTCATCACAAACATACAAAAATACAAAATAATCTTTCCTCTTTATAATATTAGTAAAAAGTTAAAATGACTAACAAGAGCGTGAGTCTCACCAAGGTTCCCTTACTATATATATTTAAATATATATATATATATATATATATATTATAACGTCTATTTTTAAAATAGGGAATCTTAAATAGTTAAATAGGCAATCAACCAAACACAAGTTGAAGGCTCTACTTCTGAAATCCAGTCACAAACTTGTGTAATCCATTACCTTGATAGAACTTGATTGGAAAATTACTGTCATACAAAATGCTTGACAGCTAATTAAACAGTTCCAGACACAAAATTAGATAATGACTTACTTGGTAACAAGCAAATCGTTGAACTCTTTGTAAGCACGCGTCTTAGAAATGAAATAAAATTATATTATAAGTATCTGTATTTAATTTTACCAAGGGTTATTACATTAAAAATCCTACTTCCTACGAAAGTAAGTTTGTTTGTTAGTCTTTCACGCAAAAACTACTCAACCGATCATCATGAAACTTTGTACACATATTCTTGGAGTTATCAGAAGTAAAATAGGATACTTTAAAGTAATTTAACGCGGGTGAAACCGTGAGGCAAAGCTAGTATACTATAAGTTATTATAACACAGCATATTCAAGCAATTAATGTACAACCACTTAAACAAACTAAAACTAAAAATAAAATGAGGAATTGTAATGATACAACTTTTAATATTTTGATACAACTTGTAACATCAATACGCTACATTTGCCATTGACCATAACCTAACCATTGTTGCAGTCTAGAAGTACTGGCCCCACTCGGTAGCCCCGAAAGTAAATTCTCAAAATCCGCTCTGAATTCTCTCTCTTTGCGCCGTATTCCTCACTGATGAGGGTCGTGACCATCACCTTGCATTATCTTGTGTATGATGGTGTGCGATACACTCCTGTTCTCAGCGGTTTTTAAAGCATTATGGACGGTAGAGTCAAGTGCAGTGCGAATTTGGTCAGACCAACGTATTGGGCTACGTTTGCTCTTTCTTTTGATCTTGTCGATCTTGCTCTGAATTACTACATTACAAAAGAAATATCGTGTAGCAAGAAAACGGTGACAGAACCTTTATAATGTACCTAATGCTAAAAATCCAATATAACATTACATTTTCAACTTTATATTGGTTGCCTACTACATCGACCATAAGGCAATTCGAGCTTTTGATAGTAGTTTTATCCTACTAATATTATAAACGCGAAAGTTTGTAAGTATGGATGTTTGTAACTCTTTCACGTAAAAACTACTAAATGGATTTTAATGAAACTTTACAATAATATTGCTTATACATTAGAATAACACATAGGCTACAATTTATAAAGATAATGTGTGAATTGTCCAAAATATAACGATAAGTGTCTAGTACGTAGGAAAAAATCTACCATCTGCGAGCTATTCTGGCGTGCGTTGCCAAAACCACTAGAGTTACACATATTATTATGTAATGTATGATGGAAATGTTTATCTTAAATAGTCCTACAATAAAGCCGGTCCAGGGGCACTTCAGACGGGACTTCACTTTATGCGAATGATCCTCTCTAACGCGGGTGAAACCGCGGGGCACAGATAGATATTCCATAAATTTATTCTTGACTAGTGAAATGGATATAACCTGCCTCTTTTAAGGCGTTTTCTGCGACTTTCAAAAAACATTGAAAACACACATTTCATCTAATACATTAAGCTCCGTAACTTTAACATTAATTCATCGTAATTTTATTATAATACAACGCACTAAAATTCAATGTACCATTTAGTCGCGCGTGGCCTAATGATTTACACACGAACTTTCGTCGTAACCGAGATTTACGGTGTCACCCAAACAGCTATTTTTGAAGTACGGGGAGTTCGACTCTCTTCACACTTTAATTATAGAGTTACAATATGATGAATATTATTTTAGCTTTGTAGTTTGCCTTGAAATATCGCGGGTGCAAATGTCGAGCGAAATCTCACGTTATTTATTTCTTTCAGTGCCTACGATAATTGCCTACATGTGACAGCATTGTAAATCGTATGGGCCAAAGTACTTTCAGTAAATTACAACAGAGGCCTTAGTGTAAGTCTGCACACGCGAAAACGTTACTATCGCGTTTGCGTTAAGAATTTAATTATCGACTATTCCTTTCAAGTTTAATCTTTCATCTGTCCAATGTTAACTCGGGCGCAGTAGTAACGTTTGCGCGTTTACAAACTTACACTAAGGGCTCAGGTATTTTGCCGATTCTGTTCGTACAAACAGCTTTAGGGCAACGTAGCTTATATAGAGTTAATCAGTTGCTTGTCACTGCACTTGTTTACACAGGTAACAGAAGATAGAAACATCATCAAATTTTAGACACGGCAATTCTGTAGATATATGTCCATTATCTATAATAATACATAAAGCTGAAAAGTTTGTTTGTTTGTTTGAACGCGCTAATCTCAGGAACTGTGTTCATCAGGAATTTGTGTTGGATAGAACATTTATAGAGGAAGGCTATACAACGCTATGCTATACAACATTAAGCTGCGACCAATAGGAGCGAAGCATCAGTGAAAAATGTTGCAAAAACGGGGAAAATCTATAGTTTGTTTGTTTGAACGCGCTAATCTCAGGAACTACTGGTTTGATTTGAAAAAATATTTTTGTGTATAATAGTCCATTTATTGGGGAAGTTACAACTTCATGCTATGACTAATACCAAAAACCACGCGGATGAAATCGCGGGCGGCCGCTAGTATAAGATATTCAAAAAGCAGCAATAAGTTTGCTTAATAATTCCTAAATTATTTATATTTTTGAGACTTTATAAAATGCCACACAAAATAACCATCGCTTCATTCCACTAACACTGTGATGGTAAAATGGTGCAGTAAGTACCTAATTATGTAAAAAATGAAATCGCATTCTATATTTCAAAACCCAATGAAACAATTGCTTCGTATTGTTAGCGTGGAAATGTACTGGCGTGCCGACATAGGTAAGTAAGTATCTCATGCACATCATTTAATCGGTTTAGCTTTACTTTAGACGGTTTCTTGCATTCCCATCGCAACTGCTAGTTATATGTGAGTCATAGTATAAAAGACAATATATTATAATTGCGGTTTTAAATAACATACGATTTATCTCTCTATTATTTATGTTAAAATACGAAATATCAAACGATAATAATAATTTTTGCGGAAGGAGAGCACGTGGCTTCTTTGTTTGTCTATTATTATTATGCGTCTTTTCTACGGGTTTTTTCTTTATTCCAAAGCCATAAAAATCTTTCACAGTCAATTTATATTATTAAGTAAATATTTTTTATTTAGATAGCATAAGGAAATCAAAAAGTGTGAAAATATGTGTGTTTTTTCGCATGGCCAATACCTGCACAAATTTACTAATAATTATTATAAATATTCTTTCTAATAAGTAACTGTTTCAATCTAATGGAAGCCCGACTACATGAAAATAAACTGTGTAAAAAGGAAGCCGATGAATGTAAAGAGAAAGAACTATTTAAGTTGGAATACAGGTCATAACGGAATAAAAACATTTAGTTTCTTAATAAAATTGTTTGCAAATAGTGTTGCCACTAGATTACTAGATTCGTCCTAGTTTAGAGGAGGAGCATCCGGGCGGAGCTTTATTTGTAGTCCGGGTTTTAAAAAAATTAAGTCTTAGGAGTCCCGCGATCAACCCACTAACCGACTCGCTATTTTCGCTATAATCTTTACAGTACAGTAAGTATAAGCTATAAAAAGGCTCAATTTTGTTGCTTAAGATTTAAGAAGACTGAATTTAGTTCATAGTATGTTAAGAGATATTTTTTTGCGTAAATGGCTGCTAATAAAATTTTAAAGATGATAATTATTATTGAGTTAAAAGAGTTAGTTGTTAGTTTGAATTCTAAAATAGTCTCAGCACTTTTAATATTTTTGTTTAAAAAAATTAATAGAATTTTGTTTGGTTTAATTTTTTTCAAGTTTTGTTTGTAATAATTTGTGTTTTATATTAAGAATAAAAAAAACTCGATTATTAAAACTATTTGTTACCAAAATGTAATAAGATTCTGTTTTTTTAGGTACATTTAAAATGATGATAAAATATGACTAAATTTAATTTTAAGGTCTGAAAATAAATACAATGTTGATTTATGACTTTCATTTTTTTTTTAAACCTGTTGACATGTCCGGGTTCTGGGCTCTAAAATCCGGGGTTTTTACGCGACTTGTCCTGGTTGACAAATTTTAGTGATGGCAACCCTATCTACAAATAACCTCGAAGATATTAATTATTATAAGATTACCTATTAATTATTATGAGTCGTAACTCATTTTATTATTTATACCTACAGGCAGTAAATGTATTTATCTGATCTATAAGCGGCCCACGCCACGTCTTGTATCAAAGTGTCTAGAAATCGAGAAATGGTGATAAAAATTCTAGTATTTAATATTTATTGGCTCCGTTCAGCACTTGAAATGAAAACGGTTCATAAATTATTCTACGTGATATCGTGATATTTTTATATCTTTTATAAGGTTACGCGAAAGAATATATCTTTTTAGAGCCTTAATAGAATTATAGAAATAACAACAATGGATGACATAAATTGTAATGAAATATCACTTTTTCATTTACTTTTTAATGATTGAATGGTTTCTTTATATTGTCATTGAAAACAAGACGCTCATTTTCCAAGAATGATACATCACTCTTGGAAAATTTATGTCGGTTGCATTTATGTACATTAGGTTGGATTTGTACAATTATACTCATACACTTGACTATAGGAATTGAAAGAACCCTTTTTAAATCTTTCTAAATTGGGTAACTACAACTATTCGTAATTGAGATGAAGTATAAAAGTGCACCTACTTAATTTATTAGTTGTACGTTACGATTAACCTGATGTGCCTTATGAATGGTAGTTTTTCATTTGCGTTTAAAGCGCTATCATATTACAGCAAGAGACAGCCAAAATCAATCTCAAAAATTAAACAAGTTAATAAACATTATAAATTAACATTAGACAGAGAGAACAGTACAGTATAGTAACGTCACTGTCATCGTACTTATATCTTAATAAGTAATGCTCTGTTTTGAATTATTACTATGTTGTTAGCTTGTTACAATTTTGAGTTGGTTTTTAATTTTTGTAGTAGGAAGACTATTCACATTTTATTGATTACCTAACCGACCAACTCAAAATCACTCAGCTACCCAATTCTATAGAATTGACTAGGATTGGCACGAAACGGTGGCATAGAAATGTCAGCGCAGAGTGAATGGACTCGGTTTTTGTTTATTTATCTTTGCATACGTCCGCATGCAAGTGCCAACGAAGCAGAGAGATCAGAAAAGATTCCAAACAATAAAGTTATTAACTGTTGCTATTTGCAGTCGGTATAGTGAGTGTACGCCAGCGGATAACTAGACAACTAAACTAGAAATTTAACCTTTCTTGTATCCCAACGCTGGGTTAAATTGGGAAGACGTGAAGTTTGATTCTTGTAATTCCTCCACAAACCTGGACGAATTTCAAGCGCGGATGTTTTCCAATAGATCTGGAAGGCCTAAACAGTATTTGATGCCTACTTTTTCATCTGACGAAGTCTGCTGGAGAATAATTTTATATACATATATCCAACTATAGACTTCGCCTGCCGCAGAACTATGTGCGTACATATCGCACTCCTAGATCAAAACTGTAACAACTCAAAATTCGTTTATTTAGAGTTATTCTTGTATTCGAATGCCCGGTGATCACACGCAACTATCCCGACATAAACGGAACAATATTGCTTCAAAAAAAATAATACTAGATAGCGCTGACTTTCTATTGTTGAATCATAATGCCCGTATCCCCCCCACCTAAACAAGTTTATTGTTAGTTGACCTTCACTAGTCACCACGAGAGCACGTATTAAGAAGATCGAAAACGCGGACATTTCGAATTGTTACAGTTTTGTTGAATTGAATAATTCAATTAGAGTAAGTTAATTAGAATTGATACGGTATTGGTGAATCGGTGTGAAATATTTCTTAAGGATATTTTGACTTGTTCCAGTTTTGTTTGAAAAGGTACGTAAATATTTAATTGCTATTTAGATTTGACTTAGTTTTGATGGATCAACATGTAAATTTCTAGTTGTTGAAACTAATTTAAATTGATATTTTTTCTATATAAAATGAAATATTCATCATTCATCGAATTAAAATCGTGAACGTAATCATAAATATTATCGATTTCTATTGAAGTTTTTTTGATAAAACTCTTAATTCCGTTGTATTCAAAGATTTTTTTGAGTTAACTCACTATTGCTGGATCGTTATAATTTACTTTTCTCTATTTCAGATAAACATGAAGAGAGGCAGATTCCTCGTCAATATTGTCAATAAAAAATATAAAGAGAACCTGGTATCAGCTAATGATGAAGAGTTAACTACAAATTTAGATACAGAAGCACAAATAAACAAAGAAAATATTCCATTAAACACTATTATAATGACTAATCAAGCCCATAGTAGACAAATTGAAAACGATTTAGCTATATCTCCAAGTGAAGAAAGTTTTATAGTATAAACAACAAGTACAATAGTAAAATAGATGTAAATGTACATTTCGTAATTGTATTATCGTTTAGTTTTTTCCTTTTATATTTTTATCATTATATATTTGCATACCTCATGAAGATTAATATGGTGAACTAAATATATATAAACAACTTTATAAACACCCATATTTGTGCAAATAAATGTCTTTGTCATTGTTTTTGTGAAGACTCTGATACAGATCCAACTTATATCCGTAAAAAGAAGAAGAATCTTCCCCGTAAAATAATCCCATCATCTTCTTCACTTCATCTACAAGTAAGACTTCGTCATCAAACTCTTCTAATTCTAGCGACAGTTCTAGTAGCAGTAGTGATTCTGAAACTGAAACCACTGACACTCTAGCTCAGTCTAGAAGCCAAAACGTTGTTCCAATTGAATCTATGGCTGTAATTGATACTGTTGGACAGCTTCAGACTCAAAATTATGTTGATACTGAGTTCAGGGATGTTAATAATCCTACTGTACAACCGCAGTGTCACGTTGTCAATCAATTAAGCAATGATCAGCCAAATGAAGAAGTAAAGAGAGGAAAGAAGAAGTTAAGAAGAGAATCAACATGGAAAGCAAATATTTCTGAAGCTCTGAGGAATTCTGGTAAGTCATACCAATCTCTATCAAAAAGCAAGGAAGTTTTTAATGAAAGAAAAGTTCACCCGGCATGCGGTGAAAGTTGTAGACAACGTTGTAGTTTGAAATTCAATGAAGAAACAAAACAAAACATCTTTGATGGTTATTTGGGCCTAGCAGATCTAGAGACAGAAGGAGTTCATAATCAGACATACTCAAGAAATCAAACCAAAGTATAGATATTCTTGTACACAGGAGTTTAGAAATCTTAATAGAGCCTTTTATTTTGAAGTAGCCGGCAATAAGATATATAATGTTATATCTATTTTTTTTTTATGTGAAAAACCTTAAACTAAGTTTCACAAAGGGTTAAACCTAATGCCTCTTGGCATTGTCTACCGGTCGACCCTGGGCTTCTATTTGTATTTTTTGTTAATTCTGTTATTTGCATTTGTAAGATGTGTCATATTTTAATATTACGAGGCGATTAGATTTTAGCCTGATTTGTTTTCTAGACAGATTTTTGTGATTTATAAGTTTTATTACATTGGAAGATTTATAATTAATGTTAGGATTAGATGTTTTTAATTATGAGAGGAGATATTGTGAGGGTAATATCTCAATTCTTGTTAACTTTTAATTTTGAATGTTTCTTTATTAATTTGTGGTAACTCCTAATTAATTTATAAGTGGAGTTTATGAATAGTTTGCATGTTTGAGAAATATGTTCACCCTTTTAGAACTCTTGTTTGAATAATTGTTTTTATTTTTCTTGTAGTAAATAAGTATAACTCAAAATGATTCAATAAAACTGATTCAAGTCAAAATGGTGATTCTTTTTTTTACATAGTCATCGCCCTAAAGTGTAACAATTCAAAAACAGCGATTTTTGATAAAAATCATTATACTATAGCTCCTACTTTTCGGAAGTACGATTTCACAAGCTAATTAATATATAGAATTCAATTAAATTGTATTACTTTTCGAACAAAAAACGCAGTTATAAGTTTTTTTCGTTTCCTGAATAATGACCCTCTTTGAGTTGTTACAGTTTTGATCTAGGAGTGCGATATGTAAAGTGATCAATAAAGTGTAGGTATTTATTCTATCTCGTTATAGGCGCAAGCCATTAAGATCGTTGCGTAACGAAGTTCAATGACGTGACACTTCGCCATCCCGCGGCCGGTATCGATGTCTAAGTGGATTAGTGCATCGGGCTATCATAGGCCAGCGGCCAGTGTGTGCGTGTGCGCAGCGCAAAGGTCGCCTATGCAATCGGCTCAGCAAGACGTTAGCTGTCATTCACGCTCGACAGAAATAGGTAATGCTGTGTACTCGTAAGACAAACGCATTTTCAAGCCGACGCGACGCTCAAATTCGCAATGCACGCACGAAAATACGACCCGGCAGTAACGAGGAAGTCGCTTCTTTTCAATATAATTATTCGTCATTTCAAGAAATGCCTGCGCCTACGCACTTGTCAGTAAACATTAGAATTGTACACATACGCGTTCTATCTCATGCTCTAGTTACCTAATAGCTTTAAATTGAGCTCCCAGTTATCAGAACGGACGGTGGCCGGTTCCGATTACCTACCTATATTAATAACGTTAAAATTAATATCTTCAGAACATACCATTGCAAGAATGGGCTTCGATCTCCTGTTACGATTTACACGGAAATTTAAAAATACCCCTTAAGTATTATTGAGCGTCAATGTCTGTCTGTGTTCTTGAATACAGACAATGTTCTGCGGCATTAGAGAGAAACTTTTGTATGGCTTCGAACGGCGACACACGTCTTAACACATTAAAGTTCATAAACACCATAATATAAATAGCATTGTCGTATTATCGCCACTTCCGTCACTCTTTTCTTTTACGGATCTATTTCAAATGGATTTCCTTTCAGTCAGAGAATACCTACCATGGGCTTCATACAATAGGTGTAGGTACCGAATTTTTAAATTTAGCTGAGAGATAAACGATTGAAATAGCAGTTACTTAGAACAAAAATAATTTAAAAAACAATAACTGTAGCATAAGATATACTGAACTGTCACAGTCACATGTCATGTTTTCACTTTATAATTCTGCTGTTCAATTTGACAATACTGGTGCTGTCTACTGTAACAAAAACCATTCGTGTAGTAGGTACCTACTACACTAGGTACTACCTACTCGTACACAATATTGTGCCTTTTGCCTTTTATAAATTGAATATACTTTAAAATCACCTACGACTTTAAAATTACTTTAGTATAATTGACAGTTCCAATGAGTTGTTATGTAACAGTGAGCACCTACCGTAAAATAAAAGACAAATAAAATAATGCCTTATTTTTAGCGCTATTGTAAAGCCAATTGGAAAATGGGCATTATGAAAACAATACATGTCACTCAAAGACTCAAAACAAGATTTTACAAACGTTCGAAGCGATTTTAAGAAAAGAATTAGGTATCGTGTAGCGAATAAATCGTAACGTGACATACACAACGCTCGTCAATTAGAGGACGTCGCTCTAACTAGGAAAGCACTTGCTAATGGTTTTACGAGATACAAGTTAATTCACCTCACACGAGGACCCAGTTCACCCAACCAATGTGTTTATTTCGCTACGTTCGTGATCTTACCGTGACATCGAGGCATGTTTTGGCAACCCGCCAAAAACTTTCCATTAAATCAGAAAGATGTAATAAAACTGAACAGTCGAGCCCCCAATAAAACTCTTCTACAAAAGTAACTGTTTTTTAATGAAACATCTATTGGAGGACTTTAGCAGCAAAATCAATGATGTGGCGGTGAATCCTACTACTCGACTTCATGACGAATTATACAACAATGGTATTGTAGGTGGCAAGTTCGCGCATTCCCCGTGGTAGATACGAGTACCACTAGATTGTACCAACGGTGGTAAAACGTGCAATTTTTCCTCCCGTGGTACCACTACTCGGTACTTGTAGTACCTTGTGGTAACAGTCTATAAAATTCATAAAAGTAGATGTTTCACAACTTTTTTGCGCTACACTGTATCTGCATAGATATAAAAGCATCGTGAATATCAACGGAAGACTAATCTAATATAGGCGTTACACTACCTAGCTCCACTGATGCAATTTTCACTGCATGAAATGAGGGTGAAATAGATACTACGAGTATGAAAGAGACACCAACCTGGCTTTACATTTATATAGGTATGGAAAATAAAACTGATGTTGAATGAAATATTATTTTCTGTGAGTCATTTATGATTTTGTTTCAAATCTTTATGAAATACATACCAGTAAGTGTATGATCTTAAAAAACTTTCCATTTCCCACAAAACAAATCGCTACTCAGATTTAACTTGTCTCTTTTGATAGCGATAGAAATTGCGACGTTAATAACTTTTGCAATAGGTAAGTATGCAGTTGGACAATCGTCCCCGAATTGTATTCAGGCGCGGTCGCAGCGTTCAATTTCGGGGGGGTCGCCAAGAAATTTGGG
Source organism: Pyrgus malvae (assembly GCA_911387765.1). Classification (NCBI taxonomy): domain Eukaryota; kingdom Metazoa; phylum Arthropoda; class Insecta; order Lepidoptera; family Hesperiidae; genus Pyrgus; species Pyrgus malvae. The sequence goes on from OU426955.1 coordinate 10,493,715, forward strand.
GGGGTCACTAAGAAATTTGGGGGGAAAAGGTGTCCGAAATTGGCTTGTTTCACCTTCCATCTACGCATGATTGATGGATTTGGTGGTCATGTCTCTGTGACCCCCCCTGGGACCGCGCCTGATTGCATTAATGTTTGAGAGTCTAATCTACGTGACAAGGAAAAATTAATAGCATATTTGAATTTATAAGGAGCAATAGATTTTAAGGGGAAATTATCAGAGAGGCTACACATATCTGCACGTATTACTCTATAATATGATTGTTTAATCCAAGGTTTCAATTTTTCGGAACTTCCAAACATCTCAATCTACCACAAGCTCTACGAGGTTATGTCAGAGTTTGCTAGACCAATGGCCTACTCTAGTAAAACTAGTTTAAAGCATTCTATTCTTACTCCATCCTGTGGCTCCTAAGTGTGTGTACCACAACCGGCTTTTGTAGTTTTCACTCTATTTATTTTATGAGTATTAACAGTTTTTTAGTGTTTTAACATCAGAATAAGTAGCTTAATTGAACTGTGAGACATTAGTGGCTTTTTGTATTGTGCGTTAGTTGAGTACATTTGTCAATATCATAGAATAAATAAGTAGATATTGATTTTATTAGGATAAATAGTTTTTTCTATTTTATTTTGACTTCCTTAAACAAGGCAGATTTGTAGGTACATCACAGCACCCAAAATAATACTTAAATTACCTAAATCACCCAAAAAATAAATTGACGACCCGCGTGGCGCAATGGTTACTATGCCGGACTGCCAATCGAGGGGAAAAGGGTTTGCTTCCCGGCGAAACAGAAGGAGAAACCCAATTTTTGGCCTGTGAGTTACAGGTATGAAATATGTATGAGTACCAAAAAAATTCTATGGTTCTATATAGTTATTGTATATTTGATTAAAAGCTTGACCTCATTGGCAATGGCCAAAAATTCGATTGAAGAGTTAAGTGTTAAAAATGTTTTAAAGATACCATGTTTTTGTGCTACTTACACTGGATTCAGTTTTTCATTTTTTTTTAAGAATTTTATACAAAATTTAATGCTATAAATCAAATAATTGCAATAATTAACTAAAAAAAAATGTAATTGTACTGATTCTTGCACATAATCTCCATAGGCGGATCAGATCAAATAAAAACGTATAGATAGAACGCTGTGAATAGCGAGGTGTGGCCGATTTAAACTGCACCTAGACGCGTACACACATGGCATGCAAACACGTACCACGAAACTGCACCTGGCTTTGCCAGACGAATATCGTGGCGCATTGAGTAAAACGTTGTCAAATATATAAAAATGTCACAAAAAAATGTGTTGTATTAAATTGTGATGCATAGTATTAATAAATAATAATTATAATAACGAAGTAATTTCGATTATGATCGCAACATGTTTGCGTAGATCGGTCAGGCACACATGTTTACAAAACCAGCCACACGTTGTTGTTCGTAGAGTTCCTTCTATACTTTTTGATTTGATCTGAGACATACGGCCATTATTTTAGTCTGTCAGTGTCAAATAAATGACATGTTATGTATTGCATTTTCGTACTCGTTTCGTGTTATTGTTATCACTTTATGACCTTTGCTTGAACACGTGAATACGAAAGTATTCTGGCTGAACTCTGCTTCAACATTGGCTACTACTGTTGACCATAGCTATGATGATACTCGTAGGATAACCTATTCTTTATGTATGCTAAGATAAAAAGTTCACTACTAATTCGATAATTCTTCAAAAGGCACGTTTTTTTACTCAATACCATGAATAACCTAAAATATAACATTTTCCAATTTTACTAATTTGGCGATTGCAGATATTCCTAAAAAATGTGCACATAAACCCTGTCTTCATACTAGAATTAAAGGCAAAATTCTACCGCTGAAACGTCAGGCCCAACTTTGTATGGAAATTGGGTTTCTCCTTTCTGTCCTCGGTCTGGGTGTTTGTGTTTCTGTCTTATATACTCTACTATTATATATACTCTACACAGGTATATATATATACCCCCCCCCCGAAATCCATCAGTCATGCGTAGATGGAAGGCGAAACAAGCCAAATTTCTTGGCGACCCCCCCCCCCCCCCAAATTAAAAGCTGCGACTGCGCCTGACTCTACAGTGGGACTATGAGTGTGAAGCGTTATTATTATAAAAAAAATCTGATGATTGGGAAGTCTCCAAACATAAAAGTAGAGTTCTTTCATTACAATTGTGACTGGAACTAAGATCATAAAGTTTTTCTCTACAAGTAAGCGACCGTCCCTTTGAGATAACATTTTATCGTAAAACTTGTTGCATCAACTTTGTAAGTTCGTAGATAGCAGCTATCTGTCTCTTCCCATATTTTGTTCCGAATCTTTCCATCACACATATAGCTGTTTGTTTTGTATTTACGTACACTAAAGGCCCATTTCACCTTGGTTTGCCAGCGAAGTGAAGTTTTATCCCAAAGATAAACAAAGGTATGAGTTATGCTCGAATTCACGTGTTTATCCTTGGGATAACGTTCGTACTTTGAGGAAAGTAACCCTAAATGAAAATTTCGCCAAGATTTTACTGAAAAGGTAGGTAGGAGAGGAGGTAAGGAGATAGGTACTCGATAACTATGATGGTGCTGTTAGGTATAAAATAAAATTAAAAATAACGTTTCACACTCATTGCTCAAAATAAACCCTGTGTCGTGGGGGCCATGGACACACACAAAGACAGAAACACAAACACCAAGACCGATAACAGAAATTTTAAACTCATCATTAAAATTTCTGCTTCGCCGGGAATCGAACCCGGGACCCTCCGATCGGTTTTCCGGCATGGTAACCATTACGCCACGCGGGTCGTAATGGTAAGACACATTCGTTTTTAAGGTCGCATTGAATGCCGTCATTGCCGCCTCAGTTAACCTAATACGTATTTTAATGAAAGACCTACCTGCAAGACCTATCTGCCCCCAACAATCTGTCAAATCGCTCGCTACTTATATATATTCTAAGCTACTTATATAGCTCGCTACTTATATATACTATTGGCCTGCAGAAATATCTATCACAAAATAAATAGGTCCATATACTACGAATGATGTGAGTGATACAGAATATATGAATAATCAGAAATCATCAAAATAGATAGGTAAATATACAGTTTTTATTAACCTTTTATAGTGTTAATGAAAACGCGTCGCTTGATTACCGAGATAATTACTTTCGCGTACATGGAACCCCATGAATTTTTTATTAATATCACCAGATAAATCCAGAGCACTGAAGTTTGCAGCAATCGTTTAGTAGTGAAAATGAAGCCTGTTCAACTTTTTATTATTTTTTCTCAGTGGTCAGCTCCTTTCAATAGAATATCCAAATTGGTTTAATGATAGTCTATCTAGATATGTAATTGAAATAAAAATTGATACTCTTAGATATTCCTGTCTATTATTAAACTTGATCTTAAGAAAACCAACCCGCTTTAGAGCAGCATGGTATAGTGGGAATATGCTGCAGGTCTCCCAATAATGGGTACAAAAAAGGGTTGCAGCCAATAACGACCTGTTATTAAAGATGTTATGAGGTCGATTACTGAAAGATTGCACGTGCAACACTTTCACATTGCGAGAGTGTGTTATCTGTGAAGCACACATTACGACACACGTGCAATAAGCGTGACGTTGTCGCATCATACCTACGCATGCTAACAGAAATTAACAGAATGTTTCCTTCGCGTTAAGTAAGAAATAAATATGCCCATAACAGTTATTCTTAATCAGATGTACTCGCCGGAATTTGCATACTTTATAATTAATCTCTGTATTTAATCTTCATCAAATTATAAAATTTCATTAAACGAAAATGTTTGTTTATCACGATGAATATTTAAATTCATTTCACAATTATGTGTTTGGTTGAACATATTGTTGACTGCAATAAATAAATAAATAAATAAATAAATAAAAAAGATGAATATTATAATCAATGTACTTCGTATGGAAGCTTCTGCTTAAATCCGATGAATATGACCAGTCATATCTATCGCTACCTATGCAGTTCTTCAAATGGCTCTAAGTGTGATCAGGTTATTTTTCAAAAGCTAGGAGTACGGTAAAAAAATGAGACATTAAAACTGCGTCATACACACCTTAAATATATAGTTCTACCTATCTTTTCACTTATTGTAATTTTTGTACGGACGTCAATTCAAAAGAAGAGCATAAAATGAATCAGAAGTAGGCAAATTTATTTATTGTTTTAAAAAAAATTGGTTGTCTGTTAAGTCTGTTTACGGGCGATAGTTCAACGTGACAACGTCATACATAACGAAACAATATAAACCACATCACTTCATTGACAGTAGACGAACAGCGCAAGCCGAACGCTCAAGACTCAACGTAACGTTACAAGCGTAACGTTACAATGAGCGTAACGATACAATGAGTAATCTTTTTTCGTGCGTGCAGCCGGAGTTCATCGATTCATTAGACGTTGTCACATCAAAAATTGGTAATTACATAAACCACAAATCCACTGAAAACCCGATCAAAGCGGGAGCCAACAAAGGATAAAAACGCAATCATAATGTTAAATTCCTTAGAATATTTCTAAATGTAAATCCGATCAGAACGATATCAGCTAGCCTGATTCTCAATCAAGGTCAAAGACTGATAGAGCTGAGATTCATAAATAAAATATAGAGGGGCGACCAGATGTGTTCTCAAAAATATTGCGTTAAGATAGAGAATTATTTTTGGATGAAAAACAAATGAAATTGGAACACATCTTTATTCCTGTAATCCCACACTATGTGGATCGCAGTTTTTACTTTGAGTGGCTTACTACATGGCAGTAAAATATCGCGAAACAATCCTAGCTTTGCTATTTTGTGCAAAGTACTCGTACTTTATGCTCTCAAAAATTGTTAATTGTATGCGATTTAGATCGCACAAGACAATCAATGATGCATTCCTATCTGTAAGCGCAGACATACTAAGACTTCACCAGACACAACAATGTGTTGGTTTGCCACTGCAATAATTATCTTTGTATCAACGTCAGTTTCAAAATGAGAAAATGCTTCGGAAAAGTAACATTAATAAATTGCCGACTTTTCTATGACAACTGAAAAAAATATTGCCAAGAAAACAATGTGTTTACAAACTTCTACTTATCTACTAGTATCTCTCATTACACAATATTCTTAGATAGATACATATCTTGTTCGAATTTCATTTTAAAAGTTTGATTTCTTATGTGACTCGTAAGATACGATAAAAACGTTCTAAAGTTAACTGGGAAACTAAGCAACCTTATCTTAATTATATATTAATTAATTAATTACCAACCATAGTAAACGGTACATATAAGTTTAGTATTGTTTGATTTTTTGTATTACCCTGGCATGCCCAAATCGCCCACCTTAAGTAATTAAATATAAACTGAGCGTTTATAATAAATTATAGTTAATTAAAATATATAGGTGTGCAAAAAACGTAACTTATAATTATTAAAAAATATGTACATGTGGAAGATTCTTGATTAAAATAATAAAAGTAAAGTAATCTCAGTTTTCTTATTATTTGAAACTACAAAATATTTTCGTTTAGTTTTAGTAACACTTTAGGTTTATCTAAAAAGGTGTTTTTTTTTTTAAATTAAACAATGTTTATTTGGAAATGTACATTTTTAATAAGTAAGTAGGTAGACTTTACATCCCATGATCTCATGATCCCCATGATCACCACAATCGCCAGTGACTTACTCGTATATTCCCTTGACATCACCTAAAGCAAAAACGTTTGAAAGATTCCTGTTATTCTTAAATACTGTTTCTACCCATGAGTAAATACCTATATATTAGCAAAATATGCTACACGTCTTTGCTAATTTGTCGCGCGCTCTGTTATCGTTCAGTCATTAACCTTTAAGGATTAATAATTATTACAAAATATGAGTACAAACCGACGTAATCATCTGCAATATATCCGCATTTACGTGGGCACGAATGTGCTACATCAGAAAAAGATAATCTACTATTATTATCATAATATGAATGACGCTTGTTGGTATGCAAACGTAAGATAAAATCACGTTACGGCTGTAGCGATGAGCCTCTGAACAATTCTATTGTCATCTTCAGAATGGACCGGTAGGTAGGTATTCAACTCTCAAAATAACCGTAAACCAGTGAGTTTTAACATTCAGCTGCGAATGAAGTATCTATTAGTTAGAACAAACGTCACGGTTCTGTAGAAATTCAAAAAAAATATCTTAGGTTCAAGCTCTCGCTTCACGCCGACGTCAATTAGCATGTCGTTTGAAGATGCGCTGCTCTCTTGCGCTGCATATTTCTTGAGCGGTAAGTAAACAGAATGTGGAATCAGAAGACATCTTTACGACTTAAATTTTAGGGTCTATTATGCATGCAACATGTAGGAGTTGCGACGTTATATGGAAAAGCGACGGCACGTCGGTAACGTAGAGTCGTGTGTGCGACATATGAGTAATGACAACAACGCAGTCGCGTGTGTCGTCTAAACTGAACGTTCCCAGATGTGCGTCTGGATGTGTGGATTGTAGGAGTTATGCAAGCTGCTCAGAAATATTCCAAGTTGACAATGGAAACTAGGAATCCCGTCTGGGATCTAAATCCTAGGATAGTGACAAGGAATATTGGATTAATACCAGACAGAGAGGTAAATGTCAACAAACTATGTTCATTTTACACGAATGGAAAATGGAAATAAGTCAATAATACATTAAAACATTTGATAATGACGAGCGATTAAAAAAAATATGACGAATTTATATTGAAATAAGTAATCGCTTATAAGCAAATTCATTACGTCGATCGAGATTAACCTCACGAAAATTTAAGCCAGATTGATGAGCAGGTAGTATTAACGGTAATCTTAAAAATCGATTCTACCGGTGCTTGTATTGTGTTTCAAAACTAAACGTCACTGAAAGATTTACTATTTTTCTGTGGCTAAATGCGTGTCAGCACGCTCTCCCTTATTTATTTGTGGCCAACCGAAATAACTAGGGAAACGAAACGTGTATCCGGTGCCTACAGCTAGTTTTCCAAACTACTCTGCTTCTACGCTTTGTAAAAGGGGATTATTCCCAGATTTGCGGTAATGCGGTTGACTCCTCACTCCCTACTTACTCTTTTCCTTTTGACCACTTGGAAAAGGTTTAGCATTTCCTGACTGATCTGAAATGCAACTAAGTATTTTTACTACGAAAATGTGGAACCATTTGATACTTAGAAGATTAATCCATACAAAATATTTAGCTACTAATATTTACATTAATTAGCATAATTTTATTTCGACTAAAGCCATCACGCGCATTAAAAAAAATACGTATGTAGTTGCATTTATCTTTAATTGTAGTGTCCATTAATTATGATAAAATTATTAAGAATTTTCGATAATAAAATGAATCAACAAGCGTAAAAAATAATTTGTAAAAGCGATAAGATATAAGTACCTATTCAAACAATCCTTCCCAATAATGGGGAGAGACCCGTGCCCAGCAGTGGGACGCAAAAAGTGTTGCGGCCATTCAAATAATCATAATAATAATATTAATTCAGAGCCCTAATCTAATCTTCATCTTCGCAATCATTTTAATATTAACGTTCATCATTTAATAATGCCATACACACCGTTATTGAATTCACGACGACATATAATTTATGATGATTAACGTCTAATAAATCGATGAAAGCTGGCTGCATGCACGAAAAAGGATGACTCATTGTAACGTTACGCTTATTGTAACATTACGCTTGTAACGTTACGTTGAGGCTTCGGCTTGCGCCGTTCGTCGACTGTTTATAAAGTGAAGTGAAAAGTAAATGTGGTTTTCATTGTTTGGTTATGACGTTGTCACGTTAAACTATCGTCCGTAAACTGACTTTACAGACAACCATTTTTTTTTAAATTAAATAGTTTTTATCCATTTTGTTTACGGAACACAAAGACAGGTCTATGTTACTTTTTCTATCATTCAATGGTCTTTAAACTTGTGCAACATCATTTGGTTAAATTTAATTTAATCAAATGGACAAATCAAATTTTATTTTGATTAAATTAAGCATCTTAATTGAATTACGTTTAGATTTCCTACTGCCGTAAGAGAAGACTATAGCAAAAGTTGTAATAGGTACCTAATAGGTACATCATTAACTACCTGTCGGACATAATGTATCTACAGGCATTTCTTTTTTTAAATAAAAGTAAATCTAGATGTCAATTAGAAAGAATCAGATAAAAAGATAGAAAGTGAAGGAATAGCAAACATGAATTTATTATTTCATCTCATAAATACATTTAATTTTCCAATATGCTTACCTACTACATACATTGCCAATATTAGCGATATAATAATACTAGTATCCCGCCAGCGGCTTCGCCCGCGTGGACACGTTTTAAAGGTTCCCGTTGGATAAAAACCATCCTATGTCCTTTCCCAAGGTCCACTCTATCTGTGTTTCAAATTTCATTAAAATCGGTTCAGTAGTTTAAGCGAAAAAGCGTAGCAGACAGACAGAGTTACTTTCGAATTTATAATAAATAAATAAATATTATTATTATTATGGATTATTGTACATTTTATATGAAAATAAAATTAAGATAAAAAATAAAAAATATTTTGGAAGTACTTTTGGAACTAAGTAGGAAATAAAATGAAATGAAATATTCTTTATTTACTGTACGGTTCCTTTACAAACTCTTAGTGAACGTTATTTTTTTGTTCTGTCTGCTCTGGGTGCGCTTCAGCCCTGTTTTAAAATATGGGGTATACAATAGCTAGCTTTCTTACACGGTAGTTTACGTACTTTACGTTTTGTACTGTACTTTTGGATTAAGTAATTATAATACCAGTTCAATCTCCGATCGACAAGATCCAGATGCCCCGTAAAAATCAAAGGAATTGAAACAACAAAGCAGGTTAATTACAGTTTAAACCGCGTCAAAAGAAACACTGGTCCAGCGAAGACTCGTTGTGATAATAACCGTGACGAGTTCACAGTCCATCCCATTTTAATATGTACTGTGACAGGTCCAACCGACCACGAAACGGCCTTTACAGTTACTGGTACCTATTAAAGAAAATTGACTTTTCTGTTCTCATCTGTCTAAACATATAATACAATACAAACCAGGGAAGTCCTAAGATATGCTAATTTTAAACATCCGAAGAATTTAGCAACATATTAGTTAACAAAACGGTTAAGCTCTAGTTAAATTACGCCAAACAAAAGGTCAGGCGAACAAGCGTGCGTCGTGGTCATAACCGTGACGAGTTCCCAGCCGATCCCGTTCTCACTTGTACTATAACAGGTCCAGCCGACCACGAAATTACCTCTGCTAGTATTAAAGAAAATATTTCTTAATGTTTTCATCTCCATGGTATGAGCATCTAAACAATGTTATGTAACAAAATAATTAAACTGAAATTAAACCAAGTAGAACAAACAAAGGTGAATATTCAGTCGATCCCATTCTCATGCGTATTGTGTCAAATCCAGTATATCACATAGGGAAATCTGTACGCTATGAAAAATACTACGAAGGGCCAATAAAATATTTCTAGATTTTGACTTCCAGAAATCCACAAATCGATATATAAATCTAATTATGATTATTTTTTTGCCACTAGCGGTCACCCATCTCACACCCGACCGCTTGCGTTCTACGCTAGCCGCCGAGCCATGCGCGCTTCAACCGACCGATATATAATTAAGTATAAAGGTAAGTGCAATTGATAATTTTATAATTACATGAATACCTTATTTTAATTTGAGTCTATAATATAAAATAATTTTAACCGAATATTCAGAAACAGGTATAAGAAAGTGTTTTTTGAAAAACCTGTGGCTTTAATACAACAAAGCAACATCGACACATATTTTATGAGTATTAAAAAATACCTTATTTACACTTTCAACTTTCTTATTAAACATAGAGATAAATAAGTTAACAATGAAATAACATTATTTAATTACGAGTTTTATAAATTTTTACACAAATAACCTCCATTTATTACAAAAAGTATAACATAATTTATATAATAATAATTATAAAATAAACATAATTTTATTTAACGTTTCCCAAAAATTGATACCTATTTCTTGAATAGGTCACTATAATTCTAAGGAGGCGACATACATAAATCTTCGTTATAATCGTAAACTTTACAAATTCGTAAATCGACTGATTTGTTGTTTTCGTAAACAGTGAATTTTCTGTTTTCTGTTTTCGAAAACAGAATCTAGACGTAATATAAACCTATTTCGTACATATAGTACGTAAGTTTCGTACATTTTATTTTAGTTAGAGACGAGGCTCTTGCACAATTTACAAAGATTTTTACTTTAATAATTTGTCTGTCTAATTGTGTCTCCATCAGCTTACCACTCAATTACCTAGAGGTTATGCTTAAAAACTCATTTACGTAATTAGCAAATGCGAATATAATTTTTTTTACATATAATTATATACCGTAAAAATAGGTATTAAACATCTAAATATTCGCCGTCAATGTTGAACTATAGAGAAATTTCATTTATTGTAATTTTTACGGTTTGTAAGTGCAGACTCTTGCACAATGTAAAAAAATTCAGTAGTAACTAAGAAAATGGTGACCAAGAAGTCCTTCAACACTGCTTAAGAAACACTCGCCACAACAGTCTCTACATAAAAATAGTTTGTGTTAATAAAACTATTTTCGTAGACTGACGTTAATTAATTGAGTGTCGTTTATGTTTATTTAATAGAAGCCATAGCTTTAAATAATCTCGAAATAAACAAAAATATAAATTCTGTATTCCTAGTCCAAGTGAAATAGCTTATTGTTGGAAATCTTTTTGCAAATGTCACATACTGCGAAGTAGCAAAATAACCCTTCAGGCAGACCCAAGGTTCTAGATTTGCACGTGAATAGTGCAATATTTTACAAGTGAAATAGGCATCCCTGAAATCAATTTATTTAATCAAATATTGGACATAATAACAGAAGCGCGCATGGCCCGGCGGTTAACATAGAACGCAAGCGATCTATGCGACTAAGCCAAACGGGCGCGGTCGGGTGTAAGATGGGTGACCGTTAGGGGGGAAAATTTCATGCGCGTTTCGGTTCCGGTGGTTGTCATTAGATAACAGTCGTTGAACCTTGTCGCAGGCCTTTTGGGCGGTTTGAAAACATCCGACAGCGAGTTGGCCACTAACCCACATATCCACCAACCCGCATTGGAGCAGCGTGGTGGAGTAAGCTCCAGGCCTCCCCAATAATGGGGAGAGACCCGTGCCAGTGGGACGTAAAAAGGGTTGCAGCCAATCAAATATTGGACCGCAAAATTGGACAAACTTACTAATGTACTTTTATTGAATCAAAGCAAGTTTTTAACTTCTATTATATGAATACAATTACCTTAGAAATAAGAAAAACCTCATACTAAAAACTCAACGTTAAAAATTTAAGCTTAAAACTGTGAAAGTTTATTCCGACAGTATTGTCCACGTACGCATGCATATTATGATAGCTTAGAGCATCAAGAAATTGACAGGTATGACACCCGTCAGGTGAGTCAGTACCTTTGATGCTCTATGAAGCTATCAAAAAAATGACATGTGTCATTGGCTAGTATTGTTTATAGCCTTAGACTAAGAATAATGTACTATATAGCAAAACAAAAAACGGTTTTGGGACTTCATGAATTATGCGCTTAGACTAAGAATAATGAACTTGCGTACAAATGCGAGTGTGAGAGACGTCAAATAGGGTCTTGGACACTATGAACAAAAAAATTCAAAATCCTTACCTTAAAAAGGTTGCACTAAATCACGCTTGGAAAGCAAGCTAATTGTTAATTCTTTTTTATACATGATTTTTATTACCGCTTAAATCAATAATAATGAAGTCAATTGACTATATATGATAAGTGACGCCACTTATCATTTTCTCATACAAAATGTATGGGGATGTCACGTTTTGACAGCTCATTAAAAGTATCTCAATTGACTTGGTAGTCCAAGACCGGATTAGCAACAACCAACAGTGCTGTCACGTACCTATATGAAGGCAAATTCAAATCACAGTCACATTTTGAGGGTACATTTTGGATCAGTTATTACGCACCTGTTACTTTATAATATCATTCAGTGAATAAATATAATCTGATGCAAGTGCTATCCAAGCGACCGAGATATTCGAGTCAAACGTGTCAATGATATGTCAGGCGTTAACTCAGATAATGAAACTCTACCTTTTGTCTACCTTCTGGAGCGGCTTGCATAGCGACTCGACGTTGAAATAATAGAGGAGCCCACGATGCTAAATGTGGATTTACTCGCACTTTAAGGAGAACTAGTAAATTTTGAAGATTTTATGATAAGGAGAAGAAAGTTAAGGAAAGTTATGATCGTGCTGTTCACCATTTTACGAGTGGAAAGGTTAACCTCGGTCAATGAAAAATAAAAATAAAAAACCAAATTATAGCGCTACGTGTATTATTTGGCAAAATACTGTTTTTCTAGTCTGAAAATGTTATTTCGATAATACAGGATTATAAGATATCAATAATGGAGAGGATAAGAGGTCTTTCGATTTTGACAAACGAAAAGCACATCGTACAAAAATTTAACGTCTCTTTATAGATGGCTAAAAAAATTCAGTTTTCAACTCTGTGTAATATATAACCCCCATATCTCAATCTGAGTCACTCGATCTTATACCGAAATCCTCTCTTAGACTCTCCTAGCATAATGAGTTTCTCCTTTACAAACCAAGTTAGAATTTAACCTTGCCCCATTTAATTTTATACCATTTCAGTTATCGCAACAAAAGGGCGCGCATTTTAAATCCGAAGAATAAAAAATGTTTTCGCGTGAAAATGAAAAGCTAAAATAGCCACAAGAATTTTTAATCATACAGTTTTAAAAGATAGTAGAATAAAGAATTCAAAGGGAAGGAGTAATAATGGCCGGTAATTATAATTTCACGATTTTTTTACTGCATGTACCACTTATTTTTGGATTTTAATATACTTGTGTACTTCTAGATAAACCTAAAATTTAATTCTACTGTCAAAAGCAAAAAACCTCAGTTAGATAAAATTTGATTGAGGAGTTACTTTTGATAGCCTGATAACATACTACTGAATTATGTTTCGCACATGTCCAATGTTATAGATGACAGATTAGGATTGGTATTAACACTCCTCAGTAAATATAGAGCGACATAATGAATTAGGCTTATAGTACCTCTTTTAACACTAAATTCTCTAATAAATTAGGCTGATGAAGAAAATAAAAATAGAAAAGATATTTCTTCAGCGTAGTTGCAGACATTACACGGTTACATTTTGAATGCCCCGCGCTTTCGAATTTTATCAGGTAATTAAATTTTCTGACACTTTAAAATCCTTCACAATGTTCAGTAACTGTTAGAAATTAGCTTGCTCTTAGATTTGAAAACGTTTAAGACCATATTCCACCACACTGCCCAGGTGCGTTCTGATATACTTGACACATATTCCTTAAAGAAATTTACATAACTGTCAAGAACGCACGGTTATGACAACATGAACATTGTGTATTATCAAAATGTTTTCACCGGCGTTGAGCGTGGTGCAACGATAAATGAGCACTTAATAAATTTCTTAGTAAAATGTGCGCGCCAATACTTGCGCTCAAGCCCTGGTTAGGGAATAGGGAGTCCGGAGTCATAACAACTTGGCTATGATAGAATTTTCACACACAAATATTAATATCTAGACATGACTGCGTGTGTAAGAAACAAGCCTTCCGGCGCTCTATCCCTTATCTGGCGATAACGGTCAGTGTCGTGATATTAATTTTAAAAATTATCTTATCTCCGCAGTCAAAGTAAGGTGCAAACATCTTAAGCAAACATTTCATATTAGAAAAAACACACTTCACTCCAAATCAATAACTTACGGCGAAGAAACTTAAGAGGTTTACAGGTCTTCTAATATTTAAGCAGATTTCCTTGCTGACCTTTTTATTAAAACGAGTATTTACGTTCAAGTAGCGTTTGGCAAGAAGCCATCGGTGGATAAGCACCGTGAAAAAGTGGCGGTGCGGCCACAAACAAAGGTTGAAGTTTGTATATCTTACAGTTTTCACTGAGTTTTAGGTGTTTGGACGCACATTTCGAATGTCCCGCTCTGCGACTCTACTTTAATTAGATTTGCGTTAAAATCGATTATCTAATTTATTTCGCTTCTCCGTGTAGTATTAATTAAATTAGTACGAAGTTAAGTTGGTACGAAACTTCTAACAATAAAAAATCACAGCTGCTGCAAGTGTTGCCAAAGTTTTGTAAGATATTTTTAGCTAGGTTTTCAAACAAAAGATCTCGTTACAAACGCAAATGTTCGGAAAGGTTGAAGATCAATAGATCGGATAATACTCGAATCTCCCTGATGCATCGGCCCAGATTACCCCAGAGAAGAACAAAGTTGGCATAGATATAATAGATCAAAGTGCGACGTGGGCGCATGACCTAATACCGGCGCAGCATCACATGCGCACGCGCACCGGGCCTTTTACGAGATGCACTAGCAATTAATATTCGCTGCACAATAAAATTAATGACTGTTATTACGTTTTTACGACTCATTTAAAACAGAGCAGTTCATTGACTAACCAGAATAATACTGATATTTACGTCAATACAGCGAGAAAAGTATCGTAAGTAAGTAATTGATTTATCAAAATTTAATAAAGTTTAACATTTGCATTGAAGGTAATTGATTCTACAAATGATTAACATATTGATAATCTTAATGAGGGAACACTACCAAAAGTGACAATAGTTTTGAGGAAAAATCGCCGACTCTAAAATCGATAGCGTCGCGAATCAATTTGTATTGTGAAAAAAACACGGGATTGGAATAAAACAATAAATTAATTTTGACGTGTATTTCAATAATTTACAAGCATATAATATACAGAACATTACTTATTGCCAATTGTTTGTACCACACAGGTATTTTACGAACACGCAAAGGAGCCGGTGCCGTGCTCTACGTACTTAGGGTTGAGGTTATGTTGTGATAACTGTTTAAGAGTAAAAGCCGGCAAAGGGAGACTAAACTAGAATTTGGCACTGAAATGTGTTACGTTAAGGACGAATCTTGCTTGCAGCTCGGAGGTTAGACAAAACGGAAGAGCAGTGGAAACTGCGCGCGCACCCGGAATGGCCGACGCCGCACACCTGACTGCCGATACACCTTGACATGTTAACTGAATTACAGCACGTATATAACACGATAATGGGGCTTACACGCATCCCTACACATACGGCATCCCTAATATTCACGTGCACCACTTGCAATCCACCGATAACAACAAGTTCGGAACACGACTAATCAGCTGATTACCAAACTTTCGCCGGTGTTTATGAAGTTAACTATTGTTTCGTCACTGAAACCTATAGAGATTTTCCTTTTCACGCTACGCGAGGACGCATTCACGAGTACAAAGCGAATAGTTAGCCGTCGCCGGTGAGTGCATCGGATGCACTTCCGTCGGTCGCGCGGGCTGAGCGCGGCGGACGGCCGACTAGCGTACCTGGACTAGTCTGCCAGCTGAGTCCTCCGACGAACATCTTCCTGCAAGACAAACATTCGACGATTAGATGCGGAAACCGGGAAATGAAGGCAATGCATCTCAGGAGACGGACGTACCCCGGGTCGTTGGGCACCTCGGCGGGGCTGTGGGCCACATCCTGATTTTGGGTTTCCATGGGCTCGAGCGCCGGCGGCGGGGGACTGGCCGGCGGGCGCACTACGACTACGATCGAGCGACGGCGCGACGGGGACGGCTCCCGGAGTCGCTCGGTTGCACTACCGACTACCGGCACGAGACTGCCGCGGCGCGGCGCACCCCTCCACGCAGAGCCGCCGCCGCCCGCCGCCCCGCCGCTCCCGCGCCGTCGCCGCATCGATTCATTCACTCCGTACACAATTATTCATACGGCCGGCACGATGGACGCGAGCAGCGCCGGCACGCCACGTGAGCGCGCGCCACGTGCTCGCCGCGCCGCCCCGCGCCCGAGCACGCCCACCGCGCTCCCGCGACTCCCGCGACGGACCCACCCCCGCCATTTGCCCAAACTTTCCCACTTCACCTGCCAACAAGCTCGACCACCGCCGATCGCCGAAATCCCCCACCGATCCCATTTTCATTTGTATCTCGCATCGTTACTATTTCCCGATGTCGTTCACGTCGACACTTGTTTTCCCGATGACGCAATATACGTTTACGCCGAACGACGAACTCTAGAACGTGATTCTTAAATTTTCATGTCGTAAACAGATAACAGCGCGCGAATGACGGCCGTGCGGCAAATTATTGCGAAATAGCGCCAAAGCCGGCATGCCTACGCCGACTACGAAAAATGCTACGCGATTTACGCGAGCTACGCGCAATCGTTCAATCACCCAACTTAGTTTATATTATGTAGTATACAAAACACAATAAATACTAAAAATGAGATACTACTGACGTTACAAATAACTATTTACATAAAATTAATATGGACATAAAATCACACAACTTTTAATACTTTATCAACACATCATTTATTTCCTAATACATACTTTTACAAGGGACAACAAGATCATGAGGAATGGACAGAACACGTTAGAATAACAATGTTTAAAACCATACGACTACAATGTTTTTCTGTTTAAATTACAATATTGCCAATCTTTGCTTCACATTTTTTAACATTTTAAAGTAATTTAGTTTGCAGACTTTTTCGAAACGCATTTTACACTTCTTTTATATTCAAAAAGCATAGTATGAACCAAAGAGAAATATGTTGCTGACATTAAAATGCGTGACACGAACTGTACATTATATTATAGACCCTCATTAACTTTGTTGCAGGTGTAGAAGTTGTAATAAAACGAAATATTTCAAAATGAACACGAATTCTCAACAATCAAGTTAAAGCAGACATATCAAGCTAAGCGAATTTTATTGTTAAAAGAAGTCCACCTTTTTATAATTTGCTAGTGTTGTCAAAAATGAGGAGGATTTATGTAGGTCAGAAAAAAATATGCAGATTCCTTAGAATAAATACTTATAGAATGAGTGTCTTCATACAAGCGCGCTGTCAAATTTGAAGCACTAAATAGATTCCTACAGCTGTCACATTTGACAAACAAAATATTTTTATTTTTACCAAATTGACTATAAAATACTACAAAATATTGAAAACACTGTGAAAAGTTATTTTATTAGACCTCTTTTGTTTTTTAAAAGTGTTGTGATAAAATTTAACCTTAATTCTTATGGAACGGCCCGGCGTTCGGTGTCATTAATGGCACAAATCAAAATGCTTCAATTTGGGCGCGCGAACTTGGTTTCTATAATGTAATTGTAATTATTCTAAGGCAGATTCATACTTTAAGATTTTTCACAAATTGATTTTACACCATATACCTCTAAACTGTCTCTAAGCTAAACATCAAAATTGAACTATACGTTCAAGATGTGGTAGCCAAAGAAAGTACTTCAACAAGTTTAACATAATTTGAAGATTCTCAAACCAACATATTTTTGAAGCAGTACCTAACGTTTTTAGTACTAAAATATATCTTGGAAATCGTAGAGCAAACTGAAATAGAACGATCTGTTAAAAACAATTTAAATTTACTGCAAGGAACTCACTAAATTTTGTCACAATATATCCCAAAACTTTTGTTTTTTTAGTTTTGTGTTATGTCCTAAAATAAAATTCTAAGATTAATACGGTGCACTTTTCTTTGCATCAATTGCTTTGAATCAAAATTCGCGGAAAGTTTGGATTCGCTGAGTATTCCCTTATTTTCCAGAAACTGGTCAGCTTAAGCTCTAACACATGCACTGATGTAATAGCCTTCAAAGTGTTAAGGGAAAAGGAACAAACAGCGTTAGATCTAGTAGAGCATGAGATCTAGAGAAAGAATAAAATTAATTATAGGTAAATGACAGCTTACACTACCCACATACAGTGTCACATCCTTAGTGATCCCGCTTAAGTTTTTTTTTACTTATTTAAAAACACTCAAAACTCCACAGTAGAGTAGGTATACCTTGTGTCGTGGGTACCATGGATACATACAAAGAAATATACACAAACAAACAGACCGAGAACAGAAATTTGAACTCAGCATTCAAATTTCTGCCTCGCCGGGAATCGAACCCGGGACCCTTCGATCGGCAGTCCGGCAGGGTAACAGGGTCGTTAAACACAATAGTATAGTAGCAATGGGCAGGGCACATTAGAAAAAAGAAAAGCAGTCTTTGTAAGTATTATTCCAATAAAGTAATGACGATATTATTATATCGTGCTTTTACTCCTTGCTTTATGCAAATCAATTTTAATCATTGTTCCGGCATATCCACTTCCGTACAGTAATAATAGAAGTTAAAATAACTCCGACGCAAATTGACCTAAATTGCTACTTGATGTTCCGGCGAACTTTAATGCAAAAATAACTACGTATTGCAGCTTCACCAAAGATAGATTTAGAACTGGATCAATACCTTATATTTATATTCTTCTCGGGAATGATAAATGCGGTAGCAGGTAGACGGTAGAGCGATAAATCTGGAAGTGTTATTTATATTACGGGAAGATGAAATTTTTCTTAAAATAAGAAATAATTAAAACGATAGTAACAAACATGTGAGCACGTACCGTTGATTTATTAAGAGTCAATATCACTAACCCACAAAACATACAAAGTGAAGAACATAGTTGAATTCAAATATTATATGATCAACAATTCAAGATTTTGAAATTATACTTCTTTAGGCGCGTTATGAAAAATAAGAGTGAAATTTTGAAGCATCACCGTAACCGTAACATAACACAAAAGTAACGGATTGAAGTTGCCCGCAAAACTACCAACAAAATAAAAATAGAACCTCTATTAGTCGCGCATGTTGGCAATATTATTTACTATGCAATTAAAAACTATTTTTTAAAACAGAGACAGCGCCCTAGCACCAAAGAACGAGGAGAGCCGACCCCAAATAAAGGGAACAGGAAAGGAAGAAGAATTATCTGCATGCAATAAAAAACATTTTTTGACGTGATAACGTCTTTAAAATCGTTTTAGTCGGGTGACATGTTCAGAAACTTGTGTCACACCAAAACCTCACGAGCGCGATCGCAGGTATAACGAGAGAGAGACGGACCGATCTCCCGTCTCATCTCGAGCGCTGCCAGTTATTCCGTGAAACTTGTCACGCGGAATCCTCACGAGCGGAGGCTGGCATAGCGTTCGAGTGAGTGGACCGATCTTCCGTCTCTCTCACTCTAGCGGCATACAAACGAATGGAGATTTTCTCGTGCGGACGTTATCACGTAAACATCTCGATCGTAAACCTACTTTACAAAAAATTTTTTAAATTGCCAAAGAAATATGACTTTTCACGCGCATACATAATTACACACATAGGGTGTCTTGTACCACGTAAGCTATGGTTGTTATGAGGACTGAGGTAACGTTAACTACTCGATTTTGGCCGGTTAAAGCTACTGTTATGGTCAAATATCAAATCAACTGAGAATTAAATTCACCGCCTATTAACTTTAACAATCAAGAAAAAAGTAGTTGGGTAACACACAATTGTTAAATTCTGTTTTCGTCGTTAAAATTACCGATAAAGTTAATTTTGACCGAAACTATAGCCAGGCCTACGGTGCAGTCCACCCATAAGTTCTTTTTGTTAGTGAAGCTGGTTGATCGTTGCTATAGACGCTTAAGATTAGGTAAGTATTGTACTCGACAAAAATGGCGAATTATTTTAGGCGTAGGTAGGTCAACTAGGGTGGATCAAACTCTTGTGGTTATTAATTACTTAATTATATTACTCAATACTCAACTTAATGGCGAAAGAAAAAACCTACAGCAAGTATTGTAAGTACTCGAATATTGCAAGTTTAAATTTTGTTTTTGCTAGGAAAGTATTCCAGTAGAATATTATGAGAAGTGACTCGACTGACGTAGTTACCTAGAACACTACTAAA
The DNA here is from genome assembly GCA_911387765.1 of Pyrgus malvae. Classification (NCBI taxonomy): domain Eukaryota; kingdom Metazoa; phylum Arthropoda; class Insecta; order Lepidoptera; family Hesperiidae; genus Pyrgus; species Pyrgus malvae. The sequence goes on from OU426955.1 coordinate 10,513,762, forward strand.
ATCACAAAGTTCAAAAAAATTACGCATCGTCTACTAGCTACAAAATAACCCGATACTCGAGTAATTTACTTGCCCAGCCTAACAAGTTTGTGAAGGGTCCTCAATGTCCTCATCCTCACATCTCGCTCGCACTTCAAATAGGCGCTTAATAAGTTTCTAATAATGGAAAGGGATGCTGTGCTTACAATGTAATGCAAAATTGCAGTAAGCTGTATTTCTTGGTTGTCCTTCTTTCACGACACAAAGGAGCTACGGATTGACCTGGTTTTTTGTAAGGAGATCGTGTGGGGGTTGGAGCGTGACATAGACTAATTTTTACCTAGGAAAAAAATCTTATTCCTATGGGGAATCATTCCTATGATGAAACACCGGCCACACTTACATGAGGCGACCAACAGCTTCCGGAGTAGCAGCGCAACTGCATACGACCTCAGACAAGACTTACATATGCTTGCTTGAGGTTGTATGTAGATGTCCATAGGCTGCAGCGACCACTTAACACCACGTGGCCTGCATGCTCGTCCGCTACTCCATTCAAATAAAAATAAAATAAACTTATAGCCGACGCTGGCGGAAAGCTAGTGGCGTTATTATGGCGTAAAAGTGTGTTAAAATAATAGTCTATTATATATTATTAAGTTATGCACGTATACGTTGATCTAATAAATAATCCGTAATCGGTGACAAATTATTGTAACAATTGAAATATTAAAATTAGAATTACATATTTGTTTTCTAAACATTGCATGCCGATAAAGGCCAAATATGCAGATGATTAAAACCTACCGTATTTGATGCAATAAATTATTATGAATTATTATTATAAATTATAAAATTTTCGTTAAACTGACTTTTAAAATGTATATAATGTGTCTTACGTGATACATTTTTGCCCTATACATGCCTATAGCTCACTGTCTGCTTATTAAAACTTATTTTTTTACGACCTGCTTTGTAACCAAGCGCTTAGGTCATTCGAGGAAATATGTCGTTGGATTTTAAAATGTATTTCATTGATATGACCACACCGGAGCCACATTCAGTATTATTGCACTATCCAGTTTCGTATCCATTAAGCCTTCATCCTGTCAATTATAGTTTAGACAGCGGCTGGGACATATTTAGAACTAGATCACACCATTCAAAATCAATATGTGTTGTCTAAATTTACACACTATCGTATTGAATGCCGAAGGTTTCCACGAGGTAATACTATTAGGTATTGTTTTACATCTATTTTTGGAAAATGTTTGAATTCGGTCATAAGGTCTATAACACTTAAAATGGTTTTTTTATTCAAGCTATAAAATGCATCTAAACGCGCGTAAATTGACAAAACGCTGTTAACGAAATTATTTTTACCTTTTGATGCCGTCACTCGGTCATGTATACTAATGAACTAATATTGGTGTTTATGTCGCAGTCGGATGGTATAATCCGCCGTATAACATTACAGCTAGCCGGTTCCTAAAACAGGGCCGTATTGTAATGCGGCGCACTCTCGTTCAGCCGGATTGCAATTCAGCTAAATTAGCGAACGTTGTATTGTATGAGCTCTTCGCGTTCGTCAAAGCGGCGTAATATCGTGCCGCCCAATTGTCTATATGTTTATATAATATCTTCCAAGGCTTGGATAATGTAATAAAACAAGTGGCTCTGTGACATCTCCGGCGCTGCGGGAAGACCACTCCCTCCGCGCCTCCGGCTTTTTATATACACTCTAGGGGTAGTACAGACAAGACCACGTGGATAGTGGGGTGCTCTGATTCGGTTTGGGTATTTTTCGAATATAAATAATTATAGTGAAAATGTGTTTCAGGGACATTGCTTAGCTCAATGACACCTGTGGTCAAAAGTAGGATGGGTGGTCATTAACCAACATGTTGTGCAATAAAGCTATGCAATGTCGAGTGCGGTCAAAAGTAGGATGGGTGGCCATTCAGCAAAATCTAGTGCGGTCATAAGCAGGATGGGTGTCAATAAAGCTCAGCAACGTCGAGTGCGGTCATAATCATAAGTAGGGTTGGTGGCTACGAGGCTTCATTACAATGAGGCTAAACGTGAGCCGCCATATTGTAGAACGTATCGCAATAACAATCCGGCTAATCGTGGACCCGCCACAATACAGAACGGCCCTGTTTTAGGAATTATACGATCCGACTGCGACATTTATATTGACTTCACAGTCAAAACATTTTTGTTTAGAGTCCGCGCCAAACTTTATTGAGAATCTGAAGTTAGTAAGTAACAACACGCGTCGCATTCGCTAGTTTCAGGTGACATCTGGGCGTAAAGTGACTGTACCGGCGCAAACAAGCACTCGCAGCTCATTTCAGATCCGCAATAAAGTTTGGCGCGGACTTTACCTGTCATTTGACGTAATATCATGGCGGCTACTGTTTCCCTTAAAAAAAGTTATCATTTTGAAATGGATTTTAAAATTAATTTTGTTGGTTTAAGAACTAAAACTAACATTTACCGACTGCTAATTGCCTAAGCTATCTGAATGGTATGCTTTTAGATATTTTCTCATTGTATTATTTGTATCTACGGAAACAACTTTAAAAAATAATTTAAAATGCATATAAATATGTAAGTCAAAAATTAAACACACGCGTATGCACTATAATCTCTTAAAGATATTTGGAAATGAATTGCAGTTAAATTGTCATAATTAACAGTTCGTGTCACACTTATAATAGTACAATCATTCGAATATTTCGTTACAGATTAGGAAGGTACCTATAATTATCTCCTAAAATGGTTCTTATAGACCGTTCTTAGGATACATGCTAAAATACAGGAATATTATTAATACTACCGATTTAAAGAACATCACAACACTAGTCACATGATACATATAGATCTGAACGACACGAAAGTCCATTCTTAATATACACAGCCGCAATACGAAGCATACAAGCTCACAAATTAGTACCTAATACGAGTACAATCTTAGTATAGTAATATTTTTAATATCTTTAATACTAATATTGGAATGAACCATTGAAAACTTGGCATCAATAGGTATAAGTTTTATTAATGAAATGGAAATCTTTGTCCATGAATTAAGGCCCGTATTAATAAATCGCACTTAAGATTAATAGAACTCCTGAGTACAGTCTTGAGTTCGTGTTCTGTTCGCTCAAAGAACGCGCTCTCACTTAAGATCTATCATCAACTAGCTTCACACGACGCCGCACAGTGGTAGATTTCATCACATTAACTGGTCATTATTGTAATTTCAAAAGTTGTCATATCTTTACAATTATAGTTTCTACGGACCATCAACATTCCAAGGAACAATAAACCGCACCACTTACCTTGAACTAAGGTAGTCGGAACTTAACTGTTTCCTGCAACGCATATCAACTCTTTCTGTTTGTTTTCACGCCCATCGTGTTTAATACGACATATCTATTGAAAGTTATGGATTTCAGTAATTCAGGTAAGAGTTATTATCATAGAATTTGGCTAGATATTATGCTTAGAATGTATATTTTAAATTTATTAAATAAAGAATATTTTTGCCAAAAATAACGTAGATTTTGTGTTCAAAATGCATTTTGTTGTACTACCGCACTCGATCGCGTTAATATTGTTTCGGATTATGTATCACAGTACTTAAAGTTAGATTTTAGTTTTAAAAAAAATGCGAATACTTGCGAATACACGAGATACATAGCATTTCATAAATGTAAAAAAAATCACTTTTGGTAAGTAAGTAGGTACTTCGATGCTGAGGATTAGTCATTTAATGATTTTACATAACTTTACTCAATATAATAATAAATCACAAGTATTTTTTCTAACCGCCTAATTTAATAAATAAGTTGAGTAAGTAAACTTCACTATACCCTTAATTTTACGTCATTTTATACTTAATTCGATCAATTAATAATATCTATCCATTGAAAACACTTCTAGAATAAAAAAAATAATTTTGGCCCCATCAAACTAGGAAATCTACCACTGTGCGCCGTCTAAAATGCCAATAGCCGAATGTAGTCAGATTACATTGTTTACACTATACAGTGAAATAAATGCGTATTTATTTCAATCATTTGTGGATCATGATTAATGTGTTAGTAAATCTCGTTTCCGTAAATATGTATTTGGATATTTTGTAGTTTAGACCATTATCATACTTGTTTTTATCTGTAGTACTTTTGTTACTTAAGTCTTTTTTTGAATCTAGATTTATGCACTGAGTTAAGGTGAATATTTGCACTCAAAAGTAGTTCAAATGCAAAACAAACTTAAAACTGATCTATTAACTAGCGTAGCTCTTAAGATGCCCACTACGACTTATGACTGACTCAAGAGATTCACACTCAGGAGGTATTTTGAGAGCAGTTTATTTATACGGGCTTAGATTCCCACACTGAGAGGCATGGTTTGATGTATTACAATTTAGTATTATTAATTGATCAATACATAAACGACTAAGCTGAACTGATTACAAAAAAAACACAATATTTCACTATATAAATTATTCAAGTAAGTATATTAAAAGTAAATCAGTTTCATTTGATGCATTATAATGTAAATGTGTGATCAAATTAACTGAAATAAGATTTTACATAACTGATTTTTTCGCTTTGCTTTTTTGGTGCTAAGCCTGTAAAAATGTAAAACTTTTTTGTGTATCATCTTAATTTCATGTCAAAACCAAGTGTCTGATAAAGACCCAGAAAAAATAAAACTATACGTAATCGATTTGAAATATATTATGATGATAAGCACAAAGAGAAGAAAATATGACGTAACGCAACAAAAATCCATCAAAAACTCGCCTATAATTTTTTACAAATACATAAATAACATTTCACACTCATAGCACCACAGTAGGGTAGGTATTCACTGTGTCGCGGGTACTACGGATACATATGTATATAGACATGAACACAAACACCCAGACTGAAAACAGAAACTGAATATAATTTCAATATCTGCTTCGCTGGAAATCGAACCCAGGACTCCCGATTGGCAGTCCGGCATGGTTAGTTGCCCCACATTGGTGGTCTAAAAATTAAAATTAATTAATAGAAGTTTCACACTCGAATCATAACCCCACAGTACCATGGACACACACAAAGAGAGAAACACAAACACCCAGACCGAGAACAGAAATTTAAACTCATCATTCAAATTTCTGACTCGCCGGGAATTGAACCCGGGACCCTCCGATCCGCAGTACATCAAGGTAACCATTGAGCTACGCGGATCGTCAAAGTGAATCTTTCTTTGGGTAACCGGACCCTACCAAGCAAAAGGACAGTGTGCAATGACCATTACATACGTAGGTATATAATAGTATATTTCATTACAAGTGCGGAAAGGCTGTCATTGCAAGGAGCTCCGACAAATGTCTACCCGAGCCGAGGCGCAGCCGAAGGTGAGGGTTGACAGTCGGAACTCCTTCCAATGACGGTTCCGCACGTGTACTGAACGACTATTTTTAATACAGTTGCGAAAAAATGAAGCAATTTAATAAAATAATAAAAACTCGCAAAGAACATTTTTGAAAAATGGCGCCAACCGTAAAAGAATACCTATATGCAGACATGTTTTTTGTTTTCTTCACCCATTCTGGATAGGCAAAGGGATGAAGCAATTTAATAAAATAATAAAAACTCGCAAAGAACATTTTTGAAAAATGGCGCCAACCGTAAAAGAATACCTATATGCAGACATGTTTTTTGTTTTCTTCACCCATTCTGGATAGGCAAAGGGAACTATGCCCATACAGCCAAGTCTTCAGTAGAATTTTTTTATTGATATGAAATGAAAATATTAATGAGATGAAATGAAATGCAACCTTACCTAACCTAACTCATTGAATCAAATCATTAAATCTGATATTGAAACAAATTAAGTAGTAGCTGCTTTTTAGAAATATTTGCATGAATCATAAAAACTTCTAAAACTTCGTGGTTGTTTTTTTTTCTTTCTTTTTAATAGACATTATTTTGACAGTTGGGAAAGAGAACGCACGAGTGCGGAAAAGGTAAAGAAAAAGCACGAGTGTGTAATAGCCCACTTCCCGCACGCTAAACGTCCCTGCAATACGTCACTTTTTGAGCAACTGTATTAAAAAATAATTATTGAAACGTATATAGTATTTCCTATGCTCTATTAATGTTCCTCACGTGTTGTTTTCCATCATAGAGCACGCCTACCGCCCTGTGAAAGCTCCGCCCAACGGCCTTGGAGCACCTCGTTCATTAAAAACTACTGTTTCGTCGATGAACTACTAACCACTATCGAAATTGGATTCTTGACTAGAACTGCTTTGTTGCAAGTCTCAGCTAGTAGGTATTAATTATGGTCAATCCCTCTACTAATATTATAAATTCGAAAGTAATTCTGTCTTTCTGTCTGTCTGTCTGCTACGTTTTCCCGTTTAAACTACTGAACCAATTTTAATGAAATTTGGAACACAGATAGAGTGGACCTCGGGAAAGGACAAAGGATGGTTATTATCCTACGGAAATCTATAAAACGGGTCCACGCGGTCGGAGCCACTGGCGGAAGGCTATTGCAAAATATAATTAACAAATATTTGGCGACCCGCGTGGCGCAATGGTTACTATGCCGAACAGCCAATCGAGGGGTCCCGGGTCCGATTCCCGGCGGAACAGAAATTTGAATGATGAGTTTAAATTTCTGTTCTCGGTCTGGGTGTTTGTGTTCCTGTCTTTGTATGTGTCCATGGTACCCACGACACAGGGTATTAATTACCTTACTGGTGGGCTTTGAGTGTGTAACGTTTAAATATAGCCTCAGAATATAGCGCGAAAAATTAATGTTATTACGTCAGAATTGCCACATGATTACTGAAATGTATTTTGTTTCATTGTAAATCTTAGCAATGCCATAAATATAGACATTGTTTTTAAGTAATTTCTAATGAAACAGGCATACTTTATGTGTAACAAGTATGTGAAGACGTATACCCTTGTGTAAAAAACCAAGAACCCGAATTATTGTGATTTTTAAATAATTCTAGTACCTCAATCTTAACAATCTTAAAACACAAAAAAAAAACAAATCATCTTAAAATAAATAAAAACAAAACAAGCTAATACAATAACAGCTACATTCAAACAAAAATTTAATATAATATTGCAAAACAACATTTTAAAGCTAAGCTAAGCAAAAAACAAGTCTAGAGGAACACGATGGCAAAGTTTGTCGCACTTTTACAGATCGGTATTCTAAATATACCAAACATAAATTAATTATGAATTAATGACTAACACTGCTTTGAAGCCAAAAGGTAACCATTAAAGAAAAAACCTGGGAGGTTTTTTTTCCGCCTGCTTTTTTTACAAAAACCCTGCAATATGGGCGCTCAAAGCCGACCAACGGATTAATAAATAAAAATTAATCAATAAAAAGGCGCAATATGGGTACAAATAATAATAATATAAGTGTAATATAATAAAGAAATCTGTTTCAATGTACATTTTAATATTTGTAATTAGTTAAGTTTTAATTATTGTAATATTTGCATACCTCATGAAGGTAAATATGGCGAACCAAATGTATAAAACGACTTTTGTAAACACCCATATTTGTGCAAATAAAAGTCTTTGTCTTTAAAGAACTGAGCGTCTACTCGTAAAATCGATAATCGATATAATATCGTGAAATTTTCAGCACATTTTTGACTCTGTTCTGAAAAAGAAAGGTTATTTTTGTGGATACATAACTCTATAGTTAAGTTATCGAGAATATGGTTCTATTAAAAGGGAAATACACTTTACAATTCTTCAAACTTTTAGAAATTGAGTACTCGAAAATACGATACGATATACGACACGATACATCGGACGATCGCGCTTAGAGTAGGGCCCCTGCATATGAGAGTATCAAACGGAAACACATGGTAAAAAAGAGTTTGACGCGATAATTTACGAAGAATATGAAAAAAATCAATTAATTAGTAATTTTTACAAAATATTTTATTATTACTTTATATGTCTGGCTAAGATAAATTATATCTTGTCTTATTTATTAAAACAACGACATTTTACTTATTATATGACCATTGCCACCGATTATATTAAAACATAGAATTGACAAGCACAATATAAGAAAAAAATAAACAAAAACAATTGTAACTGCATTAAATATAAAAATAAAGCTTCGCGTGATAATTTAATTAATAAAAATTGCACAAAAGCCATAGTCAAACATGTTTAAAGCCTTAAGCATTGCAATTAAAAACATTACAATAATATAAAAATAAAAACATTGTGTGTTATTCAGAAGCTATTTAATATCGTTAAAAATCGTAATTTTGATGTAACGCATAACAGATTTACCACTTACGTAAAAAATGTCTAAGTAAGTCTGTTAGAAAGACAGCTTATTGGACGTTAGAACCGTAAACTTGAATGTCTACTACACTCAAAATATAAAAATTTAAATGGCACTGATGAAGCTTATCAAATCAGTCTAAAAGCGTAACTATACTAACATTATTAAAAAAACATTAAAAACGATGCAAAAGCAATAAAATACATGAAACAAGGGTGTATAATATGCATATAACAAATACAATAAATTAATACTAAATACATAAAAATCTTTCCTTTGAAGATTTCATTTCCTTTGATTTAAACACATTAACTTCGTTTAGTAAATTTGTAAATATCTACACTTTTTGTCTTAATATTGGTAGTCAATTAAAAGATAATAATATAGCGATACTTAGAATTGTCAATAAATTCTCACTATTTATTTATACCAATTCTAAAATTAGACACAAACATCAAAACAGATGCAATGATGAGACGAGTCAATTTTTGATTAATTTTTACTTTTTTAGCATGTATATTACAAACGATTTTTTATAAGATAAATAAAAGCCAAAATTAGAGGCATGTAAATCAATTTTATCTTCTTTTCAAAATAATATTATCATAAGTAGAAGCATTGATAAATGAACGATGTTTGCAAATGATCTAGTAATATGACTTACTTATACAGTGTACTTACTTAGCTTGAACACAGCATTAGAACATTTGTTTCAGAAATTAAAAAATAGATTACAAAAATAATACTGATATTTTTAACGTCATAGAGAATGATTCTTTGGCACATAACAGACACAACCATATTATTACTTAACATATAATAAAACAACCTATAAAAAAATCAGGTAACCTAAGAGGTAGATAATCTTAGAGTAGTCTTACTTCATTGAAGAATAAATTCATTGAGTAATTCATATCTTATATGTTTGGTAAGCCTTTATGGAATGGTAATTATAATTAGTATATTATTAAAATTGAGTTTAAATAACACAATATAGCAAAAACTTGTTTCGAGTATCTGTTAAGTATAAGATTTATAATTGTTTCATGAAAAAAAATGTTCAAAAAATATTTTTATTTTTCTGTGGAAAATTGCATAGTTACAGTATTTAAGAATATATTATAATTTACTTTTCAAAATACTAAATCTGAGATCGTTATTATTGAAAACTTTATTTATTAAGGAATAAATACTATTTCTAACACCAATCTAGTATACTAGGATGTATTGCAAAACTCATCATATTACTGTATTAATTTGTAAATGAACAATAGCACTAATTGTAAAAAAAAACCTAATTTATCAATGATTTCTTAGACTTCATGTCTCCAGGTCTTATGCCTTTTAAAAGCTACAAGGCAATTCATTTACTTGTAAACAAACATATATTATTCCATAAATACCTCTAATTACAAAAATTTGTTGTCACCACAAAAACAATATTATTTATTCCAATATCAAGCTCTTGTGTCATCTCGCTGACTTGTTCAATCTTCGACGTTGCAATACACCCTAAATACCTAGCTACGTATTAATTTATCGTAGGATAATAGAGGAATAAGGTTGAGTTATAGGAATGATTAATTTTTCGTCTGAGTTTTTTCAGCGTTCGATGCTAGCAAGGCAGATAAAGTAGCATGTGTGGCGCTCAGGTTTCCAGATGTCGGGCAAACAACATTCGGTGGGCCTGTGTTCAATATGCCACTGGTTCCAGAGCTCACGATGGTTACATTAGGCGGTGGGGTCGAACCACTCGCAAACCCAGTCGACAACACCTTCTGAGTATTATGCATCATATAGGACTTAGCAGCACCGGCGCTACCTAATGTCAATACCTTTTTCAGCATCACTGATGATCCACAGCCGCTGTCAATCAAATCTTTGCCACTGATGCTATCGAATTCGTTGCTCGCTGACACAATGGTGTTAATTTTCGGTGACGTAGTATGAACCGCGGGTCGAACTGCTGTGACGTTGAACGACACTCCCGAGGACACTGCATTTAAATTTGTACGGTTTATAATGTTACGTGATACGATCGCGTTATGCAAAATGTTACCGGTTGGGAAGGACTTGGACGAAACGTTGACATACTGCGGTGTTCCGATTATTGTCCCGTTGGGAGTCCTGGTGCCAAAGCCGATGACCGTGGTGCCGCCTCCTTGGGACATCACTGTGCTGATAGCTCCCGTTTTCGTATTAATTGGTATCCTATAATACAAAAAATATATTTTAATGGATTCGACAACGACAGGTAGAGGCTTATAAATTAACTGGATATGTAAGCACAGATAAAATATGAATACATGAATATATAATCCAAAACATCAAAAAACTATTTCAAAAAACGACTGGTATTCTAACGATAAATGTGATCGAGGACTACGTAAACAATACATTAATTCCTAAAAAGGTATGGAAATCTAACTCTTACGAAATTATGCAATTACATTTCATAAAAATCTACGTTTTATCTTCTTTGTAAAAATACAATACCCTCTGTCGCCATGAAAATGAATATGGTATATATTATCTGAAAAAGTATCTAGTCACCAAATACCAGATATTGTGCCTAGTCTGCTTCGCCTTACCTTACGCGTAATATCTTACGCGTATGGACAGCTTAATATTATGAGACTGTAAGGGCCTCTTTCACCACATTCAAGTAAAGTGACAAGTGCGCTAATTGTCGGTTAAAGTCACCCGTAACTTCACTTTCAATTTCACGATGTTCGAGTAGCACTAATCATATGATAAACTGACCCGTACTCATAGCTTTTACAAATTTACTTGGGACGTAACTAATCAACACTTTACTTTTTTACCAGGGAATTACCACCGCTTTAACAATTTTAGCAATAATTTCAACTATTTTAGCCCCAAAATGTTTTTCTATGGTTCAATGGAAAAGTATGGTTGTCAACCAGAATAACTTTGGCTGCAACCCTTTTTGCGTCCCACTGCTGGGCACGGGTATCTCCCCATTATTGGGGAAGCTTGGAGCTTACTCCACCACGCTGTTCCAATGCGGGTTAGTGGAATAACATTAGGAGACTGTTATCCTTCACAGTACTTCCTGATTGCAACTGCAAGTGTTGAAGTCAACATGATGAAACATGATCAAATTTTCGTAGACAGAAAATGAAGCGTATACAGTAGTTAACAAGTTCCAGCTTATTAAGAAGGTCTGAGTGTAGAGTCAGAATAACACACATCAGCATAATCAATAATTGGAAGAACCAGCGTTTGTATCAAGTAGATTTTGGTTTTAATTGGTAAATTTTTTTAAAACGATTGAGAGAACGTAATACTGCAAACACTGAACGACTAAGTTCATTCACCTGCACAGTCCAGCTAAGGACTAACTTATAATTGCAAAGTTTATAAAAAATATATAGTTATATAGTTAGTTTTTTTTATTTGAATGGAGTAGCAGACGAGCATGCAGGCCACGTAGTGTTAAGTGGTCACTGCAGCCCATGGACATCTGCACACAACCTCAAGCAAGCATAGGTAAGTCTTGTCTGAGGTCGTATGCAGTTGCGCTGCTACTCCGGAGGCTGGTAGTCGCCTCATGTAAGTGTGGCCGGCAACTGCATCTTTCCACCGAAACACAATAGAATTGATTAACGGCAGACGTGGGTGCAGCGCGAGCGGTGGTACTTCCCCGGGCGAACCATACAAAAAGTAAGTTAGTTAGTATTAATTATAACTTTTTTAAGATTATGTACGTTTTATTATTTTTGCACATTAAGAAACATAATAATAATAATACTAAAGGTAAATACGTTTCATGCTACTTCATTTATAAAAGCACCCATGCATGAAGCATGACCGTGCAAACATGTGCTTGCTACTTTATTAGAAATAGAGCCTCTATTAAGTCCATTCTCACCCGCGTATCATCTGAGAGTTGGTTCCTGGAATGTTCTGAATGGTGATGGTGGACTGCGGTAGATGGTGTATGGTCCTCTGTCCGGCCGGCTGGATGGTGTTGCTGGTGTAGTAGTGGACAGTGCTTCCCGTGATGCGCGGCGGCGTGGCGATGTGTGCTACTGGCACCGTGTGGATCATGCCGCTCGTTGTCGACTCCACTGTTATACATTTTGTGCTCGGTGTTGAGTACTGAAAGAAAATGTATGTTTATGTATAGCTTTTTTAGCTCACTGATGTGAGTTTACCAAGGTTATGGGAAAGGAGGTATACACGTACGCATTGTCTCTTCTAGAAAGCAATCAGTCATAACTTAAAATAGTATTGTACTGGTACGATCATAACCGGTACGACGCTCTTTACGTGAGTAAAGACAGCATTCTTTTATCGCACAAAAGAATTGGGTAGTTGACACTATGTACAGAAAATTCAAAATGCATACCTCAAAAAGGTTGCACAAAATTACGTTTGGAAACCAGGGTCGTTAATTCATTTTAATTGACTATACAACTTAGTCATAAATATTTTTCTCATAATATAAAATGCATGAAGATGTCGCGTATTGACAGCTCAATAAAAGTCAATTCAAATTCAGTCAGTCAAATCTCAATTGATTTGGCAGTCAAATACTGTATTACTATTATAAAGTAAATATATAAAGTACTATAGTAATCAGAAAGCTAACTTACATAATTCTAAATAAATACTTAGATAAATAAATTAATGCTCAGACACAGAACAAATAGTCATGTTCATCACACAAATATTTGTCCTGGGTGGGAATCGAACCCACGACCTCACGTTTCGCAGTCGGCTCATCACCCACTGTGCCACGGAGGCTGTCATTGTTTTTCCTAATGCTAATAATCATCCCATGTATCCTACTACCCATTTTAGCAGAGACAAAAAAGAGTACATGATTACTATAAAAATAAAAATAAAATCTTATTACATTGCTTGAGTTAAGAGCATTTCCTATGTCAAACTCATCTCCAACCAAAGTTATAGTGTCAGGATTGGCGCCTGTCAGTTTTTCTATCGTTTTTCTTGCATCTGCATCACTTTCAATGTCACCCAAGTTACGGCTCAAAAATTCTATATCAGATTCCAACAGTCCCTCAACCAGATGACTTTGATCATTATCAGTGTCCTTGCACAGATCAAACGTGTTGTCACTTTCCAATTTAATATCTTCAACTTTGATTGCTTCCACGTCAATATTATCGATATTTTCTACTTTAATATCATCCCCATCAAGATCTTCAACTTTGATGTCATCAATTTGATTTAAATCTTCAACTTTCACATCTATTTTGATGTCTCTTATGTCTTCTACTTTTATATCTGCCAAATCTGTCTGTTCCTTTGGCATGAGAATTCCAGCAAAGTCTTTAGAACGATCTGCATTTGTTATATACTGACTCGCATTGAATGTACCAGTGTCATAGTTTTCAGCGTTAATTTCCAATTTAACATCCTCCATTTTATATTTGTCATCTTGAATGTTACTTGTAGATGGTTGTGGACTATTAGCATTACTTATTTCTCCACTCATGGCTCTTTTTAGCACATATGCCTTTATTTTCCTCAGCATGAATGGGGGAACTTTAAATCCTGTCAGTTCACCAAGCATTGGAAGGGAATTATGTTTGTAAGCATCACTGGTTGCAAGTTCTTCTATATCTTCTAATACCTATAATCATATTTAAAGGTTTAAAAAAATGAAATCTAAAATAAGACAATTCAATTTGATAACATACTAATTTATAAAACTAAAAAACCCTTACAAGTCCCTTACCATAATGTAAGTTTTGCCACCAACAGCATTAACCAGATTATGATTTGCAATCCATTCTTTATCAACAGTGTCTGCTGGATACCGAAGTAGTCCTGCATGTCTTGTATACAATCTGCCACGGGAATTGCCTAACCCAAGGACCTGTAAACATTGATATTAGAATGCTTAAAGGTAATAATATACAACATAAATTTATTAATGCACTTGTTACCACAAGATGACACATTCAACGCATTATGCAAGTAGATATTGTTTGTGAACTTGTGAACTATTTAAACTTACCATTACCTGCCTTAACCTCTTTCTTAAGAGCTAATTTACATTAATCCAATTGCTGGATCCAGATTCGCTGCATTGGATCAGGCTGTTTACATTCAATCCAGTAGACACTTACTTTATTAAGGTGACAAGTTTGCAGCAAAAATGAGTATTGCATGTCTTGGAAAGCGCAGGCAATTAAAATAATGTCAAAAATCTTTGTATCATAATTCTTCACGAGAAAAAAAATCCAAAAAGAATCATTTGATTTGCTTCACGATGTGAATGAATTGTTTGAGGAAGAACAATTAAAGCAAAAGCTAATTTGAGAAAATAGATAAATGATAGGTTTCGTGATAGAGTTCTTTAAAAATTGTCAAAACAGTTGTTTTGATTTAGACATTTTTGGAAAACTTGCATTGTATACCAGACAAACAGAATTGTGGTCACTATACAAGTACGCAGCGGAGGCTGGCCCGTTGCGTTTACACTGGATTGAAAAATAGGAATGATTCCAGCGCTAGAATCCAGTGACGCTGGATCCAGCTATTGGATCAATGTACTTAAATCGACATTAAGTCTTAAAATCTTAAACATATACAACATATTACATTCAATGATCAAAATACAAAAATAAATAAGTAAATAAATAAAATACATACTTTATGAGCATGAGACCCCATAATAAACAAAGTATCAGGAGTAAGTCGGGCGGGGTTCCATTTCTCTGGGTCTCTGATGGCTGGTGATGGCACTGGCGAGGAACTATCGCTGCTATCTTCCTGCTTTATTTTCTTGGACTTAGTACCATCAATCTCTATTTCTAGATCTTTACGTTTATTTTGTGCTGAGTTTGTGAGCTGAAAAGTAATCTTAGAATTAACAATTCGTCATGATAATTATGAATGATATAAATAAAAGCTAGCATAGAAAAACATTAGAGATAATAATGATAGAAATCAGTCATTAAAAATGGTTTTCAAGACCCATTGTGATTGTCTTCTCTACTTCTGACTATATTAAAGTCTGCATCATCTGCCTGTTGTTAGCGGGAGCAAAAGAAAGCTTTCTGGGATGGAGACAACTAGGATTAAAGCTTCTAGATTCCATGTAGCCAGCAGCCCTCAAAAGACAATGTGTGTGGCCATTGAAGTCAGGTAAAAAGACAGACAGACATTGATATTTTTTTTAATAAAAGTTCTAATAATTCATCAAGATATGAAATTAAAAAAAATAGTTGGTGAAATTAAAAATAGATTTGAACAAATAAACATACAGAGCTTACTGTTTGCTTCACAGATTTGGTCATTGGATCACAGGTTGCATCAGTCTCACTGGTATCAAAGGAAGTGGTAGCTGGCTTGGCAGGAGTTGTATACAGCAAGCGAGTTGCATCCAACATGGCACGGCATACTGCTCGAACCTAAAATAATTAAATTCTCAAATATAATTTGACGACCCGTATGGCGCAATGGTTACCATGCCGGACTGCCGATCGGAGAGTCCCGAGTTCGATTCCCGGCGAAGCAAAAATTTGAATGATGAGTTTAAAATTTCTGTTCTTGGTCTGGGTGTTTGTGTTTCTGTCTTTGTGTGTATCCATGGCACCCACGACACAGGGTTTATCTACCTTACTGTGGGGCTATGAGCGTGAAACGTTATTTATATTTATTTATTTAATTTGCAAACTACCAATTCACAAAAAATTATAAGGTACAGTTGCAATTGTCACAAAGAAACTTTATCCCTCTGAAGCTAGTGCAAAAAAAATTTTTTTTTCATATCACATGCATTGAAACAGCTAGTTTTGATCTCTGTTTTGCCAGTTGAAATAAGACAATTTCAAACCAATGTGAATGTGTCAGTCAGAAACAAAGTTGTTTTTGCCCTAGGGGAAAAACAATGTTGTTTCTACCCGGCACCTTCATTTATTTATTATTTATGTCTTTATTTCAAGTCTGTCAGAATCACATTGACAACTGTCGTCAAATCGTTGTCAAAAGATATTACTGCGCTATTTGTCTGAAATAGTCTTACTTTGACTGGCTACAGAAATCAAAACTCATTGTTTCATTACATGTGATATGAAAAATACAGTGTGTGGCACGGGATGAAACACGATTTCAGACCAGGGCGATGACAGCCCTCGCTTTTCTCGGGGAGTCACCTCTTACCCTCGTCAGAAATCGTCTTGTTTCACCCCTTGCCACACAATATACTATTTATTGGTTTACAACAATTTCTGACTTCTGTGCAGCTCGCACAATCTTAAAGAGACAAAGATCTGTTGTGTATTTTTTATATATAAACAGAATAGCAAACAAGCTTGCACGCCATGTGGTGTTAAATGATCTCTGCAGCCTGTACACATCCTCAAGCACCCCTGAGCCTTCCCTGAAGTTGTGAAGGTTGTCATGAGGACACCTTATGTATGTCTAGCTAATAACCACACATGTCACTGAAAGACAATAAAATTGCTTCATAGCCATAAAGAATATAGTACAAATTTTAATTTGATGTGCCAAGGGCTTAACGCCCAATAAATATGCATTTTTTTTATCAATAAAAATGTGTTAAAATATGCATACTTGATCTTCACTAACTGATTCATCTCCCAAGTTCAATCTAATGTTGTTCACTGCAGGCACAAAGAACTTCTGAAACATAAAAATCAGTATACAATGTATATCCAGATGTTATAGACCAAGGCTGTCTGTCCAAATATTAATAACAAATTTTGCACCCAAGATTGTCTGCAGGCCACACGTCAATATCTGTAGAGGTTGGTTTTACTATGTTTGATCACTGCTGGAGTAGTGAGTAGCCACACCACACTTGGCTGGCAAATTCAAATTCGTTGGCAGGCCACAAAACTATACATTTTAATTATTATTTAGAAAATAGAATTTAATCAGTATTTTCAGCAATAATCAACTAAACATAAACTGAAAAAATATGACTCATCTTGACATGTATCAGCAAGTATATGTGTTTTTTTTTAATGGGAGCTTAAGTAGATGGCGTGATTAAGTAAGCCAATGAGTCTCTGAAGAAAATCAATAGTTTTTATCCAAGCAATGCTTGGTCATGGGGTTACTGTTCCTAAAAGTGTTACTCATATACATATCGTTTAAATTCTCATGTAATATCTTTTTTTTTTAATAGAGTGGAGAGGCTCGGGCTGTATCAGCCCAGTTTGTACCCTATAGGCTGGTTACAGATCCAATTCAACCCGATATGCTTGAAGAAGGCTAGGATTTTGTTGACAGCAATTTTTTTGACTTCATCTAGTGGCAGTCCCTAGAAGAACTGCCAAGGTTCAAAGTATGTGGTTAGAGCCCCACAATTTAAAAGGTGGTAGTGTGGTTTTTTGCTCTCCTCCCTACAATATCTGCACATCTGTTATATCCTTACTAATATTGGCTGCAACCCTTTTTTGCATCCCACTGCTGGGCACGGGTCTCTCCCCTTTATTATTAGGGAGGCCTGGAGCTTACTCCACCACGCTGCTCCAATGCGGGTTGTTGGGTTACTAATATTACAAAAGTACAATTGTGTTTGTCTGTTTGTTTGTCTATCTTTCATTTCACAACAGTACAATGGCACGACCTGATTTTTAGATAGGCTACTTTTTAACAAGAAAAATATCTCATTCCTATTGGACGAAAAGTGTAGCGTATGCAGGCAGAGGCCGGGAGAAAAGGTAGTAAACTATATATAAGATAATTAGATATAAAATAGTTATAAAGAAGAATCTTTACAATGATTATATTGGTGATTAAAAGTGATTAAAAACTGTAAAGATCAAATTAGATATTTAAATTGTAAGTAATATTTAAAAATCCTCCAGCCTTTTAATCAACAACAAGCACTTACTTTATTTCTATGAAGCTGTAGATTATAGACAAAACTATGTCATGAATTTGTATGTTTTATTACAACTTATTTGTAACATAAAGAATAAAAAAATAGGAAAATGTGAATATCAAACTTCATTAAGTTTATTACAAATTAATAAAAGGGTAATAATATATATGCACACTTACTTCCAAGTACTTCTTGATAACTTGATCGATTTCTCTAGTGACTGATGATTGTATGGTCTGTCTCAACATGTCCAGGGACTTATTGGCGCTAGCGCGGAACTCCGCGATCGGTCGTGAGTGTGGCTGAACTGGCCCTGGCAGGCTGAACCTCCTGTGCATCGCCGCCAATGTGTTTATTGCTATTTGCCGCGATATCGGCTGCTTCTTATACAATCAATACAACATAAATTAATACACTAAGCAGAGGCTGTAAAATAACGTCAATGAATTGAAATACTTACCGCCTGCATGGTAATAACGTTCGCTCTTGTTATTTGTAATGTTTTAGCAGGCGCTTGGAAACTCCATGTACTAGTAGGAGTGGTTTCCTCAGAGGAAATTTTGGGCGAAGCTTCAACGCTATTCCAATTCTTTTGAATCACCATCTCGGAATGATATTCTTGGTAATAAAATATTTAATCAACATTGGCATTACTCCACCAAAATCGTATCAGAGCACTAAGTAACTTTTCATTCAAGATAAATCAATACATACAGGTATATTTACAATTATTCATTCTGTGATTTTTTATAATAAATAAATAAATACTTGTCAACAGTGTTGCCAACGGCACTGACTGACCCTGCCCTGCCTGATGTCGCCGTTTCTCATACCTAAAGTAGCCTAAAGTAGCCGAATTTCAATAATTGTAGTAGCCTAAAGTAGCCTAAACACCAAAAATTCTATATGAATAAAATAAAATGTGGTTTTCAACAATTTATTTCACATAAATGTTTCATAAAACAGTGATTAAGCTTAAGTTAACTTTTTAACGTCTTTTGTACCGACGAAAAAAATTAACTGATTTTTTTAAAGTAAAGAAAGAAATTTACCAAAATTTAACAAAACTCTGATTCATCTGATTTGACGATGTTATTTATGCTCCGCCCCAAGTATTACTCTCGTTTACTACCATTAATCTTGGACTAAACGCCAAAAAAACAAATGCGTCAAGTTTACGATGCCGAATTTGTCTATTTGCTGAAATAAATTTGTTTTACCTGTCTTCTGTTAACAAACTTAGGGCATCAATAAGATTATCGCCGTCTTCAGTAGAAATTGATGTATCGGCTGTCGATGTACTGGCGCAACGTCCACCAGGGACGCACATTGTTCTGTCAGCATGTAAGCCGACCATGTAATTACTGGGTTGAAAATTGTTACAACACAACCCTCGTACCCTCATAAGGGTACGAATTCTAAGAATGGCGATCAACATGGGTAGTTGCATGCGATTCCTTAACTTTGTTTTGATTGTCCCCATTACGCTGAAAATTCTTTCAACGACGGCATTACTCAGGGGCAATGATAGGCATCGTAAAGAGAACTCTGCTAAATCTTTAAACATCGGGTTTCCACTGGCATTCGTAATTTTTAGCACTTGTATCCAAAAATGTTCTGTGTCATTCGGAGAACCAGCTGTTCCGATTATCTCCTCAATGCGCATCGTGCTTAATACTCGCCATTGGTTCATAATAGCTTCTCGGTCAATATTGGGTTCACCTAACTGCCAGGGAAAATCTTCAATTTTGGGTTTGCTGGTTGAGAGGCATACGCGGCTTGGAGCCAAAAGTTGAATTTTTTCCACTATCGATATATTTTTTAATGGACACCCCTAGACAGCAGACCTACCACAACAAAAAAAAACGCACACATACACAGAGTACACTTGTCTTGTAAATACTGGGAACATAAAATGTTAAATGGCTACCGTGGCACGATGGTGCCACGCATAGTTAGGTATTCAACTTAACATGACGTTGTTGCCAAAATTAGTTACCACTAATCTTTTATTATCTTTATTTTCTTATGCAGCCATCCATTAGTTAAAACGAGACAGCATGATATTGGTCATGTCATCGACACACGATTAAACAGATATTTGTATAATGTGCTGTTCCTATAGTAGAATACGGAATCTCTATGTTTTATTCCTACCTCTATGATCTGAACTATTATTTAGACAATACAACACAGATAGTTGCATAAGTTACTATTTACAACATAACACCTTACTAATATTGCATTCTCAATTTGGTTACATATTATCTAAGACTAATAATTCACGGTATTCCCCGAAACAAACGAACCATAAACAATTAGTGTGTCCAGCTCATCATGTCTAATTTTACCTACATTACACACACCGTCAATCACACAATCACTGTATTAAATGTACTCTTGAGCAAATTGAGTCAATCTATACTCTATAGGTACACTTATGCAATCTCCTGAGGGAGAATGACTAAATAAATTGACTAAAGGGCCGATTACATTGACCAACATGCAGGGTCCAGCACACAGGGCGCCATTCATACTAATCTATGAGGGCGCCCTTAGTGCAAGCGTAGTATTATTTTTACCGACTTCCAAAAGAAGGAGGTACTGTATTCGGCTGTATGTATTTTTTTTTTTTTTTATATATGTTCACCGATTACTCCGCCGTTTGTGGACCGATTTTCGAAATTCTTTTTTTGTTCGTATGCTTATACTCCCGAGGTGGTCCCATTGTCACCAAATCAGGATCTGATGATGGGATCCCAGGGAAATCGAGGGGAACTCTCAAATTTTATAGGCACACACATTGATTTTCTTATACTTTCTGAAGCATAAGAGATATTTGTGCATAGTAATGATCATCTCATGTTGCTGAGCTGATGATGGAAGGTACTGCAACAGTGAGGAGTTGAAAGCAAATTCTTTCAATAAATAGTTTTTTATTCCAAATCTTACGTTCCTGAGGTGTTCCAACGGTCACCAAGTCAAAGTCTGATGAGGGGATCCCAGAGAAATCGAAGGGAACATTAAAATTTTATAGCACAACAAATGATTTTCATATTTTTACTAAAGCAAAACAGGCAGTTTTGTATAATTATCATCATAGCATGTTGCTTAGCTGATGATGGAAGGTACTACGAAGGTTAGGAGTTGAGAGCAAATTCTTTCAATAAATGGTTTTTTGTTCGAAATCTTACATTTCTGAGGTAGTCCAACTGTCACCAAGTCAAAGTCTGATGATGGTATCCCAGAGAAATCGAAAGGAACATTCAAATTTTATAGCACAAAAAATGATTTTCATATTTTTACTAAAGCAAAATAGGCAGTTTTGTATAATTGTCATCATATCATGTTGCAGAGCTGATGATGGAAGGTACTATGACGGTTAGGAGTTGAGAGTAAATTCTTTCAATAAATGGTTTTTTGTTGGAAATCTTACATTTCTGAGGTGGTCCAACTGTCACCATGGCAAAATCTGATGATGTGATACTAGGGAAATCGAGGGAAACACTGAAACTTAATTGGCACACACATTCTTTTAGTCATATTTTTTAACATAATACAAATATTTGTGTCCGGTAATTATCACCTCATGTTGCTAAGCTGATGATTGAAGGTACAACTCCTCAACGGTTAGGAGCTGAGAGCAAATTCTTTCTTTAATTTATACGTTCAGGTGGACTTATAGTAGTATTCTTTCAGGGTATAAGATGGCTATTAGATAAACATGATTATAAAAGGTTTCTCTTTAACGTTTAGAAATTAACTGAAAAAAATTCCAATCATTCTTATACATATGTGCAGAATTATTAAAATTACTAAAAAGAGTGAAATAAATTAAGTTTTTAACAAAAAAATAGAACCGACTTCAAACGGTAAAAAATAAAATTGTTCAGTACCTACTTCTTCTTGCTTATGGTAATGACTCTTAAAACTATTTTTGAAGTCGGGCCCTTAGTAAAATGTCCTGTCTTAGTAAATATAGTGTACCTTTTGTTCTGAATGGGCACCGACTCCAATATAGTTTTAACAGTCATTACCTACCATAATCAAGAAGAAGTAGGTACTGTCCCACTGTCTGTAAGTACTGTCGGTGCCCATTTAGAACGAATGGTACGACATTTTAGTAAGGGCCCGACTCCAAAAATCGTTTTAAGAGTCATTACCATAAGCAAGAAGAAGTAGGTACTGAACAATTTTATTTTTTACCGTTTGAAGTCGGTTCTATTTTTTTGTTAAAAACTTAATTTATATTCTTATGCCTTGAGCTTGAGGTTAGGGATGGCGATTCTTTCCGAAGAAGATCGATTTTTAAATCGATTCGAATCGTGACCTAATGAATCGATTCACAAAAAATCGAAGTCTAAAAGATCTTCGATCGTCTAGAAGATAGAGAACTTTTCGAAGTAATAATACAATCTGTTATGTAGTACTTTCTCGAATATTTTGGAAAAAATTGGTATTAATGCAATGGTTCTGTAACATCCCATGTCATGTCTATCTTGTTTCTTAAATACTGGTTTTTTAATGGTTACTTTTAGTTTCTCCGGAAATATGCCGGTTTCAATACTTAAATTAATGTTGTAAGCTAATAATGGAGCAATGATTTTTGATATCCTTTTAACTATATTCGTGCATATACCGTCGTACATTGTACTACTTGTATTTTTAAGATTATTTATTATAGTTATAATTTCTTCAGATGAGGTTGGCCCTAAGAAAAATGAGTTTTGATGGTTTAAGTTAATTTTATGCGTATTACTATCCATATTTATATTACAACTAGTGGATCCCGCTGCCTTAAAAGTTTTGTAAGAGGATTAGTTTCTTTATCATCTCAAGGGGTTTTTATGTTACTGTCAAATAAAAAATTAAAAACGAACAGTGACAGATGAACTGTTATTCAGACTATGTCAAACTTCTGGACGATGGCGCGAAGAACCAATGGACTTCTACTAATATTTGATTTGACGACCCGTGTGGCCCAATGGTTACCATGCCGGACTGCTAATTGAAGGGTCCCGGGTTCGATTCCCGGCGAAACAGAAATTTGAATGATGAGTTTAAATTTCTGTTCTCGGTCTGGGTGTTTGTGTATCTGTCTTTGTATGTGTCCATGGTACCGACGACACAGAGTATATACACCCTACTGTGGGGCTATGAGTGTGAAACCTTTAAACGTTTATTTCAAGACCAAAATTAGCCATATCGGTTCAGACGTTCTTGAGTTTTAGCGAGACTAACGAACAGCAATTCATTTATAGGTACAATATATATATAAAGATTCGAAGAACATTATATTCATTTATTATTTAAAAATAATAATTTATAATAATTATACTATAAAAAACATGTTTAAGCCAAAGACAATACTATACTTTATTAATCTATGAAATGAAATAAGAAACATAAAAATTTTCTTTTCATTTAATACTGAATGGCTAAAAGGATTTTTATACAATGCCTTAAAATGAATTAAAAAAATAAGTAACAAAAAAGTCAGACGTGACAATTTTGATAGCTGCGTGAAAATATAAATAAACAAACACCGAAATTAAATAATTTTGTAAAGAAATACTATAGGAAAAGTAAAGTATAAGAATAAAACAATAGAATATAAGATAAAAAATATGATAATGGACGTCAATGAAGTAAGTAATAACATGTAGTGTATTTATAACAGTACACGGCGCATTTCATTCATTCTATTTATTCCCGTGGGAATGAGATATTTTCACGCGGCAAAAAGTAGCCTATGTTCTTTCTCAACGTCCTTTCTATGTTTATGCCAAATTTCATCAAAATCGGTTCAGTGGTTTAAGCGTGAAAGAGTAGCAGACAGACAGACTTTCGAATTTATAATATTAGTATGGATTATCTTCAACTTGATCTAAAAAGAAGTCATTAAACTCTTTAGCAATAACTTGTGGATCTGTTTCAACGTGGTTTCTTTGGATTTATTGTGAGCGTTTTTAATAAAATAGTCAAGACAAGTACAAGTAACAAAGTAACATTTATTTTCTAAATGTATTGGTTACATTAAAAAGTTAAGAAAATGGATAGTAAAATATAGCTTAAAGTTCCAAATGTTTTATATCTAAGCTTTTTAAAAACAACAGTCTGTCAAATCTACTGGGATCCAAGCGGTTTCGCTCATCACTTGCGATATTTCCGGCAATTAAAAAAAGTCGCTCACAAGAAACAGATGATCCCACGATACTCATTTATGCAAACGTAACGTTTTTTCTAAATTTTGGGTGGAAAAAAATTTTTCATCACCTGTTCCACTGCTGGGCATCCTGGTCTCCTTTTCACAAGTGATAGGGATTTAGGCCATATTCCACCACGCTAAGAAGCGCGCATGGCCCGGCGGTTAGCGTAGAACGCAAATGATCTATGCAACTAAGCAAAACGGGCGCGGTCGGGTGTGAGATGGGTGACCGCTAGTGGCAAAAAAAAATTTCATGCGCGTTTCCGTGCTTCGGAGGGCACGTTAAGCCGTCGGTCCCGGTTGTTGTCGATGGATAACAGTCGTTAAACCTTGTCGGAGGCCTTATGGGCGGTTTGAAAACATCCGACAGCGGGTTGGCCACTAACCCGCATCTCCACCAACCCGCATTGGAGGAGCGTGGTGGAGTAAGCTCCAGGCCTCCCCAATAATGGGGAGAGACCTGTGCCCAGCAGTGGGACGCAAAAAGGGTTGCAGCCACCACGCTGGCCAATTGCGGATTGGTGGACGTCATGCTTTCGAGAAATTATGAATTTCTCTTAGGCGTGCACGGTGATGGAGAACATCATAATCAATTAAATATCACGATATTTTCCATCACCGTGGAGCAGCGATAAATGCGCACATTACAAATTTCTTTCCAGAGGTGCGCGCCGAGGATTTGAACCCGGGATCGATCGCGTCGAAGACCGCGGTTTTTTACCACTCGGCCATCGCTACTCACTTTTCTATTAAAGGGAGGCAAAGGAAACTAAACACACCACCACCTAGCGTGTTTTTTAGTAATTAACCGACAAGACTCTTATAATAATTGGCTTTCAACTAGTTTTAAATATTTTTTTGGTTTATACCAAAACAGAAAATATCGAATGTCGATTTTCAAGGGTGAAATATCGATTCACTGAATCGATTCAGTACTACATATCGATCTCAGATCGTCATCCCACAATTATGTACTCTGTGTTCATCCCTACTTGGTGAGCAGTGGTCTCGAACCTACCGATTTTTCGGTATTTCTACCGATATGGGCTCTGTTCTACCGAAATACCGAAACATAACGATTTTTCTACGATTTCAGAGTCTACATGGAAAATCTCCCGATTCGATTTCATTCTACCGATTTTACACTTTTAAGTTGGTTACCCTTTCATTTATGTTTAATGTTAGGGGAAAGCCCTCAATAATAAGCGTGGATGGACTTAGTGCTAAATGTTCCATATATTTTCGGGAATACCCTTTCTACTACAACTTGATGTTATAAGGGGCTTCTCGCTCGGGAATTTACCTATCTAAATAGGAATTCGAGTTTATTAATTTTCTTACCTTTGAAAAGAGAGTAACTTAACTAAAGAGTGACTACAAAATAAGATGCCTAGATTTTTATGTCGAAGCTTGTAACCAAATAACCACGCAGTTACTATTGAAAAATAATCCAATAAAAGGTTTAGACATACCTAATTGATTCAAAAAAATGTTAAAATTTGCAAAACTGCTTCGATAGTTCTTATGAGTAGACTCTTTCCCAATATTGTTCAGTTCAAAAGCAATGATTTCCAGGAAATTATTACAGAGTGGCGCATGTTAAGAAATTGTGAACAAATCAAAACATTTCAAGTAAGTTTACTAAAGCGTGGCGATGAAAATTAAATGTTTGTTGTTTCATCTTTAATATTTTATCACCTCCCCATTCATCCGCTAACGTTGAACGCATATTTTCACATACATATTAATCTTTTGAAAACAAAACAGCGAAATAGGCTGTCTACTGAATCAATCACTGGTCCATTTGATAGAAAACGTCTGTTTATTACAGCTAATTGTTATGATTTTGAAATTCATTCGAAGATGGCCGCAGCTATGCCCAATGAATATTGCTATAAAAATAATTATACTTAAGTATGATTGTTATAAATAAGTCGGTAATTTTTTTTTCAATAAATAAACAATTGACTGTTTTTTTTTGTCAAATACCGATTTTGGGTTCAAATATACCGATTTTAGCTGGCAACTCTACCGATTCTGCTCTTTGACGTTCGAGACCACTGTTGGTGAGTGGAGTGGAGTGGTGACGTCGTGACGTGCATGACATTTCTTTTCTACGTAATATTGTTTTAATTTTAAAGTTTATTCTTATTCTGAATTTCTGGGTCGGTCTCGAACGGACGTAGCTAGAAAATCGTAAGTATTTGTTTATTGGACCGTAATTCGATTAGTTTTCAAATGTTTTTATCTGATTTGATAATATGAATTCACAATAGTTAACATCGATATTTCCCTATAAATTACGCTCAGAATGCCATTTTAGGCATTTTAATAGAATAGAGAGCGATAACGCCATTGAAGTTGCTTTTAACTTGTTTAAACAGCATTTAATAATACTTCAGAAACTGATAATATTATCTTGGATTGGTGTGTAAATATATTTATCATTACGTTACTTTCATTTTTCATTCAGGAACAGTACCTAGTGAAAGTTGATATATATTCAATTATAGGTAGTAGGTAGGTATCTATTATTAGTTCCCTTTATGGTAAATTTATTTAAATTATTGTGAAAAAAATATTTTTAGCTCTGACCTATAAAGAAAATAGGTAGAGGTATCCATAGTTTTTAGTTAATATTGTTTTCTAGTTATATGTATGTGCATGTTCTTGAACTTTGATCTGGACGTTAGGAAACTTTCAAGGCTCTTCGAAGCAATTGTATTCAATTAAAACTAGTTACTTCATTGATTACCTACAAAATAAATCTTTAAAATTGATTAACAGTTTTGATAGATTCTTAAGTAAATATTTTTTTAGTTGGAACAGTGTTTAGCTAGGTATAGTATTAAGTATATCAATTATAATAATAATAATTATAAGTATTAATATTGAAAAAAAAAACACTTTTTTGGAAAATGTAACAATCATGACATTAGTTTTTGTTTTAAGTGAAATATAGTCAAAACCACTGACAACATCATTTATAATGACATTTTGGTTATAATGACTGAAAATTTGTGCTGTTTTCAATGTTACAGAATTCCATCCATCAGCCTTTTACTGTCCACTGCTGGACATAAGCCTCCCCTAACGTTCACCACTCCTCCCTGTCCTGGACCTTCTGAATCCCGCGACTACCCGCTGTCTTCTTCAGGTCGTCAGTCCACCTGGTTGGAGGGCGGCCTGTACTCCTTTTGCCGAGACGTGGTCTCCATTCAAGGACCTTTCTTCCCCATCGGTTGTCGGTCCTCCTAACTATATGGCCTGCCCATTGCCACTTCAGCTTGCAGATTTTGAGAGCTATGTCGGTAACCTTAGTTCTTCTACGGATTTCATCATTACGAATTCTGTCGCGTAGAGAAATACCAAGCATAGCCCTCTCCATCGCTCGCTGAGCGACCTTGAGCTTGTGGAAAAGGCTAACTGTAAAACACCACGTCTCAGCGCCGTAGGTCATCACTGGTAACACACACTGCTCGAAAACTTTCGACTTCAGGCACTGAGGTATTCTGGACGAGAAGACACTTTGTAATTTCCCGAACGCTGCCCAACCGAGTTGGATTCTACGAGTTACCTCTCTCTCGAAGCTGGACTTGCCCATACGGATCGCTTGTCCCAGGTAGATGTACTCGTCGACAACTTCGACAGTAGCGCCATCAACAACAACCGGTATAGGTGTGACATGGACGTTAGACATGATCTTCGTCTTGTCCATGTTCATCTTAAGACCCACCCTTTGTGAGGCGCTATGGAGGTTACCTAGCATAGTGCTGAGCTCTTCCAGGTTCTCCGCCAAGATTACTATGTCATCGGCAAATCGAAGGTGTGTGAGGTGTTCGCCATTGATGTTAATACCCAGCCCGTTCCACTCCATCAGCTTGAACACGTCTTCCAGTGCAGCGGTAAACAGCTTCGGGGATATAACATCCCCTTGTCGTACTCCGCGCTGCACTGGAATAGGTCCAGTGCTTCCGTCGTGGACTCGGACTGTTATGGTTGCGGCTTTGTACAAACACTTCAACACCTCGATGTACCGATAGTCAATCTGGCATCGCTGGAGAGACTCTAGCACTGCCCAGGTCTCGATAGAATCGAAGGCTTTCTCATAGTCCACATACGCAACGTATAACCTGTCGCAGCGTGTGTATGTGGTCCATGGTACTATAGCATTTTCGGAATCCGGCTTGTTCGGGAGGCTGGAAGTCTAGCCTGCGCGCAATGCGATTAGTAAGAACCCTTGAGAACAGCTATTAGACGTGGCTCAGAAGCGCGATGGGTCTATAATTCTTTAAAAGGGCTTTGTCACCCTTTTTGTAGAACAGTACCACCACGCTTCTGCTCCACGCCTCCGGGACAGTTCCGCTACTAATGACGGTATCGAACAGTTTTTGGAGCGCCACTAGGAGGGGTTTCCCTCCAGCTTTCAGCAGCTCAGATGTGATACCGTCATCGCCCGGTGCTTTGTTGTTTTTAAGCTGATTAAGGGCCCTTCTAATTTCGTACAGGCTGACGTCCGGGATATCTTCGGTATAGTGTCGGGTCAATTTGGCTCTCTTATCGTTCACCATATTGGTGACGGGAGCTTTTGAGGAGCTGTGCAACCGTCCGTAGTACCTCTCAATTTCTCTCTGAACTTCAGGCTTAGACGAAACTATAGCACCAGACTCCGTCTTCAATCTTGTCAACTGGCTTTGCCCAATACTCAGATCCCTTGAGAACACTTTAGTGCCTTGGTTCCGCTCTATAGTGTTTTTGACGCGCTTTGTGTTATGAGCACGCAGATCGCGTCGTCTGCTGCAAGAGATCTGTTTATTAAGCTGCCTGTATTTCAACATGGAAGACGGAGACCGGATGCATAGTTCACGCCTTTCCTTTATAAGACCGAGGGTGTGTTCAGAGAGCACTTGAGGTCTACCACTGGAGGGGCCTTAAAGAACTTGGACCCTACCTCGTGGACGGTTTGTACCATCCTGGTGTTGTATTCGTCCACAGACTCGCATTGTTCCAGGCCCGCGAAACGATTTCGCAACTCGAGCTGAAAGTTCTCGGAGCCCTCAATTTGGACAGGTGTTGGTCGGAGCGTAGACTTCATCAGGCGTGACCGTTCCAGCTTGATGTTGATATTTAATGTGCCTCGTACCATTCGGTGATCACTTCCGGTTTTGAACCTGTTGATCACGGAGACATCATTAAATATGTGCCGTTTGTCTGCCAAAATGAAGTCTATCTCGCTTTTCGTGGAACCATTAGGGCTTATCCAAGTCCACTTGCGCTGTGGCTTCTTCTTGAAGAAGGAGTTCATCATGAAGAGGCTCTCCTTCTCCAAGAAGTTAGCAAGCAAGTGGCCTCGGTGGTTCCGTTGTCCAAATCCAAAGGGCCCTACTCTCTGCTCGTCGCCGTCTCGCGTGCCCAGTCTTGCATTGAAATCCCCCATCACCACCGTGAAATGAGTTTTAGAGGCATGTATGGCTCTACTGACGTCCTCATACATGGCCTCAACCTCATCGTCTGGGTGTGTCGCGGTCGGTGCGTATACCTGTATGACCTTCAGCGAATACCGTTTTGATATTCTGAGTATAAGGTACGCTACCCTTGCTGACACACTTTCGACTTTCGTCACGTTGTTGACGAGGGACCTGTGGACGAGAAACCCGACACTACCTTGGGACAGATATTCGCCCTCCCGGTGATAGAATAAGTTACCAGTTTTAAGGATTACCGTGTCCTCCCCCTCTCTTCGGACTTCGGATAATCCTATGACACTCCAGCGTAACTTATCTATCTCTGCTTCCAGCTCATGTATCTTCTCGTCGGTTCTCAGTGTCCTGGTGCTGTATGTTGCCAGGTGCAGAGGTCGTTTTCTTTTGTGACAACCGAATCTCTGCCGGAGATTCTTAGCACCCCCTGCCCCGCCGTTACCATGGCCGCTGTCGTAACCAGGGATAGCGGGGCCGCCGGGGACTGGGGGCCGAGGTTTATTTGTGACTGCCATAAGGGGGTTTATTGCCATAGTCACCACGCTTGGCATTGCGGGTTGGTGACCGCAGTGGATGTTTTACACAGGAAGACGCTGCTGCCCGTCTCCTGGAATGTCCCTTGGTCGCCTCCTACGACCTCCTGGGAAGAATCGGAGTGGTGCTATTCTAACGCCGGCAACCACACGGCACTGTTACAGAATTAACATTGGCTATTAGAACAAGCTGGCTATTGTGACTTATTATAGTGGTCCCTTCGATGTTGTTATAACAGATTTCTACTGTACTTACTTTTGTAGTAACTCAAATACTTTCAATTGCTTTATAATCCTACTTTTAAATTAAAATATTGATATGTGAGGTCAAAATAGTATTACTAGGTACAGTAAACAGAAATTATATTTTGTATTCAATTCCTCAAATAAATTACTCTCATATAATTCTCCTTTTTCTCATTATATAATATGAATTATATAATAATATGAGGAATAAATAAAAATGTTTAAAAATAATTTTAATTAATGCTATTTATAATGATGATTGATTTCTAAATGCTAGTACCTACTATTTTTAAATTAGAAATTCCACCAAAAAGACACAACACTTCATCAAAAGTGTCTGTGAAAAAACAAAATGAGTGTTATTATTAAAGTTCAGGTTATTTTATAATTATGTATAACACAGATATTGTGCGGGAACCACGAACGCCATACTGTGTTTAAATGTTTGGGGTGGGCCACCCATATCACTTATGCGGATGAAAAATAGATGTTGTTCGATTCGCAGACCTAACCAATATGAACACAAAATTTCACGAAAATCAGTTAAGCTATTTCAAAGGAGTTTAATTACAAACACAGTGACATGAGAATTTTATATATTAGATGTAGAAATCAATTTTTACTGAGTCAATGATATTATTTATATAAAAAAATATCATTATTATCAAGAATATAATCAACATTATCAGCATTAGCACAAAAAAAGTCATTTACCACATCTCATTGAAGATGTATTCCAACTCTTATCAGAATGGCTGCTGATAGTTTCAATAATATCATAGGAGCATTGTACTCACTGATGTTATGAAGCTTGTTATTTAATACTTAGATTATGATGCTGAACTTATCTCGGTTTCATTTTGATGATAGCAAACATAACACTTACATCATTGTTTTGAATGCAGTTAAATTTGCCATTAACTGTTATCAATTTATGCTAAGGTTAAGATTGAATTCTTTATCAGGATTTATTATAATTGACTCTTTATTTATATTAATTTCAGATCACAAAATGGGTAAAATCAAGGCTGGACCTGTTGTAGACATCCTTGGTGATGAAATGACAAGAATAATCTGGGATTTGATCAAAGATAAACTTATCTTGCCATTTTTAGATATTAAACTTCATACCTATGACTTAGGTATGGAGTACCGCGACAAAACTGATGATCAAGTCACTATTGACTGTGCTGAAGCAATCAAGAAATACAATGTTGGAATTAAATGTGCCACCATTACTCCTGATGAAAAAAGAGTGGAGGAATTCAAACTCAAGAAGATGTGGAGGAGTCCCAATGGTACCATTCGTAACATTCTGGGTGGAACTGTTTTCAG
Organism: Pyrgus malvae; assembly: GCA_911387765.1. Lineage (NCBI taxonomy): Eukaryota > Metazoa > Arthropoda > Insecta > Lepidoptera > Hesperiidae > Pyrgus > Pyrgus malvae. Next base: position 10,545,748 of record OU426955.1, read on the forward strand.
GGAGGCTATTATTTGCAAAAACATTCCACGCCTTGTTACTGGTTGGGAGAAACCAATTATTATTGGCCGTCACGCTCATGCCGATCAATACAAAGCAACTGACTTTGTTGTGCCAGGAGAAGGAAAACTTGAACTTATTTTTACTCCAGCCTCCGGAGAGCCCATCAGACATGTGGTTAATGATTTTAAGGGTGCTGGTGTTGCCCTTGGTATGTACAATACTGATGCATCAATTGTTGACTTTGCCCATTCATCTTTCAAGTATGCATTAGACAGAAAGTATCCCCTGTACTTGAGTACAAAGAACACTATTTTGAAGAAGTATGATGGACGTTTCAAGGATATTTTCCAAGAAATTTATGAGAAAGATTACAAGTCTCAGTTTGAGGCTGCAGGCATTTGGTATGAGCATCGTTTGATTGATGACATGGTCGCTTATGCCATGAAGTCTGAGGGTGGATTTGTATGGGCTTGTAAAAACTATGATGGTGATGTTCAATCTGATTCTGTGGCTCAGGGCTATGGTTCATTGGGACTTATGACTTCAGTTCTTATTTGCCCAGATGGCAAGACTGTTGAGGCAGAGGCTGCTCATGGCACTGTAACTAGACACTACCGCTTCTACCAGCAAGGTAAAGAAACTTCCACCAATCCAATTGCTTCAATCTTTGCATGGACCAGAGGCCTCTTGCATAGGGCCAAACTTGACAATAATGAGGAATTGAAGAATTTTGCTGAAACTCTAGAAAAGGTGTGCATTGATACTATTGAGTCTGGTGTGATGACTAAGGATCTTGCCATCTGTATTAAGGGCATGAACAATGTGAAGAGATCTGACTATTATGAAACATTTGAATTCATGAATAAGTTGGCAGAGAATCTTAAAAAGAGCTTGGAAAAATGACTGTCTTTAAAGCTGCCAATGTGTAATCTTTGAGTATTTTTTTTTCACAAAATTATTTCACAAATTATTTAGGGGAGTAAGGGTATATTGTTTGCATTTATTTATTACTATTATTTTATTATATTAATATATCAATAAATATACATACTTAAAGAAGTTTTCAATGTAATTATTCCCTCATTGAATTATCTGATTCATTTCATGAATTTTTACACTATTCAATGAAAAAATCTAATAATTTTTATACTGTTGCTCTGATAAGATAATATTGTACCGTACGAGCATATCATCTGCTGAATCTAAAGATATCACTAAAATTTTCTATGTGTAATCAAATCAATTTGTAAAAGTTTTCTACGACTTTATAACATTTTCACATTGTATAAATTGAAATGGTAACACAACTATGAAAAAAAACTGATATTTCTATAAAAGAGCGCATTTTGCAACTCAAAATTTATATTTATATTTCAAAATTTATTATTTTAACGTCTTAAATTACCGATGTCGCTTTTATTTGACACTAGATGGCATAGCTTGTTCGCATTTTGATTAATGTATAAATTAGCTCATTTTGTCTACAATTACCCATATATAATTAAATTAGTGAGTCAGTAAAACATAAGCAGTAAGTAATAAAAATATTGGTCCGCTATTTCATCATTCAATGTCAGTGCAAAAAATACTCAATTAGTTTAATAAATTAATGAGCAGTAAAACGGAGGTATAGTTTCGTCTAAGCCTGAAGTTCACAGAGAAATTGAGAGGTACCTACTACGGACGGTTGCACAGCTCCTCAAAAGCTCCCGTTACCAATGTGGTAAACTATAAGAAAGCCAAATTGGCCCAACACTATACCGAAAATATCCCGGACGTCAGCCTGTACGAAATTAGAAGGGCCCTTAATCAGCTTAAAAACAACGAAACAACGGGAGTTGACGGTATCACATCAGAGCTGCTGAAGGCTGGAGGGAAACCCCTCCTAGTAGCGCTCCAAAAACGATACGGTCATCAGTAGCGGAACTGTCCCGAAGGCGTGGAGCAGAAGCGTGGTGGTTTTATTCTTCAAAAAGGGTGAAAGGGAGCCATTTTGAAGAACTACAGACCCATCGCGCTTCTGAGCCACGTCTATAAGCTGTTTTCAAGGGTTCTTATTAATCGTATTGCGCGCAGGCTAGATGACTTCCAGCCTCCTGAACAAGCCGGATTCCGAAAAGGCTATAGTACCATGGACCACATACGCCGCGACAGGTTATACAAAAGACCGAGGAGTATAATCTGCCGCTACGTATTGCGTATGTGGACTATGAGAAAGCCTTCGATTCTATCGAGACTTGCGCTCTTTGTATTGTGCCTGGGTCGTGCTAGAGTCTCTCCAGCGATGCCAGATCCGCAACCATGACAGTCCGAGTCCACGACGGAAGCACTGGACCTATTCCACTGCAGCGCGGAGTACGACAAGGGGATGTCATATCCCCGAAGCTGTTTACCGCTGCACTGGAAGACGTGTTCAAGCTGATGGAGTGGAACGGGCTGAGCAGTGTGTGTTGCCAGTGATGACCGACGGCGCTGAGACGTGGTCCTGCTCCTCTTTATGTTCCTTCATCTAAAACCCCAAATATAGTAAAAATGCGTTTTTCGTTTGAGCAAGTAGATTCTTAAATATTACGGCGCGTGAAACTGATATCGGTTTGGTTTGTTTGGTACTAATGTTTTCAAATTTAAACGAACTTAACTACTTAATAAATAAGCTACTTATAAGCTAAACTAATCTAATCTATACATATAATAAATATAAACTAAAAATACATTGAGATGACTCGATAGTTTTTATAGTATCACGTTACTAGTCTTACTACTTATATCCTTAGTTTTTTTGAACTTTTGTATGCTAAGTCATGCTCAAGTACGAGTAAGCTGTAGAGAAAAGTGGAGTGAGCTGGAGAGAAAACAAAGTTGTGCCATTCATCAGCAGTTACTGTGAGAAGCGTTTACCCAATAAAAATACTATTAAATATCAAAGCTTTCAGTAGGTAAAAAAAATTGTTTTTTAACAAAAAATGCACTTTTTACAATTAGGTACAATAGCAATATTTAAAAAAATAGGAACTTTTCATGACATGTGTGTGAGGATTTTCTGTTATATTAATTTATTTGACATGTTTGAGATTCGTTCAGAAAAATATAAATCTGAAATAGAGCATAACAGCTGTAAGTTCGGCACCATCATAACATGGTTATCAGGGTGACTACTAGACCCGTTCTGGGGCGCCGCGCGTGGAGGACACCGGTGCGTTCCTATGGAAATCCCGGAGTCCTCACAAACGCAGGGGCAGGCCACCGAGGGGGTTTTAGTGCGGTCAACTCCCACATAACCCGGTATCCTCTCCCAAGGTGTCGGGTACCTTTTGAAGGTTTCCCGCCCGAAACCAAAAAAAAAATACTAAACAAGAAAAAAATATGATGAAGCCCGATGAAGACTTTATTTCTTTGTTTTAATTATCAGTGTTATCACACATACAAGCAGCTGTGCTATTTCAAAACTTAGTAAGGGACACCTCAAGGTAAAAACGGGTTTTTGTATACAAAATTGGGTTTGTAAAATTATAAGGCACAAATGTGCACTGCCAAAACACCTAAAAGTGCAAGGTCGTTACGCGAAAGAGCCTAACCATTTCAAAAACAGGTAGTGTTTGATACACCTTTGTAAAGTTATTCTTCTTCTGAAATATTGACATTGATGTTTTTCTATAATGAGTTATGTCAGGTGTACCTACAATTTTAGCAAATTAAATTGATAATATAAAAGGATAGCCGCAATACATATGTATTTATAGGCATAGCCGTGGTGTATGTCTTGCAGTCAAAATTGTATTACGGCTTTCCTTTTAATATATCAGGTACTTAGTAACTTTTTTATCATGTCCCTACTTTTTACTACTAGGTTTTAAAATTCTGCAGCCGCAGTACTGTTGAACTCATTATACATTTTCGTTTTAAAAATTGAATTTAGTACAATCTATACATGTAATAAAACTGTTAGCAGGGTCAATTCTGTACATTGCATATAAATGAAAAAATACTTCTAGGGGTCTTTTTATAACTCACAGAAGCTAAAAATATAAGTTATGAAATTTTTGTTTGTCTGTCTGTCTGTTGTGAGCCTTTCACGCAAAAACTACTCGACGGATTTTGATGAAACTTTTTTATTTTATATATGTTGGTCCTCGCTAACATATAGGCTATAGAAAATTATAAAAATCACCCTTAAAGGGTGTGAAATGAGGGATGAAAATTTGTATCGAAAACTTTGTTATTTTCAATAGATTTTCTTGAAATTTGGTATATATATTTTATTTTAATTATATTAACCAAAATAAAAGAAAACGTGTTTCAGCATTTCCCGAAATTCACCCTTTAAATGTCAATTTTCTTTGAAACTCTTTGATAATTGAGTGTCGAGACTTGATGTACAGAATATTATTGTGCAAAGTATTTTACTTTATCGGCTTTCACCGAATTTGATTTATTTGTTTAAACAAAAATATTACAGTTATACATATGTACAATAACAATAAAAATATATAACTAACTATTTACAAGTAAAATAACTGAACATAAAAGGAAATTACAAATAAAAAAATATAAAAAAAAACTTCTAAAATGTCTGTGTTCGGCATGGCACCCAAGACGCTGGCGGCATTTCCCCGTTGTACAGCGAGGCTAAGTCTTTGAACGAAATACTCACCAGCTCTTGGGTCGCCACATGCTAGAACAAGTTGGACGACATTTCTGACATGAAATTTTTCATGTCAGAAGACCATGGGCCCAAGGTCTCCACAGCAAGCGCCGCAAATAAGTAATTGTCAGATAAATTACTGTATTTACGGCGCTTGAGGAGCTGAGCCTGATCGGCGGCGGACCCGGCTCTCTCCGCAGTGTCGCAGATATGCGATGGGGCCAAGGTATCCACACAAGTAACATCCCATACCAGGGGACGCCCCAGATGCCACGGTACTAAAGTTATTCCATCAGGTCTCTTGCCATCGCTTCTTGATAAGCCAGACGGTTCAAACGTAGCTGACAAAGAAGCGGTGACAAGAGCCCGACGAACTAAATCATTAAGCGTACCGTGGCGATATAATCTGCCAGCGCTCCTGGTACAGGACAAGCCATGTCGACCAAACCTGTCCACCTGCTGCCCACAAGGACATAAGTGAGGCTCGCATATTTTAGCACCGAGCCGGAGCCCTACCAAGATACGAAAAGTGCTGGGATCCAGCACGGTGCCTATATTTTACTTATAATTTTCTATTTGTAATCTTTACTAACATAGTAAGAAAGACTTTTAAGCTTTTTTCAAAACTACCCCTCAATAACTCGCCCCACAGTCATGCTGCATAATGAATACCCTTGTACCTGAAAATTTATTTAAAACAGGGCTGGAGTTTTTTTCCGCCCGCTTTTTTCTCCAAGCCCATATGCCTTAGCGCACCCAAAGCGGATGACGGTCAGCTGATGGCCGTACAACAATGACAAACATCAAGTGTATATTATTACCCAGGATGTTAATAAACTATTTCATTTCATTTCAATAGCAAATAAAATGGATTCGAAACTTGGTACAGTCATTACAGGTAACTTTGAATTGACGTTTAACTTTGAACAAAGTTGGGAAAAAGATTTAACAATTTATTACATCTTGATATTTCTATATAATAACTGTGTTAAATGGATTGCCAAAATGTTTTTGTACCAAATGAAAATTAAAGAAATAATAAACTGTCAATGACATAATTCTGAAAATTCCCGCCTTTTCCGTGGTTAAGTTGCTGGAAGTTTTTGAGCTCTGATTTGGAATCGTAAACTAGTCCACTTTGATTCATATGGCAAAAACAAGCTATTTGTTACTTAATTTTACGCTTAGACTATTAGACTAAGAATACTTATATGCTTTTACGTGTACATTATTCTTAGTGTAAGCTTTTACGTCAGTGTAGATGTCATTTTTATACTTAAATAAGGTTTTTAAATTTAATAATACCTTCTTTTTGTTTTACCTTAACCTTAAAATATTAAGGTTTTTTACATTCTAAAAAAAATATTCAAAGTTACCCAAAACTCATGATAACTTTGAATTTCGAGTTTTAGGGGAAATTATGGGTAGTTCTGTTGTTTCTTCCGCACAGAAAAACCAACTCAAAAGGACACTCAAATTCATTCAATAAAATAAAGGTGTCATAAATAGAAATCAGTTTTAATAATACAAATAATGTAAAAAATGTTCACCGAACTGTACGTATCTCAAGCTAGGGATGGCGATTCTTTCCGAAAAAGATCGATTTTTGAATCGATTCAAATCGTGACCTAATGAATCGATTCACAAAAAAATCGAGGTCTAAAAGATCGATTCCCAAAAAATCGATCTTTTTTTAACCGTCTTCAAAAAAGGAGGAGGTCACTCAATTCAACCGTATATATGCTTTTTTATGTTTGTTCGCGGATAACTTTGTCGTCTATGAACCGATTTAGATGATTCTTTTTTGTTCGAAAGCTTACACTTTCGAGGTGGTCCTATTGTCACCAAGTCAAGATCTGATGATGGGATCCCAAGGAAATCGAGGGGATTGGTTACATTTAAAAGTATATAAAATAGATAATAAAATATAGCTTATAGTTCCAAATGCTTAATATCTTAGCTTTTTAAAAACAATAGCCTGTTAAGTCTACTGGGATCCATGAGGTTCCGCTCATCACTTGTGATATTTCCGGCAATTGAAAAAAGTCGCTCAGAAGGAACAGATCATCCTACGATACTCATATACAAACGTAATGTTTTTTCTATCAAAGAGAGTCTAAGGAAACTAAACACACAGCCATCTAGCGAGTTTTTGAGTAATTAACCCTTTAACAGGCAACACTCTTATAATACGGGTACATTCAACTAATTGTAATAATTTTATGGTTTATACCAAAACAGAAAATATCGAATTTCGATTTTCAAGGGTGAAATATCGATTCACTGAATCGATTCAGTACTACATATCGATCTAAAAAATTGATCTTTTTGGTCTGAAAAATCGATTCTTCGATTAATCGATCTCAGATCGCCATCCCTATCTCAAGCGTACAATAATACATTAATTTAATATTTAATTCTCAAATTATTTTCCCTTCTTTCAATGATGTGTTTACTGATATATTGTTGAATGAATTTCCGTAACATTAATGTGTATTTCATATCAATCCGGTTATGAACAAAAAAGTTATGTTCATTTAAATAATACGCGACATAAACTTAAATGGCACTTTGGGGAATTTGCATGAAAGTTTCTTTAACAGCCTTTTCAAAACCATAAATAAAAGTTTAAATTTAAGTAAAATTATTTTGAACTCTCACTAATATGGTCGACTATATTAAATATGCTTAGATCAGCTTACTGTATTTTCTTTCGTTGGCCGAGTATGGCTATGACTATAGGTACCTACCTAAAAAGCGCATCGCGAGCCTCACCGGCGCCGAACCTTACATCACAGGCTCCATTGAGTTAGTTGCTCAGCTTATTAGTCTTCTTTTGGGGTGGAAGAATATGAACAGGCTGCAGCTGAAACGACTGTTATCGCTACATTATATCAGGCTGCAACCTTTTTAGCGTTCCACGGCTGGGCATGGAGCTCTCCCAATATTGAGAAGGCCTCGAGCTCCGACGAACCGATATCCAAATCTTAGAACCTCAATGCACCCAGCATTAAGGTTGTAAGATACGGAATCAAAACCATTTTAAACCTTCATACGGAATGTACAAAGCCTTAACAAAACGAGACTACCTACTGCAGACATCTAGGTGACGAATGTAAACCAACTCTACCTGTTTGGTAATTTGACATTCGATTTATCAACCACGAAGTTTACATATCCTACGGTAGATGACGTTATTGAGCAATATTCATTTCTTCTCCAAAGTGAATCGATGGAGAAACATAATCTATATCTATACATATAATTTAATTATTGTAATATTTGCATACCTCATGAAGGTAAATATGGCGAACCTAATGTATAAAAACACCTTTTGTAAACACCCATATTTGTGCAAATAAGTCTTTGTCTTTGAATACTGTAAGCAGGGCCAATTTTGTACATTACATAGAAATTTAAAAAAATACTTCTAGGGGTCTTTTTATAAGTAACAGAAGCTAAAAATATAAGTTTTGAGATTTTTGTCTGTCTGTCTGTCTGTTGTTAGCTTTTCACGTAAAAACTACTGGACGGATTTCGATGAAACTTTTTTTGTTTTATATATATTGGGCCACGCTAACATTTAGGCTATAGAAAGATTTTCTTGAAATTTGGTATAAATATTTCGTAACCAAAATAAAAGAATACGTGTTTCAGCATTTTCCGAAATTCATCCTTTAAATGTCAATTTTCTTTGAAACTCTTTGAAAATTGAGTGTCGAGAATTGATTTAAAGAATATTTTTGTGCAGAGTATTTTACTTATAATTTTGTATTTGTAATCTTTACTAACATAGTGAGAAACATACTTAAGCTTTTTTCAAAACTAAGTACCCCTCAATAGCAAATAAAATGGATTCGAAAGTTTTTATCTCAAGCGTACAATAATTAACCTTAACTTAATATTTCATTTTCAAATTCGTTTCCCTTCTTTGAATGATGTGTTTACAGATATATTGTTGAATGAATTTCCGTAAAATTAGTGTGTATTTCATATCAATTTGTTAATTGGACCAATGATAACTAATTTTTTTGCGTCTCTTTATTGCGTACGGGCTCATCCACACACGTTGGTTGATGGAGATATTAAAGATTCTTTATTTCCAAACACAGATAGCACAATGTGTAGAGACCCTGCCTTCTGCTTTAGTTTTCACAATGTTATATGAGTTATGACTTATGACCAAACTGCTGTCCGCAAGTTTTAAACCTATAGTCTATTAATTGGCCTTACAATTTTTCCGCACGTGTATGTTTAGAAATTTTATTTCCCAACTACAACAAGACTAAGTAGTTGTATAGTGCACCTCTTTTCTGCAGTAGGTTAAAGCTATGTATAAAGAATGATTATATGCATTCTTTGCAGTATAAATTCCCCCGATTTACTAAAGATACTATTTTTAACATAGATGAAGCCACGGGCACAGCACTACAACGTATCTCTTAACTTTAATAAACGAGCTACATATTTGTAAAGAGAATCTGATTGCGCGAGAAAAGCGAAGCGTGCGAAAAGTGGATAGTAAGATCTGAGTACAGTAAGCAGTCCTTACTATTTTAGGTTTGAAGGATTTAGAAAAAATAAATTTGGTGTCTTCTGAACATATTATTATGAACATTGTATTATAAGTGATTTCACTATATGCAAGAATAATCTAGGTACCTACTACTTATTCAATGCAAATAAATAATCTTTAATCAATCCCTTTTAAACAAGTCTTTATTCACGCGGGCGACGTTGCGGGCACAGCTAGTACATAATAAGAAAATATTTATTTTAAAGATGGAACTTGAAAAAAGAATTGAAATAATTTCTTTCAGAATTACAAAATCAGCCATCTGGGCATCGGGATTTCCGGCGAAGTAGAAATTGCAATGATGAGTTTCAATTTTTGTTTTCGGTCTGGGTGTTTCTATTCATATCTTGTGTGTTGTCAGTGGGTAACAAGGACACACATAAAGTTAGTTTCCGCGTTGATTCCGTGATACAACGAATCCAATTTTGGGGCGGCATGCAGTGTAGCGTATATATTTTTTACTTTTTATTCCTGATGATAATCACGAATATGTATATTACGATAGCGAAGCTTATCAACGTAGCGTAGTTTTGTCAAGTTTTTGGTGTTAGACTTTTTTATAACTTGGACAGTAGCATTTAAATGAACTAACGCCACATAGGATGAGAGTTTGATACAATGCTATTAAATATTAGTATCGTAGATACGTCAGTTTGAGGTAAACCTGGGCAACCTAATTTTAACTTGTTTTCTATAAGTATATTTACTTAGGCATATATCTATCACCTCTCGTTTAACCGATAAATGCACGCCTGTAAAAGTCTGCAATGGTGTCTTAGGTAAGTACCTCCATTTTCATACAAATGTAGCTGAATTTACGATGAAGGGAACCAATGCCAATAGTAATAAAAACGACGTCATAAAACGATTTCGCTTTCTATTACTTTGAATCCCTATGAGGCAATCGCTAAATAACTTTTCTTGGTGAATTACCGGAGGCGGTCGACGTGGTTTCCCCTACAAGATTGTCCCTCCCGCCATTGCACGCGCCCTCCGTGGAGTGGGCCATTCAGTACCAGAGACGGTTCGCGAAGCTCTCACGGTGCTTATACTTCAGTTTGGCGGGTTCAACGTCGTCCACCGCTCGTGTATAGTGTTGCCACCTTTCAAATTGCTTGGCGGGAACGTAAGCTCGCGATCGCGATCTCTTACAAATCAAAACATAAATAAAGATCGTAAATCGAACTTTATGTGATAACGTGAATGATGGAGATGGGAACGATCTTTACGATTTTGCGATGGGTCACGGCTGTAAATATGATTGTGGTAAGATTTTTTGGATTTTAAACCTATCTTAATAATTTTGTGTGTTTTATTTTCTTCCATTTTTAAATGCGGTTAGGCCTAAAAATATAATTAGCTATTTATTGTGACAATTAAAAATAAATTTATAAAGCAGCAAACCTAAAATAATTTATAATGTTATAGATTTTAAATAAAATATGGAAATCTACAAAGGCTTAAAGAGAATTGTATTAATCTAACCAAAGAGAAGCGTAGCGTAGAAAATATTGAAAAAAGTTTAGAATTTCATTACATTTTTTGCCTAGACTATCTACTTAGTTAAGCTAACAAATACTAAATCTACATAGACAAATATCAAAGTCAAATGCCGAAACGAATGCAACGCAAGTAAACAAATAAGTTAAAATATGTTATTAAGTTACGTACTTATCTGTTATTTTCATGTTTTGTCCGTAATTTCGCACAAAAAATTGCACTGCAGGCATAAGCTGGAGAAGGCATAAAAGTTAAGACCACTCAGGAAAAAATACTGTACTGTAATAATGTACCTTAAAAGCGCATTATTATTTAAAGCTCTCTGAATTCTCTATTCATACTTTTGATTTTTATAATAATAATGTAGAGCTTTTTAAATATTTACCACGTACGTAATAATAAGTAAGATTTTAGAATTTAGAAAAATTAAAAGGAAATAAACACGCCATTCAACGAAATTTTAACCGTTTATACAGCTGTTTAGATCGCAGTTTGAAATAAAAAGCGGCTATGGGTCAGTTAGATTTTCACACGGAAGGTTTTTCTATAAGTAGGTACATACATATCGTATAACCGTGTAAAATTCTATCATATTTGTCTGTCTCTACGAGTATATAGAAGGTTTTTTAAACGTGGCAGTACTCAACAGGATGCAAGGAGCATATCTTAATTTGACGCGCTCGAGTAAATCCAAAAATCCCCTATTGGGCTCCCCTACGATTATTAAGATATGGTAGGGGGGAAAATATGTTAAAAATTGGGGAAAAGGTTGAGGATTTATTATATATTCTCACGAGGTTCTAAATACATCTAAGAAACATGTCTGTTAGTCAATAGTACACTGAGAAAGAACAAATAGACTACAGTGAGGGTTTCTTTACCCTTAAACTTTTACGCATTCGTAAAGTATTTCTGATAATTAATTTTATAGCAGTCTTCGATTTATTTTCATAACAAATTTATATTCAAATCATAGATAATGGTGTTCGATAAAATTAAAATAATCAGGTACTCGTGTCATAACAAAGCATGTTTTGTTACTACAACTCGTTTTAAATTTAAAATAACTGATAAGGAGCAGAGAAAAATATAATATCATAGTCAAATCATAAAATACTAAAACATATAACTCGGTCAAGTTAACATGACACCTGGGAGGCTACTCTGTACGCCCGTATCCGAAATTTCGTGAATTTTCGGGTCTCATTTTTGAGTAAGACTGATAAAATTCTAGCAATATTATTCAGTGGCTTAATATTATCAATGACAACGTTAATCTTTTAAATTCATGAAAAAAGAAAGTGTCTAAATATGCCAAAAATGATTCCGAAAATGTTAGAACTTATGGACGGATGCATACAGAATAGCCTCCCAGGTGTCATGTTAACTCGACCGAGTAGTACTTGGAAACTTAATCGCCTAAATGTGGATGGCAATCTTAAAGCATCAAAGGTGACTCACTGATATAACTGTCAGTACCTGTGATGCTCTAAGATGTGCAATATTTCTAACAAATTAACAAGATTTTGAGACAGAAGAGGATGAAACATTTTGACAGAGCATTTGCAATCTGTGAAGAAGAGTTGATTTTCCTTACGTTACCAAATACCGTACACCGTACACGAAATTATTAACGTATACAAAAATATTTTCACCCACGTGATATGTTGAGTTACAACTTACAAGTTAATACAAACGGGCGTTTAGTCCATTACCATAAGATAACCATCGCACGGTAACTGTAAGTGTTGCAACACCATGCATCGTGCATGGCGGCTCCCAATGGTGTTCGTTCAGAAGCAACGTAGTTTATATCTTATGAAATCATTGGGTCCATTTTGTACTGTGATTATACGATAGGAAGTGACGATGACAGTGCAGTCTTCACATGAGCAGTTTGGAAATAAATTGTTTTAAAGACATTGTATTGCTTTATTAGGTAGAAATATGAAGATAATATAAATAATATATAATCATTATTATATAATAAAACTAAGTTGATAAAATGTGCGTGCCGATAAAACTTAAAAAGGAGTCTCGGCACGATAAAGGGACTTATATTATAATGTAATGGCCCTTTATCCCCCCTCGAACAAGAAAGTTCCCGTTTTAACCTAAAGGGCGTGTTTTTAAAGATATAAGGGATTTTCCAACCCTTCAACTTGGAAATTTAGTTTAGTGGCGCCTGTTGTCGAGTATTTGAACTTCATTCAGAACAACGATTATTATTTGGGTTGCATCGGTTGGTCGAGAACATTAAAGAAGATGTGAGAATTAAGTTTTACCATTAACAAAGCGCAAGGGCAAACTTTAAAATATTGTGGGATCAACCTCAAAGAATCCTGCTTCTCCCACGGTCAACTATATGTAGCTTGCTCAAGAGTAGGAAATTCGAAAAAATTATATAAATATACCCCGGACAATAAAATGAAAAATGTTTATAAACAAGTAGTGTAAATACTGAGAAGATGTTTTCTATATTTTTTTACCTACTTTTTACGTCATAGTTTATTTTTTTATTTCAACTACCACGTAATCTTATGTCAACTCCCGAGCGAAGCCGGGTATCATAGCTAGTAATAATAATAAACGTGTCACACTAGCTCCACAGTAGGGTAGATATATTTTTATTTTTTTATTTGAATAAAGGGGCACGGGCTGTATCAGCCCAGGGTACTTCAACCTATAAAGATTGTTTGGGTACAAACAGCCAGGTTACAGATCACCGTCCAACCCGATAGCTTTGATAAAGGCTAGGATTTTATTGACGGTGATTTGTTTGGTTTCATCTGGCAGCAGCATGTGCCTCCCAAGATGAATGCTACTAGGGTAGATATACCCTGTGTCGTGGGTACCATGGACACACACAAAGACAGAAATACAAACACCCAGACCGATAACAGAAATTTTAAACTCATCATTCAAATTTGTGCTTCGCCGGGAATCGAACACGAGACCCTCCGATCAGTAGTCCGGCATTGTAATCATTACGCCACGCGGTTCGTCAATATGAGAACAAATCATTTTATTTATAGCCTAGTTTCATATCGTCGATAGTCTGGGTTTTAATACCAGTCGAATTGATGTAGACTTCTATTTTTTTAATTACCTACATTACTATCTGATTTATTATTATGATATACTGCATAGGAATACAATAATTACATAGAAAGAACAAACACTCAGCACTGCCTTTACCTGTGGAAGTGAGAATGCACTAAAATTATTTAATTAATTTTTAAATATTTTAAATTAATTAATTGATTACAATTTTCTCAAATTTCTTGTCTGATGGATTACACTAGATTTCCACATACTTATTTTGATTATAATATACATACTAACAGTACTTATATCATTGAATAATATGACTTATTTGTTTATTTATTATCCACCTAATTATATGCGAGAAACAGTGTGACTTTAATAAATTAAACTGTTGATGCGAATTTATGCAAACCTTACCGATATTTTTCCCAAGCAGATTTATTACTTTCATTTAATAAAAGCCTAACTTACGAGTAACTTAATCATACTTGACAGACTAATTACCGCTATGAGCTAAATACTTAAGAGATTTAATGAAAACTTTTATGGCCTAACAGTGTACTTAGCATGACATGGATAGCCGTGTTAACCAGCTATTTAAAATTGAATTTTGTTAAGAAACATTATTTATTGTCTTAAAGTTTAATTAGCAACTATTAATTAAAAAATGTTTTGTTGATAGATGTTTTCCAATATCTTTCGTAGATAAACATGCTATCATATCGTTTCAAAATAATTTAAATAATAACTTTAATCTATACTTACCAATATTATAAAGCTGAAGACTTTATTTACTTGCAAGCGCTAATCTCAGAAACTAGAAATTAAAGATTGAATTGGATTGTATTGGACTATCGAGGAAGGTCACTATAATGCGGCTCAAACCGAGGGGAACATCTACTAAAAACAATAACTTAACTAACTTCAAGAAAGCTGTATAATATATTTATAGTTAAGTTTTAATTATTGTAATATTTGCATACCTCATGAAGGTAAATATGGCAAACCAAATGTGTAAAAACACCTTTTGTGAACACCCATATTTGCGAAAATAAAAGTCTTTGTCTTTGTCTTTGTATATTTCCTTCAAAACTGGTAAAGCACAGATAACTAGAACCGCTAGCTTGTATCGCCACTCGGCTGCACCGATTACATTCTGGCTCTGGTTCACATGCTTCGGGTTGCTAGAAATGTACTTAGGTACTTCTTTTAAACATTAAAAAATGACGACCCAGTGGCGCAATGGTTACCATAATGCCGGATTGCCGGTCGTAGGGTTGATTCCCGGCGAACAAGAAATTTAAATTTCTGTTCTCGGTCTGGGTGTTTTTGTTTCTGTCTATGTAGGTGTCCATGCTACCCATGACAGAGGGAATCCTAGTGTGGGGCTAATAATAACTAGTCTCCGATAATGTAATAAAATGTTTATGAAGCTTAAAATGTAGTAATAAACTGCTCTTTAGTTTACTTGCCATAGTCAATTACTAAATAAATGGCCAGCTGTTTTTTTCTTCTTTTTCAAATATAACCTTCAGCGGGCCAGTTGTAGGACCTGTAAGAAATCGCCCAAACACATACGCCTGCTTTTTTTAGACTTGCTGTTTTGTTATGTTCAGTATAAAATAATTACATTTAATAAACGAAACAGGAGGAAAAATTCAAATATGTAATTAGCGTAACATGTTCTTACTAATTGACGAGTGTAGCCAATCGAAGGCATGCAGTGATGGGCAGTTGCATGAAGGAACCGCTAGGTTTCTTATCAATTACTAGTGCGCCCGGCTGCACAATAGAAAATTTATTAATTTGCTACCCAAATACCTAACTAACATAGCCAAATTTTTAATACATTTCATGAAGGAAAGCAGCCCTGACAGATTTTCTTGGGATTGTTGGGGATTTCCAATACTATTTAGGCATCGGTCATGTGTTATTTGAAAATTATTAATTTTTTTTATTCGGTTAGTATTTAGTATGCGTTTTATTGTGTTCGCTAAAAATGCATTTAATAAACAAAACAGAAGGAAAGACTCTAATAATTAGCGTAACATGTTCTTACTAATCGACGAGTGTAGCCAATCGAAGAAGGCATAGTGTTGAGCGTATATGCTGCATGAAGGAACCGCTAGGTTTCATATTAATTACTAGTGCGCTCATAAAACTTAATAATTTGCTACCTAAAATAATATGATTAATCACGACGATTCTTCTTCGCCGTGCATGCCTCAGAGAAACTCATAATTTCTCAAAAACATGATGTCCACCAATTCGCAAATGGCGAAGAGATCTGTGCCGTGTTGGGACATAATAAAGGTTGGAAAAAAACAGTCAAATTAAAATTTATTTTATCCAAAAAGAACCCCGAGAGTCGGTTATTCTTGGATTTGTTGGAGGAATTACAATAAAATTAATTAAATTATTTATTAATACTATTTGGCATCGTTAATTTGTTATTGGAATATTATAAATTTTGCTTTTTTATTCAGTTAGTATGTCTTATGCGTTTTTACTATGCTCTTCATAAATACATACATTCTCAACTAACGAAATACAAGGAAAAAGTTAAGTTCACAATTAGCGTCACATGTTCCTACTAATCGATGAGTGTAGGCAATTGAAGGCATACAGTGTAGGGCGTATCTAGCCGCAAGTAGAGATCCGCTGGGTTTCGTATCAATTACTGGCACGATCGGCTACGCATTACTGGCTCAGCTCATAATAATATGTAGCTTGCAGCATGTCATTACTGCCAGAATAAAATCTACTTGCTACAAAATTTTTTTTGCATAAATTTAATAAAGGAAAAACAAGAGACAAATTTAAAATTATCATAAATACATTCTTTCTAGTAGAATTTTGGAACATCTAGTATACTCGTTTTTCATCTGCCGCATGGCGCAATTACCATGCCGGACTGCCAATCGAAGGGACCCGGGTTCGATGCCCGGCGAAGCAGAATTTTGAACGATGAGTTTAAATTTCTGTTCTCGGTTTGGGTGTTTGTGTTTCTGTCTCTGTGTGTGTGTCCATGGTACCCAAGACACAGGGTATATCTACCCTACTGTGGGTTGACTGTGGGGTTATGAGTGTGAAACGAGTGAATCGTTATTGATCGTTAATTAAATACATAAGTCCCTAATTTCTTACGTGAGCCTGATACAAGAAATTTGTGGCATAAGCTTTACTCTTTTGAATTCAGTTTTGACCTAATCGATGTTTTTGCAGCAATATCTTTACGGTATCGAATACACATCTCAATTAATATTTTGAAAAATGTATTACCAGCTATTATAGCGTTAATCAAAACTATCAGCGAAGGGCGTATCTAACCGCATGCAGAGCAGTTTTCGTATCAATTAGGTACTAGCGCTCTCGGCTGCTCATTATGCTGCTGCTCGTAGCTGTCATTTCTCCATTACTTTAGAGTTGCTGAAAAAAATTAACAGGAAATAGTATGTGGTATTCTTCAAACAGAAAATATACTTTGTAACACCTAGCTTATGTAATCCCAAATGTACGAAGGGACCAATACTAAGAAATTTGTCTTTAATCAAAATTAAGAAGACTTAACTTCTTACCGAGCCATTTGCAAATACATTTGTGGTATAAACTTTACTCTCATGAATCAAGTTTCATCAAATTAATCGATGTTTATTATGTACCCTCTGATTTCCTTACAGTATCAAACACCTAACGCGCTGTTTATGAAAATTATAATATACATAATATTATTATACACTAATCGGTATTTATCGCTCCTCCACGGTGATGGAAAATATCGTGATATTTAATTGATTACGATGTTCTCCATCGCCGTGCATGCCTGAGAGAAATTCATAATTTCTCGAAAGCATGATGTCCACCAATTCGCACTTGGCCAGCGTGGTGGACTATGGCCGAAATCCCTCTCACTAGTGAGAGGAGACCTGTGCCCAGCAGTGGGACATAAAAAAGGTTAAAAAAAAATAAAAAAAAATCGGTATTAATGCGCTAGTATGGAGCTCATCAAAGTTTTACATCGAAGGGCGTATCTAGTGCAGATAACCACTAGGTTTCGTATCAATTACAGGTGCGCTCCGCTGCGCATTACTGCCTTGCTCGCTGTTGTTCGTAGCGTGTCATTAGCACGGTAATATTATCTACTATTTAATATTATCGTGTTAGTGTCTTTACAATCCAACTTTGTCAAACTTATTTAATCTTTGATATAAAAAAATCTTCTTAAATTAAATTAAGGCACTCGTTTTTTTAATCGTTTCCCTAAATAAAATAATGTCCATTAGAAAAGTCTTCTTATTTTTGAGCCAGTATCTGGACAATTCTGAGATGAGGTTAATTTGTCTTGTACTTACTTATCCTTTCTGATCCAGTTTAGATCTAATCTCTGACGACCTATGTTCATCCAGTATGAAATAAATGGTCTGCATGATATTTAGGAATAAACAAAACTAATAAAAATTTAATAATATTAGTTGGTAAGCCCTTCTAATTTTTTGTTGCACAATCGCGTAGAGATAGAATATGTACCTACTACGTTTTGCGAAACTGAGCGTGTGCCTGGTGATAATTTAATTATAGTCGGTATCTTATTCATTACAAACCGACAAACGTACAGCCCTCCTACTGAGATCCCCGGAATTTTGATTAAAGTTACATAAGAACGATGTGCTTATGCTAGGGTCAGTGTTGCCACTTTGACAAACGCTATGGTATCGCAATCTGTAAGATGAAAAAATAAAACGTGTAGTTAATGGACGTCTATAATTTGATGGCCGGAATTCAATACAATAAAAACAGATAAATGTGAGCTTGACTTGTCCACCGAGGATTTAGTCAAGAAGTATATAGATTGTACAAAGTATGGAGATACGTATATCTAGGCATATCAAAGTATGTAAGTAGGTGGGTAATGGGTGTATTATTTTTTGTTGGGGTACTAAAATTTTATATATGACTAGCGGCTGTTCGCATCTTCGTCTGCGTGGACTTTAGTTTTTTGACCGTAGCCTAAGTTACTCCTTATTACATCTACCTAGCTACCTGAAAGTGAAAGTCCCGTCAAAATCGGTCCAGCCGTTTCAGAGATTAACCGAAACAATTAGACAGACAGACAAAAATTGTTATATTGGTAAATGTACCGTATATACATTCATATGCATGTAGTAATAAGCGGTTATTTTAATATTACAAACAGACACTCCAATTTTATTTATTTGTATATATTTAGATTCATATCATATATTATTATGTACTTGACCTGTTACTATGCGTTTGTCAAAATCGACATGAATCGATGGCTTGACATAACGAACGAATTTGCATAGCGTTGCCTGCTTGTGCTTCTTGAATGCGGGTCTTTATAATTTTTTTATTAAATTTTAGTAGCTCTATTGAGGCTCTACATAATATCGCATTACCATCAATTACTGTAATCATTGTAATGAAGGGGTGACAAATATTGCGAAAAATTAATAAATTGAAATCTATTCATTCATACATTCTTGCTTCTCTATCTAGGAGGCTGATCCTTTATGAACTTTCACTGATACTGTTATGAACTTTAGGCATAACTTTTTACCCTTCCCATCTTTGAGTGGTCAAATTCTATTGAGGCCTTAATATGTCGTATTACAGTGGGCAGTGACTGTACATAATATAGGTGCGTCCTACCAATTAGCTAACCTTTATTGAATATCCTCGAAAAATTAATAAATTTAATGCCATTCTACATTCAATTCATAGAATCTGGCAACTTTATCTAGGAGGCTGATCCTTCGGCGCGTGAGAATCGTCTCCAGGCGTGCAATTAGGGAATGCCGGGAGCGAGGGTGCTCAATTACCTTCCGCGCCGATGTTTTTATTGCGATACTCCTTCACGATGCCGTCAAACCACAAAACAAATAGGTACAGAACACAATCACGTATGTACTTCGTTTCTGATGCCTAAACTCTGCAGTCGCGCTAGGGTTGTGAACTTTGGCTTATGCTCAAAAACTATCGTAGCGTATCGAAGAAGCACTTGTATCAAGTTTTGATTTATTGTTGATAAGGGAGAGGAAGAATGAAAATATAAACTTAAGCCAAGGGCATTACATTTTTCACTATCGTATACCCTGTCAAATATAAGTATGTCATTTTTTGTTGCTTTATTTATGCACGAAAAAGTTCAAAAACGCATGTCTCAAACGGATTTTGCTCGCGCTCGTATTATTCCGAGTCTATCCGAGTTATCATCTTCATGAATGGTGTCGGTGTGTGCATAACTCGAGCTCACTTTGTTTTCAATGAAGATTGTGTTCTGTACCTAATTATTTTGTGGTCAAGCCCACCGTATAGACAAAGTCTGCACGCGTACTTACACACCATTGACTTTCATTGCTATTTTACGGTTCGGAAATGTGCACACATATAATTCGGGCAAATAACAGTCGATGTTCAAAAGTTCCGTACCGTAAATCTTCTCTTATATAAGAGATTTCCACCCATATATTGACTCATCACGATATCTCTGGAACTATAAGACCTACCGACTTCAAATTTGGTAGGAATATTCCTTTCGCCGAGTAGAGGTCAGCTAAGAACGGATTTTACGAAATTCCACCCGGAAGGGGGGGTATTTCCACCCATATATTGACTCATCATGATATCTCTGGAACTATAAGACCTACCGACTTCAAATTTGGTAGGAATATTCCTTTCGCCGAGTAGAGGTCAGCTAAGAACAGATTTTACGAAATTCCACCCGGAAGGGGGGGTTGCGGGGGTGTTAAGTAATGTTTGTATATATGACATCGCAAAACTCAGAAACTATTCGACCGATTATTATGAAAATTGGTATGTACATGTATTTTTTCACGGAGAAGGTTTATATGCTATCCATTATTATTATTATTTAATATTTAAACGCGATACGGAGTTCGCGGGGTCAGCTAGTATTGAATAAAATAAACCAATGAACGCCGATGGTTAATTTAAAATTTACTTTTTATGATATAAGCTAAAGATTTTTCATTTCCTTCTGCTGTAAGATTTGCATCTTCCAAATTTAATGATTCTAAGTTATCAGGAATAACTTAAATGTACATACTTATATATTTTCGTTTATGTATGTCGATTCCCCAAGAGTTCTTGAGAAAAACGGCCATGACATAGACAGAATTACGAGCAACGATACATATCGTAGATCCTATAAGATTCCTTTTTACACGATTACAGTGAAGCAAAAATAAGAGCTTAACTATGATATCTTATGATGTAGGAATTCCTAAAAAGTGCGTTTTGTAAAAGAAATTGTACTGTCTCACGCGTAAGAAAAATATTTTTTTTTTTATTTGAATGGAGTAGCAGACGAGCATGCTGGCCACGTGGTGTTAAGTGGTCGCTGCAGCCGATGGACATTTACATACAGCCTCAAGCAGGCATAGGTAAGTCTTGTCTGAGGTCGTATGCAGTTGCGCTGCTACTCCGGAGGCTGGTGGTCGCCTCATGTAAGTGTGGTCGGCAACTGCACCTTTCCACCGAAACACAATAGTAGGCTCACGGGTGAAATGGAGCGGTGGTACTTCCCCGGGCGAACCATAATTGTTCTACCACCTACAAAAAAAATTAAGATGTTTCAGCGCCGACTTGGAAAAATAAGAGGAAAAGCTGAACTTGAGACTTCTGAATGATTCGTCAAAGGGTACTGACCTCGAAGAGCAATTTATATTTTATTACTATTGTATAGCAATTGTATAGCAATTTTAATAATATTTTGATGACATAAAGTGCTTGAAATGATATTATGTTCTTTTTAATTCACGACTCAAAAAGAGGGGTAATAATTAATCTTTTGACAGGTTTGTGTGTCTGTTTTTGAGAAGCAACTGAAACAACGATATATTTATGAGTTTTTTTTTGTGTTGCAATTTTATTTATATCTACATCCTTACATTGTTATTTCAACATACAAGATCCAACAGTGTCTGTTTACTTTTGGAACTGTTGTTAATTTAACTCCACTGTATGCTTATGTTTCTTGTGACGGAGTTCTAAGTTAATGTTTTTATTGTGCTTATGAGTCTGGTGACGGAGTTCTTAGTTAATGTTTTTATTGTGAAACTCCTCCGCAGTAGCTGCTATTATGCTACTGTGTTGGCAAACAGATGCGACGTATGTTTCACTTGTCTTTTATTTAAAAACTTTCTGTCTTCTTTGATGTAGATAGCTATAAAAACCGAATTTAATTCACAACTCACATTTAATTAAGATTATTATCAATCTTTGCTCTACCATTAACTGTGTAATATGAGTCAAGGAAAAATAAATACCTATAAAACAACTCTGTAACAATGTAAAACCACATTGTAACAAAAGCAGCGACGGCCGAGCAGCTTAGTGCTCGGCCGTGACATGCACTTGAAATGGTGCGTTCCCGGATCTGTTCTCGGTCTGGAATGGTGCTTGTGGTCATATTCATGTGTGCGTCCATGGTATTCACGACACAGGCTACACACGACACAGGCGACACAGGCTGTGAGGCTATTAGCATGCAACGTTATTTTATATTGTACCTAACTATGTACCTACTAGATTTTTGGAGCTCTATTTTTCATCATACATACACAATATTTTATTTTATTTTAGTACTTCCCACAGCCCTTGGAATAGGCGACGGAACAATGCAAAGCTCGAGCCTTTGATGTTCAAACAGGTTTACAGGAGTAACATAAATTGAATATTGTTGCAAGCACACGTTCCCTGCTTTTGTTTTCATGTCCGACCAAAACAAGAGCAAAGGAAGGAAGAAACGAGGTCTCTATTTGCTCTTCCCTCCTGTTATACCTACTACAGTACATATATAGGTACACTTTGTAGCAAAATCCAGCTTAGTGCGACTCCGTATAACATATACAGAGTTCCGTACCAACTATAAAATATTCAACTATATAAAAATAAAACCAAATAAACAGATTTTTGTAATTAAATTATAATTTCACTTAAATAACTTCTTTCCGGTTATTTGCTTTATTAGTCTGGCCTTTAAACCTTACTACCTTTAAAATACATTTTAATTGTTTTAAAGTACCCATACGCACGCAATTTTATCTTACAGCGTATATTGTAGAGTCACCACAAAATAACCACAATAATGTCAACCACGTACCTTCGCACGTTCTGAAGATTCCAGAGATGTATAAATAAAGCCTTCGCCTCTGAGGTCTGTCTTTAAATAGATTCATTTTAGTGCTGTCATAAATTTTACTGTACTTATTTTAAGCTTTCCCTGGTTGCATAGTGTTAAATAGTTCTCTGAACAAATTTATGTACAGCTGTTTAGCAGTTTAAGTATCGGATTTTTTGTTTCACGTTTTTACTACTGACATTTCAATGGTGTGCCATACTAAACATATTTTAAAGTACGAATAAATTTTGTACCAGATTTCTTGTACTTCACTTATTTTAATGAGAATCAACTATAATTGTCTACGTATCAGTTAAAGACTTAATTAGATGAAATAGTCTATTCCGTTGCAATATATGGCTACCATATAGGTGCCTAATATTGCCTTGAGTATTTACCTCTTAAGAATGGGAAACAAAAGACAAAAGAAAATAGGTCTTAAGAAATGCTTTACGTAGTAACTTTGTAATCCAAACTGTAGAGTAACATACACTTAGATATTAAAACAAAATGTGGGCGGCCATTTCTCTAAATTATGATGTTCCATATTTTTTAAATTAGCCTTTGTTTCTTTTCAAGTATTACAAAAAACATTTAACTTTTTTAGAAATATAAAAGCATCAGAAAATGAGCGTTTAAAAGCTCAGCGTTTCAATTTACTTATTTAATTAGATGCCTGTGTGCATCGTACGCTAGAGCAACAAACACTTAGCTTAGGAGGCACCGCTGCAATAAAGTGTAAATCATTATGTTGTAAGTGCACAGACGCACTGAGTACCGAACATTCCGTCTCGCAGACGCGTGTTTACCTTGCCCCGTGTCGATTTGCCCTAGTGATGTGATGTGACGAATATTATAGACCGATTATCGAGAGGCGCGATCACAAGACTCACATAAATGTATTTTCATGTCGCGACATTTAGCGATGCTACGATTAATGCGCGTATTTAGGGTAATCTGTACTCGTACTTCACAGATAGCGTACACTCGCAAATATCAATGAGGTGCACGTCCGAGCTTTTAGTGATCGACCTATCGTTGATCTCTTCTAAATATGAATGAACACTTAGGCGGCCCCTAGACCTACAATAACATTGTACAATATTTTTATTGTACAATAAGATTGAAAGGCGCTCTGAGTCCAAACGATCAATTATATTGCACAATAATACGAACTGGACAATGTTTTCGTGTTCAGTCGGAGAATAGGATTGAACCCGTGTGCACCGTGCGAACTAGTGCGAAGCAACATGTCCGATTAAGGATTTTATAAATTTTGTGACATATAGGATGTACAATTTTTGAATTTTATTGTTATATTATTATGCACTACTATTATTAGGGATTTTGTTACATATTCATATTGTTCGGAATTTATTGTTAGTTAAAAGTATTTACAGATATTATGTCATAGCAATCAAGGACTCTGGTCATTCCAGAGGAGCTTTTGTAATACAAACAAATAAAAATCAAAATAAAAAACATGTCCGAACAAGATTAAACTGCAGCTGTAGTTTTGTTGCTTGTGGCTAAACTTAAACATTCAAATTCAAAATAATTCAAATACATTTGAATTAAAAAGTCTCTTATAAATTCACTTTCGTTTTCTTTTGGATTCTCTTTTGTACGTGTACTCCTTGTGACGACGAACCACAGACTGAAATATATTGCGCAATACTGACCCTACACGATGCAATGGAAAAATATTGTGCAATAAAAATTAAACTCGCTCAAACTTTTGGTCAATCATTGCGTAGTCTTCAATACTAACCCTAAACGGTCAATAATATTGCACAATTCGCAATATTGTGCAATATAATTGACCGTCTAGGGGGCCGCTTAATCTCCTACCGTATTCATAGTAAAACAAAAGATAGTAGAAGTGGCTTAACGTCATCTCATATCGTCACATTAAATAAAAACTTACCTAGGTACCAAACATTTGTCTTTGTACCAAATAAAATAATATTCGAATTGGATTTCATACCATTTGAGAGATTAATTTACAAGATCGCAGTTTAACGAATAATAAGTATTGTTCGTTAAACTGAGATTAACAGCATAGCATAAGCGATATGAGCGACACTACGCATAACCGCGTACTTGCATTTCCTCTGGGGGATGTCATTTGTTACTTCGTGTTAAATTAATTGTCATACATCACGCGCCATTTTTTATTCATTTGACAGCAATAACATATTTGTCGTAGCAATTTTTTAGATAGCTAGTATGCGTGGGTCTAATCGTGTAACTGAATTTTCCAGTACTATCCTCAATTCATTGAACTAAAATTTTGCCTTAGATTAGCTTGGTTGAGCTGATGCTTGGTATGGTAAGTTAAGTACCATAAAACTTAGCCTATTTGCGAAGTATGAAAAAATATGTACTTAAAATTACTTGTTTGTTACTAAAAAGGTATTTTTTTTTCATAATTTTTTAAGCATGATAGGTTCCAAAATAATTTATTGATCCCAAACTACCCAAAAAGTAATTAAACTAAGTTCAATGTCATTTATAAATGTTTATAAAAATAATTAATTTAAATCTTGACTTATTTTGCATAAATTTGCTAATGACATTATCAAGAAATGAAAATATTTGAGGATACGAATCTTCGTTACATCACTAATTTGTTCCAGTACTTTTGCTGTACTTTTGTATATGAGGAACGTGTATTCGTTCGTTATGGTAAATTTAACGCAAACGAAAGTTTTCAATGCTTTTGTTGTATAAGTTTTTACATTGATGTAGAGCATTGACTGTGGTTTAATGCACAGAAAGTAGGTAGTGCGAAATTGCTCTCGTTTGTTTTTTCAAATAAACAATTTACATTCCATTGACTATACTTTAATGTTCCTGTAATAAATTTTTCAATCTGACGTCTAGATCTACATCACCTGCTACCGTTCCTTTTCACTTCAGTGTAAACAATCGACACGCATTGCTAAACTAATTTATTTTGTTGTTCGTATCACGCAGTCTATCGTCTGATAATGATATGCGATAATTTTAGTAAAAAAATATTACATGTCACAATCATTTTATAGCACAGTTAGTACGAGGTACTACTATTTATGTCAATAACCTAAGGCAATTATAAAGCCTATCTTAAATAGATTGTTTTAAATTTTTAATATACCTAGGTAGTAGATAATTATGGTATACGAAAGTTTCTTTTTTCTTTCTTCTCTCTCTCTCTATAAATAATTAACAAAATTATTAAGTTGTTACTACAATGTTGTGCAATGTAAAAATAGCAACATCTTTTCATACAGACTTTGTAGAATCTACGTGTGCGTTTATTTTTCAATCGTTTTATGGTTTTTGTTTACGCAGGTATTGTCTTACTCATAACGCATACCTATGTACTTGTCTCACGCAAGCCTTTATTAAAAAAGCTGTAAACAGTGCTTAAAGGCAAGAATTAATAATCTAATTACTATCCAATATTCTTGAATATTTGAGAAATGAATTTTTTTAAAAACCAATAATAGATTTCCGATGTAACTCCACTGATTATATAATTTATGAGGAATGCAAAACGGTAGAAAATCAGAATTTAATTGAAATGTGTCAGCGTTGTACTTAAATCCATTTCTCTTGTTAATCTGCCGGGCAACGAACTCTAAAACACCGAACAGATTTCAATTCAGCACATTGGCTTTCGAAAAATAAAAAACCTTTGCACGCATTGAGCGAATTTCATTTGAACACAATGGCTAGTGTTATAGTCTCGCGTTACTTCAAATTAGTTGCACTGTTATCTTACCTGAATTCATCCTCTTTTTTCCTAAATCCCGGCTGTTTTACAGTAGCGATTGGCCTCTGGCTGTCAATCCGTGACCACCTCTATTTTGTTTCTGTGAATTTATTCCGACTCTAGATTCAGCGAACAGTGATTTGTACATCGTATTACCTCGTACAGTATACTGAACTTACGTACATTTCCACAAATTATCAATTGTTTTTTTTTCTTCTTTCAGTAATGTCATCCTTTTCTTATTTTATTTGAATGGAGTAGCAAGCGAACATGCAGGCCACCAGGTTTTAAGTAATCCCTGCAGCCCATGGACATGTAACCTCAAGTAAACCTATGTAAGTCTATTGTTGTATGCGAAGACATGTATGCATTTGTGTTGTTATTCCAAAGGCAGATGGGCGCCTCATGAACGTCTGGCGTGCAACTGCATTTTTCCACTGAAATACAAAAAAATGATTCATGGCAGAAGTGGGTGTAGCGGTGATACTTTCTCGGTCAAAATATTAAGGTTCTACTGCCTACATACCGTTTCGTTGAAAGTGGACGACAAAATATAGTATTCAAGGTCAGTTACATATTAGGAGAAAAGCGATAGCTACCCGAAAAGTCAAGTTTTACGAGTGTCAACTCATTATATTCCACAATCGAACACTGTTATTATCTACATCGAACAAAATGTCAAATAAATAAACAAAAAAATGTGAATAGGACATGCGTCTTTTAAGTTCCCGCTAAAACTCTGAATTGAGTACTTAGTATACCTATATACACTTCTCTTCTAAGATTACGGTCATAGGTCGTGCAAAAAGACCCATCAGAAATATTTTAGTTCTTTATCGTGCAGATGAAGCATTTCCGATTGGATTTTTTTATTCACTCAGTCATTGCAGGTCAAATAGATCCGTTAAGAGGCTTCGAGTTAGAATCGAAATTGGAATCGAATTATAGTAATTTTGGTTGGGTTTCTCTCGTATAATATACAAGTATATCTGGTGTCAGTAAATTCGATATCGTGGTAACTAAACTTAACGAGATTTTGCGAACATTAGTACCATGATATATTGGCTGTAGTAGAATACTGAATGCTACGTAAAACCAGACTCGTTAGGTTTTTTCAAACAATATGCCTAGATACTTGGCTGTAACCCTTTTTGCGTCCCACTGCTGGGCACGGGTCTCTCCCTATTATTGGGGAGGCCTGGAGCGTACTCCACCACGCTGCTCCAATGCGAGTTGGTGGAGATGCCGGTTAGTGGCCAACCCGCTGTCGGATGTTTTTATACCGTCCATAAGGCCTTTGACAAGGTTAAACGACTGTTATCTAACGACAACAACCGGGACCGATGGCTTAACGTGACCTCCGAAGCATAGAAACATGAAATTTTTTGCCACTATCGGTCACCCATCTCACACCCAACCGCGCCCGTTTGGCTTAGTTGTATAGATCGTTTGCGTTCTACGCTAACCAAGATACTTAGAACGTAATTATTCTAAGCCTAGGTATTTAGTTAAGGTGCTATAGTTCTATACAGTAATTATTTGTCTAGTTTGCAGCGCTATGAAATTATTAAGTGTGCGTTTAAATAGTAATAAAATCTGTTTCCTGACGTTTATTGTACGGTTTCCTACCTAAGCAACTGTAGTAGCAAAGTACGGTTATATCACTAGATTTTTCTACATACACTTATACTTTATAACCCCCTTATGCTCTTGAAACTACTTGAATTCGCCATAATCTTCATCTTTATGCGTTTCCTCAAAGCGAGCGGTATAAGCTTTATAAGTCTCTACATACATGAGACTAACTTTCCGCTCGCTGCTTCGCCCGCGTGTAAATTAGTTATCCATACGAGTTTTTATCCCCTGTTTCTTTGCCATATAGTTTTTGAAAACTCTGGTATTAATTTTTATAATGTGCCTAAATTCAAAATGTCTTTGTTAATTTTTATCTTCGAATATGACAACGCTTTATACAAATTTTCATCATAAGAAATAAGATTTTGATTCAATTTCTTTAAGACTACTATTGCTGAAAGTCTATCCTGTGTGCTAAGGTTTATCTGTGTACCAAATATCATTAAATTGGTTCAGTATTTAAAGTGTGGAAACATAACAGAAACAAAAACATATACACACACAGCCACAGACAGAGTTACTTTCGCATTTTTAATAATCATAGATTTAATACTTAAAAATTTACAATTTACAATTACAATATACTGTTATTGGAAGCAAACAAAACGGTTCAGCTACAACAGAACAGACCCAAGATCTAGAAACCTGGGCTGCGCTGATTTTCAGCCGCTCTGAGTTCCCTGAGATCTTGTGTGGGAGTTAAATGTCATGGCTCCCCTTTTATCCACAATATTAATATGTATAAACGTATTCCACACTCTATAATCTTTATTACAGTTTAGTCGCTAAATGAAGAAAATTGAATTATGAATATTGACTTATCTAGCCTATTAAAAGGCAATTAGTTATTGAAAACAAATTGCACCTTTATTAGCCGTTGAATGGATAATAATGCTAGACAGTAAAATTACCCTATCAGTGATATTGCTGATAGGTTTAATAAGTAGCTAGTCCCTGTAGCTTCGGGATTAAGAATAGAGCTACGGTATCCCCTGCCTGATCGTAAGACGCGTTTTACTAAAAGGGAGCTTCCACGGTGTGAGTGGGAGCTCGATCCGTCCAACCAGCAGCCCCGGGAAAGGCGGCGGTGTGTGCGTGGCCGCATATCGCCGTAAGCATCGGAAGGTGCAGGAGAGCACATCTGCTCTCCCGAAGATAGGCCCGTTCTGGGGCGCCGCGCGTGGAGGACACCGGTGTCCGGAGTCCTCCTCAAGCGCAGAGGCAGCCACCGAAGGGGTTTTAGTGTGGTTAAATCCCACATAACCTGGTACCCTCTCCCAAGGTGCCGGGTACTTACTTACTTACCTTATAAAAGACCCCCCCCCCCCGATACCAAAAAAAAAGGTTAATAAGTAGCTGGATAAATATAGGAAAAGAGAGACTTAGGTCATAAACGTAGCGCATGTTTGTTAAATGGAGGGCAGATAAAAAGTCCAATTTTATGATGAATCTTTTATGTTTGATTTATGAATCCGAATCTTTTTAAAACCTCTTTTGTACTATGTGAAAAAAATAACTGTATTAAGGTAGTAAAGAAAGTTTTTGCATAAATTTGGGCATTTTTTTATTGTATCTTTAGAATTTACTTTGATTTTTTTGAAACAAAATATAAATAATATAAAATGTAAATAAAATTCATGCTAATAAATTTTAATGGAAAATAATCTCATGGCTATCTCTCAATTAAACTAGCCATCCAACCCAAGGCTAAGACCACTAAACATGTCAGTTGTGAATGGGCTGGTAAGCGACACCGTTGCGTGAAGACCCTGATGCCCTATCGATCCATATAAGTGCAGCCAACAGCCCCAAGACACCGACATTTCTTTGACACAGTTTATTTCAGCTAACACTCTCAAGTATGCACAAAGTTCATTATGACGGCTAATTTACCTACACCTTATTTGTTGCTTACATTACTAGCAACAACTTTAGCTTTAGTAGTAACTTATACTATCCTATCTATCGGGAAATTACAAATAGCTACAGCTATCGAGAAATTACAAAGTGTCTTCTCGTCCAGAATACCTCAGTGCTTGAAGTCGAAAGTTTTCGAGCAGTGTGTGTTGCCAGTGATGACCTACGGCGCTGAGACGTGGTCTTTTACAGTTAGCCTTTTCCATAGGCTCAAGGTCGCTCAGCGCGCGATGGAGAGGGCTATGCTATTTCTCTACGTGATAAAATTCGTAACGATGAATTCTGTAGACGAACGAAAGTTACCGACATAGCTCTCAAAATTTGCAAGCTGAAGTGGCAATGGGCTGGCCATATAGTTAGAAGAACCGACAATGGGGAAGAAAGGTTCTCGAATGGCGACCACGTCTCGGCAAAAGGAGTACAGGCCGCCCTCCAACCAGGTGGACTGATGACCTAAAGAAGATAGCGGGAAGTCGCTGGATTCAGAAGGCGCAGGACCGGGAGGAGGGGAGGCCTACGTTCAGCAGTGAACTGCAAAAGGCTGAAAAGAAGAAGAAGAATATACTATCCTATTGTATTAGAGATGAAGAAAAGTTTAGCTGCAACCCTTTTTGCGTCCCACTGTTGGGCACGGGTCTCTCCCCCTTATTGGGGAGGCCTGGAGCTTACTCCACCACGCTGCTCCAATGCGGGCCAACCCGCTGTCGGATGTTTTCAAACCGCCCATAAGGCCTCCGATAAGGTTTAACGACTGTTATCTATCGACAACAACCGGAACTAACGGCTTAACGTGCCCCTGAAGATAAGTTTACCAGTCTTAATTCATGCCTAAACATCTGAAATCGCTTGCAGGAAATAGGAGTAGGATCCTATGATGTTGTTAAATTCACCAACAATATTCAAAAGATACTGAAAATATATTTGCTTGCAACTTGCAAATTAGTTTCGATGGGTTATCTCGCGGCTTATCCATTATTATCTTATCCTTATCCATTCAACTAGCCAGCCAACCACACTAAAAGCACTAAACATGTCAGTTTTGAATGTGCTGTGCAGCGGTACCGTTGCGTGAGGAGTCGTCGCCGGCCAGGTCGATCGACCCTGATGCCCTATAGATCCATATAAGTGCAGCCTACAGCCTCAAGACACTTTGTTTTTGATTTGTTTGGCACAGTTTATTTCAGCTAACACTTAAGTACTTATGCACAAAGATCTTTATGACTGTTAATTTAACGACACATTATATAGGTTTACTAGCAATAACTTTAGCTTAAGTACATTGGTAAAAAATAAAGACATACTAAGTGTTGAGTATGTAAATAGGTAAATAAGACTGGTAATTTCCAGATTTGCAATATTTTGTCAATATTTTTCATGCACTGGGCATTCCTGAGAAATAAAGGAAATTTCTCCAATGCCACATACACCTACAATCTACCACACGTCTTTGGAAAAAGTCGTCAATTTCAGTACCTACTTACAGAACCGAAAAGTAGAAGAGATTAGTTGAAATCAACGACCTTTAGTGGGCTTCTATGAATTTAGGTGTAAATAGATAAAAGCTAAGGAAGCAGTTTATTTTCGCGTTAGACAGACATAGACATGCCCTACATAATCAAAATCACAGAAAAAATTTAGATGGACGTGAAATTGCTCGTCAATGCAATGTAGTCAATTGGTACATCTTTGTTTTTTGCTAGCGGGAACGTTTAATTCAATTAACACAATGACAGGCGATGTCAGGTTTAACATGACGGCCGGCAAAAAGTTGGCACGGACCGCACGGTCTATCGAGTACAACATTATCTTCAGCATCGACATACGACCCACTTACCCCACTCGGCTAATAAAACTAATCAGGATAGCAGTTATTAATTAACATACTTCCGACACAAAAGAATTGGACTTAAGCATAAAAACTTAACGGGCGTTTGCATTCCGGTTGCCGTTAGTTGAAAGCGTTTTGCATCGGTGTAAACATCGCGGTGGATAAAAGAGATGTCAACTTAATAAATGCGTAAACATAAGGAAGTAATGGTAGTGGCTTCATACAGAGATATAAATAGCTAAGAGTGAGTTGAAATTTTACATGACTCCGTATCTCCATTAAATGAACACAAGAATGAACCGAGAAATCCTAACATTTACTTAAAACATTTTTTAGTCGTTATAATCGTAACTGATAGCCAAATTTGATTATGGTTAGGCGAGAAATTATCCTATAGTATAAGTTCTAATTATTAATAATCTTGTAAAATAAAATGTTACGAAATACAATAACCTATATGCAGCATAAACGATCGCTGTTGTGCTCAGATATGTGATTTTTCATAACTTCAACGGCTTGTATCATATATTTTTTTATTTATAAGACGTAGTCAGTCATAATAAATGTATGGCTTGTATACTCTTAATACTATTAAAAAAGTATTGATATTAACTTTATCTCGCGCACCTCTATGCTCTAATAGGGCCTTAACAGAGAGACGGAGAATGAAATACTACAATTAGGTCTGCTTTTTGCTTTTGTAGCAGGTACGGAACCCTACTAAGACTTGGTGCCGCAGGGTGCTCGTGACACTATGGTGCCATGGGTGAATGGTCTTATCTACATCGCTTCACACGGAACTTAACATGTATGAATGGTGTGACTCTGTTGTGTTGTTTCTCGCTAGTTTTATCACGTTAGGTTTAATTTCCTCAAATTAGGACTACAGACCTGAACTATTATTATGAACAATACATTTATCTACAATTAACAAAAAAATAGAACCGACTTCAAACGGTAAAAAATAAAATTGTTCAGTACCTACTTCTTCTTGCTTATGGTAATGACTCTTAAAACTATTTTTGGAGTCGGGCCCCTACTAAAATGTCGTACCATTCCACCGACAATACAGACAGTGGGACAGTACCTACTTCTTTTTGCTTATGGTAATGACTGTTAAAACTATATTGGAGTTGGTGTCCATTCAGAACGAAAGGTACACTATATTTACTAAGACAGGACATTTTACTAAGGGCCCGACTCCAAAAATAGTTTTAAGAGTCATTACCATAAGCAAGAAGAAGTAGGTACTGAACAATTTTATTTTTTACCGTTTGAAGTCGGTTCTATTTTTTTGTTAAAAACTTAATTTATTTCACTCTTTTTAGTAATTTTAATAATTCTTCACATATGTATAAGCATAATTGGAATTTTTTTCACTTAACTTCTAAACGTTAAAGAGATACCTTTTATAATCATGTTTATCTAATAGCCATCTTATAGCCTGAAAGAATACTACTATCAGTCCACCTCAACGTATAAATTAATAAAAGAATTTGCTCTCAGCTCCTAACCGTTGAGGAGTTGTACCTTCAATCATCAGCTTAGCAACATGAGGTGATAATTACCGGACATAAATATTTGTACTATGTTAAAAAATATGACTAAAAGAATGTGTGTGCCTATTAAGTTTCAGTGTTTCCCTCGATTTCCCTAGTATCACATCATCAGATTTTGCCATTGTGACAGTTGGACCACCTCAGGAATGTAAGATTTCCAACAAAAAACCATTTATTGAAAGAATTTGCTCTCAACTCCTAACCGTCATAGTACCGTCCATCATCAGCTCAGCAACATGATATGATGATAATTATACACAAATACCTATTTTGCTTTAATAAAAATATGAAAATCACTTGTTGTGCTATAAAATTTGAATGTTCCTTTCGATTTCTTTGGGATACCATCATCAGACTTTGAGTTGGTGACAGTTGAACCACCTCAGGAATGTAAGATTTCCAACAAAAAACCATTTATTGAAAGAATTTTCTCTCAACTCCTAACCTTCGAAGTACCTTCCATCATCAGCTCAGCAACATGATATGATGATAATTATACAAAAATGCCTGTTTTGCTTTAGTAAAAATATGAAAATCATTTGTTGTGCTATTAAATTTGAATGTTCCCTTCGATTTCTCCGGGATCCCCTCATCAAACTTTGCCTTGGTGACAGTTGGACCACCTCAGGAATGTTTTATTCCAAATCTTGGAATAAAAAACTATTTATTGAAAAAAATTGCTTTCAACTCCTCACTGTTGCAGTACCTTCCATCATCAGCTCAGCAACATGAGATGATGATTACTATGCACAAATATCTCTTATGCTTCAGAAAGTATAAGAAAATCAATGTGTGTGCCTATAAAATTTGAGAGTTCCCCTCGATTTCCCTGGGATCCCATCATCAGATCCCGATTTGGTGACAATGGGACCACCTCGGGAGTATAAGCATACGAACAAAAAAAGAATTTTTAAAATCGGTCCACAAACGGCGGAGTAATCGGTGAACATATATAAAAAAAAAAAAAAATACATACAGCCGAATACAGTACCTCCTTCTTTTGGAAGTCGGTAATAAAAGCTGTTCTTTACCTACTTTCAAACTTACGTTGCCTACCTTTCCCTACGTTAAAAATACATTAATTAGTAGTTATTGAGTTACTTTTATAGGTCTAATTTTAGGCGCACTTGCATGCCAGACAATATAAGAACGAGAGAATCTTGCCAAAGGTAATATCAAACTACTCGTAATATTATTTGGTGATTGGTGGCGATATTTTTTTATCCCTAAAATCCACTGCTACAGCGCACAACTTATGCTGAATAAATTGGGAATGTTTTTCGAAGTCATGTGAGGTTGCGCCGCTGGCCTGGTGGCTGATATACGCCTCACGTTAATGTGGCCATCAACCGCAAATTCCAACTAAAGCATAATAAAATTGCTATACATGGGTGCAACAATGTTTCTATTGCTATCTTGGGTGGATAGTTTTTATAAAGAATACGAGTAGAAGGGTAGCAATGATTTTGTGATATCATTGGCAACTGTAAAGATTTACAGTCTTTCTTTTTTTAGTTCATTAAATCTGTTTCGGTTTCGTATACCAGTCCCCGGTATAGGGACATTAAAAAGTTTTAATAAATTGTATAAACACTTTTTTAAATAAACAAACTTATCAAAATTTCCGAAGCTTGCCAAATTTTATTGCACTCGTCATTCGTTTGAACGGGGAGCAAGTCTTCCGTTTCCAGAAATCAATGTTGTTTTCGATGTATGGTGGCCGGTGCCCCTCGCGAGGGTGGCTGACACCCCCGCTCTATAAATCACTGTCCATTAAGAACCGCATTTCTATATCGGCAAATAATCCCGGTCGGACGACGATGACAACAATTGTTGCACGTGGCCTCGGGAATTAATTGTACCATGTTGGATTTGTGGCCACATTTGTATGAATTCGGCTTTATTGTTGTGTCAATAACTTTTCGGACAAAAGAAAATAAACACTTAATTTTATAATGCAATTCTTAAAGTCATAAAATTACTTTTCAAATAAAAAAAATGGAATGGTATATCACAGAGTTCCAAATAACCCTGTGTGGTATATAATAAAATCGTAAAAACGCGCAATTATTGTTTCATTAATATATGGCTAATTGGCAGCACTTCATCTTGAAATACTATTAAAGACAATAATATGTACCGTGTAGGAAGTGCCTTAGTTTGTATAAACATTACACTCTGCTGGCTACGTTTTTTTTATCTGTATGTAATCTGTGGTGTTAAGGTTCAATATAATCTATGTTTTTTTTCTCCTCTGTAGAAAATCGTGTAAGAGTTAGGACCCTCGGTGCAAATAAAAGTGTAAAAATAATCAAATTGCATCTTTTATTGTGCATAAATTTACTCATAAAATACCCCTTATTTAACAGATACTTTATTATTGATGTAGGTATGAGGTTATTAAAAACAAAATAATGTATTTCGAACAATCGCCTAACGCTGCATTGAAGATACAAGTATGTAGTTAAAAAATTAAAATACTTTTAAGGTACATATACATAAGGCGTAGGTTTGTAGATTGGATGAGGATGGATATTAACGCTAATACCCAATTATAGACTCGGCAGATATGCCCAGCTCGGGCAAAGAAGATTAGTTTTCCAACGACGGGGCAGGGGTGACCCTGTCGTGTACTCTATTGAAATACTCTGATCCTGCCTTTGACGGGTCAATGTTTACTACTTGCGTTTAATTCAAAAGATTAATCGACTATTCAGTTTTTTATTACTTTCATACATGAGCAGCTATTTTATATAAAAATAATGTATAAACTTTTGTAACTCTAAAAGTAATAACAGGCCCTGGTGCTACATCCATCACTAAATGTAGAGTCACTATTATTTAATTTCACAAACTTAAAAGAAATGGTTTAAAAAATATTTTGAATGTTGCATTATTGAAATAATATAACTAATAACTAGCTAATAACATAAAGCTGAAGAGTTCGTTTGTTTGAAAGCACTAGTCTCAGGAACTGTTCGAATTTAAAAAATATTTTTGTGTTGAATAGTCTATTTATCGAGGAAGGCTATAGGCTATATAACATCATGCGGACGAAGTCGCGGGTGGCCGCTATTGATTTTATGGACTTTAAATAAATTTATTAAACATAAGTACTAACGAATGTCAAAGATCTTTTGACGTGATAACGTCTTTAAAATCGTTTTAGTCGGGTGACATGTTCAGAAACTTGTGTCACACCGAAACCTCACGAGCGCGATCGCAGGTATAACCCCTCAACTGCCCGCACGACACCTACGGTCTGCGGCGTAATATTCAGTCAAGCGCCCGCACGTACGCTCGTGTCTGCACTCAAGTGGCTCAAACTACAGTGTTGTATTTTTAAACTTTGAGCTCTGTCACTTATCGGAATTAAGAAAAAACATAATGCTACAGATAAGGAAGGAATAAAATGCGTCAACAGACTTGCCACCTTGATATTTTTTTTTGTAATAATCGTTTTAGTCGGGTGACATGTTCAGAAACTTGTGTCACACCAAAACCTCACGAGCGCGATCGCAGGTATAACGAGAGAGAGACGGACCGATCTCCCGTCTCATCTCGAGCGCTGCCAGTCATTCCGTGAAACTTGTCACGCGGAATCCTCACGAGCGGAGGCTGGCATAGCGTTCGAGTGAGTGGACCGATCTTCCGTCTCTCTCACTCTAGCGGCATACAAACGAATAGAGATTTTCTCGTGCGGACGTTATCACGTAAACATCTCGATCGTAAACCTACTTTACAAACAATTTGCCGTTTTTTTTTTTAGTACGGATAAACCTATTTTAGTGACGTCAGAAAATTAAACGCAATAAAATTGCAGAAATAATAATTGAAAATGTATTAAAAAATTTACTTAAGTTTCAGAAAGCGTCATGAAAAAAGGTAGGTATTTAATATTGGTATAAAAATATACCTCTAAATTATGTAATGTAATTTATGCATCATCTTTTCTATGACAAAACTAACAGTGATCCACAAGGCCACAATATACAAGTGGACCGAACACGAAAAGTTGAGTACCGCTGGTCTAGACGTTGCTGGGGTGTGTGGGGGAGATATTAATATTGCGAAACGATAAAGTTGTATTCAATTTACTGTGAGCTTATCAAATACCTTCACGTGCATGTTTGCGGACAGATTTAGATGGCGTCTATACATTTTAGAGTTTATTTAGAGGTTATTTTTATTGTGCCTCAAACGTATATTCGGCATTGGTTAT
This sequence comes from Pyrgus malvae, assembly GCA_911387765.1. NCBI lineage: Eukaryota > Metazoa > Arthropoda > Insecta > Lepidoptera > Hesperiidae > Pyrgus > Pyrgus malvae. The sequence continues at coordinate 10,583,599 of OU426955.1, forward strand.
TAAGATTATATGGGAGCCACCGTAATAGTGTACTATACCTTAAAATTGTTTGTTAGCCCCTTTTCTACAAATTACGAATGCCTTCTTTGCCTCTGTAAGTAAAGTGTGTATTACATTCTTTACATTACCTATTGTGGTTATTATTGTGTGTGTAAAAATAAGGGCGTAAACACCCAGACTTTATAGACTTTATTAATTATATTTTAGTGCGATGAACACCTAGCATCGTAAAAAATATAACGTTTCAGCCTATAACTATCTATGTATGTATTATTTATTTTTATGACGTACTCATACCGATTCAGATAAGTATAGGGTGGGTATAAGGAAGTAGAAGATAACTTAATAATCGAGTATTGCTTTTTTTAATGGCCATAACATGCTTTGAGTAATTAGAATTTTAACGATAACTTTAATGGGATTCTAGTAATAATCTATAGCGCTTAACGCACTTAATGTTGTTATTATGAACGTAAGGTTTTAAGAAAATTATAATACACACAAAATTTGTTTACAGATTCTAGACCTTTCATGATTCGATAGGGGTTGTACGTGTTATTTTTTTGTATCGGGAGGAAACTTTCAAAAGGTACCCGGCACCTTGGGATAGGATACCGGGTTATGTGGGATTTGTACCGCACTAAAACCACCTCGGTGGCCTGCCTCTGCGCTTGGGGAGGACTCCGGGATCTCCATTGGAACGCATCGGTGTGTTCCACGCGCGGCGCCCCAGAATAGGCCCATCCTCTGCACCTTCTGATGCTTACAGCGGAATGCGGCCACGCACACACCGCCGTCCTTCCCGGTGCCGCGGGCTGAACTGATCGAGCTGCCACTCTCACCGCCTGCAACCCCGGAAGCCCCCTTTTAGTCGCCTCTTATGATCAAGCAGTGGGGGATACCGTAGCTCTTTTCTTAATCTCGAAGCTACAGGGACTATCGGGAAATTCAACGACGACCCGCGTAGCGCAATGGTTATCATGCCGGACTGCCAATCGAGGGGTCCCGGGTTCGATTCCCGGCGAAACAGAAATTTGAATGATGAGTTTAAATTTCTGTTCTCGGTCTGGGTGTTTGTGTTCCTGTCCTTGTATGTGTCCATGGTACCCACGACACAGGATATTAATTACCCTACTGTGGGGCTGTGTAAATAAAAAAAGTACCTACTACTATGCTCTCAGACTTACATGAGACTAAGTTAACTGTAACTGAGTAACTTTCTGAGTAACGCAATAGCAAACTCCTTAGACAAGCCTCAGGGGTCTATCGTCAGCTACGCCATTTTTAAAGGAAAATTAAACAGGTAGAGTACTTGGGTCGTTTCTTATAGTCACTCGTGCGTCTTTTGTTTTGATTTCGTTGAGTTAAGAAATGCCCACCGAATGAATAGATCCTACAAATTCATAGACAAAATAACTGTTGATTGTATTTAAGATAAAATCCCATGGACATCATAAACAAGCCCATATCTTGCCTACACACAACGCCATACACAATAGAACTGCATCACGGCAGAAATAAGTTCAGCGGTCGAACCATGACATATCTATAATCTATAGACGGCTTTTCTTAAGTCTGTCAGTCTATCCCTACTTTACCTTAATTTTATGGGAACCATCAAACAAAAGAACCTATTACACTAAATGGCCATTACCACCCTTGACCACTGCTCGACACCTTGCTTTGAACAAGAGGTGACAGATGCGGGTGCATTTAGATAAAATGCCTCTCGTCGTCGATGAAATTGCACCGATTCCTTTAACTGACACCAGTTAAGCGTACAATACTGATTTGAGATAGAATAGGGTGTAAGTTATTGAAGTGGAAGTAAAATAAATCCTGGAAATCGGAGCTTGTTTTGAAAATCGTCAATTTTTGTATCAATTATCGAATATTTGGAAAAAAAATACCGTGATAGAGCAACTCTGATTTTGGGGAATTTGCTTAAGGGCCGATTTTTCCACCCGTCAGTTACTTTTAACGGTTGGTAAAATCGGCACTAAAAAGAAAAAATGAATGGCTTATTACAAAGTAACGGAAAACTATTTAAAACGAAGTCAAACAGTAACTTCACATTCATAACTATTCTCTTTTTGAACAGACTCTACCTTTTCTCACAGGCAACTCGGATATCTATTCTTAGATGAAAAATCGTCTGTGTCACAAATTAATAGTACCTATTAATCATAAGCAATTAATTTATGCTTTTCTTATCTGCGTAGCGTAGACTGTAATATATTTATCTATAATACGGAAATATTGGCTTAGTAATTACTTAAGAATTCAAATCGGCTATAAAATAAGGCGGCATGTAAAGAAGAGATGAAGATCGCTGGTTTCATGGCAGGTACATAGCAAGCCGCCATTTAAAAATTTTGAAGAACTAGGCCTCAATGAGTTTGTAACCTCCCAGCTATAGAAAAATTCACCTGCTACCGCGCTGATAAGATGCAATTCGAGGAAACAAATCAACTAAATCTTATTTTCGCATTTTACTTAAAAATCGTACAGACGTCTCTGTCATATAGCCGCAAAAACTAGACACGATCAGATATTGTTATATGGGAGAGATCGAACATATTTTTTGTTTATCAGCATTCCTTTCATGAGGTCGTAATCCGTAACAACTTAACGGTTCACCTTTGACATACAAAGGAGGTACACCAAACTCTTAACAATACGCACGACCAGAATAAAAATTCGTACTCGTAGCAATCTCGTGGTAGAAGTAATTGAATTGTAGTGCAGGTCACGTTTAAATGAACACGTTTATCTACACATAGTTTTAGGTGTAGCTGTCAAATCAATGGGTCACAACATAAATTTAAAGATTGAATGAATGCAATCTGCAAACTTTATGTTTAATATGCATAGGTACATGGTTTGAGTTTAGTTTGACCTCTCGTTATCGGAGTTTGATGAAATAAAAAATTCAAGTTCAAGACAGCAGAGACTCAGATATTCAAAGAAGGCATTGTACTGTTATAAACATTATACTATACAAGTAATAGTAATAAATGACATACTTTTTGAGCATTGTGGTCGTGATGCAAAAATTATACTTGACGCTGGCAATACGCACAGAGTTTGTTTATTTATTTATTTATTGACACACCAACAACATTATATACAATATTTCGTAATTAAAATTATTTCTAAACATACATAAGCTAAACTTAAAGAATTTGGACTTAGTTAAATACTAATACATATGAAGTTCAGAAATTACAACCTGATTACAGAAAATGTGCTCTTAATGCTAACGTCTACTTTATATACTACTACAAAGAAATGTATATAAAGTTAGTTCTTTAAATTAAAATGGTTTATAATCGTATATACATAGCTTATAGAGTTGACATCCCTTTTCCAGTTTGGCGAATGTTGCCACTTTAAGATGCTCAGAATTGCTTCCCAGTTGTTGCATGCTGCATGGGATGGTCGTTGACCGTACACGCCCTCATTTTACTATCCAATACGTCACTTTAATTTCTTCTTACATAGTGCATCCTCAAAATTTTTCAATCTTTTAAACTTTTATGCATGCCAGTTACAGGTGCGTACATCATTCACCGATATGACATATGAATGCTATTCTTATAGTTCGTATAAATACACAATTTAACAATAGTAAACAGGAGATTGAAAAGTTTAAAAGATTGAAAAATTTTGAGGATGCACTATGTAAGAAGAAATTAAAGTGACGTATTGGATAGTAAAATGAGGGCGTGTACGGTCAACGACCATCCCATGCAGCATGCAACAACTGGGAAGCAATTCTGAGCATCTTAAAGTGGCAACATTCGCCAAACTGGAAAAGGGATGTCAACTCTATAAGCTATGTATATACGATTATAAACCATTTTAATTTAAAGAACTAACTTTATATACATTTCTTTGTAGTAGTATATAAAGTAGACGTTAGCATTAAGAGCACATTTTCTGTAATCAGGTTGTAATTTCTGAACTTCATATGTATTAGTATTTAACTAAGTCCAAATTCTTTAAGTTTAGCTTAAAATTCAATTTAAATTTCATCATTTGTAAGGCACCACGTTATATCGTTTTTTTCTAGTCATTTTAAGAATTTAAGTTTAAACTAAGTCATTAAATTAATTAGTTTATTAAATAAAATTAAAACTTGTATACCTTAAGGGGTAAATATGGAGTTCTAAATACTTTGTAAAACCTTTTTTTGCACCCATATTTCTGCAAATAAAATATTTTCATTTCATTTCATTTCTTTATGATGACAAACTATGTATATTAGTAGAAATTAGTAAGATCAATTATGACATAAATACTTAAATTTTAGTACCGATTTAGAATTAATTAAATAAGTTTCATTCAATTATAAAAATAGGTTTATGTAGGTAACCCTACACTTGTAATGCCTACAGTCACGCGAAGTTAGAAGTTCACATCGGAATAACTAATTCCATTGTGCTTTACTAGACTTGTCAAGTAAATATTACAACAGTGGATTCCGTACAGCTCACATACATACTTTCTTGTATTAAAAGCAAATAAATAAATTACGTTTAACACTCCACATGTACCATCAACACACAGAAAGAGAAACACCCAGGCCGAGGCCGATTTTAAACTAATCTTTCAAATTTCTGCTTCGCCGGGAATCCAATCTTGGACCCTCCGACCGGCAGTCAGGCACGGTAAGGTAACCATTGCTGTGGCGCGCGGGTCGCCAAACTCAAGTTGCACCAGGCGCGGTCCAAGGGGGGGTCACAGGGGACATGGCCCTCCCCAAAATCCATCAGTCATGATAGAAGGCGAAACAAGCCAATTTGGGACACCTCGTCCTCCAAATTTCCTCCAAAATTGAAGGCTGCGACCGCACCTGAGTTGCACTGCACTATTTTATCTTTTCATATTAAAACTAGCTGTGCCCGCGAACTCCGTCCCGCGTTTAAGTGTTCGGGGTGGGAAAAATAGATGTTGGCCGATTCTCAGACCTACTCAATATGCTCACAAAATTTCATGAGAATCGCTCAAGCCGTTTCGGAGGAGTAAGAACTGTGACACGAGAATTTTATATATTAGATTATATTCTTAAATAGCTTTATGAGTTACTTTTCATATAAAAAATAATATAAGAAAAACACTGAAAGACTAGTTGGGCAAGGGTATCTTCTCATGCATGAGTCATCAAGTGCATTAGGTTGACGAACTTTGTATGTCCCAAAGAAAATTTGAAGTTTTTCTATTTCTTAGAGCAAACGGAACAAAATATCACTACCGAAAATTTCTAATGAACCAAAACAGATTTCAAGATGGGGCATTTCATGCTTTGTAACATAAAAGTAGGTAAGTAGTTGTTTTGTAGAAACACAAATGAAATAATGAAATATTACTAACAAATACATATAAACTTTCGACAATCCATCCTACAAAAATGTTTTGTACTTTTAATCGCACATGTTTAATATTTACAATGAAAGAACTATCCATATGTAGTTCCATTCTAAGAAACAGCAGCTCTCACGTGCTAAGAAGCCACAAGCCGTAACCATTGAACAATAAATACGAGTACCAGTTTCATTATAAAAGCTCCGTGCGTTCGTATGCACGTCAACTTCCGGCGACGACACTTAGCTTCCATCATTCATAAATGAATCCTAAACCGAGGACCATAAAACTGAATTTCCATCACATCAATCTCTACTAGATTTGTGAATATTTGAACGTAGAGCAGGCGGACTCCGTCTCCGCGCCTAATTGAAATGCCATGTATTGTTTACATTTCTCTGCTGAAATAACATTGGTTTTAATTTTTTCGAATTTAAAAGACGGCCTTAATTGAAGAGTAATGATTTAGTGAGAAAATTCTTTTATTGCCCACTTCCGAATGATGTAAAAACAGCTCCAATATAAGGTTGCTAATTTTAAATGAACCTTCCCTGCAATAAATACAGTATGTAACAAAAACAAAAAAACGGCCAAGTACGAGTAGGACTCGCTGACGAGGGTACCATAATAGTATATTTCATTACAAGTGCGGAAAGGCTGTCATTGCAAGGAGTTCCGACAAATGTCTACAGTCGGAACTTGTTCCAATGACGGTTCCGTCCGCACGTGTACTGAACAACTATTTTTAATACAGTTGCGAAAAAATTAAGCAATTTAATAAAATTATAAAAACTCGCAAAGAACATTTTTGAAAAATGGCGCCAACCGTAAAATAATACCTATATATGCCTTAGACTAAGAATAATGTACTTACGTACTAATGCAGAGTTTTTTTTTGTTTTCTTCACCCATTCTGGGTAGGCAAAGGGAACTATGCCCATACAGCCAAGTCTTCAGTAATTTTTTTTTATTGATATGAAATGAAAATGTTAATGAGATGAAATGAAATGAAACCTATCCTAACTCATTGAATCAAATCATTAAATCTGATATTGAAACAAATAAGTAGCTTATTTTTAGAAATATTTGCATGAATCATAAAAACTTCTAAAACTTCGTGGTTGGTTGAGCAACTGTATTAAAAATATTTTTAATATATGATGTAACTGAAAATTTACGGTTTTCGTAATTTTTGCTTTATTTACGCTATAAGACCTTGCTTCGTAGAAAATTTCAAGATTCTGAGTTCACGGGGAGTAGTACCCTGTAGGTTTTGATTCCCTTGAGAGTGTCAAAAATTTGCGGCATAAACGGCTGTATCTTTTGATTGCGATGGCTTGGAAATTTGATTTTTCACAGCTCCAAGGGACAATAGACATGAGTGTTTGATATAAATTCCAGCTTGATACCTACACGCGTTCCTGAGAAAAAGGGTCTTGACAGACAGACAGACGAACTGACAACAAAGTGATCCTATAAGGGTTCCGTTTTTTCCTTTCGAAGTACGGAACGGAAGCACACCAGAAAGAATATATTATACCATTTGTTTCTTCTCCGTAATTTTGGACGTAATTCAACCTTTATTACGAAAATTGTGTTAACATTCCATTGCAGTTTGCACTTTTTGTAAAAACGCCAACACCGGTTTGAGGCTTAAATTGTGAATTCATTTGGATTTTTTGTTACATTACCTTACTGCTACGGTTATGTCTCCCTGGGCAGCATTTCTCTCTATAGCCGCAAGCAGTACCTAACCTTCCTATCGCTATTATCGCATCGCTATTAAAGTAAAACTTTATGTTTTTACAGATAGATGAGATCACTACAAAGTAGATTGCAATTTCTCACGTTTCCTTTTCATAATAACTTTCTTAGAAATTCTGTCGATAAATAATTTTCATTAAGTACTTTAAGTGTTAATCTCTTGGAGCCATTAGCACACGTAATGTTATAAAATGTAAAAACGAGGTAGTAAATTTTTCATTCTTAGTAGTAATCCCGTCGGCGACTTTGCTTTCTGCATAATAAATCTATGTCTTAGGGTTAGGTACCTATCAATTTGCTTCACGATATTCTTGTCAGGTAAGAATAATGCTCCCTTGAGAATCTTTCTCAAAGCTTATGGGAATACTGTTAGTTTCTTACTGAGTTCACTGGCGTATGGAATATGTAGTATGGCATAATAATATGGAATATGTAGATACTACATATTCCATATATGATCATTGATCAAACATCTCATTCCTGGGGCCATAGTGACAGGATTAGCTGGAAAGTCAATGAAACATAATACCTATGTGCTCTTGTTACGCTCTCGTGGCCACATAAATAGGAAAATTCTCATTACATTTGCCGCGTAGATATCATCTCGGAGCTGAAGTAATTATACACAACATAATCATTAGTTGTTGTGTCATCACGGTACATTTTAATTACAGATTGTGATAACGAGAGGCAATATTCAATACCTACAATCAAACAACTTACTACCTGATTAATGCTATACTTGTAGCTTAATTAGGTCTTTGAATCACGATAAGTACCTACCATAATTCCAAGTCAGACCACTGATACGGACGTTTCCTTCCAGTTAATTTCATATCCGTATTTCACTAAAATTTCTTACGAATACATTTCTCGCCAAAATAGACTACTTAATTCTTAGCAAAGTTATCTGTTTCCTACGATTGTTTGATTGAAGCGCTGAGAACAATCATATATTGTTAAAGAAATGTCATCTATGACTATATTACTACGAATGCTAGTGATATTCACCTACTATTCAAACATCATTATCGCATCAAAGGAATGAAAGTTTTCTTCATTTGATTGTGGTCGTGATATTTCCAAACTCGTTAACGCTGTTGTCTGCAGATAAACGGACGGCTAATCTATTTTTTGCATTGGAAAGCTAAAGCCATGAACTTCGGAACTAAATACATTTAAATGGCTTAATAGAGATATTGTACGAAATGGTTCCTGGTAGCAGGAAATAACATGTTTCCTATAAAGATAATCTAAATTGCGTGGATACTCCCAAGATATTGAAGTCACGAGGAAAGTTTGTGGTTTCGAGAACCTATTGAAAGTTTCGTTCGTGTTTCGATTGTTTCATCTCATACCAATTTGTAGGTGCATCAAAATCAAGGTAACGATATTGTTTCAGTAGTGCATCAATAAACAGGAAAATCTGTTAGTGTCAACTTTCCCTCGCCGATTTACAGGACTGCTCGATATTGATTAAACAACATGATAATAATCTTTTCGTTCTAGTCATTAGATTTCGCTTTCGTCATGTCAAAGCGCCATTATAATAACTCTAATACCGGATTTACTACCTAAAATAGAAAAGTCAGGTACTTATGGAACGATAGAAATTTGTCTTTCAAATAGAATTACATATATCGTCAAGAAGCCTTAAGAAGTAGGTTATAAAAGCAACTCAGCAATAAATAATGGAGGAGTTAACATGTCGGACCCTCTTCCTTTCTGAATAATTTCATGTTTCCGGAGCTGAATAAGTTATATGCGCGACGTTTCCGAATTGTTCCGTAAAATTTTAATTTCAGTCGATAGGGAATTTCAGAATAGGTTTCTTAGTCCCCTCCTTGTGTTATAGAAATATTCCGCTATACGTACTCTACCTTTTGTATACTTCAAATTAATTACAGCGTTGTAAAATTTCTATCTTCATTTGAATAGAAACCATTTTTTTTACTTTGTAATTTACCTAAGTAGGTACCTAGTTTTAAAGTCTATATCGTAGGTTGATATAAAAAAATATTTGAATGGAGTAGCAGGCGAGCATGCAGGCCACGTGGTGTTAAGTGGTCGCTGCAGCCCATGGTCATCTACATACCACCTCAAGCAAGCATAAGTTTTGTCTGAGGTCGTATGCAGTTGCGCTGCTACTCCGGAGGCTGGTGGTCTCCTCGTGTAAATGTGGCCGGCAACTGCACCTTTGCACCTAAACACAATAGAATTGGTTCTTGGCAGAAGTGGGTGCAGCGGTGGTACTTCCCCGGGCGAACGATAATAGTTCTAACACCTACAGTCATTCGAATTACTTACCTTTGCTTTAGGATTAGCTGTTATTATATAATTTAGGCTTTCTTTCGATCATCTTTCTGTCTACTCTTTAATTTGGTATATATTTTATGCACCCGTTTTTACATGGTCCTCGGACAAGGTCTTGCAAATATTTTTAGATATTAATATGTTTAGAACATTGGTATAATAGGTAATTTTTTGAGAGCGACTCGTCAGTCGTTACGAAGTAATTAGTCTCCTACTGGACGTCTGCAGCGTGGGTACAGCGGACATCCTAATATACTCGAAGACACGCTACATTAGTTAAGATTGTCATAGCAATTTGCACTATGACACTCCACATGCCGCATGCAAAGCAGAAACATCAAACAAAACCAGCCGCGTCCGGACTACTCTTAGGGCGTATTAAGGCTCCGGTTAAAGAGATTATTTGCATGGTTGAACCGGGGGCCGCTGTGGTTTCCACCGCTGCATCTAGGTATATCTATCGTAAAGCAATTCTATTGTATCGGCGTGAAAAGGAGCGGGTATCCACCATACTTACATGAAGAGACCAACAGCCTCCGAAGTTTTTTTTATTTGAATGGAGTAGCAGACGAGCATGCAGGCCACGTGGTGTTAAGTGGTCACTGCAGCAAACCTCAAGCAAGCATAATAGGTAAGTCTTGTCTGAGGTCGTATGCAGTTGCGCTGCTACTCCGGAGGCTGGTGGTCGCCTCATGCAACTGCGCCTTTCTACCGAATCACAATAGAATTGGTTCAAGGCAGAAGTGGGTGCAGCGGTGGTACTTCCCCGGGCGAACGATAATAGTTCTACCACCTACAAGCCTCCGAAGTAGGAGCGCACATATATAGGACCTCAGGCAAGACTTGCTTAAGATTACGTGTATGTGCCGCAGCAACCACCTAACCAAAAAAATTATAGAAATATGCCGACAATCGGATCCGATCCGAAAAATAAAAATAAATAAAATTAATCAATTAAAAGGCGCAAAATGGGTACAAATAACGATAAAATTAATATCATATCTATAAAAGAGAAAGTGTGTATGTATGTTCCTTATAGACTCCGAAACGGCTGGACCGATTTCAATGAAATTCTCGGAGAATCTTCAGATTGGTCCAACGAGTAATCCTGTAAAGTTTGGTTCACTTCTCTTTCTAACGCGGGTGAAACCGCGGGGCACAGCTAGTAAATATAATAAAATGAATAACACTATTTCAATGTACATTTTTATATTTATAATTTTTAATTAGTTAAGTTTTCAATTATTGTAATATTTGCATACCTCATGAAGGTAAATATGGCGAACCAAAAAACACCTTTTGTAAACACCCATATGTGTGCAAATAAAAGTCTTTGTCTTTGTCCTTCCTTAGTTTAGTTACAAGGTACAAAATGTTTCATTCTCAGTCCCCTTCCTCACACTATAAAAATCTACCTGTAAACTTTTTTTTTTTTTTTTACGAATTTTACACTTTTATTACGAATATAGGAACTATCCTGTTATTTTTTATGTGATTTATTTCCAGAAAAAAAATAACTAATACAAACTAAAAAAAAAATTACTATAAAAAGAAAACCCCATCCAAAAGTTGCGCTTGTGGCATTGTGCCCAGCACGCTGGCAGCATTTCCCCTCTGAACTAATAAGCTAATTTTTTGTGAAAAATAGCTGCCAGCCCTCTGGTCACCCGAGGCTAGAATCAGTCTGGTCGACATGTCCTGCATGAATGTTTTCATGTCAGCCGACCATGGACCCATAGTCTCTATCGCAAGCGCCGCAAATTCATAATTCTTCGTAATAGATGAATATTTGCGGCGCTTGAGAAGCTGTGCATGGTCGGCTGCGGCCCCCGCCTTCTTAGATGTTTCAGTTATATGTGATGGGGCCAAAGTATCCACACAAGTAAAATCCCATACCAGGGCCCGGCCAAGTCGCCATGGCACCAGTGTAGCCCCATCAGGTCTCTTGCCATCGTCTCTGCACATTCCTGAGGGTTCTAACGATGCAGGTATAGAGACAGTGGCAAGAGATCTGCGGATCAAATCGTTTATTGCGCCATGGCGATATAATCGGCCCGCACTCCTGGTACAGGATAGTCCATGTCGACCAAAATAACGCACACCTCTGCCACATAAGCATTGATGGGGTTCACACACTTTGGTACCAACGCGGAGGCCTATAAATGTAAACTTAAAGTAGATTCTAGTATCTAGGTACACATATCTTTTCATATCAGATACCTTAATCTTTTGACTTGTTAAACATAATAAGGCATCGATGAGTTTGCAAAATAAAAAATCTATTCGGTCAATTATTTAGGTAACTTTCTTTCACGTACTTTTAAAGTGGCTTGATATGTTTCCCACGATTTAAAAATAAAAAGTAAGCGAAGACAGGTACGTTCGTAATTTAAAGATTTTGTGGAAAGTTGGAGGTGAAAAATTCTTAATGAATTAAAATTCTCATGCGGTCACAGTTTTAAAAAGGTTAATAAAAATTATAGACATGATCAAATGTGTATTCCTGCTTTTGATTTTGTCCTTCTGTCGTCTGCCAGTGTTGTAAAATAGATAAATATATTGTTTTTAACGACCCTCATGTTTTTAACATGGCTTTAATATGGCTAACATGATTTACTGTCGATCGAAGGAAGGGTCTTGGGTTCCATTCCCAGCTAAAAAGCTGAATGAAGCGTTTAAATTTGTTTTCTTTTTCCAGATCTTTGTTTACCTAGATTTGTGTGTGTCTATGGTAACTACGACTTAGGGAATCTTAGTGTGGAGGCTAAGAGTATGAACCGTTAAAAAAGTTAATCATTCGTGAATACGTGTGTCCTTCCAAATATCTGATACTTACTGATATAAATACATCTAAACATGCATATATATTAATCCTCTTCACACATTACTAGAATTTAATACTTATTTCAAATACTTTTTCAATTAATAAAAATAATGTTTTTTTTTTATTTCAGTTAGTGCAAGGTGCAAGTGAGAATAGCCTAGGGGCACGATGTCGGAGCAACGCGGAATGCAGAATATCAAATTCCCTCTGCAATAAGGGAGTCTGCGCCTGTCAGCCATATTACGCACAAGTTGACAACTCCACTTGTCTTGAATGTAAGTGTTTGTAAAGATCCTTGCAACTCTCGGAAACAATACTCTCATTAATTTACTGAACTTCGGTTATGCAGACAAAATATAATCCATCAGGTGCTAACAAATTTTGGAATTTCTTGGTTACTACACCTGTTCTTCGCTTAAACTGTATGTTCTTTGAAGTAAAATTATTTTAAAAATAAAAGTTGAAGCAGTCAAACTAAACTGTATTTTCACATCTGTGCCAAAGTTGTATTTTGTTTGGAATAACTATCATGTTAAGTACAAATATTGCAAACATGATTGCAATATTGCCATATATATCGGTCTTCGTTTTACAAAATTTGTTATCATAAAAGGTTTTTGTTTAAAAAAATGTTTTTATAAAAGGATGTAACTTTATATAGGTACATTATTATCTAAAACTCAATACCTAACAGTTTCATTGTAAACTGTTGTAACATAACAAGCTTTTGTAGACAATGAAATCAAAGTTCTCAGTTCTTCCTGTTGAGTTAACTGGTAAAAGGTATTTTCACATCCCATCAACGGTTATGACAATTGTTGCGTTTTGTTTGTGGTTTTCACTCCAACCGTCCCGATTGCTACATAAGTGCCTAATCTTCTTTATGTGGTGAATTCTGTGGTGAGTCGTTTAAATTACTTTCACTTAAATGATCGATAACTGCCGTCGGCAGGTCTTCATAAAGCTCCAAAAATTAGCTATTAGAAAAATTGTGTCTTGCAATAACTGAACAATCGACAGCCATTAATCATTTAGGTATTTTCCGATGATAATGCCTCATTCAAAGCTACAAGTATGTTTATACGTTTTCCATTATACTTTATCAAAGAGGCGAAATTTGAATAAGATATTGACGTATGAAAGCCATTGAAAGCACATAATAGGTAGATACGTGCATTTTAATTTTGCTTTCGCTGGAATCTTCATTCATTTTTTTGTAATTAAGACAGCTTTGTTTGTTGCTGCCGGGTAAGACATTTGTTACATTTTCGAAGGGTTAACTTTTTAAAATATTATTATATTTTTAATATAAGCGTACATTACTTTTCTAAGCACATAATTGAGTTGACCGTATTCGATCTACAAAACTATGCAAAACCAGGCCCATACGGACAATAACCGCTTTTGTAAAATAATATTCTCTATTATACCGGTTGTTATTGCTCGAAAACAATTAATAAACCATTTTTTTTATCGGGGGGAAACCTTCAAAAGGTACCCAGCATCTTGGGAGAGGATACCGGGTTATGTAAGAATTGTACCGCACTGAAAAAACCCCCTCGGTGGCCTGCCTCTGCGCTTGGGGAGGACTCCGGGATATTCATGAAACGCACCGGTGTCCTCCACGTGCGGCGCCCCAGAACGGGCCCATCTTCGGGAGAGCAGATGTGTTCTCCTGCACCTTCGGGTGTTCTCGGCGGCATGCGATCACACACACACACCACCGTCCCTCCCGGGGCTGGTGGCTGGATGGGTCGAGCTCCCACCCTCACCGTCCACAACCCCAGAAGCCCCATTTTAGTCGCCTCTTACGATCAGGCAGGGGATACTGTAGCTCTATTCTTAATCCCGAAGCTACAGCAAAAGACCAATGTTCGAGTAAACTCTAAACCTTTTCAATAACGGAGACAGAACCGTTTTCAACATTCCAACTTTAGATTTAGGTAATCCCGTGTAACGTCAGTTTAGTTATTCAATAAACTTGCAAATACGGTACCGGAGTCCCTCTCCCACGCAAATTGTTCAGCATTGCATGACGGAAATTCTATATTTATGCATCTTCTCCAATGATGTCTAATAAAGTTGCAAGGTTGTGACCGCAGAACATTTCCATGTCCTTATTTACATTCTTCAATTTATCAATCTCATGTTTGGAATATGACTTTCAATATTCAATGAGTAGATTAGATAGTTAAAGTATTAACATCACTTATAGTGGAATGAATACTTAACGCGAGTTCAAATTTAACTTTAATAGTTATCAAATTAAAACACTTAATAAAATTCGGCAACGGAAATTACGAGTACCTGTTTTTATCTATCAGCCTAGTAATTTAAAAAAAATTGAAACTTGAGACCTGATACGTATATTTCACTTAAGAAAAATCCGCTAACTATTCTGAGACTATTCTGCCTCTCGCCAGCTCAATACGAAGAAAAACAAAGTAATAAATTCTGGTGTACAAACAAATTAGCGTTATCCTATTAGACCGAGATTCACCAAGCCGTATTCAAAGAGAATTGGATGTGATGCGATAGTATCGACTATCTGAGGCTTTTATTTTCATCGTCCCATAATCCCACGCTTGTCTTACTTTCTTCGCTCGATTCATTCCTTAAAGTGGGTTCCGACTATTTTGACCAAACGTATAAGTAGATCTTACTTTATTCGATTGCTTTTTATTTTGGCCTTTATATATAACTTATTTGGCTTTTTTAAAAAAACTTATTTATATATAACTTGTAGCGTTCAACAACGTTTGCATATCAGCACGCATTAGGTATGTCTGCATTCATCATAGCCCATCATATTTATTAATATTTTATTAGAACCAGATCCACTAAACCAAGTAGGTTTTCAAAGAGGCTTGACGCGATACTTTTGGCTATCGAAAACTTTTATTTTGATTCCGTCATCCCACGCATGTCTTACATTTTTCACTTGATTCATTACTTAATCAAAGTGGACTCCGACTGTTTGCCCAAAACGAGGCAGTAGATCTGTTCTTATCGATTTACAACGCAGCTTTGCCTAAAGACGAGTAAAGCCTATTTTCGCTTTTATACCCACGGAATTTCGTTGTGTGTCGGTGGTATCTATAAGTCACCATGTTTGGTCTTAAAAATGGCCGCAAACATAATTGTGCGCCTATAGATGTCTAAAACATAAAATGAAGAATTAAGACAAATCGAAAATGTGGTAAAATCAAGTAAATTACAATTAAAAAGTCGATTTTCTGTACTAATATGACTTAAGGAACTATGCTTCACGGATGTACGTAACACGGTTGGGACTGGTCCCTCGTCTAGTCACGCAACATTTTGCGGGATAGAGCGCTATAGCGACCCACCGGTCATCCTATAATCCGCTCATAAACTCTGAGAATTTGTAATACATCCACCTACATAGCTCGCTAGAGAGGAAAATTGTTACGGATAGACTTGAACTGAACCGCGACTATCTCGTCATAATACGTATTAGATGCTGATTTAGGTGTAACGAGCTTAATCGATGATAATATGATCAGTGATCAGCAAACAGTTAACTTGATAAAACATAAAAATCTGACTAAATCGGACGGAAAGGGATTCTATCATTGAAATATCGTAACACATAAATAAACTGCCACATCGAGATTCGAATAAACTCGTCTCATTAGATATTTCACCACAAAACTCCGATGTTTGTCGTCATTTTTGATAATTATTTTATCAGTGTGAAAATCAAGGTCACTTTCTTAGACGAGTTGGACTAATGTTATTAGAAGATAATACTATTTAAGTCGATTTTCCTTTAACTTTGATTTTGTACAGCACCAATGGTTTTGGAATAAACGTTGTGACATACAGAGAGAGACGAAACGAAGTAAACCTACAAGGGATAATTTTTTCTTTTAACCCTTAAAAGTATGATCTATCCATCTAACTATGAAAGGAAAATGACATGTTCTTGAGATGTTATTGGTAACTCAATAAATCCAGACAAACCACATTTCGTTATTAGATAAATCCCGGTCTGAAACACTGTTCACATAAACTCATCTTTGTCAGAATTCATAATTTATCCACTATTTCAATTCACCTTATTTGGAGAGAGCTTGAATAGGATAAACTCGTTCCTGAATTCAAATCAGCTCAATAAAATTTTATACCTATCATATTATTGTTTACATTTATAACTTCACTAAAGCATAAAGGTACTATACTATATGTAAGTAATGCAATACAAAAGCGAACAGCGATAGCCGAGTGGTAAAAAATTAAAAATAGCTGGTCCCTAAAGCACAGAATAAATAATAGTCCTAAAGCAGAGGGCCCACTCTGTACGCCCGTATCCGAAACTAAGTGAATTTTCGGGCCCTATTTTTGGATTAGATTGAAAAATTCTAGCAATATTATTCATTCAATAGCCTAATGTCATCAATGACAACGCTTATCTTATTAATTCATGAAAAAGAAGCGATCTGAGTATGCTAAAAATGATTCCGAAAATGTTGGAACTTATGGACGGATGCTTACAGAGTGGGCCCTCAGGTCCCTAACGGCTCAAACCCCGGCACGCATCTCTGACTAGTAAATTTGTTTTGTGTTTAAAATTTTATTACGTTGTCTTCCATCACCAATATCACCATGCATTATTGAATGTTACACAAAATATTGGCTTGGTTGGCTATATCCTGTCCATATACGCAGGTTTTATTACGATATTTTCCTCATCATCGTCCATGGGCTTGTTAGGTATAGGTCGTGGGACTCTGAAGCTATTACAAGGTTAGATAACGCAATCGCTATTTACTTTCCTTTTCATATCTTCTGATAACAATTTATTTCAATCAATTCACCGATCAAAATAAAAAATGGTTGCCTGTAAAGTCGGTTTTACGGGCGAAGATTTTACGTGACAACGTCTTTTTTATTGATATGAATATAATTAAATTGCACAATAGGAACAAGGAATTGAAAGAAAATAAGAATTGCACAAATTTTAACTATAGAAATATATTTTGTTTACTAAAACATTGTACATGTAAACTTCGGCGGGCCTCTCTCTCGTTCGGTGACTCATCGTTACGTTACCGAGCGTTACTCTTTTTCATAAGTGACTCCCAGCCGCAACCTAATTTAAGACGTTGTCACGTCAAAAAAACACGTTAAGTCAATCAAAATACAAAGTTAACTTTTCACTCAATCTGTCATCCATCTTCCAACCTTGTCGACTGTGTTTATGTCACAAAGTTAATGTAGCACAAGACGAAATTTTACCATTCGTTGAACACGTCAATTTTTTGTAGCATTGTTAGTCGGCTATCATTCATAAATCAGGCATAATTAAGTTGTAATCGGAGTTCATGCGGATTAAGATACATGGTCTGAAACTAACAAATTAGTAGCCAGGAGGGGATTTTGGGATTTTCTCGAGTACATCAGTTCGTTTTGAAGATTTCTCCAATTGTCAACATAGGTAGATCAGAATTATTTTGTCTATATTCTTTAATTAATATTCAAATAATTCAACTTAGTCCAAAAATATCGGATTGCCATTTGTTTACAATTATATCTTCGCGCTATAACTACTAAATTTCGTAACATTTTTTTATACAAATAAACCAAACAAAAAGGCAGACGGTCCGCGTGGTGTTAGCGATCACTGTCGCCTATGGACACGGGCAACCCCAGGGAACTTCATTTATATTAATATTAACATTTTTTATCATGGAATTTATCCATTCTACGCTCTACCTAATACATGTGCCAATATTTTTTCTTCAAATAATTTTAGAGTACTTTCACTTTTGCCATCGATGAAATCGCATAATTTGTATATACCAATATTCAAAACACACTAGTTCCGCACAGTTCTCGAGTAAATCTACATTTAGCATCGTGGACTAAAGATGATGTTCTGAATGAAACGTAAATGAACATGATATTCGTGACAGGATGATGGAAGATTTTCGTTCACGTACGCGATTTAATAAAGACAGTATGCGAAATGGCTGTCTGGCTTAGACATGTGCTTGTCAGCTGTCAGGTCGAACTTCCCCGTGGTCAGTGTGCCAAACGTGACCAATCATCGCATGTGTGCTCAGTCGTAGACGTTATGTATAATAAAAACAGAGTGTGTTTTGATGAAGCCCCATCGCGATGAATAGTCATTTCAATTTATAAAGTTGCTTCAGTTGTTACTGTTTGTGGGTGACTCACTGTAAAGAACTAAAGTAACTAAACTATATTATAACGAAACAAACACGTTGACATTGCGATCTCAAGTACTTTTTTTTTGTGGTATAAAGTACATTGTTAGCACTTTATGTATATTACAATCTAGCCTAATATATATGACTAATGAGTAATTTTACGCTAACTTAAACTACTACTTAAATGTTATTGAAATGCACGTCCACTGACACATCACTTCTTAGTTTTAGCACATAAAGGTTATAACACACTGTTCTTGTGTTCTATAAGTTACTTTTTTTTCTAGCACTACACTATAGTCACTAATTCATATGGTTTTGTCCGTTTGAGTCTTCTAGTTTGGTCCGTGGTGTCGAGGAGCTGGATGGCCTCGACATTCACATGATGATGAAGTCGGTGTTGGTGAGCTTCTGCATAGTTTTTTATAACATTTTTAACAAAGTCTACTTTAAGGTCCTGATGTAGATCTTTGTTTTTACATACCATGGGGCATTGGCAATCTCCCTTAGTACTTTATTCTGAAATCGTTGGATAATTTCTACGTTGCTATGTTTGGTACAGCCCCAAAGCTGAATACCATAAGTCCATATAGGCGTTAGGACTTGTTTGTATAATAATACTTTGTTTTGGATGGATAGTGAGGAATACCTTCCAAGTAACCAATGCAAAGCTCTATATTTGAGCTCTAGCTCTTCTCTTTTCTTCTTGATGTGATGCTTCCAGCGCAGCTTTGCATCAAGTGTCATGCCTAAGTATTTAGCTGTGTTTGCGTACGGAATCGGGATGTTGTTTATGCATACAGGATGATAATTTGGATTCTTATAAGTAAAGTCTACGTGTACTGACTTGCTTTCATTAAGTGTCATACGCCACTTTTTGGTCCAATCATATACTTTATTGATAGCCTTCTGACACTTCTCCGCTGCTTCCTTGTGATCGTTTCCTACAGCTAGTACAGCCGTATCATCAGCAAACGTTGCAACAAAGCTGTTTTCCATTACTGGGATGTCGCAAGTGTATAACAGGTACAGGACCGGCCCTAAAACACTTCCTTGCGGGACACCAGCCTTAATTTATTTCAGGTTTGAGTATGCCTCTCCATGCCTCACCCTGAATACTCTATTAGATATATACGACTCAAGAATGTTTGCTAGTTTTATTGGAAGAATGTTTCTTAATTTTAATATTAAGCCTTCATGCCAGACTTTGTCGAAAGCTTGCGCTACATCTAGAAACACTGTAGAGCAAACTTTTTTTTCTTCCAGTGATTTCTCTATAACATTTGTTATTCTGTGTACTTGGTCTATGGTCGAATGTTTTTCTCTGAACCCAAATTGGTGCTCCGGTACTAGTTTTTTGAATCAATTATAGGTTTAATTCTTTTCAATAGTAATTTTTCAAAGAGTTTTGACTTAATTGGCAAAAGGCAGATAGGCCTATAAGAGCTTGCTTCGTTTGCCGGTTTTCGTTAGGTTTAGCTATCATTATGACCTCGGCTACTTTCCACAGATCCGGGACGTATTGTTGTCGAAATGCAGCATTAATAATCGTTGTAAGTTTTACTATAGCTTTTCGAGGAAGATTATGCATAATGGCTCCAGTAATAAGGTCAAATCCGGGAGCTTTCTTTTGATTAATGTTAATTTTTATTTCTCGTAATACTTCTTTTGGTGTTGTGGGTTTTATGTTATATTCTTGTTGATCATTGCAGAAGCCCATATCGCTAAGCTGTTCACCTTCATTAGGTTGAAAGATTTTTTCGAGGTGAAGAGCAAACCTATTAGCTTTCTGAATGTCATCTTTTGCCCATTTACCGTTAAGATCTCTTATAGGAGGAATTTGTGTAATTGGACGTTTCATTCTTTTTGTGGCTTTCCACAGTGAGTAGTTTGTATTGCGGTCATTAGTTAAACTATTAAGGTAGGTGTTCGTAATGTTATCATTAAATTTCAAGATTTTACGTTTAAGGAGTTTTGTTAAGCTGTTCAACAATTTTTTGTCGTTTGGGTGTCTGGATTGTTGCCATTTCTTTCTCTGTCTTCTTTTTTCTTTTAAGAGATCCAATATTTCCTTCGGATAAGTTGTCCGTTTCTCTCTCATATTTATCTGCGGAGTATGTTTCCAGGCAATTTGCTGTATTGTTTTTATGAATATGTCAACTTCTTTGTCTATTTGTTCGGTGGTTTTTAATGGGACTTGAAGATTTATGCTATTTCCGAGGTCTCTTTTGAAACTTTCCCAATCGGTGTATTTGTTTGCTAATGTTGGTGGTTTAATTTTGTACTTGGCAGAATCATTTATGGTCAGAAATATAGGTGAATGGTCCGAGCTCATATCATATGAACCTGCAATGTGCATATGATTTTCAGGTAAATTTCTATAAATGAAAAAATCTATTAAGTCTGGTATCTTATTGGGATCTGTTGGCCAATAAGTTGGTTGACCTGTTGAGATTACCTCTCCTTTTGTTTCTTTAATGGCTCTGTAAAGTTCTCTTCCTTTACTGGTTGTTAACCGGGACCAATATCAAGTACTTTTAAAAAGTAAAATTTTATTTGATCTGAGATTGCAATATTGATATGTTTTATTACTGGGACTATTCTATCGATATTCAAAAACCGATAAGGTTCGAGTTACGCTCGCCTCAAGGATGTTTTACAATTCTACACGGCTTTGTCGTATTATTTTAAGACATAGACTTTTCATAAGTTTTCCTGTAAGTAGTACTACTTAAGTTGAATAGGAAACATTTTTTTATATATGAAAGAAAGAAAGAAATAAAAAATATTTATTTCATATTAGGAATACAAAATATTCGCCTAATGAATGTCTTTTTTTCCCGGTCATCGCCTTTAAGTGCCCGTTTGGGCTAGATGTTGAGCTGACAGAAAAAAGGCGGCGGAAAAAAACTCCCAGCACTCTTTTTTTAAAAAAGTACATAATAATATATTTGACATAACAGAATGGCAATGGGTTGATAATGGTCACACGTGACAGCTGATCGTGTGAGACACCATCAACCCACTTCCACCTGCTCACAGATGCGAGTAATTACTAAAATTAATACAATCTATGAAGAAATAGCCTTGTGTGAGCGAGAATCATTCCCACGCTCCTTTATCATTAAGATAGTCCTTAGTGTTATAATAAGCCTAATAATATTTTTCGAATTTCGAATTTGTGCTCAGTTGTAGATGTTCCGTATAAAAACAGAGCGTGCACCGTTTGATGAAGCCCCACCAAGATGTGTAGTCATTTCAATTTATGTCGCTTCAATGGTTTCAATTTGAATTTGCATCACAAATTGATATCGCTCATAAGTTATACTATAATGAAACAAAGAATTACATTGTGATATTGATTTCCCAACCTACCAACATAACTTTATTTCTGGTTGTGTTCCACCGGTATACAAAAACCGAAAAAGTACGAGTTACACTCGCGAGAAGACGTTTTACAATTTATAAGATTATTTACTGTATTACTTTAAGACAATAGACTTTTCATAAGTTTTCCTGTAATAATTCCTGTATAAGTAATCAACCACTTCAATCTTATACCTTCGCCTTTGGGACATGAAGAAGCATGTGCGTACCTACCTCATAAATTAATTTGTACTATGACTTTCGAAACAAACTGGTGGTTACAGGCCGACGAACGGAAATAATCCTCTTCCATTTTTGTTTACGAGACCTTAAAAAGTCTTCTTGCCTAATCCATACTTTGGAAATACATAATTTGGAAAGTCAAACGTATATCACTTTTATGCAATAAAGCAATGAAAGCAATTACATATTCGAAGTCTCTTCGATTCGAACAGATCTTGGTGATCTCACTAGAGAACTGTCTCAGTGTATGTTACTGAAACGAAAAAAAATATTTAGTTTAAAATATTATTTGGTTTAAAAAAAATTAGGAAATTAGTCTGATTTATTTCCCTTTAAAAATACGGATAAGTACACACAAGTTGTCTGAACAAATGCAGCATAAAAAAATTTGTTTTTGGTTTCCTGTTAAAAGAATACGTACCTATGTATGTATAAGTAACTCGTAAGCTGTACGCATAAACGTTGAAATGACCTTGTTTGCAAATGCGTTGAGCTTTGTTTTCTTCGCACTTTAATGGAACTTGTCGCAATAAATCCTCATTCTGCTTCATACATGCATGTCCCCGTGTCCCTGTACTGCGTAGTCTTATTGTGTATAAACTAATATAAAATAATATTACTTATTAAGAGGGATAATCCAAAAAAAATCCAGTCCAAGCTCGAAGAAAATGTACCTATAATAGGTATGAATCTGTAAAAACATACAGTACATATAGAAGGAACCATAGAAATCGATGGTAATGTGAGTAAAATATGGGATTAAAACCGTAGAACATCAACGGATGTCAGCATATTAATTTATGTTAACGGGTGTGGTAATATGGTATTTGCTCTAACTTTAACACAAATGCAAGCGTCTGAAAACACAAAGGTATTAAGGTACCAAATTTATAAAATCAAACTCGTCGTTTCAAGTATACATAATTAATATAGTATAGTAATTACTTTGGTAATATTGCTAAGAGGTTTACCAAATGCAATGCTATCTATCTACCTGTCTCAATAAGAATATAGTGATTTACTGCTTTTTTAATTTAGTA
Organism: Pyrgus malvae; assembly: GCA_911387765.1. Taxonomy (NCBI): domain Eukaryota; kingdom Metazoa; phylum Arthropoda; class Insecta; order Lepidoptera; family Hesperiidae; genus Pyrgus; species Pyrgus malvae. The sequence continues at coordinate 10,606,713 of OU426955.1, forward strand.
TACTTCTAAACTTAAGAAGAAACATTTAATACCTCTAAAAATAAATAACCATTAAAATGACTATTTTGACTTTAACATTCTAGGAAGGTCACTGAACTTATAAAAAAACCATTTACGGTAAGCATTACGTTTACTATAAACAAATGTGGCACTTTATATGATTTATATGCAAATGAATGTAACAAGTTTGTCAGCACGTTTTTTTAATAAATAATGAAAAACATGGTTTCATCTAGTATTTTTATAAAGTACTCACTCATTTTCTTTCACTATTTCTTCGTCACTTTTTACATTAATAGATGCACTTTGTTCAATGTTTATAAATTTAAATATTGATTTAAACGAATTTTACAAGTATAGACAGTCGAGCCGTCATCAGCTGTCACCCCTCCGTTTTACGAATACTCGATCAGGACACGTGTCCTGACGCGAGTTTAACATTTTTTACCCATCCCATAAAAGTGCACAACGCCGCTAAAGAAGTTTTCACTTCAAAAATCCTAACTATCTACTTGCATTAAGTAGGTACATTCTGATAATCGTCGGTCGTTATGTTACTACAAGGCGGCTTAAAACAAACTCTTTAAAATGCACTGATGATTAATATTTGGCCTGATGATATCTAAAGAAGTCACGGGCGATAAGATGGTTAAAAGCTTGTTGGAGTAACTATGGCCGTCACCGTCCACTATCCGGTCTGAACTCGCAAATTGATCGTATCACCGTCTAGGGCAGCAGTACCCAACCTTATACTTGATCTAGAAAATAAAATTAATTTAGGAATCAAATATTTATATCATTTATAAGTTAGGTTTTTTTGCTGTATGTTTCGTTCCAATATGTTCATGCCCAAATAGAGGTATTAATGTAGGTAAATATGGAGCACTTAATTTGGACACTTGGCACTTGTATACGGACACCCCTATTTGAACGAATAAAAGTCCATGTATTTTTATTTATCACTAGCGGCCGCCCGCGACTTTTTCCGCGTGGACTTTGGTATTAGTCATAGCATGATGTTACATAGCCTAATTCCCCTATAAATGGACTATCAAACACAAACATATTTTTTCAATTCGAACTAGTAGTTCCTGTTGAAACAAAGAAACAAACAAATTCTTCAGCTTTATATATTAGTATAGATTTGAATAGCGTTTCGTTTCTTTTTTACTTTTCTTGCCATCTATCGAATAATGAAAATAATGCCAGGTTTATCATGCCACAAATATACAGTCGATTAACTTTATTTTTTTAATAGCCTACTACTGTGAATGCCATTAGGCGTTAAGTTTTACCCTGTTACACTTGGAATTTACTACAAATAATAAATAAATAGATTAATAAAATAAAATAAAAATAAAACTCCTCTTTGTAAGAATACCTTAAAAATTGAGGAACGACATAGTTCATAGATAAACAAGAATTATTATCACATAAAATTCCATAATAAAAATAAACCAACACAATATATAATTGCCTACCTTTTCTGATTCAAACTGCAACACGATACTTAGCAGTAATTCAACAGATTTGAAGTAGTTAGGTTAGTGCTTTTTATAAAGGTTTCATTGGTTCAGTATATGGCAAGATATATATCGTCCACGTACATCCTTTTATTGGTTTCTTTATTTTAGTGATATTCTTAGAATGCCCTTTTTTTTGGTATCGGGGGGGGGGGGGAACCTTCAAAAGGTACCCGACACCTTGGGAGAGGATACCGGGTTATGTGGGATTTGACCGCACTGAAACCCCCTCGGTGGCCTGCCTCTACGTTTGTGAGGACTCCGGGATCTCCATAGGAACGCACCGGTGTCCTCCACGCGCGGCGCCCCATAACGGGCCCATCTTCGGGAGAGCAGATGTGCTCTCCTGCACCTTCAGGTGTTCACGGCTGCATGCGGCCACGCATATACCGCCGTCCCTCCCGGGGCTGCTGGCTGGACGGGTCAAGCTCCCACTCTCACCGTCCGCATCCCCGGAAGCCCCCTTTTAGTCGCCTCTTAAGATCAGGCAGGGGATACCGTAGCTCTATTCTTAATCCCGAAGCTACAGGGACTTCTTAGAATGCCCTAGGCTTGGTTTCTTTAACGACTGACATAATGGTTACGTATTACGAGCAAACTACATGTACTAACAAATGTGGCTATTTCTTCAGAGCGATTTTTTTGCCCCTAAAAATAATAGTACTTATTAAGTACTGACTCAGCAGATAACTATTATAGTTCAAGATTTCTGCCGCTGTATTATTTTACTTTCTTTCACAGAGTTATACGATATAGTTTATAAGTTGTTGTAACTTTTTTATTCTTGTATGCATTAATTACGGGGTATGTGGGATCAGTAATTCAGTAATTCTTTATTACTTTAAAACAGGTACAATACGAGATAGGTGTTTCAATTTTACAATAGCGCCGCTGTTTATGCACTATAGGCGTGCAATATTAGATTTGAAAAAAAAATTACGCTGACATTTCAATTTACAAATTATAACATACATGTAGGTGTTTTGGCGGGAAGTCGAAAAAGACATATTGTGCTCTTGTTTTATTTTCATTTTCTTGGTGTATTTTTGAGATAAATCGGATAAAGTTGATGGCATTTTGTTTGATATAGGTTAATTACAGTACACGAGTGTTTGTGAAATAGAATAACAGTGATAAAATGTGTTTTTCTGCTTGCCTCCAAAATTCCATCGGACACGTTCTAGTAAAGTAGCTATCGCTTTACTTGAGTGTTGGACTGAGGAGACTGACTGATTATTCACGACTTACTTACTGACTTTGTTAATACTTCGTCCAGTTTCATTGAAACTGGCAAAAAATTGATGCAAAAATTATACTTGACGCTGGCAGTGAGCACAGAGATTGCGTTGTCATAATTGAATTGAAAAAAAAATACATGTCAAAATAATTATCTAAAAGTCACAACAAATTCTCAAATTATAATAAAAAATCAAATAAAATTATTAAAATATGAAATTTATGAAATTAATTATAATATAAAATGGTCAGTAGAAAGAATCTACTGAACATTTTATAACCACCTTAAATAGATGCTACAGAATTTTCGAAAAAAAATGCATAACCTTAAACACACCTGATGTTTCTAGGACCATATGTATCGGTAATAATAAAATAAAATATAAAATTCGAACCCTTTAGGGCTTAGGTTAGCAGATGTCCGATTGATTTGACGCTTCTGTCTTTTCTGTCGCTTCTTCTCTTTGTTTAAGCTTCTTCCTTAATATATCAAATAATTATTATCTAATAATAATATTATTTAATATGTATTAAACTAATAGTGAGTCCGTAATCCATTTTAACGGGCACTATTGCCACTCCACTGCTGCTCTAGTAGGAAAATGCCGAAAATTTACGATCAATTCACAATCTTATTAATAATCCGGTGAACTCTCTCCGAACAGAAATAGTAGACTTCATTTGCATGTCTATTAATATCTTATTATATCATAGAACCACGCGCACATGAAATGAGTATATTACGCAATTGTAATTATTACCGTTTGACGTTATCAAACTAGTGCATAACTTGACTGCATCTTCATTTGCGTAGATTACATGCGTCGTTAGCTTTTCTCTTCTACTTGCAAGTGGGAAAGCCTTATATGTGTGTGAAATAGCCACTATTGTATTATTATAATCTTGAAGTTCCAATCAAACGGAGAAAATATTACAATCATTAGTTTTCATTATTATCTGTTGAGATAACGACTGTTTAATCTTTATTAACTACACCTAATACTGCAAATCTTTCAATGTCGATACTTTCCAATTTTTAAGCCATAACTTATTAACTTGTAATTATTACTAGCAAAAAGAAAGAGGGTCACCTTACCACGGTATCACAAGGGTAATGTCTGTTTTCAACTTCGAAGATATTTTCAAGTTTAAAGGAAAACTTATCGTATCTGTGCAACGTGGTGAAGTTTGACTTCATTTCTATTGAGTAGAATCATAGAAAGAGAGAGTAGAGAAGAATAGAAGAAAGAGTCTCAAGTATATCGACTGGATAATAGAACAGTAATTATTAAATATCATTTACTTAAATTACAACCGTATTGTGTAAACTTTAATTACCTAAACCTTTTAAACACTTACTAATGGCGCATAGTTTAAATAAATGAACCGAAAAGTCCATATTTTTAAATATATTCATTGGAAAAGTCATAGACCTAGTCCAGCAGTTCTTATAAAGAGTGAAAATAATGAAAATATTTTTACAAAATCAACCCCTTAAGAGGTAAAATGCGGAGTACGGCATATCAGATTAGAGTAGTAGTAGAGTTAGTTTTCACAATGATCAAATAATCTTTGGATCTATCGACTAATTGTGGATTGGCGTATTTAACTATCAACTGGGCTATTTAATCTTAAAAGGTCCAATGTACGCATCCACACCCAACGTTAAGAAGCGTGAATCTTGTCTGAACTCATATTACGAGTTATGTGGCCAGCAGTAAGTTTTTCTATTGTTTTACAGCAGAAATGAGTACAACGATCCTTCGCCTATCGAACCTAAAAACAAAAAGTAGCATGCGGAGCCTCTTATTACGCTGTCACGGTGCGTAAGCGATACGATACTTCAGACGTGCCCGGTGCGCGTACTAAGTACAGCACCGACCATTACCCCAGATATGCATAACAAGTGAACTGGTGAATAATAGGCAGGGTACAGGTTTTTGAGAAAAGTCATAAATAAATTACGTGTTTTTTTTTATTTGAATGGAGTAGCAGACGAGCACGCAGCCACGTGGTGTTAAATGGTCGCTGCAGACCATGGACATCTACATACAACCTCAAGCAAGCATAGGTAAGTCTTGTCTGAGGTCGTATGCAGTTGCGCTGCTACTCCAGAGGCTGGTGGTCGCCTCATGTAAGTGTGGCCGGCTACTGCACTATTCCACCGAAACCCAACAGAATTGGTTCACGGCAGAAGTGGGTGCAGCGGTGGTACTTCCCCGGGCGAACGATAATAGTTCTCCCACTTACCAAAACGTGTAAAAATATAACAGGCGTGAGAGCACTGTTTGAGGTTTTCCATAGCTTAGTCTTTTGTTTGGGGTAGTCGTTACTTCACACTAGGTACTGTTCTAATTGAGTGGTAATGAATTAGTCCAACTATCGTAGATGTATTTCTGTCCAGTAAAATAATATGTACACGTTTGATTTTAATGAAGAGGTCTCAATACATTTTCTGGTCATGGTGATGTTGTCTGGCTATAGGGAAGCTTGAAAAGTCGTAAATATTTTCATGATAGTGCAAAAAATGCAAATACTGACTATTTACTTGACACTGAGAGGTTTCACGTTTATTTTCATGCGACGACTCATCTGTGGATAATTATATGTCACGTTACGAAAGTTATTCTTCGAACAATGTCTTTAAGTAGAGCAAAAATGCGTAGGAGTTATATTTACAAGTAATATAAAAACCGAACTTTCACGACTTCTTAGCATTCACATTTCTAATTCATTATTCCCGGTAAAAATTACTGAAACCGTTCAGTTACTCGCAAAGCAGTTAATGTTTAAAAAAACAGGCAATTATAGCACAGGTATATGGATTTTAACTGACTATTTAAATGTAGTCAATCGTTAAGCACAAAAATGATCAATGGTGGATTAGGCACGCTAAGTAGGCCGTACTTAGCGTGCTGTTGAATCCTCAAAATACAGAAAATTTTATATAATTTTCACTTTTTATGCTATAATAATGTAGTCTCGGAAGATTCTAAGCACCGCCCCCAAAGCCACTACAAAAAAGGGCGACAGTATTCTTAGTATACTATACAAACGAGCAAATGCGCCCCTGGGTAGAACGCAAACTAAAGATTGTCGAAACGTAAGTTAAGAATGTTGACCTCTAAACCTATGCTATGCTATGGGTGCGTTCAAGTTGACCGTTCCCACGAAGAATTCGCAAAAGGTGATTTAGGACTCTTATGATTGTAACCGTTATGTAGATAGGGCCTGCGGTCTATAAAAGGCCTGAACCTTACTATAGCCTCAGCTATGTGGGTGAGTGTTCCGTGAATGCGTACGCCATTCGATCAAGCACATTATTGACGTTTGAAATTTTGTAATAGGTACCTACGAATAAAACAACCAGCCAGCATAAAATTTTACTAAAAAGGATATTCTGTTATCTAAATTAGCCAAAACCTAACAATTCAACCACTTTATATTCACCGATTTTTATGGTATGAGAGATTTTTAATATACATATCGATGATAAATTTTTGAGGATAATAATTTAAACTTACTAACTTTTTGTTGATTTTTTATAGTCAAATATGGAATGAACATTCTTATGAAATTCTTATGAATTCGTAGGGAATCATTGAGATTATCATACTTGAAGTGAATACGTGAAGTTAACCGTTATTATTACGTAAAAACGACAGCAGTCAAGTAAATTACTTTGATATAACGAAATTTACTGATAACGTTACTTTCATTTACAAAAATTCTGCAATTCCACTTTATCATAACTAAAATTTAAAATTCTCATTAGAAGTGTGACAAATCAGCCGACCTTGACTTTGCCGAAGTTGAGTTTAATTGTGAATCAGTTCGATACAAATCGTTTAGCACCATTGCATCGCCATATCAGATGAAGATTGAGTCAAAGGCGGTCACCGAGGCGAACACCCACATTCACAATTAGGCCGAGATTTAATCTTTTGCTTGGAAATCTAAAAGTCACGCAAATTACTTCTTCACGACTGTCATACCGCGCCAAATCTAATAAACGCAAGTATTCACCACCGTGATCTTCGTTTTTAGATCTTTGTACGGTATGCACTAAATATTATAGATATACAACATCGGACAATCTCTGTAGGTACGTTTTTGTTGTAAATTAAAATTGGCACTCATTATTTTTTTTTAAATCGATGCAAAAATTGCTTGTAAAAGGCTTCGAAAAAAGTTTTTAGAAGTTACTCATTCTAAATACAAATACTTACATATCTATCTATCTTCATTTAATACACGCAACTTTGACATTATTCATTCGTTCGTTCATTAATGAGTATGCAATACCATGGCGAGTAAAATTGCATATTAAGTTAATCAAAAACTTTTCAACAACACTACTTTATACTGGTTCAGAAAGTTAAACAAAGCAAACTAATTTCATGCGATTATCACTGTATCAGGCAGAAATTATTAAGGGGCAGAAAATTTATCGATTAACTAGAAACTAGTATAGGCTATTGACAGTACGGAATTATTCGTTGAGCTACGGGTTTCAGTAAATGACTCGTATCTATTCGTCTGTGTAAATAACACTGTAATTATTTAAATGGCTCTATCAATCAGTATAGGTGATATCGCATAACCGCCGCACCACGTACGACAGCTACATATGATTTTAATTGCTCGAAAGTTATGCGGAAAAGAATATAGCAATCATTAAATTTCGAAAAACAAATATGAAATAGTTAAGGAACAAGACTACAAATCATGCGGACAGGTACCGTCTTCGAAGAATTTAATTACCTTGTACCGTATTCATCATAATATTTTTTTACGTGACACAACATTAATTATTTCCTTATTTACCGGTTTTTTAAGTATTTAGATATTGCAGTTATTGCATGGAAGATTGAATTATCAGTCTGAACGATCTACAAGACCTTTTTACTAACAAATCGGCATGGAGATCGCTAGCGGTACGTATTCGCACTTGGCATTAACCTTGCTACAGTTGGCTTACATATTTGAAATAATGTCAGAATGAATACGTCCATTGGATGCAAATTGATAGCCACACCCGCGAGGCAACGGTGAACTTGAAATAGGGTCGCGGACGCCTCGGGTCATGAACCCGTCACTCAATTCTAAGTGTCCACCTTCTTCACGCTTTAAGAGGATAACAGACAGCTTAGCCTTACAACAAAGTACACATGACTGTGGCTAATATATAAAGCGCAGTATGCAGCTAAGCGGAATGGGCGCGGTCGGGAATGGTATGGGTGACCGGTAGGGGCAAAGCAGCCGCGTTTTCGCGCTTCAAAGAGCATATCAAAAGTGTTAGACTGCAGATAACATTCAACAGCGGACCAACACTTCACTAACTCCCCATGGAACAGTCTGTAGGAGTCCTTACTCCAGGCCTCCTTAAAGACAGATTAGTTTCCTGCGGTGGATTCATAGCATATATGCTATGCTATGCAAAAAAAAAATACACACAAAGGCAGCTTGTTTTTGCAAATTGGTTAAGTAAGTTGCAAAGTTGCTAAAAATATAAAGTTGTGGTCATCGAAATTCGTTTTGATTTTAAATTTTTTACTCGTAACCTGGACCTCATCGGAGTAGATAAACGGACCATTAAGCTGAACAATGAAAAAACTATGGCCGGGATTGATTTGGTTACTATCATGTCACTACACATAATAGCAATTGCTTCTAACTTCTTGATGGGAGTTGTCCCAGTCCCAGGGTTGTGGGCGGGATCTTATCTTAGTGAATTTTACCAAACCCCATATAATATCGACCACGTGTTTTGTATCACGGATAAAAATTTAATTACATTCCTCAAGAATATATAGTTGCCTGATATAACCATGTAATGTGAATTTTCCATATTTTTTTGTTGCAGCGATGCTACTGGGATCGGAGTGTATGGTGTCGGAGCAGTGTACCCTGAAAGTGGCATACAGTGCTTGTCTTGATGGAGTTTGTCGATGTACTGACGGACATTTGCAGTTCAGGAAACATACTTGCCTTTCTCGTAAGTAAATCACAGAAATTTAAGAAAATTGTTTCTAACAGTAATATTAAAATTTATTTACGAACTAGCAAAAATATCCCATGTTTGTTTAAAAATTTGGAACTTCATACAAATTCCGCGCTGTGCGATCCACAAAGACTTTTAATGCTTAAAAGACCTGGACACAGACGAATACAATACATCTATCTAATACCTATAAACGAGAAATTCTTGTATAAGTATAAAATATATAAAATTTAAATCTCGGAAACGGCTCCCACGATTTTCATGAAATTTTGTATACAGGGAGTTTTGGGGGCTATCAATCTAACTAGGTTACATTTTTATAAAACGTCGTTTTATCCGTGTTTTCAGGCAATGAAAAACTGCTACAATATCATTAGAATACGACGGTAAATTTCGTCACCATCGACTGTCGTGAATTCGAGTCTAATCCGATTATTACATATTTTTTTTCTTTTCATCAAATTCCTTTTTGAGATTAGACCAAGAAAATCAATTGCTTTTATCTGAGCAAAGCATTTTTATCGTAAATAAATTTACAGAAATACTACGTATAACGCAGTTACAAAGGTTATGTAGAGTCTCTATTTCTACGGAGAGGTACAAGATGAAATATTTAGGTGTAACTTGTAATTGTTGTAACTTTTGTGGTTGGCCAAGTGCAATAGCAACACCTGCATCTGCCGTTGGAAAGGTGCGATGGTAATACTGGTCACAGAGTACATTATATAACTGGTCAGCAACGCTTATATGCGACCACCATGAGTGAGGAGTGCAACCTTAAGACCTCAGGGAAGACAAGACTCTATCTTAGTGAACACTTAGCTAGAGAAAGGGAAGGTGCACGACAGCGTCGCCCATGCAGTCGTCGCCATCACCAGACACACTTGCTCCTGTGTCTACTATTCCGACGTCAAAGATGATGCTATTGGGAACTTCATACAGGCGGCTTTAAAAGCAACAACAGCGACGATCAATGACTACATCTTGGCAACTGCCATCAGCCATAGGGACATGACGGTCATTGACGAAACATTAAAACAACTCCCGGGACCACACGCCGGGACCTAATCGGACTAAACACTAACATCACTAACAATAACCATAACAAAATAGTTTAAAAAATACAAAAAAAATTACTAACACACTAAATTTTAAAAAATCTGGAGCAATTAATCGTGACATAAAAAAAAGAAAAATAAAGTAAAAATGCAAATAAAATATCTTGACGCAAATAAATTAAGTTTTTAACAAAAAAATAGAACCGACTTCAAACGGTAAAAAATAAAATTGTTCAGTACCTACTTCTTCTTGCTTATGGAAATGACTCTTAAAACTATTTCTGGAGTCGGGCCCTTAGTAAATGTCGTACCATTCGTTCTAAATTGGCACCGACAGTACAGACAGTGGGACAGTACCTACTTCTTCTTGCTTATGGTAATGACTGTTAAAACTATATTGGAGTCGGTGCCCATTCAGAACGAAAGGTACACTATATTTACTAAGACAGGACATTTCACTAAGGGCCCGACTTCAAAAATAGTTTTAAGAGTCATTACCATAAGCAAGAAGAAGTAGGTACTGAACAATTTTATTTTTTACCGTTTGAAGTCGGTTCTATTTTTTTGTTAAAAACTTAATTTATTTCACTCTTTTTAGTAATTTTAATAATTCTGTATGTATTAGCATAATTGGAAAAAAATTCACTTAACTTCTAAACTTTAAACAGATTTACCTTTTATAATCATGTTTATCTAATAGCCATCTAAAAGTCTGAAAGAAAACTACTATCAGTCCACCTGAACGTATAAATTAAAGAAAGAATTTGCTCTCAGCTCCTAACCGTTGAGGAGTTGTACCTTCAATCATCAGTTAAGCAACAGCAGGTGATAATTACCAGACATAAATATTTGTATTATGTTGAAAATATGCCTAAAAGAATGTGTGTGCCTATTACGTTTCAGTGTTTCCCTCGATTTCCCTAATATCACATCATCAGATTTTGACATGGTGACAGTTGGACCACCTCAGGAATGTAAGATTTCAAACAAAAAACCATTTATTGAAAGAATTTGCTCTCAACTCCTAACCGTCGTAGTACCTTCCATCATCAGTTCAGCAACATGATATGACGATAATTATACACAAATGTCTGTTTTGCTTTGTAAAAATATGAAAATCATTTGTTGTGCTTTAAAATTTGAATGTTCCCTTCGATTTCTCTGGGATCCCCTCATCAGACTTTGACTTGGTGACAGTTGGACCACCTGGGGAATGTAAGATTTCGAATAAAAAACTATTTATTGAAAGAATTTGCTCTCAACTCCTCACTGTCGCAGTACCTTCCATCATCAACTCAGCAACATGAGATGATGATTTCTATGCGTAAATATCTCTTATGCTTCAGAAACTATAAGAAAATCAATGTGTGTGCCTATAAAATTTGAGAGTTTCCCTCGATTTCCCTGGGATCCCATCATCAGATCCGGATTTGGTGACAATGGGACCACCTCGGGAGTATAAGCATACGAACAAAAAAAGAATTTTGAAAATCGGTCCACAAACGGCGGAGTAATCGGTGAACATATATAAAAAAAAAAAAAAATACATACAGCCGAATACAGTACCTCCTTCTTTTGGAAGTCGGTAAAAAAGGCACGGACGACAAGTCTGTGGAGTTTAACTATTGTAATAAAAAAAAAGACTATCTTGTTTCAATTTGTTAATAGATGTCCAAGGGCTGCACTGACTAGTGACCAAGTGCCCTAATATAAAAATATTAGCTAGTGGAATCGACCGTACCGGTATGGACTTTCGATTTCATTGCCATGGCTGACTAGCTATTCACGAATTGACCACGTCTTGTTGAGATCGGCGTTACGGCTAAAATTGATAAGCCACCATGTAATTCCATAAAGCGGCGAGGTGAAAATCCAGATCACCATCACGTAAACCATTAGATGGTCGACTTTACTATATATATACATATAAATGAATGTTTGTCATGTCCTTTATAGAATCGTAAACTATGCATTTAATCATGTCATGATCTTCAGCAAAGTGTTGTGCATGAGCCCATAAAGGTTTTGGAGTTGGTGTCTGTTTGTCTGTCTGTTCCGGCTAAACTCCGAAACGGCTGGACAAATTTTGACGGGACTTTCACTGGCAGGTAGCTGATGTTATAGTCCCTGTAGCTTTGGGATTAAGAATAAAGCTACGGTATCCTCTGCCTGATCGTAAGAGGTGACTAAAAGGGGGCTTCCAGGGTTGTGGTCGGTGTGAGTAGGAGCTCGATCCGCCCAGCCAGTACCTAGCCCCGGGAAGGACGGCGGTGTGAGCGTGGCCGCATGTCGCCGTAAGCATCGGAAGGTGCAGCACAGCACATCTGCTCTTCCTAAGATGGGCCCTGGGCGCCGCGCGTGGAGGACACCGGTGCGTTCCACTGGAGATCCCGGAGTCCTCCCCAAACGCAGAGGCAGGCCACCGACGAGGTTTTAGTGCGGTCAAATCCCACATAACCCGGTATCCTCTCCCAAGGTGCCGGGTACCTTTTGAAGATTTTCCCCCCGATACACAAAAAAGGTAGCTGATGTAATAAGTAGTAACTTAGGCTACTTTTATAAAGTCCAACGAAGTCGTGGGCCGCTTGTAAACTACAAAATATTGTTGCCACGCACATACATAGGTTCCTACTCATGCCAGTCGATCAGTCAGGTCACTTTTGTTTTCGATGATGCGTGAATGATGTGATAAGTCAAGTTGTAAAGACTAATAAAGGTTTTCCTTATGCTTAAAAATACACGAATTAAAATAAATAGGCCCATGGTAATAATCATAGTTTATAGTTAGTAAGCATAGTTTGTATCTCCTTATACAACCAATCATTATAGAGGCTCGAAACCCATTGTAAGCAGCAGGACGCTAAAACGCAAAAAAGAGATTGCAATCAGTAGTTAAAAAAGCTGAAATATATTGATTATGTACCTACGTAGAATTTGAGCCTGCATAAATCTATCGATTAAAAACGGCTAGTACACAAAAGGCTGTGACTAACATTGTTCGTTAAAGAGCTCTCAAAGCCCTCAGGATATCATAGAAACTAGCACACCGTGCACTATCTTACACCTCAAAAATATTTTTAGATGAATGTCGTGCAGAATTTGTTTTAATTTTTTTCTTGTCATCAGAAACAGTTAAAATAATTCTGTCTGAAGTTATGCCTATTCAATATATTTTTCTTTCAACCTTTGTTAATGTCTCATTGTCCATGAACATGATTCAACGAAACCATCATAATGATTAAGTACAATATTTAAATTCACAGTGAGAACCATGCACGTCACAATTCTTTTATAGTCAAAGGAGCGCACTGGATTTAAAACCAGAGGGCCCACTCTGAACGCATCCGTCCGTAAGTTCTAAAATTTTCGAAATCCTTTTTGGCATACTCAGATAGCTTTTTTCACTAATTAATAAGATAAGCGTTGTCATCATTGACGTTAAGCTACTGAATGAATAATATTGCTAGAATTTCTTCAGTCTTATCCAAAAATGAGGCCCGAAAATTCACTAAGTTTCGGATACGGGAGTGTAGAGTGGGCCCTCAGGTCCCGGGCGTGAGAGACCGCTAATCGGCTGTTACTGCTCCTTGACGTTGCAATGATATTGGTACTATTTTTACACTTTACACAAAATTGTTTACATACAAGTTACACCAAGTATTCTGATGTATTCCGTATTAGTATTCCGATGACTGGGATTTTTAAATTACACCATATAAAAAAGTATATATTTATGTGTCTTGTGTTTATGGACTCAATATATTACGCTATTATTTTCATTCAAGTTACATTCAGGAGATACCTACCTCTAGTCTAGGTGTATACCGTACCTACTAAATTAGTTGATTAAGTACGCACAAACAGTTACTTATGTTAGAATGCGTTTCCGCATTATTTTACAAAGTCATATCTGGGAAAAATAATATTATTGTTCTGTCGAGCCATGCCACTCTTGAGAAGTCATTCGTTAGTGGCATAACGAGAACGCAGCTTTATTGTGAGAATCGCACTGGTTTCTGACGACTCATTTCAATTGTCGACACTGTTATACACGTGCCATCATTAAGATAAAATTTTAAGTAACAATAGAAGATTATCATTATTATAATAATATTTGTGAATGCATATTTGACCCTAAAAAAGTGCAGTATAAAAAATTAACACTTTGTATACCTAACTAAGTAAAGAGAGTCAAATGGTCACGGAACGCTGTTTCTTGTTTCTCATAGTTTCGTGTATTGTAGATGTTATAAAATTGTACAGTAGTATTTATTACTACTGTACAAACAATAGTAGTATTAATAGTACTGCCGGGATCCGAAGTTGAATATTTATTTATAGAAGTCCTTTTCTCTCACACAAGGAGCAGCGTGGTGGAGTAAGCTCCAGGCCTCCCCAATAATGGGGAGAGACCCGTGCCCAGCAGTGGGACGCAAAAAGGGTTGCAACCAAATTTTATATGCTAATTAATCATAGCTGTAGAGTAGAAATAGACGTAATTCCATCAGGGTTCCTAATATATTTACATGATAGAAGAAAACCTGAATGAAATCACGAAATCACGCCTTCAATTTATACACACTATGACTAATACCGACTACATATTCACAACTAGGTAGGTACTACTAGTACTATGAAAGGAATAGAGAACTTTCTCACATATTAATTGTAGGCAAACAAGCAAGGTAATAAATAAACGTAGTCGTGATTATCTAAATTAAGAACGACTTACGCTGCGAATACAATTTACGTATCGTGATTTACTCTACGAGATTTGCATATAATAAGCAATCGAATTATCATTTCTATTTGTACATTCACAACACTAAATCGACGTGTCGTTATTATGTATTATTTCGCTTAGTTATGTGGAAGAATGCAGCATTTTATGAGACTACTTAGTAGGAATGCAATATGCACTTTTACAGTTGATAGGTAATTCTAAGTAGATTTACCTCAATCTGTGGAAACAAGAGTTCTTTTAGTACCGTATTTTTGTGAATTTATAGTATAGTACATAGAATTTCTCTTCTTCACCTGACTTTGTATAGATACGTAAATTGAAATAATAAAACCAAGAGAAAACACGTAAAACGGTGACATACAAATTGCAACATTGTATTTGTTTGCGTTGAACCCATAATCTCAGATATGGAGTTGATTATTGGAGCGTGCAATGGCAGGCCGTATGGTCAGTGTCAAGAAAATTACTAGCCACTACACTTGCACGACTTAATATAATATGCCGACCGACATGCTAACAGGACTTATTGTAACTAATTTATTGTAAATTAAATCTTATAACTATATTTTGCCGCCTGGTAAAACCCATCGGTTAAGACCTAACTCTCTAAGGTGTTCGGATTCAAATCTCGGCGCGTATTAATAACTTGATCTATGGTAATTGACAACATGATAACATGTGTCATATAAATTACGATATTTTTCTTCATATTTGGAGATAAGATTTACATGTGCCTAGCAATGGGATAATAAAAGGGTTGTTGTTGATGATGATTAATGATTTCAGCCGCCCCGCCCAGTCATGTTTGCTACAGCAATGAACACTGTCGTCTATGGGACAAGGAAACACACTGCGAGTTCGTCATACCCAATCTCTTTGGGCGATGTGCCTGTAATTCATTCTTTCGACAAAGTGGAGACAAGTGCATTCCTCAAAAACCTACTTACGCCACCGAAGCTGTAATTGCTGAACAAGAAGCTATTGTTGTTAATTCCTCAGGCGGCTCTACAGTTGGACAGGTCACAATATCTCATTCAATTCCTAAGCTTCCCAATAATATAAATCCAGAGCCAGAAAATCCGTCTGCTCCACCCAACGTATTTGTAGATGCGGATGATATACAACCCAGCAAGCTACCTTTGTACACCAGTAAAAACGATGTTCTTAGTACACAAGAGGATAGTCCATTAATGCAAACTATGCTAAAACAACCTACGAGTGAACCAACTAAAAGGCTGCCAGTGTCTAACAGGAAAGATGGCGAACCGAACGAATTGATAAGGGTCGATGAAATGACGGCTAGTTTACACGCTAACGACCAGCCAATTTACCGAGTCGTAACTCAACCAACCGTTGAGAAGAAATTGAACAAGAAAGGTGGTTCGAGTAAGGAACAAGGAAGTAAAACTCATAAAAATGGTCATCAAAAGAAATCATCATTAAAAGGTAAGTTTTGGTCTAAAAGTATTAGATAAACGTAATTTCTGAAATGATGTGATTTTTACTATATTGCTCTGTTTCAGATAAGCATAGAAATCGTGCCGATGCAGTACCAGCGTTAGATCTCGGGCCAGTGTCGCTTGGAATGCCTTGCTTCACAGACAATCAATGTCATATGGTGGATCCTCACACCCGATGTGTTAACAAGCGCTGTGATTGTGCGTACCGGACTAACTCGACTTCAGCTTGCTCCGCACGCAACCGAGGATGTTTACCGGGGACTTTTCAAGTAAGTTATCTTTGTAACAGTTTTGTTGTTACTACTCCTTTACTGTCTTTCATCTGGATAAAGATCTCTCATTATAATTTGGAGGACCTTCTCCTTCTTTTTGAGCTCCAATGTAGATTGGTGAAAACAGGAGTTAATGAGCAACCTTGCCAAATTAAATTAAAACGGCTTTACGGCTTCTGAAAAGATTTAAAAGACAGCAGATATGTATGGGTAATAGTCAGGAACGAAGGCCTTTACCTTCATTAAATTATTTGTCACCAACGAAGATGGATAGTTGTTCGCAGTTACGTCAAACGTGTACGATCTACGAGTCTCAAAAATGAACTTTTATCTTTTATATTAAGAAACTCATTGGCATATTACCCTACATCTGGCGTATAAACATGATTGGAAGTCATCGTCCCCTAATTTTAATGTTATTCAATTGGCTGTTATTCAATTGCTTCAGTGCCGGTCAACGGGAGCGTGCATCAGTTGGTACTTCGTTTGTGATGGCCGCAAGGATTGTCCGGATGGGTCGGATGAAAAATGCCTAGGTATCGGTAAAGGTTGGTAACTATTTGCACCTTTTCCTTTCTTTGCACAAGTTCACACTAATCAATAGAAAAGTCTTTTTTCTTACGGCTTTGGGTCACCTCTTCCTGGAATAACCTAATGATTACATTTTGTACCCTCTTAACTCTTAGAACGATTAGACCATAAATTAGTTCGTTTTTTTAACTTTTGCTGGCAATTATCGAGCGCGGTCTGTTATTTGCTTCTGTGGCATACTTTTTATAAAAGTGCTTCCTTGTGTACCTTTTTTATCAGCACTTTTTTGTGTGTTTAAATTGATATCAGTTCCTAATGACATATGGCTACAGCAATCAAATAACATTATTATTTTTTTAAATCGTTTAAAAGGATTTTTGTTTAGACTTTCATTTGTTTTCGGGACGTCATCTCGAGATTCCTCGTTTTCAGATGGCACTGGAGAACGTTGTCCCATGCACTCGTTTCGGTGTGGTGGCCCGGGGTCCCGCTGCGTATCGCGCGCTGCCCGCTGTGATGGTACACCTCAGTGTCCTGGTGGAGAAGATGAGAGAAACTGCCGGGCTACACGAAGAAAAGGGTGAGTGCTATTGTTATTAGATAAGGCAATGGAGAACAAAGTTCCAAAAGAATCCCATGTTCTCAAGTTGAGATCCTATCTAAGAGTATCCTGTTGGAGAACTGAAAATATAAGTTACAGTATGAAAATTTCACTAGAAAATTATTTATCTTTAGGAAGTTAATTTTGCTGCCAAAGTCTTGGTTATGGGAGATTGGCATAAGAAGTTTCAGTTAACTCAGAGAAAAAATGATAAAAATGAGGTTCTTAGTAAGACATGCTACCTACAGATGTACGTATGATTTACCATATGTATGATGTACTCTAAAGATGTGTAGGTGTTCGGAACAAAATAATTTTAGTAAAGAGGAGAAATCGAAAAATTCTAACCAGCCTATTGTAGCTGGCTAAAAATGGAAGTCATAGAAATGATTTTAAAAACTTTGTTTGATTAATTACCTTAATGACTCATCAAGGTAATTTTTTTTCATTTCAAATCTTGACGAATGCCAAGTACTAATACGAATGTGTAGTTTTCAGATATAGCTTAGCAGTAGTCACATAGCTGACGTAGCCGTACCTAAATGAGAAAACCGTGACCATTCATCGTAAAGTCTATTGCTAAACAAAAATCATTGCTCTTTCCTAAATTACAATCAGTACACCAAACTTCCGTGGCGCACCACTAGGACATACGATACGTTAGAGAAATTCCGAGGAGTTAAATCAACTCGAATAGGGACAGGACAGGTTCCGCAACAGATTAACGATAAGCGCAGCGGGAATAAATGGCACCTGTCTCGTGTCCAAGTTCACTATTAGCCTGCATGCGGTGTATAGGCGCGTAAACTTTGCCCAAGTGCTGAAATCTACTTTTAATATACTATACATATGAGTAGCTAGATTATGTTGTGAATAGGTACAGCTTTACAAGTCGCTAGTAATGATGACCAAAATAGTTTAACATAATAGTCACAATTGATAGATAAGTAATAGAACTTTCAAGGGATGATTGAGAAAGTACCATTTCTACTATTACTATAACGCTAAGGGCCTATTTCACCACCTTCAAGTAAAGTGACAAGTACGCTAATTGTTGGTTAAAGTTACCCGTAACTTCAATTTCAATTTCACGATGTTCGAGTAGCACTAACAGTCAACAGTTATTAACATGATAATTTATTACCCACATACATCAACCTGGACTCGGAGCATGCATCTATTGGTGCGCTATGTACGTAGCAATTGGCACTGACGGATATCGTTAAAGCTTACGAGGAGCGTGGTTGTCTAACAGTATTTAAAACGAGTTTTTCCACGGTTTTCCAGCTGTCCCCGACACACATTCCGGTGCGGGTCAGGCGAGTGCTTGCCCGACTACGAGTTCTGCAATGCTATCATTACTTGCAAGGATGCGTCCGACGAGCCCCCTCATCTCTGCAATGAACAGTCAAGGTGGGTTAATAAATTATTGTAAAGTGCGTAGCGGGTATTCTGTTACTAATACATTATCTACACCTTCTAGCCCCTGTATAGTTGTTCTAGCCCACATTATATTACATATTTGTAATATGACTGCCAATTTTTAAGAGTTTTCTTTTAACATCGGTAATTTTTTGTTTATTTTGTGATTTTTAGTGATTTTGAAGGACACTAAGTAATCTGTAACGTGCTGCTCATATAAGACAGCGTCGTTTAAATGAACAGTTAAAAATTCTGCCACAGATCGCATCCTTACTGTATAATCATATCATATTCAACTACGACAATTACTTTGCTGTAACGACGTTACTGTAGCTGACTCAAATATCCGGATAGCCTATAAAAGATTTGGTCAAGTATCATTAAATTGCTCCTAAGAATTAAAGAGTTCCGTTATTTTGTCATGGATCTCATGCTCAGAATTTAACCAAACTCTTACCAAACTACCCTTGAAATACATCCTTTCCAATAAAAAAGAAACGTCAAAATCGGTTGGTGTGATACTGAGTTATTCGTCCATTTATCGCGCAGCTACGTAATACGAATTAAAGTATTTAATGGTTTTCTCATGGATGCCATTGTCAGAACTGGACCAAATTGGACCACACTGGAAATAAAAAAAAGAATCATCAAAATCTGTTCAGCCAGTCGAAATTTCTGAGGTAACAAACATTAAAAAAATACAGTCAAATTGATAACCTCCTCCTTTTTTGATTGATGTCGGTTTAAATTAAGCATATTAGTGATTTTGGTGAATACCCATTAAAAAAAATTGTTCATAAAAATGTATGAACTAGAAACTTATATAAGATATTACTACGATATCAAAGCTATTGTTTCGTTCTGACCTAATAATGTTTGCTTAAAGGAGCAAGCCAAACTCTCATTTTTTTGTGAAATTAACATTACCACTTTGTTTATTCAAGTGCCCTGGCGTGAATCTAGTTTATAATCTAAACGCATTTCATGTTCATTACATGCGCTAATAAAATATCATTCTATAAGCTGGCGTAGTTTCCTGTTAATTAAATTTCTAGTGTGATTTGTAATGTCATCGGTGATCTACATCAGTTTTATTTATAGAGAGTCACGGTAAGCATTGAGGGTGAGAAAAAATAATAAAAAGCACAGTCTTAATAAGCTTAAGTTTACGAGATATAAATGGATAATTCTCACGTTCCAATAAGATTAGAACATTACATAGTATGTGGCATCGTTATGAAGATGCATATGCAATTTGACCTCCTAAAACTCATAAAGAAGGTAGTATTGTTAACGGTATTGTTGAAATTTGTCCCATGCACGCCATATTAAGGCAAACAATCGTCAACTTAGATATGCGTGTCCGTATTCAAACAATAACGGTCTCGATTCCAAACCGAACTACCAAATAAAATTGGAACTGTAAAACACCAAAACAGAAAGTGGTACGTACCGAAGCATAATAAAAACAGGGTCTCAAACACTTTTTTTAAAATATGGAGGAACTTATATTTTCTGCGCCGAAATAGATTCGTTAGATTTATTGCATTATTTTAGTTTTTTATTATCTTTCGCATGATACCTAGTATTGAACCAAATCGTTTTGGAGCAGATGTTGAATACTGACTGTCTCGGTTAACCCAGAAATCGTTTAGTGAACGGTTTTTGCATGCACCAGAGCATTATTAAAATTTGTATTTACCATGCCAATGGCTTAGAGTTGTAGGAATGTAGTGGCAACATCTTGGTTTAGAGTATTTTTAGCAAGGCATGAGTCCTAATCAGAATGATGGTATTAATTAAAAAAAAGAAAATTGTGTATGGTTGCTTGATACGCCCAGCCAGCAGCCCCGGGAAGGACGGCGGTATGTGCGTGGCCGCGTGCCGCCGTAAGCATCGGAAGGTGAAGTAGAGCACATCTGCTCTCCCGAAGATGGACCCATCCTGGGCGCCGCGCATGGAGGACACCGGTGCAGAGGCAGGCCACCGAGGGGCTTTTAGTGCGGTCAAATCCAACATAACCCGGTATCCTCTCCTAAGTTGCCGGGTACCTTTTGAAGGCCCCCCCCCCCCCCGATATAAAAAATGGTGTGATTGCTGATTGCTGCTCTTAGAAATGATAGTGAAAATATTATTTTGAGACTATCACGACCTATACCGTGGCGCAATGGATACCATGCCGGACTACCGATTGGAGGGGGTTCGAATCTGGCAAAGCAGATATTTAAATGATGCAGTTTAATGTCAGTATCTCAATCTAGGTGTACCCGTTGTGGGTACAATGGGAATTCATTAATTTATCTAATATATAAAATTCTCGTGTCACAGTTTTCGTTGCCATACTCCTCCGAAACGGCTTGACCGATTCTCATGAAAATTTGTGAGCATATTGAGTAGGTCTGAGAATCGACCAACATCTATTTTTCACCCCCCCCCCCCCCCCAAACTGATAAAGGTGGCCCAACCCGAACATTTAAGGGCGGTACGGAGTTCGCGGGCACAGCTAGTTTATTTATAAAGACTTTGTTGTAACTTCGTTATAACATAGTCATCGATTAGAGACTGTACACACATTAAATAAAGTTTGAGATCACTAGCAAAAGATGATTTTTAAAATATTTAGCTTTTTAAAAGAATGTTGCTTATTATGTAACATCTTTTTATAAAAAGATACACTTGGTGAAATAAAAAAATTAAATTATTTTTTATTAACTAAAATTGAATTTAAAAGTCCTACCTAGTGCAATTTTGACTAATAAATAATTGAAAGAAAAAGAGGATTTTACTAAATATTATCAACATTCAACATTTATTATTAAATTGTTTTTATTTAGTAATAAGATATATTCTCCCCTGGCTCGAACACATGCGGCATTACTTAATGGCATGTTGAGAATTAAGTTATCCAGCATTTCTTGCGGTAACCTGTCCCATTCTTGAATAACTGCTTTCCTGATCTCTGGCACTGTCTGGGGAGGTGGCTGACGGTTCCAAACAGCCTTGTTTCTGTATTCACATTGGTTTCAGTATAAATTATACTTGTAAAAAATACACAATAGGTAATTAAATTTATGGACACCTTTATGAAGCAACCTTGAATGACTAATTAATTTTCGAACATAAAGCAATGGTCAGATATTAAATTAAATAAATTTAATTAAGCTGTTAAAATTCCGATAATTAACATAGACGTACACTTTTTGAGTTAAACCTATTGTTATCATGCTATAGGAAATTTAACATTAATAAACCTACTACGTGACCGGTTTCTACCAGATATAATAATAGGAACGACGAAAAGACGCAATGAATTTTTATAACTTTATTAGGTAATACATACAATTACAATACATTTCTTTAAAAAAAATCATCTACCTTCTACCTAAACTTACCTCGCAACATTTCTGTGACTGTTCAGATGGCGAGCGGCAGACTTCTGTCCGCTGCGATGCGGCAACGGGCGCTGCCGCAGCACGGCGGTGGCGTGCTCCGGCCGCGACGGCTGCGGCGACAACAGCGACGAGATCGCCTGCTCTGTTTGTAGTAAGTTCTACACGCTGGAGGCTCGGCACGGGTGGTAGCGACTCGTGGTACCAACCGTGGTCATACGCCACATCATCTATAAGAGACATCTTGGGCTAGGTCGCCAGGAATTTTGTACCTTCACGTCTGGCTTATGAGTAAAAGTGGTTTTCTGTAATAAGGATATACCTACTCTTGTTCTGGTGAACAACAAATCTGTTGGATTTTACAAAAGTGCAAAAATTATAACTTATTAAAGGCTTTGAAGGACCTAACCTTCTTATGTCCGCTATGTCCACCAATCCCCACTTGGCCAGCTTGGTGGACTATGGCGTCCATAAAATCACTCTCACTTATGAGGAGACCTGTGCCCAGCAATGAGACATAAAAGTTGAAAAAAACCTTCTCATATGGCTGCAACCCTTTTTTGCGTCCCACTGCTGGGCACGGGTCTTTCCCCATTAATGGGGAGTCCTGTAGCTTACTCCACCACGCTGCTCCAATGCGCTGTTGGATGTTTTCAAACCACCCATAAGGCCTCCGACAAAGTTTAACAACTGTTATCTGTCGCTATCTCGCTATGCGCGAAGCCAACCCATACCGAATGTTTCTAAAATATCAGTGGGGTTCAGGAAGGGATTTGATCAGCGTAATATTTTTGATGGATGGAAAAATATTTTTGACGACCCGCGTGGCGTAATGATCACCATGCCGGACTGCCGATCAAGGGTCCTGGGTTCGATTCCCTGCGATTCAGAAATTTGAATGAGTTTAAATTTCTGTTCTCGGTCTGGGTGTTTGTGTTTCTGTCTTTGTGTGTGTCAAGCAAGCAAGAATAAAGCTTGCTTGAGCTTGAGTGTAGATGTCCATGGGTTCCAGCGACGTCTTGACACTACGTGGTCTACATGCTTGCTTGCTATGGTGGATGTACTTGACTTAAAAAAATACCATTGACTAATCATACTGATTAAAGTAATTGTTGCATTTGTTTATTTCAGAATGTCCCGCACCGCCACCATCTTCTTGAAGAGGAACTAACAAAAGTTTTCTAGCTAAATTGCGACCCAAGGATGGATCTCAAAGTTAAGTAACATATCGAGCACAATGTTATGAAGAGGCTTTATTTTTAAGGATTGTTAGATGACTTGTTTCAAAGTCTGGTCTCTAAGGATATAAAATCGGGTCAAAAGAGATTTTCAGTGTAAAATATTTTACACTTACTTACATAATAAATATTATTGTTAGTTTACACAGTTGACAGACAAACATTCTTCTCGAATCACATGCACATACATACCTACCTAAATGTTATCTCTTTCACGTGATAAGAATTAGAGAACACCAACAGTGTTACATAATTATTGATGAAGCTAAACAAATCTTCATAGGTATCGTTTGAGTTTGATTTTAATTACCACCTACATGAGAAAGAAATAACTAGGATACATAGTATAATTTTCATGTATTTAACCTGGCAAGCGCAAGGTAGCTTAGGTATTGATGCGTTTGCGCTACGCTCATATTTTTTGACATCTTTTTTGTCAAGCACAATAATTTTAAGGGCACCTTGTTCCGAAGATTTGGCATTTCACTCACTCACCCAGTAGACTTGTATCTGCGTTTCGCGGGAGCCGACTGGATATGAACTCCGGAAACCTTATTCGGCGGGCGAGAACGCCACAGAATAACATTATCAAATCCACCTCAGCGAAATGTACTACAAAAATGATTTATCTAAATATTGGTGTAAAAGTAATGTTAATAAGTTTATTATTTTAGACACAGTATTGAAAATATTTTAAAAAAGAGGCAACTTTGGATTTCTTCTAAAGAGGGAAGTTCGTCTGATTGTGTAACTGTAAGCGAATTGTACTCTGTAAGATCCTCAACTGAAACATATATTTTTTTCAGAATTTCACTTCAATTTTTGACTGATTCATATTGATTTTAAGAACAGCATTTGCGGTACAAGTGGCCCTTAAACTCACAGAGTCTTAACTTCAAAATTAAACTCTTCTTTATAAATAACAAGTGGTGGTAGCAATTGTATAGATCAAAAGAAAAAAAACTCAAAATATTCAAGCAAATTTTACCACATCTTTTTGCTAAAACCTTCTTTTATTAGCATTAAGAGGCCGCATAAGAAATTTTGCAGATTTCGCTGATTTAGCTGATTTTACATATGAGATTTTGCAGTTAAAATACAGTACCTATTTCTATAAGTTGTATTGTACAATATGACTGATCATTTCAATAATAAACTATTATAATTAGTTTTTTCATTTTTATTACGTTGTTTTGCTTAAAAGACCGGAAGACGGGGACAGTTTTGTGAAGTTTACTGTAATATGTATAGAATATTAGATACATACTTCCGGATCTAAATGGACGGAAAAAAATGGTATGTGTTGCTGTAAAAATTGCAAATACAGTAAATTAATCACTTTTTGCCGCTCATATACAAATTATATACAATTAGTAAAAAAAAACATTGAACTTAGTCAATTTCGACAGAAAATGGGCCAGAAACTGCATCTGATTTCGGCAAATTAGAATAATCTTTCATAAAATTTATTAGACACAAATTTATACACTTCAGTTCATAATCTATCCGTTTCCTGAAAAAAAAAACAAATTATAATTATATAATTTCATGACAAAAACAAAAAAGTGGCTAATGTATTACAGGCGCGGTCGCAGCCTTCAATTTGGGGGGGGGGGGTCACTAAGAAATTTGGGGGAAGAGGTGTTCCAAATTGGCTTGTTTCGCCTTCCGTCTATGCATGACTGATGGATTTTGGTGGGGGTCATGTCCCCTGTGACCCCCCACCTGGGACCGCGCCTGATGTATTAGATTATTATTGAAATGATCAGTTATACCTATTGTGTAATATGGAACTTATAGAAATACTGGATTTCAACTGCAAAGTCTCATGTGTTAAATCAGGTTACACACACAGGTAACGTATCGTATGTTACCGTATGTTTACTTTAAAATTCTTGGATCAATAAGAATGAATTGGATTGTCTTTATCGGGTTTAGGCTACATGACAACTATCTAAATGTCTCAAAAATGGTTTATCTTTTAACTTTAAAAACCGTATAGGTGCCCTTATAAACCTTTATGGTACATAATATAGCATAAGCATTCCATAGTTTAATGAATGTAAATACGTAATATTGACCTTAACCACAAACTGACTTTATTTTTAGTGTTTTATGTAAACCACACATCCGATAAGACTGAGGAGTGACACTGGACACTGTTAAATAGAGTTACATTTTGGGAGCGTTTTCATTATGCAAAAATAAATTAGAGTTATTCACTCTAGATACAAGAGATAGAAGAGATACAATCGCCCGGGGAAATCATTTTAACAAAATTTGACAGCCTCATGCCATTTTGTCGGCTTCGCGAAATACGTATAAGCACAGTTTTGTTGAAAATAATTAATTATTACTTTGACATTTTTTTCAACCTTTTTTATGTCCCACTACTGAACACAAGTCTCCTCTCACAAGTGAGAGGGATTTAGTTATTACTTTAACATGAAAAATGGAAAAAAATGAATAATGATTTATCGATAAAAACACATTTACATACAGCATAACATAATTCTACCGATTTTCGTTTTAGCGTGTTGCTGTAACCTTTTTGTATTGTGTGGTTGGTATCTCACAGTCACAGGCACAGCGCAACAGCAGACAACGATAAGTTTTTTAAATAAAAATATTTTTATTATTACAATTTTTCATATTTTACTCAGAACTTAGGTTTATAATGAGGACGCACCTTAAGTTTTGTAGAATAACAGTGTACATACGGATTTATATAAGGATATTGACATTTTAGTAAACTAAGTCAATTATTATAATTTATTATTTTGTTTTTAAACGTACATTAAGTATTTTGTATATGCCCTTATCCAGACAAATTGGAAGGGTTTAGTATTATAGCACTGATGATATTTTAGAATGATCTACATTTTGTGAAAATACACAGTACCTATGTCTTGCAAACAAAATTCATGTAATTACTTATATCTTTTAAAATGTTAGACTTATTCATTTATCATTTTTGAAGGAGTAATAAGAAGTCAGTTTCTTTATTTTATTGATGGAAATACAATTAACTATATTCACTTTAAGTTTAGCGTGAGAATCGTGCCCGAAGCTGTAAAGGATAATAATCGCTCAAGTAACTAATGTGTGAATTTCAAGTAATCATAACACTACTTATTGAAAAACAAGTATAAATTGAATAAAAGTATTAAACGTAAATCAGTTTAATTATAAAAAACCAATTGCCCTCATCCATCAGCATCAGCCTTCATTATGAAAGTAAGCATAATATGTCACATGTATAAAAACGAAGTTTAAGTTTTTATGGTTTAAGATCTTTATTATTCCTTCTTAAACAATTCACTTACAAAGGAAACAGTTTTACAACATAAATTAATTTTAACATAAATTGTCGTTGCCGAATTTATTGTTGTACTGTCAATATCTTCGCGCGCAATTTCCAAGTCTTTTAATCTTTAGCTAAGATATCAATAAGAACAGTAGAATAAAAAGAAAATTAAGTAGTTAATTTAACTTAAGAATTGTAAGATTTACGAGAGTAACTTATTGTAAAATAGTGTGTCTTTGTGTGTGAATGTGATAAAATATATTTATATATTACTTATTTAGATATTGTTTCATTTCGTTTCCCATACGTCTCACATAATTTGTCACCCAACTGTGTGTCGAAAAATAATCAAAAACTGTAAGTAATAACATTTAGTACCTAATACTCCCAACAATGCCAACAAACCTCGTATACTTAGTTCGCTACGCTCTGCTGACCATTACGGATTATGCACTCATCCTGCACTTTATCAACTACAAAAAGAATCGCTACATACTTATTTAATTTTAAAGACTATTTTGAGTTCTGACACACCTAGAGATTGTGTAAGCCGAACTTAGAATTATTGGTCATATGAATCAACGATATCCAAGCGAGGCCGAGTGTAGTCAAACTGGAATACGTATCTCCAATCTTGCCGAAGAGTAAAAATAAGGTGCATTTCACCATCTATTATCTACAGAAGTAGGTTGGATTGAGGTGGACCACCAATATGAGTTAGAGGTTTGAAAAATAGAGTACTTACAGCAGGTTCTCAGACGTACAGAAAAACTACATAAAATTTCATAAAAATCTGTCATGCCGTTTTGGAGGAGAACGAGACCTTCAAATATATATAAGATTGTTGTCCACATAGCCCTCTGGTAGAAGTATGGTGTTCGTGACCAAGCCGCACTTACCCAGTGTGGTGGACTATGGCCTAAAACCCTCTCACTTCCGAGAGGACCTGTGCCCAGAGGGCCCACTCTCTAAGCATCCGTCCGTAAGTTCTAACATTTTCGGAATCATTTTTAGCATACTCAGATCGCTTCTTTTTCATGAATTAATAAGATAAGCGTTGTCATTGATGGCATTAAGCTATTGAATGAATAAT
Source organism: Pyrgus malvae (assembly GCA_911387765.1). NCBI lineage: Eukaryota > Metazoa > Arthropoda > Insecta > Lepidoptera > Hesperiidae > Pyrgus > Pyrgus malvae. Next base: position 10,634,591 of record OU426955.1, read on the forward strand.
ATTGCTAGAATTTCTTCAATCTAATCCAAAAATAAATTCACTTAGTTTCGCTTTCGGATACGGGCGTACAGAGTGGGCCCTCAGCTGTGGGACTTGCGTAATTAATCTGTTGCACTAAATACCTAGTGCGAACGGAACAACTTGATGTTTCAACATCTTGATTGTTAGAAATGTAGTTTGGGATTTAGTAGGAATAGTAGTTTCACCTCTTGGATAAACTATTATACCAGGTTGTGCCAAAAAGTGCGAGATTTTTATTTCATATAGAATCCCGTAGCCAAGTTAATTTTCCACGGAAATATTGCTATTGTAATGCCATCTAGAATTTATCTTGTTAACTCCTCCCTCGTTAATACACAATCCTGTCGAAAGATGGCGCTATTACGCTATTTACGATGTAAAGACAGAGAGCTTTGGAGATGTAGAGGTTTGTAGATTTTATAGAGTTCCGGTAAACTAGTATATTTTATGTTTTTAAATAATGTTCATAATAACTATGGAGACTTGGGAAATGGTCCTAAAATGAAGAATTAAGGTAGTAAACTGAAAAGGTTAAACGTTAAGTTTTCTTTCATACCCTGTAACTAGTGTTGCCAGGGCTAATTTAACACCAGGACCGCATACACAAGGTAGATTTATGGCATCTACCGGCACCTGAGATTATAGACCGGAGCAAACAGAAAATCTCTCCATGTCAAGCTAAAGTTAGTTTTAATTTGAATTACTGCTATGCTTTGCTCAATTTTCTATTAAATACTTATGTATGTAATGATTTAAAGGGGTATTTTGCGTCCCGATCCGGCAAAAACCGGAACACGTCCTTAAACCACTGAAAATCAGGACGTCCCACGCGAATTCGAAGATCTGGCAACGCTAATCAACACTTTTAAAAAGTAAGTAGGAGTTTTGGCGGGAAGTCGAAAAAGACATATTGTGCTCTTGTTTTATTTTCATTTTCTTTGTGTATTTTTGAGTTATATCGGATAAAGTTGATGGCATTTTGTTTGATATAGGTTAATTACAGTGCACGAGTGTTTGTGAAATAGAATAACAGTGCTAAAATAGGTTTTTTTCTGCTTGCCTCCAAAATTCCGACGGACACGTTCTATTAAAGTAGCCATCGCTTTACTTGAATGTTGGACTGACTAGACTGACTGATTACTGACGACTTACTTACTGACCTTGTTTTTACTTCGTCCAGTTTCATTGAAACTGGCAAAAAATTGATGCAAAAATTATACTTGACGCTGGCAGTATGCACAGAGTTTGCGATGCCATAATTGAAAAAAAAAAGAAGTAAGTAAGAAACAAAGGAAACGCAGAAGTTCTAGCGGGCGGGAAGTCGAAAAACACGCATTGCTCTTGTTTTATTTTCATTTTCTTGGTGTATTTTTGAGTAATATCGAATAAAGTTGATGGCGTTTTGTCCGATATAGGTTAATTACAATGCACGATTTGAGTGTTGTGAAAAATAATAACAATGCGTTAATATGCTTTTTCAACTTGCTTCCAAAACAAAGTAAAGTAGCCATCGCTTTACTTGAACATCTGACTGACTTGACTAACTGATTACTGACAACTTACCTACTGATTTTTTCTATGACTACTGAGTGATTCAACTTTGCTACTTCGCCACCGTATCGCAATTACTTTATCTAGTTGCGAACTAGATCGCTATGTTATCGTAAACATATCATTGTGACATCGCAACTAGGTATATCGATGTGACATCTCAACTACATTGGTACGGTATTGTAACTGCATGGACGCAACTACAGCTTACCGATATCGCATCTGCATTTAGTATCAGTATATAACTACAATTTTTCTAGCTACTTCCAACATAATCGAAGCCTATTTTTTCCTTTATTTTTTTATTTTCATCTTTCTTACTTGCACTTTCGTGCCATAACTACCTATATCGCTACGATATCGCGAAGAATGTTAACACCAGGAAGACACCACTCAAAGCATTTTGATATCTCCAGAATCTATTTCATGACTAGGGAGGTCCTTGTTACTACTAGTGGTGACCAATACGTGATTCGGGTGGTCTTTATCTAATAAATGGTCTGTAACACCCTGAAATGAAAGATGAAACAGAAGTTAATGATACATATTAATATATATAAATTACGTGTCACTTTCTTTGTCCGCGATGGACTCCTAAACTACTTAACCGATTTTAATAAAATTTGCACACCGTGTGCAGTTTGATCCAACTTGAAAGATAGGACAGCTTACATCTCAATTTACTGTCGCAATATTAATTTATTTCTGGTACTTGAAGGCAGGACAACGTCTGCTGGGTTCGCTAGTCAAATATATTTTAAATATCGTTTCCCCGAGAAATTATGTAATAGAACCACTTTTAAAAAACCGCTTGAGTTATTGCGTAAATAAGCAATATGAGCTATGATATTACATTGTGTTTTTAGAAGACAACAGTACCTTAAGATAAGTCTAGCCTTTTCAATCAGAGTCATAGCGCAGGCGCCATAATCCACCACAAAAACTATAATGGCGTCGCAATGCCCAGCAACCAACACTGGATTTCACCCCAGTAAAACATAAAGGATACAAAATTGTGTGATATAATATTGTGCACTACGACTAACAAATATGGGTAAGTTTATGTGTTGTGTTTTTAATCTAAAAGTGGGGATTTTCTTAAAATCCAATCAAAATAAATTAATATACTGTTTTTACGTAATGAATAGATAGATACCTTTATGACTTCCCGTGTTGTAAGCAGATTTTCGCGCGTTTTCAAGTTAATCGAGTTTTCCACAGTAAAATGCAGATTGTATCACAAATTAAAGTTTTGTTTATTAAACAATAAAATTCACATTCATAAACAAAAAATATTAAAACGAACAAATTTTTGCATATTTGCCCCATCATGAAAAAGCTAAAAAAGTAAATGTAGATACTAAGTAACGGACTGATAACAGTATGACCTAAATAGTATTAATTACGTACATATTGGTACATAGCTTAAATAAGTACATTTAAAAACAAAACGTTGTTCAACATAATATTATTATGCGTTTATTATTGCGTACAATCAAATTTTGTATTAAATATTGGGTTAAAAAATATGCTTATGACATCTTCGTTTAAGAATGTCTCACAATTGGGAATATTTTTTTATAGTATCCAATCGATCTTATTTGGCGTAGGGATCTAGTTTTTTTATATAGGATCATCTCGATTGGAGCACCACGAAAGACAGAAATGTTAGTCAAATGGTCAAAGGTAAACCTCGTCGTAGCGTTTAAAAACGCGACCCATACTAACGAGGCGAGACTTGACGTCTAAGCGTGAGAACGCAGTATGAAGATTAAATACATAATAAGTGATTTTCAATTTTAACCGTTAAAAACTGAAAAAATATTGAATGAAATAAAAAAAAACTTAACAAAAATTTGCAAATTTCACATTAACTAATATACATATATGTATATGTATACCATACATACATATTATTATATATTTTACGTTGAAATATTTATGCATATTCCCTAATATTCCCTACTAGCTGCGAAACCCGGCTTTGCTCGGGTTAAAGTACGTCGCATGTTTAATCTAAACTTTAAAGAGATTTACCTTTTATAATCATGTTTTCTAATAGCCATCTTATAGCCTGAAAGAATACTACTGTCAGTCCACCTGAACGTATAAATTAATGAAAGAATTTGCTCTCAGCTCCTAACCGTTGAGGAGTTGTACCTTCTATCATCAGCTCAGCAACATGATATGATGATATTTATACACAAATGCCTGTTTTGCTTTAGTAAAAATATGAAAATCAATTACTGTGCTATAAAATTTGTATGTTCCCTTCGATTTCTCTGGGATCCCATCATCAGACTTTGACTTGGTGACAGCTGGACCATCTCAGGAATGTAAGATTTCGAACAAGACCCCATTTATTGAAAGAATTTGCTCTCAACTCCTAAACGTCGCATTACCTTCCATCATCAGCTCCCCACTCCACCCACCGCGATCAAACTCCCTTACTATCATCTACGTACTGAGGGGTATTTACCACCCCAACGGGAAGTTGATTGGAGTTAGTGATAATAGAGAAAACCGTGTCTTTACGTACAAAGAAAACCCTTTACTTTTTATATATATATTAAGATTATATAAACTTAAGTACCGTGGTTCGGTCGATTTATGAATATTGGCGGTTGGCGCACTGTCTCTACTCACATAAATGCATTTTCAAGTTGCGACAGCCAGCGACGAACGTCGTCAAGAGGTAGCTCGCGACACGTGATGCATATTATGTGTGTGCACTAGCGGATCCAGTGGGCGGGGCAGCGGCCAGGGGGTTCAAGCCTAAAATCAAGCCAGGCGCATGTACTCATGTCATGCATCAGCCCCCCCCCCCCCTTGACAAGTATTTTTACCTCCTCCAAAATTTCTCCTAAAATTAAATCCTAGCTAGATCCGCCACTGTGTATGTGTGTGCGTTGTGTAAAGTGAACTCATAAAAAATACACGCTCGAATATGTGAGTGCCACCTTTCAGTAATCGCCCATAACAGAGGATTACGTTCCTCCAAAAATCTTAGTATTATTCTTCCTATTAGAGGATTTTTCCATCACTCCTTCACAGTTCAGGTCTTACAGCTCTGGAACACTACCCGAAAATATAAGAAAGGTACCCAGCAAATTAGAGCTATTTATGCAAACCGGAACCAACCCACACATGATGATGATGATAGTTTTGAGACAAAGCTGTTTAATGTATTCAGATGTTTTGTGGATTAGCAAACATGCCATGAAAATGTTTTGTTCTGTCAAAATTGTCAGATCATTTTGATCTTCACAGGGTCGATAGAAGGTGCAATTTTAAGCTTTTTTGTGTACCTACTTAACGCAATTTCGGAATGAGTGTAGATTGGTTCCGGTTTGCGTAAATAGGTCCAATTGGCATTCAAAAATCAGTCCGAGAGCATTTGTTGAGTATCCCTAGCAAGTCCTATTTATTAGTATATATTATCGTCGTTATATCCTTCCAATATGCTTATGTATATGTATGTATGTACACGTGTTTGTATGTATGTTAGTATGAATGTATGTATGTATTTATGTATATGAAGATTTATTAGTGAACGTATTTTATTATGTACACATTTATCATTATTATTTTTAATCTCGTGTCTTTTAGCTAGTTTATTTTAGAAGCCTACCTCGCAATCTAATCTAATCTATGCAACAACTAAGCCAAACGGGCGCTGTCGGGTGTGAGATAGGTGACCACTAGTGGCAAAAAAAAACATGCGCGTTTCCGTGCTTCGGAGAGAACGTTAAGCCGTCGCGTCGGTCCCGGTTGTTGTCGATAGATACTTGTCGGAGGCCTTATGGGCGGTTTGAAAACCGACAGCGGATTTTTGCCAATGTCAAAGTTACGGTGTCATTACATACTTTTTAAAACATTTTATTTAACTTGCAATGTACGTACGAATTTGATCAGATATGGAATCTTCCTACTCAATTTTGAAGCAGATATCTTCAACCGATTGATCTGAAATTATAATATTTTATTTGACGTTAATATAAAAACTCTTGAGAATTTTATAGAAACACTTCCTCCTTTAGTACTACATAGATTTCATACTTATGATTGTTTTTTTTTTAATTTAAATTAAGTTGATTCGGCTGTGACTCTGCTCCGCGATTCTGGATCTTCTATGTATTAAAGCGGAAGGTGACTCCCTCATTCATCACGAAAACCACTTAACATATAAAGATGAAATTTGGCATGAAGATAGTTTATAGTAAGAAGACGTCCACGAAGAACGAATTTTGCGACAGGACTAGGTTAAGGTTGTCTAAGAGCTCTCACATCTTATATATTAATAGCATAAGCCTATTTTTGTCCCCGTGATAATGAGATGAAAGCTGTCTTGTCCTAAATCCGTCTCCAGTCCTTTCAGAAAACTCACTCAAGATACAAATTGACAAGAACTCGCAGCATCAGTAATGGAGAAGGACTGCAATGCATTTATTAAGCAAATTATAATTTTTCAAATAACAATGCATGCTCTAAATTGTGAAATTTTATTCTAAAATATGGAATTATGGGTTATGGAAAAACTCCAATTTTAACTGAAGATACTATTATGACTTTTAGATAACTATTTGACATTTCGATAAATATTTATTTTAAAAAGGTTTCACGGAGTTTTGGCGGGAAGTCGAAAAAGACATATTGTGCTCTTGTTTTATTTTCATTTTCTTGGTGTAGCGTAGGTGGTGGTGTAGGTTTTGAGTTATATCGGATAAAGTTGATGGCATTTTGTTTGATATAGGTTAATTACAGTGCACGAGTGTTTGTGAAATAAATAATAACAGTGCTAAAATATGTTTTTTCTGCTTGCCTCCAAAATTCCATCGGACACGTTCTAGTAAAGTAGCCATCGCTTTACTTGAATGTTGGACTGACTAGACTGACTGATTACTGACGACTTACTTACTGACTTTGTTATTACTTCGTCCAGTTTCATTGAAACTGGCAAAAAATTGATGCAAAAATTATACTTGACGCTTGCAGTATGCACAGAGTTTGCGATGCCATAATTGAAAAAAAAAACTATTTGACATTTAGATAAATATTTATTTTAAAAAGGTTTCACGGAGTTTTGGCGGGAAGTCGAAAAAGACATATTGTGCTCTTGTTTTATTTTCATTTTCTTGGTGTATTTTTGAGTTATATCCGATAAAGTTGATGGCATTTTGTTTGATATAGGTTAATTACAGTGCACGAGTGTTTGTGAAATAGAATAACAGTGCTAAAATATGTTTTTTTTGCTTGCCTCCAAAATTACATCGGACACGTTCTAGTAAAGTAGCCATCGCTTTACTTGAATGTTGGACTGACTGATTACTGACGACTTACTTACTGACTTTGTTATTACTTCGTCCAGTTTCATTGAAACTGGCAAAAATTGATGCAAAAATAATACTTGACGCTGGCAGTATGTACAGAGTTTGCGATGCCATAATTGGAAAAAAAAGGTTTCACCATTTTGGCGCCAAATGTACATATTGTAGTTTACAATGAAGTAAAATTAAAACAAAACCTTTCATCGGTTACAAAATTCTTAAAAAATCGGTTAAATAAACGCGAATGTTTCGCGGGCGAATTAGTATTAAATTATAGATGGAAACAGTGAAGTTTCAGTTTGGAAAGTTGCCTGATTAATTACCGCGAAATTTTATAAAACACAAAACATATTTATTTTTATAAAACGTATCTATTGATTTATGTATTGGTGTGTGTAAAGTTAATTTTATTAATTTTGTTTCGTCAATCATTGTAATAATAATTATTATAATGATTATAAAAATATATTAACATTCTGCACTGCTTCATTTCATGCTCCTCTATTTTTTCATAAATTTCATATTTTTAATTTATTTTTATATTGTATTCAAATGAGTAACAAAAAGCTTCTTGATAAAATACTCACGTAATAATACTAATAGTGTATAATATGTCATATGACAATACAATTAAATGAAATGAAAATAATTTATTTGCGCAAATATGGGTATTACAAAAGTTGTTTTGTGTACATTTATTAGTTCGCCATATTTACCTCAGCGAAGTATGCAAATCCAATATCATTTGTAATGCCGACAGAGTGTAACTATTTTATTTTAAGTAAGTATAATATAAGCGCGAGTAGACAGATGCATTAACTTAACCTAGAAAATCTATTATCCCTACTAATATTACAAATTCAAAAGTAACTCTGTCTGTCTGCTACGCTTTCCTGCTTAAACTACAAAACCAATTTTAATGAAATTTGGAACACAGTTAGAGTGAACCTTGGGAAAGGACATAGGATGGTTTTTATCCTACGGGAACCTATAAAACGGGTCCACACGGCTCACGCGGGCGAAGCCGCTGGCGGAAGGCTAGTATTCTATATAACCTAGATCTATAGCTTATATATAAAATTCTCGTGTTACAATGTTCGTTCCCGTACTCCTCCGAAACGGCTCGACCGATTCTCATGACATTTTCTGAGCATCATTATCTTATTGAGTAGGTCTGAGAATCGGCCAACCTCTATTTTTCATCCCCCTAAGTGATAGAGCTAGAGCAGCGATGGCTGTGTGGTAAAAAACCGCGATCTTCGACGCGACCGATCCCAGGTTCAGGTCTTCGGCTCGCACCTCTGACAAAGAAATTTGTAATGTGCGAAATTATCGCTGCTCCGCGGTGATGGAAAATATCGTGATATTTCATTGATTACGATGTTCTCCATCGCCGTGCATGCCTGAGAGAAATTCATAATTTCTCGAAAGCATGACGTCCACCAATCCGCACTTGGCCAGCGTGGTGGACTATGGCCTAAATCCCTCTCAATTGTGTGAGGAGACCTGTGCCCGCCCAGCAGTGGGACATAAAAAAAAGGTTGAAAAAAAAGTGATAAGGGTAACTCACCCCAAACATTTAAGGGCGGTACGGAGTTCGCGGGGTCAGATAGTATATTATAACCTAGGGTATCTATTTTGACATAACGTGCTCATTTTATTCATCTATGTTGATTATTACCGACTTCTAAAAGGAGGAGGTACTGTATTCGGTTGTATGTATTTTTTTTTTATATATGTTCACCGATTACTCCGCCGTTTGTGGACCGATTTTCAAAATTATTTTTTTGTTCGTTTGCTTATACTCCCGAGGTGGTCCCATTGTCACCAAATCAAGATCTGATGATGGGATCCCAGGGAAATTGAGGGGAACTCTCAAATTTTATAGGCACACACATTGATTTTCTTATACTTTCTAAAGCATAAGAGATATTTGTGCATAGTAATCATCATCTCATGTTGCTGAGCTGATGATGGAAGGTACTGTAACAGTGAGGAGTTGAAAGCAAATTCTTTCAATAAATAGTTTTTTATTCCAAATCTTACATTCCTGAGGTGTTCCAACTGTCACCAAGTCAAAGTCTGATGAGGGGATCCCAGAGAAATCGAAGGGAACATTCAAATTTTATAGCACAACAAATGATTTTCATATTTTTACTAAAGAAAAACAGGCATTTTTGTATAATTATCATCATAGCATGTTGCTGAGCTGATGATGGAAGGTACTACGAAGGTTAGAAGTTGAGAGCAAATTCTTTCAATAAATGGTTTTTTGTTCGAAATCTTACATTTCTGAGGTAGTCCAACTGTCACCAAGTCAAAGTCTGATGATGGTATCCCAGAGAAATCGAAGGGAACATTCAAATTTTATAGCACAACAAATGATTTTCATATTTTTACTAAAGCAAAACAGGTATTTGTGTGCTGAGCTGATGATGGAAGGTACTATGACGGTTAGGAGTTGAGAGCAAATTCTTTCAATAAATGGTTTCTTGTTTGAAATCTTACATTTCTGAGGTGGTCCAACTGTCACCATGGCAAAATCTGATGATGTGATACTAGGGAAATCGAGGGAAACACTGAAACTTAATAGGCACACACATTCTTTTAGTCATATTTTTGAACATAATACAAATATTTGTGTCCGGTAATTATCAGCTCATATTGCTAAACTGATGATTGAAGGTACAACTCCTCAACGGTTAGGAGCTGAGAGCAAATTCTTTCATTAATTTATACGTTCAGGTGGACTTATAGTAGTATTCTTTCAGGGTATAAGATGGCTATTAGATAAACATGATAATAAAAGGTATCTCTTTAACGTTTAGAAATTAACTGAAAAAAATTCCAATTATGCTTATACATATGTGCAGAATTATTAAAATTACTAAAAGAGTGAAATAAATTAAGTTTTTAACAAAAAAATAGAACCGACTTCAAACGGTAAAAAATAAAATTATTCAGTACCTACTTCTTCTTGCTTATGGTAATGACTCTTAAAACTATTTTTGAAGTCGGGCCCTTAGTAAAATGTCCTGTCTTAGTAAATAGGTAGGAAGTGTACCTTTCGTTCTGAATGGGCACCGTTCCTATATAGTTTTAACAGTCATTACCATAATCAAGAAGAAGTAGGTACTGTCCCACTGTCTGTACTGTCGGTGCCCATTTAGAATGAATGGTACGACATTTTAGTAAGGGCCCGACTCCGAAAATAGTTTTAAGAGTCATTACCATAAGCAAGAAGAAGTAGGTACTGAATAATTTTATTTTTTACCGTTTGAAGTCGGTTCTATTTTTTTGTTAAAAACTTAATTTATTTTCATTACTTAAAATAACAAAATGGCAATTCACTCAATGATTAATTATTTAAGGAGTACTTATTTAAGTTCACCCTGTAAGTATTTTTTTAAACCGTTTATTAATCATGAATCACGTACCTAATTAAGGCGTATGAAGTCGTGACCGTATACATTCGTGTTAACAGTTGTTAGTACTCATCATAGTTTCTATCTTTGTATTTTTATCATTAACAGTTCATACGGTCGTGTAACATTTACATTGAAACCAATTTTTCATTTAGTGTAAAATAAAGCTGTAAAAGTTTCGTGTCGCTACGTTTCTAATTCCATAAACTCGATATAATACTGCACGGATAAAGTAAAATCAGAATGTACTAGTATACCGTATACTTACGGCATCTTAGTCGTAGGTGATATAAACACTGCCTAAAAATGCGTAAGATTAAACAGAGGCTTTAACATTCAAAACACAAAAAATACAGCTCTACATATTCAGGAAGAATTTAAGCACGTCTTATTTTGCATAAACTACCTAGTGTACCTACCCTGTGTAAATCACGTAGTTATTTACAGTTCCTTTCAGTGTTTTCACAATTAAAAATATTACGAATGAGAAAGTTTGCTTACATATTTTTATTTACTTACTTACATATTTATATTTTGAATGTTTACGGCTATTGAGTTTATAAATACACTTTAATTGTTGTTGTTTATAAATTCCTGAAACGAATACTTGGTAACTGAGATTAAATCGTATTTATTTGACCGTAGTATCTGCACCTAGAGGACTTTGAGTACAATTATCAACAAATAATATAATATTATAATTGTGGAATAATAAAAATGGACGTCGAAAGGAAGAAATCAAGTGTGTACTACGCAAATCTTATAATATGCATTCTGATGCCTATACCGAGGTTAGTGTAGAGGTAGGTACGTACACGTAAGCCTGTCCTTAGTTTTTATTGCTATAACCTTCGAAATTCGTGTTAATCTTCATCGTGGTAAAGATGATGTGGGCCACAAAATAAAGTAACGTGCCACTTAATACAAAATCATTTACAGAATAATCCATTATAAATTCGAAAGTAACTCTGTCTGTCTGTTTGCTACGCTTTCCCGTTTAAACCATTGAACCAATTTTAATGAAATTTGAAACACAAATAGAGTGGACGTTGGGAAAGGACATAGGATGGTTTTTATCCTACGGGGACCAATAAAACGGGTCCAAGCAGGCGAAGCCGCTGGCGGAAGGCTAGTTATTAAAAAAATAAACATACGTTATCCGTAATCAGGATGTTTTCATAAAAATTTAGCAACAATAAATTTTATCTGTGACGAAATGTTCCTGATCAATAAACAATAGTAAGGTATACCTACCAAATATGAAGACATACAACTCATAGAGTAGAGTCCTCAATTGTAGCTCTGGCCTCGGAGAATATGGTTTGTGCAGTGACGCAAAGATTGCAAAGTGTACATATTCTTGTGTTCTTTACACTGTTAGTACAAGGGGCCTAAATGAGTAACATTTTATTCAAACAACACACTCTACTCAAACAATGGCTTTTTGGTTAGTAACAAATTGCCATGCTTTCGTAACTTAGAGACAATTTGGTTTTTAAGAGACTGTTAATTGAATGTTTGTTCTGCTTAAGATTTTTTTTAGTACATCTGTGTATCTAGTGTATCTGTGTACCTACTCGTACATAGGTAGGTATTTCTATGAGGTCGATATTGCATTGGTTAGAATCTGGCGAATTAATCACATACGCTAGTTAATTGGCCTCATAAGTTATCATGGCTACAACGACAACTATTATTTGGAACCTTTTTGCCCTTTCGGATGTTATCCGTGATATTCCCATTTTCTAAGGAATTTCCCATCGTTACCTAACCCCACGCGGCTTATTATTTCTATTTAATCTACTAACAAGTATGATTCCCTTACGAATATTCGTATTACATTACATGCTTATCCTTATTCAATTTGTAATAATGCTTACTCTCGTAAGTGCCTACTTTGATGTTACAGGTTAAGGAAAATTACAAAAAAATTGAATATGAGGCAAATTAAAATTGTGATCTGGGTAGTCACTATAGGCTCGTGTATTTTCACTTTACTCCTATATTATCTATACCATATCCCACAAATCTTAACACAACAATACGAACCACCGCTAAGAAAATTCGTAGCAAATACAGGCAAAAGAGGCCTTGGAACGCCTTTTAGGCATGTACCGTTAAATGAAATATATAAAGATAATTTCAAAGATGAAATGGAGGACTCCATTGAATTGGAAAACCATAAGCAAGGTAATAAGGAAAACACATTAAAATATTTCGTAATCGATTAAATTGTTACCATAAACTGTTTTAGGTAAAGGCGTGCAGTTGGAATGCCTACTTTAAATGATGTAATCTTAGATTAATAATTTATTTAAGGATTTAATGTCAGGAATTATTAAAAATATTCAGTAGTTATAAATAGTAGTGATGCTTACAGCTATGCTTTGGGTTGTGGAAGGACATGTTAAAGAAATTGATCACGATTCACGACTGTTATTAATAGGCACACAACTAGATGATTACTTATCCGTGGCCAAATGAGCGGTATGGAAATATCTTTAAATTTGCTATTAGTCGCCCTTAGATTAGGTTAAGAATACATGACTTATAGTGAAGTTAATACATATTTCAAATTGAAATTTAAAAACTCTAACTTTTTCCAGTTCAAATGTTGAATACACCGGGATGTCAAATACCACTTTCAATGGTTAATTATGAAAAGTATAACAAGAAGAGTACTAAAATTCCGTCCTGTGGAAGACGCGCTGTGTACATAACCAAAAACCATACTCAATTTCAGGTACTAATTAAAGACAAAATTTTGATAGAATTCCTGAAGCATAGCAAACATTACTATTGCTGTTATAGATTTTTTAAAAGTATGCCCTTTTCGGGTCACCCAAATACAAAGATACGGTAAGATATAGATGATTAATTAATTAAAATTATTTGCTATCTACTTGTTACATAAAAATCGCCTGATAATATTACACAAAATAGTTTTTAGCTCCTTATCATTACACATCATACTAATAATTTAAGCATGTTAACAAGATTATTAATGCTTTAATAATGACTTATTATCGTGTTTTAGAAAAACTCCTTGCAGAATAATAAAGAATGGTTACAGCTACAATTTAGAATCTGACTTCGTTAATGTCCTTTGCTTTGAATATGGCGCAAGAAATTCATCAAAAATTATTTATGACGATATTTACGCTTTCACGAAGAAGATCAATATTTCGAAACAAAATAAAACTAGCTGCAAAGTTAAATATAACGTGTTGATGCTTGGAATGGATTCAATGTCTTTGCCACGCTTTGTTCAAACTATGACACGCACTGTCCATTATTTCAAAGACAATTATTGGCTTGGTTTTAGAGGATATCATAAGGTAAACAACAAAATTCAAAATTTTATTACGTTGAACTATTGCGAGTAGGTGTATTAAGCCATTTTATGCACACGTTGTTCCAGATAGGGGACAATACCTTTCCTAACATGATGGCGGCGTTAATGGGACGGAATATGTCGGACATTTCAAAACTTTGTTTAGGAAAGATGGACGAATGCAACAAATTGTTGATATGGAGCATGTTTAAGGCGGCAGGCTACGTAACTGCTTATGGTGAAGACTATCTGCGACTGCCGGACACCTTTAGTAGCTCGTACGCTTTCCAAAGACCACCCACACACCATTACATGAGACCATTTTTTGACAAAGGTGAAACTGAAGTCGGAAACAGGTCACTTGTGTGCGCAGGAAAACTGTCATCCGGGAAGCAATTATTAGATTTTGCTATAGATTTTGTTACCACCTATAAGGACACGCCATTTTTTGGTCTTTTTTGGTTGAACACTTATAGCCATAACGTAAACAGTCGGCCTCAAGATGCAGATCAAATGTTTGAAGACTTCTTTAACCGCCTTTCGTATACCGGAGCCTTAGCGAATACTTTTGTAATATTTTTCAGTGACCATGGCATACGCTTTGGCAATCATCGAAATGACGTAGAGTCGTATTATGACGAACGCATGCCTTTATTGTTCATGTGGACACCGTTACACTTCAAATGGAAGCACCCAAAAGAGTTTAAAAATTTAGCGATAAATCAGTTTAGATTGACTACACACTATGATTTATTTAATACTCTACAAGATATCAATCGTATATCAAACTGTTCTAACTCTACTATTACCTCTATAGGATGTCCTAAGTGCCAAAGCTTATTTAATGTTGTTAGCTCTAATCGCACTTGCCAGGATGTCACAATTCACGATAAATGGTGCAGTTGCCACAAATTGTACCCCTTGGACGTTGAGGACACAGAAGGAATGAAGATTGTCACATTTGTTATTGAACATATAAAGTCTATGATACAAAAAATTCAGACTAAGAGATGTTGGGTATGTTCGGACCTTTCGTTAAGAAATGTAACAAGAATACATTTCTACTACGATCAAACTAAGATAAAATTGTTCTATGTAGTGGCGTTTTCCATGAGCCCAGGAAATGTGTCGTATGAAGCGAGCGTGTTGCGAATAGGGTCAGAGATAAAGCTAGTAGGTCCAGTAAGTGTGATATCACCATACCGAGGACTAGGGAAGTGTGTCGTCCAGAGAATGAATGATTCTCGGTCCAAGGATCGATTGTTCTGTGTGTGCCAAAAAACAGACTCTTGTCACATTAACTCGGTTTTGTGATTCGATGCGATAATTATGATTTTTCTGTGATAAAAAGTGCTAATGTAATACATTTTCATTCCAATATGGTAAATTTTAAAACCTATTTGTGTACGCGAATTAACCTTTCTTAAAATTAAGAAAACATGTAGATAGGCCTCTTTGCCATTATTTTTATTAACTTACCTACAGTGTTTGCTAATACATATTATATTTACTGACCTATATATCTAATACAAAAAGTGTTTATAATATAACCAATAGGTTAAATTACGAAGAATCAAAAAATAAAAGCAACATAATAATTAAAGATTTGATAAATTTATGTCAATATAATGTTTAAAACGTCTTCTACCAGGTAATAATTAAAATAAATGTCTCAATAATTGCCTCTGGTTTTATTACATAACTATAATAATACATAAATATAATTGCCTCACCAGAAAATATAGAAATATACTTAGGGGTAGAAATGTTTGTTTAAAAAGAAATTTTGATATAACGGAAACGGTGCAAAACCGCAATTTTTTGGGACTAATTTTTTTTTTGTAAATAAAATATTACCCATGTATGATACTGATAATACTTATAGCTTGAGATAGGTAGAATATTTTTTTTGTAATTGGATTCATAAACAAATGGGCAGTAACAAGAGGGTACCTGAAGGGTAGCTGCCTGAGGTTCAGACCTAAGGGGGATGCTTGGCTTGGACTGGGACACGTGTACACAACATTAAACGGTTCTGGAAAATGTGGCGTGTTTACGTCATCAGCATCACTATAAATACGGTCTAACATAAGAGTACATAATAATATCTACTGTTTTAGATTTTATACGGATGTAACTATGCAGTTGGTACATAGATATACTTAAATACATTTAAATGTACAAGTTCTATACTTAAAAGTGGTCAAATCTTAAAAGTTTGTTACATAGGTTGTTTTTTACCGTATACCTAAAGAGCTCACAGAGAGAGAATCATTTGATTAGATTGGCATTTTTATAGTCAGGATCTACCAGTTATTATAAATAAATATAAAAATCTTTGGACAATTCACAAAACGCCATCTGATTCCAAACTAAGCAGAGCTTGTGATATGGTAATCAATCATAAACATAAATAAATAAATAAAAGTTACATACTCATAGCCCCACAGTAAGGTAATGAATACCCTGATTCATGGGTACTATGGACACATACAAAGACAGGAACACAAACACCCAGACCGTTGTTTCGCCGGGAATCGAACCCGGGACCCCTCGATTGGCAGTCCCGCATGGTAACCATTGCGCCACGCGGGTCGTCATAAACATAAACATACTTATATAATTCGAAATACATACTTAAATAGATAAATTAACACCCAGACACAGAACAAATAGTCTTGTTCATCACACAAATATTTGTCCTGGGTGGGAATCGAACCCACGACCTCACGCTTTGCAGTCGGCTAATCACGCCACTCACGCCACGGAGCCTGTCAAATTGAAGACTATATAGAGTGAATTTGTGAGCTGCGCGCGCAGGAACGACATGATGAAGTTAGTCACAGAATAGAAATAATATCAACCTGTGAAATCAACACTGAATTATGGTTACAGTATTTAGTGTCCATACTATATATTAGATAGATATGCATAAGCCAGTCAAGCCAGTGTTGTGAAATAGGTATTTAAAATTCACAACACTGGCTTGAATTGGATTAATTGAAAATAATTATTACCTTAATGAAACGTATTTTTATTTTAATAAATATTTTTGATTAATTTTGATATTTATCGTCGATTACTACTGCGTTTGAGTTATTTTAAACTTTTTCCATACGCCAAAGAAGTATAACTTCAAACGCGTGTACCTACATAAGTACACACACTCTTTATTTTATACTGTTACCTCTGAATTCGATGATGTTCTAGGTATAGGTACGGTCATTCGAAAGAGGAACATTGATAGCAGCAATGTTTAAGCATTGCTATACCCTTCAATCTTGCACAGTCCATCAGTTACAGGTTAAGGTTACACACCAATTATGTGGTCTTGCGTTACGCTCTTGTTTATGCAAAATAAAGTTACCTATTGTTTAATTGAAACGTACGCAAGAGTTCGGTAAGAACTTGAAAGAAGCATGTCGAAGTATTGTTTTACTTATTTTGTGGTTATTAACATGAAATGTTGTTTCTATTTTACAGGTAGTTTTCAAACTATAACCCCTATTTGTCTTAATCAAATATTTGTAATAAAACAAAACAATTAATTCTTATTATTCACATAAATATAAATATATAATAAATAATATATAGTAAATAAATAATATAAATATAAAACAAATATACTTAGTACCCCAGGGCACAATACAAAGAGCTTATAATGCCCAGGGGTCGTGAAATAAAATAAAAGTGCATAAACTCATTTGTCTTCAAACTCCATCAGACTCGTTCTTGGTGATGTAGTCAGTCATCGCTTCACTTTATATCTGACTGACTTGACTGATTATTGACGACTCACAGATCTGGTGTAGCCCAATGTTACAGTAAAGTTAATACTGGAAAATATACTGAAAACAGTGCTATACACTTTAAGCATCAAGGTATGACAGGTATGACACCCGTCAGAGGAGTGGCCTTTACGGGCGAACCCCTCGTCCCAACGTTCATGCACAATGTGCCTTCTAGTTATACTTCTGGTTTATCCGTGCTGGGGCGGATTAAGAATACTAACCCCAGCCCCATGTCGGGATACCAGGGTGTCGTAAAAGGCGACTAAACCCGACAACTGCTCGGTGGTAAGGTACCTTCGTGGGACCTGGCTGGGTGGCGACAATGCCTCTGGCTTGCCTTGGCTTGCCTTGGTGTGCCTCTGGCGTGTTTCGGTTGTGAGCCTGAGATCCAGTTTCCCTGTCCCACCCTTCCCTATCCCTATATCGCTCCGTTGATGCCTCTTGGGTTTCCGTTGGATTCAAGGCGCCTTCGCCCTGGTAGCCGTGGTGTGTCGGCGCGGGGGCCAGGAAGACCCGGTGAAACGGCTTTCCGCTGGCCGCCCGCTGGTCAGTTGGGGACCCGAACCCAGGCCTCACTGATAACCTCTGGCCTGGGAGGCTGTCCCGCCAACCAGCGAAAAATCCCGTTGCGCGGTGCCGTGCCGGGGTAAGAGACCGGAGGGGGGCCCGGCATCTGCGCACGGGGGGGACCGGGGGCCCTTTCGTCCCCCGCGCCGGCAACCCACGTCCTGCCATCGGCTTGGCGTTAAGAAGCCTACGCCAGGGCCTGAGGGGCACCAACGGAGCGATTCCCTTCAAATTCCCATCTCTTTTTTTTTTACAGCATTTTATGGGACGCAAAAAAAGGAAAGTAAAGTTTACTCAGCGGCCATCCCCCCCACATTTACTGTGGACATGTGCAACATTAGGGGATTACACTCCAACCTGAATGCTGTCCACCAACACCTAGAGACAGCAAAGCCGGCTTTGCTTTTCCTCACGGAGACGCAGACCGCGCCACCTGACGATACGTCGTACCTACACTATCCCGGCTACACTTTAGAACACGCTTTTATGCGTAGGGCAGGGGTATGTATGTACGTCAGGGGCGATGTCTGCTGTCGCCGACTTAGCTCCCTTGAAGACAAGGACCTATCGGTGCTATGGGCGCGCGTAGACGCTGGGGCTAGAACCCGAATCTACGCGTGCCTCTATAGGTCCTATAGCGGAGACGCGGAGACGACTCGACTATTTGAGCACGTCCAAAAGACGTCCGACAGAGTGCTGGAACAGTGTCCCTCCGCTGAGCTGGTGGTTCTGGGTGACTTCAACGCTCACCACACCGAATGGTTGGGATCCAGAATCACCGACTTTGCTGGCAGGGCCGCTTACAACTTCTCCTTGGCATATGGGTTGACGCAGGTGGTACACACTTTCACCAGAGTACCAGATATTGAGACCCATACTGCCTCTCTGCTGGATCTTCTGCTGACCACCCATCCATCTGACTACCGGGTGACGGTTGGGGCCCCACTTGGGACTTCTGACCATTGCCTGGTAAGTTCTGCCGTACCCTTGCCGCCCCCAGAAGGTTCTCGACCCAATGGGAAGCGTCAAGTCTGGCATTACGGGTCAGCGGACTGGGATGGACTCCGGGAATTCCTGGCTTCCTACCCCTGGAGGCAGCTGTGCTTCACCTCGGGTGATCCTAGCACGTGTGCGGAATCGATAGCCGATGTGATACGAGAGGGCATGCTTGGTTTTATTCCCAGCTCTTCAGTATCCATCGGCGGCCGAAACAAGCCCTGGTTTAATGGGTCTTGCGCTAAGGCTTCAAGCCTTAAGCAAGAAGCGTTTAAAACCTGGGCTGATGCGTACGCGCGCAACGACCCCGAAACGTCTAAGCTTCGGAAAAAATTCAATGTTGCCTCCCGTTCGGCAAAGAAGCAAACAGCCAAGGCGAAGTTTAGGCACATCGGTAGAATTGGCCAGCGTCTATCAAGCTACCCTTGCGGGAGTCGAGCTTTTTGGTCGCTGGCCAAGGCTGTCGAAGGTAACTTCTGTCGGTCGTCTCTACCATCTTTACGGAAACCGGACGATACTCTGGCTCACACGGCAAAAGGGAAGGCCGATCTCCTGGGTACCCTGTTTGCCTCAAACCCGACTCTGGACGACGGAGGCGCCGCACTGCCGACCATCAGGCAGTGTGAGAGCTCGATGAAGGACGTGCGTTTCACTCAAAAGGCCGTCAGACGAGCTCTGCAAGCCCTCGATGTCAAGAAGTCGAGCGGGCCGGATGATATCCCCGCGATCGTACTAAAGACGTGCGCTCCCGAGTTGGCTCCCGTCTTAACGCGCTTATTCTCGCTTTCCTACACCACAAGTAAAGTACCGTCTTCGTGGAAGGTAGCCTTAGTACACCCAATTCCGAAAAAGGGTGACCGCAGTGACCCGTCCAATTACAGGCCTATTGCGATAACCTCCCTGCTCTCTAAGGTGATGGAGCGTGTTATAAACACACAGCTCCTTAGGTACCTCGAGAGACATCGGTTGATCAGCGATCGTCAGTATGGCTTTCGCCAGGGCCGGTCGGCCGGTGATCTCTTGGTGTACCTCACACACCGCTGGGCTGAAGCCATCGAGGGTAACGGGGAGGCTTTGGCAGTCAGCCTGGATATCGCAAAGGCCTTTGACCGGGTCTGGCACAAGGCCCTTCTCGCGAAGCTTCCATCTTACGGTCTTCCCTTGAGGCTATGCAACTGGGTGGCTAGCTTTTTATCTGAGCGGCAGATTAAGGTCGTTGTTGACGGATGCTGCTCAGATACGAAGCCCATTAACGCCGGTGTTCCCCAAGGCTCAGTGCTGTCCCCTACACTATTCATTCTGCATATCAATGACATGCTGCAACAATCACGCAGTATACATTGCTATGCAGATGATAGTACGGTGGACGCACTATACACCTGTCGAGCCAATGCCTCTAGGTCACAAGTGGAGGAAAGCAGAATCAAACTTGTGTCTGAAGTCGAGAACTCTCTGGAGCGGGTCTCGGAATGGGGTCGACTTAATCTTGTCGAGTTTAACCTCACGAAGACACAAGTTTGCGCGTTTACCGCTAAAAAAGCCCCATTTGTTATAGCGCCCCAGTTCAAGGGCACCGCGCTCACCATCAGTGAAAGTGTCGGTATCTTGGGAGTTGACATTACGAGTAAAGTGCAGTACCGGAGTCATTTGGAGTACAAAGCCAAATTGGCATCAAAAAAGCTTGGTGTCCTCAACAGAGCGAAGCAGTACTTCACTGCGGGGCAACTCCTGACGCTGTATAAGGCCCAGGTCAGACCCCACATGGAGTACTGCTCCCATCTCTGGGCAGGAGCACCGAAGTACCAGCTACACCCATTTGACTCCGTTGAAAAGCGCGCAGTCCGAATCGTCAACGATCCAAGATTGACTGACAGGCTAGAACCGCTTAGCTTGCGAAGAGACATAGGCTCGCTCTGCGTGTTCTACCGACTTTACTATGGTGAGTGCTCCGAGGAACTCTTCAAATTGATGCCTACATCACCATTCCATGATTATACCACCAGACGAAGGTTAAAGTTCCACCGGCACCATCTGGACTCGTGGCGGTCCTCCACAGTCCGCTTTGCACGCTCCTTTTTACCACGAACGTGTAGGTTATGGGACAACCTTCCAGCTGAGGCATTCCCAGTGGACTATAACATGGGGTTCTTCAAGAAAGCTGTAAAAAAAGCTCTCCTTCAAAGCCGGCAATGCTCGGGCGGCTCCCCTAGGGTTGCCCGTGTCCATAGGCGACGGTGATCGCTTAACATCACGCGGCCCGTCTGCCTTATTGTTAGGTTTATTTATTAAAAAAAAAAAAAAAAAAAAACAACTATTGTGTCAGTGTGTGTCGGTGTCAGTGTTGACGGTGCATAGAAAATGACGCTGTTAATTGAAATTGACATATTTAGAAATGTATGCGTCTGTAGCGATGAAAGAATATTTGTGAATGTGTGACAAAATTAAAATGTGTGCGTTCTTTCCCCGCACCAGATTTGGCACAAAAATTATGCATCGAAGCGAGGCGCTATGCCGTCTCTCCTGAAGGGTGAGTCAGTAACTTTGATGCTCTAAGGTTATACATTACTAAGTAAACATTGTTAAATGATCAAAACAGGAAGCCTATTAATAAACCGTTGACCACAAGAATATTGAAATTTTACAAAGCAAATTTTCACTCAACTTCACGCATAAAATCAAGTTTTCCCCTATAATGTCACGAAAATTTTAACATAAGTAGCTTTCAGCATTTTATTAACGCATTGACATTGTTATCATGTTTGGTAACGAGAGATCGTGTCACATTTAGTGCACTGTGCCAAAAGTCGAGAATGTCGTGATGCACATAAACGTAACAGTTATTTTAATACTATTGGATAATTTTGTTGTGGAAAAATATGCTAAACAACCGAAATAGCACTGTCCTTCAGGAAGTTAATAGTGTTAACATTATTATTTTAGTATGTAGCTAATACATAATATGACCGTCGAAGTAACCAATACGTAATAATAAATAACACCCCACAGTAAGGTAGATATACCCTGTGTCGTGGGTGCCATGGGCATACAAGACGAAAACACGAAAAGAAAAGACAAATGATTTATTTGCGCAAATATGGGTATTACAAAAGTTGTTTTATACATTAGATAGTCCGCCATATTTACCTCAGTAAGGTATGCAAATATTATTAATAAATAACAGTACTGACTAAAATCTAATTTACAAATTTATTTAAGTATTAAATTTACTTATCATATTATCACACCCAGACCGAGGACAGAAATTTTAAACTCATCATTCAAATATCTGCTTGGTCGGGAATCGAACCCGGGAACCTCTGATCGGCATGATAACCATTGCGCCACAGGAGTCGTCATCCTTCTCTGTGAGAAAAAATGCGCTGTCTTAGTGCTCTACATACGAATTTTCAGATAACGAAAAACTTAACTTTCTGAACCCATAGTGTAAGTTTGTAAACGCGCAAACGTTACTACTGCGGTACTGCATCCGAGTTAAAATTGGACAGATAGATCTTAAGTTGAAAGGAATAAGGTCGATAATTAAATTCTTAACCCAAATGCGTTAGTAACGTTTAGGAGTGTGCAAACTTACACTAAGGCCTACCAGGCCTTAGTTAAAATATTGCTTGGTGTGTCAATCATAGCGTATTTGTTTATAATTGGCAATTTTGTGTAGAAACACAGTTTACTTATCTACAGCCAAGTTAATTTGATTACTTTATCTATACTAATATCATAAAGAGGAAAAATTTGTCTTTTTGTGTGTATGTTTGTAATGAATAAACTCAAAAACTGCTGTTCCAATTTCAAAAATTCTTAAACCATTAGAAAGCTACGTTCACGCTGAGTAACATAGGCTAATTTTTACCGCGGGAAAATGCGTCAATCCTACGTGAAAACGAATGGTGTCAACGCGGTTGAAGCAACTGGCTAAACGCCTATGATTTTTATATAGCAATATAGCGTCTTACGTCGTATTTCAAATGGATGGAAGAAAGAGATATAGCCTGGAGTAGCACATAGGCTATTTTTTTCCTACGGGGACCCATTAAATACATAATATAAAATTAAAGTATGGGTATGGTATGGGTTACAATTGGGATACTGCGGAATATATTCACTTTATGCTAATGATATTTTCTACCGCGGGTGGTACCGCAGGGCACAGCTATTATTTTGATAATACAACTCGACAACGTGGTCCGCATCTAAGAACAATATGTCGGTCTTGTCCTACTTTGCAAATTCATTACATTATTTCTCTAATAAAATTACTCTAAAAAGGAGTGTATACTCAATTAGTTAATTGCTAATTGACTGGTTACATCGTGCGTGAGTCTATAGTAGAGTCTACAGACCCCGAGCCACGCCTTATTTGATTGTTATCGAAATAGATATACAGTGTTAATTTATAAATTTATAACTAAGTACTAATTGTACAAAGAAACAAATTATTGTTGATAATCTTTGGTATCGTATCATATCTTGTATAAAAATGCATAAGTGGTGATTTTTACACAGTGCGCTTTTAGACTTTATACAAATAAGTACTTATTGCTATTAGTTTATTTTCCTTACCCGACCTTGTACTCAAAGAATTATTTAACTGGTTTATATAATAGGGTAAGTTGTTCCATAGAAATTTTCTTTAATCGTTTGTAAAATTTAGTCATAAAATAAAGGGAACTAAGGGAACGAAGGGAAAGCGGAATGATGCAAGGCAAGTTGCAGGAAAAGGGTAGAAAATTAATATATTCCGAGAATCAATAGAGTCTTGTAATGATAAGAAGAATATAAAATTATTTTTATCGAGCGTATTACCTATGAGAGATGTTCCTGTAACATACTGGTGTCTGCCAGTGACTGGCAGTGAACCAAAGTGAATCATATCCAACGGACGTACCATCATTACGTATGAAAACAAATAAATATATGCACTCGATAATCATATTTACCTACAACAAACACTTATCAAAATATTTATAATGTGATAATTCTAGTGTAACTCGTATATCATTGTGATCAATATGACATTTTCTATAAATGTAGTGATAAAAATTGCCGTGATTAGTTCGCAAATAAATTGGCGTCTGGAAATTCTGTAAGTACGATAAAAGCATTTATTATTGAATATATTTATAATCTTGTTGAAGAGATTTGTCCTAATTAAATACCAAGTGAAAATACATTGTCATTAAAAAAGAAAGACGGCTAGCTGAACCATGTAAATATTAAATGGCAAAGTCTGCAAGAAAATGATAGGTTTTCTTTTTGAAATAAAATATAATTTTGTATCAAAGTTAAAAATGAGTGCCAGGAGTGCCAAAATAAAAATTAAATAGTATCTAGATCACCCATCACAATATTTACAAAAAATGGACTCAACAATGCAGTTATAGATTGTACATAAGATTTTTATGCAAAAATTGAAACTTCGTCATTTTGTGCATTTAGGATATATGCATAAATTTATTAACTATCTATCACACTTTTCTACTCCTCAGTAGCCTCTACTCTCTCTACTCATTATTAGTTAGATACATGTACCTAGTAATTTTGTAGTCCGTAACTAAATTGGCGTTAGAGGCGATTTTTTTCACACTAAACAATAAATACCTAGGTAATACATTTTACTTACATTTAATTTTTATTTTAGTTTGTGTCGTACTTATATCGTAACTCGTAAGTACATCTACCCACTTTGTAGGCTGCCGGAAATAATGTGATGGTGATAAACTATTCCTATTTACGAGATGAGGGGCGTCTCTACAATTAAAACGTAGCGCTAATCAAAATTTTAATATCTAATACAAAGTTAGAAAAAATATCTTTTTTAATACACATAAAAACAACAATTTTAAAAATTAAGGACCATATGTTCGTACCTATTCAAAGCCTATAGGTTAATAATAGTTTAAAAAAACTAAAAAACACGCTTTTTATAGAAAACCGAACTAAAAAATAGAAAATAAATTTTAATGAATTTAAATTAAGAAAATAGTGTTAAAAATTTCAATGAATATAAGTTAATAATAGTGTGAATAAAAAAAAATATTTTAAAAAAAGCGTGGGGTGCATGGTGTCAATAGTTATAAATATTTTATTGACAGATATGAGTAGAGTGATTATCATTTCGATAATATTTTAAAAAGCACCCCACGCTTTTTTTTAAATAATTTTTTTTTTTATTCACACTATTATTAACTTATATTCATTGAAATTTTTAACACTATTTTCTTAATTTAAATTCATTAAAATTTATTTTCTATTTTTTAGTTCGGTTTTCTATAAAAAGCGTGTTTTTTAGTTTTTTTAAACTATTATTTATTTTCTACTTTTTAGTTTGGATTATTTATTCTTTCCATGATGTTTCCACGAGCAATGGACTGGTTACTGAGAACCTTCTTCTTTCTTTCAAAAATATCTTTATCTATCATTAGGCTTGTTACATAACAAGGTTACATATTTTTTTAATTTTTACGTTTTCATAAAATTTCACCTGTCTTACGACTTAACAAATTATTTATATTCTTTATATATCTCATACACGTTTTCGGTTACTGAGCACCAATAGTCTACTCCCCTACATAAATATGAGCAACCCAAGCAGCAAAATAGTCGAATAGTAATTAGATTACTCAGCCTTTAATCGTATAAGAGCCGAGTAACCGTTCTTAAAACACCCATTTATCGTGTAATAGCGGTTATCTCGACTATTTGGCAATATTTGCTAATGTGTGCTTTAAGGACGTCGAATAAACATTTACAGCACTATGTTTTAGCACTTTTACTCCACCTTTTAGCAGATGCTGAATTAAAGTGGCTAAAATACTCGTTATTAGATCGTTTGATCTATAACAGTCGTATAATAGCTGTAGCTCTATAAACGCAATCGAACAAAAATCATATTTTGCAAATTGAAAAATGGAATAATTTTATCAAATTAGTGTATTGTCATCGGTCCTCAATAAATCTACAAAGTTTGAACGAAATCTGGCCGTTAAAAGTGGGTCAAAATCGCGCCCAAAGAAGTCGGTTACAAACATACAAACATACAAACATACAAACATACAGGTGAAGCTAATAAAAAGCGTGTAAAAAATCGATGATGACACACGTAACATTGCTTGAATCTTAGAGTAAACGAAGTATAGCTTTTTTCACAATAAATAGGTATTATTTTCAGGGAGAGACATCCACCCTTTTGGATTTCCCAATGGGACTATATTGCTAGTATAACGGAAAACTTTTCAAGTTGATTAAACATACACTGCGTCTATTATGTCGCACAAATAATTGTTATAATCTACTGCTGTAGGTCATGTTACCTACAACAGCGACTAGATCCTAACTGTAGTTGTAAACAAATACGGGTAGGTACTAAATAGGTGAACCTGCATGTATTATGTTACATAAATGAACTGCGATCCCCTCAACAGGATAAAATTCAATACTGCACATATGTATTTTTGAGGATTTAAGACAGGCAAAGTGGGTAGAATTCAGAGTTCAATTCAATATACCTAAGTGAATCAAAACAATTAAAGTTATTCGAGAGCAATTTAGCAGAATGCTGTTCAGGTACATAATTTTTAACGTTGATTTGTTTTAAACGATGTAAAATAATTCTAAATCTTCAAATGAAAATAAGAGAGTTTTTATCTTTAGGCAGAACGGTACAGCGGCAGCTTTGTCCAGTGTTAAATCACCCAATTTCTTAACGATATACATAACGAGTTGTCCCTTTAAGTGTTAAATGCCAGAGAGATATTTTTCTGCCCATTTTAATTGTATGCAAATAGTCATGAATCAAATATTTGCATACAAAAATTCTACCTTCCAATACGTTGTTTGTCCTTATTTCACGTAGTGACGGTGCGGATTATCTTGATTGTTTTATCAAGATAAAAATTGTAGTTTGGGGGTTGGAGAGTGACATTGGCTACTTTTTAACCGGTCGGTTTAAAAGTTTGTCATTCCTATCGGAAATACTAAAAAAAGCTGCTGTGCATGCAAGCTGAAGTGGCAATGAGCAGGCCATATAGTTAGGAGGACCGACAGCCGTTCGGGAAGAAAGGTCCTTCGATGGCGACCACGTCTTGGCAAAGGAGTACAGACTTCCCACCACGTAGACTGATGACTTGAAGAAAACAATCAGAAGGCCAGCAGTGGACTATTAAAGGCTGATGGATGGATGGATGGGAAATAACGTGTAAGTACCCTTCGTGAGCAGAGCTGCGGGCATAAAGCTAGTTTTCATACAAGTTTTTTTTTATTTGAATAGAGTAGCAGGCCACGTGGTGTGAAGTGGTCACTGCAGCATAATGCAGATGAGGTTCCTTCGTCTAAATTAAATATTCCCAGTCAGTCGTGTCTAAAAAAATATATTTTTTTGTACATTTCATTTTGTCCTATACCCATGGGTCAGGTACTTTTTGTGTGCAAAAAGAGAACTAACCTATAATAAGGAAGAGTTTGATGTTCAGTAGAACAGTTTTCTAGCAACAAACTAATATATCAACGTATTCTGAATTAGATAATTTAATGTAAAGATAATGATTAATGTAAAGATATAAGGTTACCGACATAGCTCTCAAAATCTGCAAGCTGAAGTGGCAATGGGCTGGCCTTATAGTTAGGAGGACCGACAACCGATGGGGAAGAAAGGTCCTTGAATGGAGATCACGTCTCGTCAAAAGGAGTAAAGGCCGCCCTCCAACCAGGTGGACTGACGACCTGAAGAAGACAGCGGGTAGTCGCTGGATTCAGAAGGCCCAGGACCGGGAGGAGTGGCGAACGTTAGGGGAGGCCTATGTCCAGCAGTGGACAATAAAAGGCTGATGGATGGATGGATGGATGGAATGTAAAGATTATTGACTTTATTTCCTGCTTATGATATTTCTAAAAATTAACTGCACTATTTTTTGTATAAGTAGGTATTGAAGGTTTAAAATAAGCCTAATGTGTTACGAAATTTGGAGACACGACAATAGGAGTAATTAAAGGTCTAAATTTAGGAAATCCTGAATTAAAATATGCTGGTACCATAGCATAACGGGGCCACATAATTGTATTTTTGTCAAATGTATAATTTTATACGTATCTACATGCGAATTCCGGTAAGTGATCAATATAATCTATAAACATAATATAGGTATATAATTAAACACGCGATTCATTTTCTAAAAAGCGGAATGTACAATCTACGTCGCCAAATGTACCATTTTCCATCACAAAATGAGTACCCACAAATCAATTTGATACATTTTATTAAACCTTGTAGTTATTGATGTTTTTTTTGTTTCAGGACTTAACAGCGTACAAACATGCATATTAACAAATCTATAAAAATAGTAATATGTATGTCATGGATTGCTATTTGTCTTTTATACTACAATATAAATTTTAGCAGATTTAACTCATATGCAAGCAGCACAAACTTTCCAAGTGAACATGTGGAAATAAGGCAAAACTACACACAACCCTATAAAGGTACCTAATTTAATAATACTTTCTATATTTTAACGATTTTTAGAGTTCCGTATCCAAAGGGAATCAGTATCACCAGGTTGCATCTCATAAATCGTGAGTGAGTTAGACAGTTGAAATTTTCACAGATGATGTATTTCTGTTACTGCTATAAAAATAAAATATTAAAACATTATATAAATAATATTTAAATAAATATTTAAAGGGGGCTTATAAATTACTCATACTTGGCTTATAAATTACTCATATTTACCAATTCAAATGGCATTTAATTAAAGAAACTAACGCAAAATATATCATGGCAATGCAATGATAAAAAAAGATAGCTTCAGGCTACCGATGCGGGTTCCGGGTTCGATCGCTATAAACCCTTTCCAGTTTCCCACCTGCGTTTATCGCTTTCTCTACGGCACTCTACGCTAAAAGAAAACATCGTAATACATCTTTAACCAAATTCCATTTGACCAGCATGGTGGATTAGGATTTAAATACTTCTGATAGGAGAGGATATGTCAAGCTATGACGTATCCTCATTTAAAAATTCATGCCAAGATGTGAGAAATAAGATTCCTGTTGGTGATGAAATTAACTTTAAATCTCTTAAGTACATATGTATGTAAGAAACAATAAATCGATCAAACAATAAATGTACTTCGTAAAAAACGATGTTTTTATTGATTGTAGAGCTAAATGAAATGGATTTGTAGAGACGGTCGACCATTCAAGGTTTTGAATCAATACAAAGTTTTAAAGTATGTATAATAATGTTAGGTACTTATATTTTACTTATTTTATAAATTGCGGGATTATTCATTATTTTACTTAGAGCATGGATGGCGACCCTTTACATCAAGTGCCAACTTTCCCAAAAAATGGTTACTGTGGCTTTGAGGAGGCCCTTAAACAGATTAGTTGAAAGAACGTACTGGTATCACCAAATAAACCTTAAATAATGTAAGTACTAAAAATAACCTAATCATATATTTTTTAAACGTACCAACATAGTAGGTACTAATATTTAAAGTTTTTTATTAGGTTATTGGTTAGCAGTCACGGTCTTAATCCTTTGTTAGATGTTCACTCAAACGTGACATCAGAGTTTAGTCTCGAGACCTATTTTTATTTGCTCATACCTACTTATACAAATATATTAAGAATTGAGAGGGCGCAGGACCGGATGAAGAGGCGAACGCTAGGGGAGGCATAGTCCAGCAGTGGACCATGAAAGGCTGATGGTTTGATGATTAAGGAAATAAAAATGTCATGTCTATTGAGGGTATTGAGAGTGAAGAGATGCAAGGCCTAAGTTAGGCGGCGAATTTTGCCAACCTAGAGTTAACGGGGCACTGGGATCAGGCTCACAAAAAAACGGGATTTCAAGTGCTTTGTCTTAGGAAAAGCAGAAAAACTCTCTCATAAAAACTTCTTTCAAAATTATTACTACTGCAATTTTAGAGGCTAGGGACACGGCTAGGGCGCTGTTTTAAATCATGTCAGAGTCGATGTAGACTCAAGCTAAAGAGAAGAGAATTATATAAGAAGTAACTGCATTTCTTATCCTATCTTATAAGTTAAGCTTTTGTTCCTTTGGATACCATCTAGCTTTTTTTTGTCAGCAAGATGATCAGGTGAGGGGTATTTATTGCATTTAAAATAGCAAGATATATTTAACAAAAACTTAACTTTTTCTTAATATGGTGTTATTTAAATTTAACAAAACATTTAAACTTTGATGTGTAAATTTGCATACTTACCAGCTACCAGATAACAGCTGTTGATACCTGTATTAATGACTGAGTTCTAGGTATTTATCTACATTCTCTAAAAAACGGGCTGATCCAATATTGACTGAAGTTTACAAACTATGTTTTTTGTCCACAGAAAAATATTTAATCAACACACCTGGCTGCTATATTCCAAATTACGGAAGAACGCTTAATTTTAAGGAAGAAAAGTTTCTACACAAAACCTGCGGTATAAGAGCAGTGCTAGTTAAAAAAATAACCTATAACAAAATAGAATTAAAAATAGATAAGACAAAAATGGATACTTACAGCAACGGGAAAACATACCAATGTTGCGTTCGATTTGCTAGTCCTCTTAAGGTTAATGATAAAATTAACTTAACAAAACTAGAGTAAGTTTCTATCTATATTTCCATAATATTATGTAAGTAGATAATAAAAAAATAAGTAAATATATTTCAGATACTTATATAGATACTATTCTACTTGAATAGTAGATATGGAATCTAGAAATAATAATAAATAAATAACTAAACGTGTCACACTCATAGCCCCACAGTAGGGTGTATATACCCTGTGTCGTGGGTACCATGGACACATACAAAGACAGAAACAGAAACACCCAGACCGAGAACAGAAATTTAAACTCATCATTCAAATTTCTGTTTCGCCGGGAATCGAACCCGGGACCCTTCGATTAGCAGTCCGGCATGGTAACCATTGCGCCTAACGGGTTGTCATGTGTTGACATTATTTCTTACACTAAGTACTTATATGAATTTCGAAAACCGTTTTAGGTATTCTACTTGTATCCCTTTCAAAAATGGATCAAAAATGCAACTCGAGCAAGAAATCATAACCGTTACATGTCTGTCCAAAAATCTCAAAATATACGAAGACGCATACATCGTGCTTAAAAAAAAGATTAAATACAAAGATGAAGAAAATCCTATAAATCCGTGGAATGTTCTTATTCTGGGAATGGATACCATGTCTCGTGCAAGGCTATTTGCTAGTATGCCCCAGACAGCTAAATATTTACGAGAACACAATTGGTTGGACTTTCGAGGATATCAAAAGGTATGTAAGACCTAGGATAGCATCAATGAGCTGATATGATCTTAGAGCATCTAAGTTACTGACTCACCCTTCAGTAGAGACGGCATAGCGCCTCGCTTCGATACATAATTTTTGTGCCAAGCACCAGAGCGGGGGGAAGAACGCACACATTTTAATTTTGTCGCACATTCACAAAATATTCTTTCATCGCTACAGACGCGTACATAGAAATGTAAGACGCATACATAAATATGTATCAGACACACTAGTTGTATAACTAGAAGGCACATTGTGCATGGACTGTGGGACGAGGGGTTCGCCCGTAAAGGCCACTCCTCTGACGGGTGTCATACCTGTCATACCGTAATGCTCTAAGACATCAATTAACACAAAGTTGAACTAATTGGACTTTTTTGTCCAATCAACTTATAGTTGAACTTACGTAGTGGAACAAATCGACTTTAGCATACTCAGGGTACGGCCTGGAGAAGTTTTGATAAAATTGCTATGCCTTTAAATTATAAAATAATGCAGCAAAAGTGCTCTAGCAAGGTAAGTCATTTAAGTGGTCACTACTGCCTATGTAGATCTATGTATGATAATGAGAACTGAATCGCCGGGGCTAATGGAAGTTTGCAATACCAGGGAAGTCGTAGTTTTGGCAGCCCTACTCCTAGGCTTTTAACACCTTTCCTGATGCTGTCATGCAGTGGTCGTTGCAATAGCATTTTGCAAGTTCTTTTTATTTTTCTAAGTTTTTTTATGTCCTATCGCTGGGTACAGGTTTCCTCTCAGACGTGAGAGGGATTTAGGCCATACCTAGTCCACCACGCTTTCCAAGTGCGGATTAGTGGATCATCATTCCTTCGTGAAATTAAAAGATGCTCTGCTCTCAGGCATGCAGGGGTGGTGATGGAAAACATCGTAATTAATTAAATAACAGGAAAAATAGTGCCCCACGCCATGAATTAGCGAAAAATACAAGTTGCTTAAGCAAATGGTATTCTTAATTAAATCCAAAATTATTTTTTTGCGTAACTGACTCCTGTCAAAAATAGATCTACTACACGGGGAAATACGGGAAATATAAGATACCTTTGTAGTTTTTTGTCAGCACTGTCGTGGTGCAATTCTCTACTCTAGTCCAATTTACGCCTAACGTCGTTGGGTCATTATGGATTATTTATAGCCCGGTGTCACCTACTTCGGCTATCGTGATAAAATTAATATTGGTATAAAAACACTCTGTATAAAACCATTTGCTACTTTGTTGGAAATTGTATAAATAATAAGATAATACGGCGCAATGCTGATGATTTTAATGCTTTACAGGTGGGATACAATACGTTTCCTAACGTTATGTCTCTGATGACCGGCAAGAATGTTTCAGCTATTTACAAAGCCTGTTCTAAAGGATTGGACAGGTGTAGCGAGTTGCTCCTCTGGAACAAATTTCAAGAAGCTGACTATTTTACGGCTTACGGAGAAGAATACCTAAGACTTCCCGATACTTTTTCAAAATTCGACGGATTCTCAGAATCGCCCACGGATCATTACATGAGACCGTTTTTCCTCACCGGTGAAACACGATCAGGAAACTATGTATGCACAAAAAAACTTCCTTCGGTAAACCATTTATTAGATTATGCTCATCAATTCGCAGAAGCTTACAAAAAGCGTAAATTTTTCGGAATGTTTTGGATAAACTCTTGTAGCCACAATTTAGACAACACGCCAACAATTTTTGATAATGATTTTGCTACATTTTTTGAAAAAATGCATGACAGCGGGCTAATGGATAAAACATTTATAATATTTGTGAGCGATCACGGAATAAGGTACGGAGGCATGAGGGTACCGGTGGAGTCTTACTATGAGGAACGTCTACCGATGTGCCAGGTATGGGTGCCGAAGATGTTCCGTGAGCAATTTCCTGAGAAATACGCGTATATGCAAGTTAATCAAGACCGACTAATCACACCTTATGACCTCCATCTAACAATGTGGGACATACTAAAGATAACACAGGAGTCAAATGAAACCATAACTTCCGAGGCGTGTCCATTGTGCAATAGTTTGTTTAGAGAAGTGTCGATTGAAAGAACCTGCGCGGACGCAGGTGTTCATGAGAAATGGTGTAGTTGTCACAATATGACAGCCACAGACAAAAGTAAAAGTGATATTATTCGTAGTATGAAATTAACACAAGAATACTTAGATAAAATAACAAACAGTACAAATACGGCACCTTGTACGGAATGTGAAAGATTTAAAGTTAAGACGATTTTGAGGAGTCATTCGTACAAGTACCCGGGTGATAATATAGTGTATTATGTGATTGCGTTTGTTGTAGTACCTGGAGACATAGGTTATGAAGTTATTGTACAAAAAAATGGGGAAGAATTTAATATTTTAGAGAGAATGGAAACTATAACGCCATACAATCCAAAAGGCTCTTGCGTCAAAAATCCAAATGATCGAGGATATTGTGTTTGTAAAAAATTGAATAATTGTAAATTAAAGAGGTGAATAACTCAAATAGATTTATTACAAAATCATCCTAATACAAACAATTTAAATGCTGGAATATTATTAAATAGGTACATACCATCTTGTGCGCATAAGTTGAAACTTGAGTCAAGTAATTGATAGAAAATGCGTTAAATGCGATAATAAAATATCTTTCTTCTTCTATTTTATCACTTTAATAGCTTTGGCTATAGTTTATTGTCAATAGACATAAATATATCGGTGCATTGTATTGTAAAAAATTTTTCATAGAGAGCAGATAATAAATGAGTAGCACGTATATTAATTAACTATGGCCAATGATATATAGTAAAGTAAATAAACATTTAGCGCTTAAAGACTGACTTAGATTTCACTCAGGTCCCAATTTTTGCGCACACGACTTTATTACGCAATTATTTAAAAAATATATTTTATCAAGTCATAATTTAAAATTTTATTACATTTTAACTAAGCCACTAAGAGATTCAAATAAATATAATATTATGATGCTAGAATATCCAAACATATTGGAAAAAGCACTTTGTAAGTTGCCTGCCTTCCGAAAAGTTGTCACTGCCTTAAATATTAGGTATATTTTGTACATCAGCACCGAAATTGTAACGTAAAGTCTAATTAAACCGCTTGCTTGATTTTGTAAACAAACACATAACAATGTTAACGCTGATCGCGATCTTGATTTCAAAATAACTACCTACTTATTTTGTGATTAGATTGATCAATCTCTAAATCTACGTACTTCTTACAAATTATCAAACTAGATTACGATCAATATAGTTGATCACAGATCGAGAAGTAGATTAATAGTGCACGCACGACGCGACGGGCTGCCTAGTTCATACTTAGTTATAAATTTATTTATATGAATTACATACATGTCACAACAATTTATATGAAAACAATGTTTTTTAAATAATTTCAAGAAACCAGAATTCTAATTGATTTTAAATAAATTAACTTATTAATTATTAAATTAAGAATTAAATGTCATTAAATTATCTTAATTACAATTAAAACATTCAATTAATAAAATCAGCTAGTATCACTTGTCTGTACCTACATCCGTCCTTCTGCCAAATCCAATTTGCTCTTAGAACTACTGAACCATATGAGTTAAAATTTGATACGTAGGTACTCATAATAGGTACATAATTACTAATTATGCTTTGCCGCAGTCGTACGTAGCGCGCGACAATATTACGTTAACAATTAAATTTTCGGACGAACGTTTGGCGGGCGAAATTTACAATTTTTGTATTGTGTTCTATATTTAAAATATCAAAAATATATGTATACATGACAGGATAGTATTAAGCCTGTGGTTTTTTAATATAAACTTATTGGGGTTTTAAAATCATCATCATTGACGACGTCATCAATCACATTCATTGAATGATTTGGATATGTAATTAGACCCTTTAGGCTGCGTTTCCACCAGTGATGTGCGAGGATGCGTAGCGAGGAATGTGTTATTTAAGAACCAATAGAATCCCTACACTGAGCGAGGCTTGGTAAATGAAGAGATTCTATTGGTTCGTAGCAAACGCATTCCTCGCTACGCATCCTCGCACATCACTGGTGGAAACGCAGCCTTAGACTGGAGCCCTCTAGCCCCCCCCCCCCTCCCCTTCCCCGCGGATCCGCTCGTGGTGTCAGCGAGCCTGCTTTCGATAATCGGCTTGTAAGTAGTGTAAAGTCCGTATTGGTTGTTTACAAAATAACTCAAGCGGTTATAAATGGACTATATAATATGCATGCTACACATATGCAGCCAATAAATAAATAATAAATACGAGTAAATAACGATACACACTCAGCTCCACAGTAGGGTTACATATACCCTGTGTCGTGGGTACCATGGACACACACAAAGACAGAAACACAAACACTCAGACCGAGAACAGAAATTTAAACTCATCATTCCAATTTCTGTTTCGACGGGAATCGAACCCGGGACCCGTCGATTGGCAGGCCGGCATGGTAACCATTGCGCCACGTAGGTCGCCAAATAACTTTTACATAATTTATTTGTTAACTATTTACACTATGCCAATTTTATTTTAAGTTACCACACCAAACCAGGTGTTCAAACGAAATTTTTTTGATGTTATGCTTTTTGTCTTTGATATTTTATTTTAATACAATAGAGCGTCGATTATCCGAACGTCGATCAACCGAACGATCGCTTATATCCGAACACCTCCTCCTTCATGAATATTGCACCTAGAATATTATGTTTTGCTGCAAAACTGCACTTTTTTGTTAAATTCCTATTTGTTATAAAGATCTTTTAATATGATGTAAACATGGCTTTCATTTTCCTGTGGATACAAATGTACGGCTATATAAATACATTTCAATTATCGCAAAAAGTCGGTTTTCCCAACACCCATGTTTGGATAATCGAAGCTCTATTGTACATTGTTATACACTTTATAGTCTTCAAATTCAATAAAAACAATTGCTCTATTCGCCGAATAAAATGTTTGTATATTTTTAAAAGAATTTTTAAATATGTAGTATAATTTATACAACATGTACAATAATTACCTAAATTATATTAACTGTGTCATGTTATCTTATAATATAAGTATGTCAAAAAAATTAAGACTGTTTATAAAAGCCAAGAATTAATGGTGGTATTCAAATGTATTATAAACATAATATTTTTAAGATGGCTGAGAATGTATTTAATTAAAACACAATTTATATTAATATACTGCTTGACATCTTATAATAGTTAAAATGTTATGAATGTTAACATGTACGCCTAGGTTAAAAAAGAATAAACAGGCAATCGAGCATTACCCATCTATCTTAACAATGAATAAATAAATGCTAAATTCTTTGTTGTATTAATTAATCATCATGTCATAAATCTACACTTCCTGGATGTAAACAATTAACAATTAACAAAAAACATGGAAAGTTAAATGATAATATTGATTTTTATCGTATTCAAAATTAAGTTTAATAGTCGACATGACAATCTTATCCATTAAACTATCATGTTATCTTGTATTCTATTATAAAGGTATCACAAAAGAAATCTGTATTGTTAATTGTCCAAAGGAAGCGTCTTGTACCTTATACCTATAACAATTCACTAAGTGGATTGCACTTAACATTGGCTTCGCTAAATAAATATATCACGTTAATAAAAATATATTATATGTAATTTAATTACGCTACTTAAATAATTATCTACCTCACATGTTCTAAAATCAGACATACCTTTCAAAATTTACATTGAATTCGAGATTACCAAAGCTTGGAATTTCTTTTTCTAGAAGCTACACTTCTGTTTACTTACACTTGTGTTGTGAAAACACCATGAAAACACTAATGAAATTGTTAAAGGGATGTGAGATACCTATACACCAAAATTTATCACAAACACCACTAATTAATACACACGTCATTTTAACCGAATTTTCGAAGTTCCTGTAGATTACAATAGATTTCATGTTAAAAATATCATGGTTAAAAAAATTGAATAAACTAAATTAAAGGTCCACTAATTAATACACACGTCATATTTTAACCGAAAATATGTGCCTTATTTCCTGTAGATTACAATAGATTTCATGTTAAAAACATCTTGATTGAAAAAAATTGAATAAACTAAATTAAAGGTGCTTACAGACTTAAGGCAGCCTCGTCCGAGTCCGACGCACGCTCGACCATCCCGTTGTCTCGCGTGCATACGCTATTGCGTCATCCGAGGCTTCCTTTACGCTCTTTACTGCTGCTTTAGAGCACCATTATGAAATTAATTGATAAAGAAACTATTTTGTCTATGCTACTGTACTTTTTGTAGGTAACCGCATGTAGGGTTTACTAGGAATAATGATGAATACAGCCAATTGAGTCATGCTTAGAAGTAGTCCAATGAGATTAGGTACCTAAAATAAAATAACAGAAATAAATTAACTGATGTTTTTTTCAACAGTCCTACCCCTCATCTAAATAAATAAAATGCCTAAGTAGCAAAACGTGCACCTATCAAGATGCCCAATTCACAACTTTTAGTGCTTTTTCAAACTAGCGTATTTTTCGGCACGTATCCGGACGTTTCGGAAAATGCGCTTACCCGCACATATTTTCTTATTATTTATTTATTTTCAAACACCTTAAACTAGGAGTTACAAAGGGGTTTAGCCTTATTCAATTGGCATTGCCTTCCAGCCAACCCTGGGAAAAGGTGAGAATGTGCGGTAGGCTTTGATTATTATATGAATAATAAAATTTAACCCTCTGACACTCGCGCTGTCTTTTAACCTCACGAACACTCGCGGGGTCCTGTGACCTCCCCATGAATTAAAACAAGGTAAGGTATAAATGGTAGCATGTTAACATATTACATAAAAAACAGACATTTAAAATAAACTTTTCATTAGAAACTATTAGACAAAAGAAAAGTTAACGTCTTTGGAAGAAATTAAAAATAAATAATTTAGTTTAAAAAACTAAAAACACGCTTTTGTGAAAATACGAACTAAAAAGTAAAAAAATAAGAAGAAAATGTATTTTACTGTTTCTTCTTATTTTTTTACTTAAATAAATAATTTAGTTTAAAAAACTAAAAACACGCTTTTGTGAAAATACGAACTAAAAAGTAAAAAAATAAGAAGAAAATGTATTTTACTGTTTCTTCTTATTTTTTTACTTTTTAGTTCGTATTTTCACAAAAGCGTGTTTTTAGTTTTTTAAACTACATTATTTATTTTTAATTTTTTAGTTGGATTTTTATTCTCAAATTATTGCATTATCATCGGCCCTTGACCCCTATGCAAATTTTCAAGTTAACCAGACGCTTAGACGTGTTAAAGTACCTTAGGCCACGAACTTATCAGCCGCCCCTCGTATATTTTATTTTATCCTGATGATCCTAGTTACGACTTTAACATAAAGTTATGAGATTATTGTATTGTCATCGGTCCTCAATAAATCTACAAAGTTTGAACGAAATCTGGCCGTTTAAAGTGGGTCAAAATCGCGCCCAAAGAAGTCGGTTACAAACATACAAACATACAGGTGAAGCTAATAAAAAGCGTGTAAAAATACGATTCATGTTCAAGAAATTCAAATATTTCAAAAAATTAAGAGATATTACGAAACAAACCTTTCAAAGTAACAATATTGTAGTTATTTTGTAGTAATGAGTGCAAATAAATTTCATGTGTTTCTGCCATAAATTTTTTATGCAAGAATTACATTGACACTTTGATTTTATATCTTTATATCGAGGAGAAGCCTCCTAGACCCTGAAATGATAGTTGAATAAATCTTTAGTGTTTGTGTGTCTGTGTCTGCGCGTGCGTACGTGCGTGCGTGTGCGTGTGTGTGGAGTTATTAAGATGTTGTGCCGAATTATTTTACTACTTATTTAGTTAAGTTTTAGTTTTTATTATTCCATTGAGGGATGCTCAGCCTTTTACAGTCCACTGCTGGACATAGGAAGCCTCCCTAATTTTCACCACTCCGTCCGGTCCTGCGCCCGGATTATTTTTATCTTTGTTTTATCATTACTTTTTGGTTATTTGTATATACAGTACATACATATATACATTCTTAGGTTTAATTTAAATACTAAATTTATCATCATAACCCAATATTTCTAGATCCAAATTAAATTTATATTAATTTTATGTTTTAAAAATGTACCAAAAAATACCATACCATAAAGCCTTTATAATATTTTAAATAATCCCCCTTTGTGCAAAATAATCATTACTTATAGTTTTTATTATTATGCATGATTATATCATGTCTGAGAGCAGCGATGGTCGAGTGGTAAAAACCGCGGTCTTCTACGCGACCGATCCCGGGTTCAAATCCTCGGCGCGAACCTCTGACAAAAGAAATTTGTAATGTGCGCATTTATCGCTGCTCCACGGTGATGGAAAATATCGTTAAATTTAATTGGTTACGATGTTCTCCATCACCGTGCATGCCTGAGAGAAATTCATAATTTCTCGAAGGCGTGAAGTCCACCAATCCGCACTTGGCCAGCGTGGTGGAGTATGGCTAAATCCCTATTCCTTGTGAGAAGGAGACCTGTGCCCAGCAGTGGGACAAAAAAAAAGGTTGAAAAAAGAAGTCTAAAACAGACATACAATAATTTAATTAATAGGCCTAAACATTCCAGAATTATGTGCATTGCTGGTCCCATGTTTTGAATATATTATTCAGATTTTTATGTGTATATGTATGTATTCTAGCTCGGAGGCTGTTTTTACCTTCACATTTTACTATTTTTATCTTTATCACTTGTAATTTTGTTCCATATTATTCTGATTTAATAGTTGTTAAATATATTTAAACTTACCAAAATGTATAAATCAGTTTCTGCCACACCATACAGGAACCATAAGGCTGATACAACAAAGGACATCACAATCATAGGGAATGGGAGGCAATCTGTATTTTTTGTTTGAAATACATAGTACAGCTTGCTCATTGGTGCTGCTATCATCAGAAGTGTGATTGAACATGCAGAAAGACCTGGAAAAATAATTAAGTTTTTTTTATTTGCATAAAAGTTAAAGATATTTTCAATCATTTTAAAGATTTACGGCCTCGTTCACCATCTCCAAGTAAAGTGTTGATTATTTACGTCCCAAGTAAAGTTAATTGGCAATTAAAAGCTATGAGTACAGGTCAGTTTATCATATGATTAGTGCTACTCCAACAGCGTGAAATTGAAATTACGGGTGACTTTAACCAACAATTAGCCTACTTGTCACTTTACCTGAAGGTGTTGAAAGAGGCCCTTAGTCATTTAAAAAATTTATTGTAGCTTTTCTAGTGATAGTGATACAAAAATTGAGATACCTTTACTGTATCATTCTTGTAGGGAAGCATAGCAATGCATATTTGAATTGCATATAATAAAAATAGCCTTGCTTGATAAATAGCATATTATGATATTTGAATATACATTATTTAGTTTGTATTTGTTTACTATATAACATATATATTTATTACAATATCAATTAAATTCAAGAAGAGAGTAAGGCTTCTTTTATCGTGTATAGTTGTTTTGCAAGAGCATTTGCAATACAAATACAACATACATATTAGGGGCAAATATTTATCTATCTTGTAAAATTATATCACACAGAATTAAATTCCACATACAAATATACATACAATACATTTTATGGAGCTACTCATGGGAGCATGAGCAAAGGATGCCTAATAAGGTTGCTTACAGATAAGTCATGGGAAAGTCAATAAGCAGTGCTGAATTAAGGACAAAACAATGGGGTTGGAGTGTCTACTTAGGGGGTAGATGTCACAGGAGACTTTCTTACATCAATTACTGACTTACAAGCAGGTATATCTAGCTGTATTGATGTTGGAGGACATGCCCAAAATAACATAAGTTCTGATATATTTAGGTATGAAGTGAAGCTTTATAGTCTTGTGTGAACACACTGTACTCTATGGCACAGCACAGGGAGCGGGGAAAGGATTGCTCTCGCTAGTCAGTTAGCTAGTGCTAGAAGGTAATAAAGATGCATGCAGTAATTGTATGGCAGGAGCAGCAGTAGTGAGACAAGTGAGTACCTGTGATATCCCATATAAAGCAGGAACATACAGTACAAGGTCTAAAAGTACTCACCAAGTACTTTTAAAAGAAATTCATAGTCCTCTTCAATACAAAAGTACCCAATCATAAAAAGTGATGTTACAACTGTGACTAATATTTCCCGGAGAACAACTGATTTCTTGATTGTATAAATGTAGAATACGATTACATATGAAATCATCATCAATACACCAAAAACGTTCAAAAATGCTATCACATTATCAGGCTTTGCTAGTCCATACATTAGCCATAGAGTGCATCTGGAAATTTAGAAAAAAATCATATAACAATAATTTATCAATGAAGGAAAAATCTATTAATTTTATTTCAGTAGGTAGGTACTTCATTTTAAAGTACTTACGATAGAACGCCAAATACAAATGGTAAGGGAGTAGCTTCACCTGTAGTTTTGTTATACACATACTGTTTGCTAACCAATCTGGAAAGTAACGATTGACATTAGACTATAACGTAGTGTTTAATTTCTCTATGTATTAGACCTCTGCATTAGCTCTTCGATTTTTGATTGATAGGCAAAAAATTTTTCGTTACACGTACATGCCTGACAAAAATTGAAGAATAGTAGCCGGTACGGCCAGATACGTAATTAGCTCTTTATATGCTACTATGTACATTTTATCTGTAACTTATTACGCCCACTTTCATTTAATAATCGTATTTATAACATTACAAACAAAATACTTTAATTTTATCAAATCTACAGAACCAGAACTACAACACAACAGCTTTTTAAACTACTACTGACACCATAAGCTGACACTGACAGTGACATCGATCGATCACCAGAGTTGCCAACCTTTTTATTTTTTTCCTCCTACGGAAGCCGATAATAATGTCGTATTTTGGCTTTCGAATCTCGTACATTCCATTTTCAGTCTAATTTATAACGCTCAATGGGAGTTTTTGCATCCCTCCCAGGATATTTTTGGATATATTAGTCTATGTCAGCTTCTAAACACTTATGCATCATTTTATATGTGTATGTATGTTTGTATTCCAGTATTCAACGCATAATTCAAAAATTATAGGCCGTATAACAAAAATTATTGTGAAATGAAAATCTCGTACCTCGTATAGAATGTTAGAAATCTCGTAATTGTACGAGAATTCTCGTAAGGTTGGCAGCCCTGCTGATCACTATCACTGACGGCTGACAGAATACGCGGAAAAGGAAACTTAACTTACTGTCAGTGTCACGCTTACGCTATCTATCAATTATTTCTACTTTACAAATGGCGTCTCAGTCGTTTAATAATTTTGCCATTATCTAAATTACATTTGTATCCTATTTTTTATTATTACTGTAAAAACAAATTGATTTCGTTAAAACCAGGCAATTTGTAAAAAGTGAAAGGCAACAATATATAAGGTAAGCGTTCAGCAAGTCATTAAGATCCCAGTAATAGCTACTTTTCCAGAACGGAATAACTCAAAAAGAATAAAGCAAGACTCAAACCCAAAAAAAAAACAAAACAAGAGTGTACTATGATTAGTAAGTACATTATTCTTAGTCTAAGTATGATTACGACGAATTCGATTCGACCACTTACGGCACTAAGATCACTGCATCAGGGTGTCAATACCTTTATTGCTCTAAGTTTTCAACTTCCTGCCAAACCAAACCTTGGGGGATTGGAATAGAAGGGTTTGGAACTGGAGAAAAGTTCATTTAAAATTAGATGAAACAGTCAGACGCTCAGTACTGGTCAGCTGTTAATTTAATAAATTTAATAAGGTGAAAATTAAATGATTTAAAATAAAGCATTAGGACTTTCTTGTCTGTCTCTTCTAGCAGAAGTAGCAGACTTGTAGGCTTGCCTGGCCTGATTTCAGGAAGCAGTGGTAAAACTTTCTAAGAGTATAAGGGGCAGGTCTGCCCATAGACTTATAATATACAAGCGAATTAAATTTATATTTAGCATATTTGTAATATGTTTATGTGCCTACCGGGCAGTACCGGACAATTCAGAATGTGTGATGAAGGCTCCAGTACCATCCATCACTTTACTTAAACATTTGACTGACTTGACTGACTGATACCTGACGTGAAGACTAACTGATTTTTTTCTACTACAAAGTAATGCAAAAATTTTACTTGACGCTGGCAATATGCAGAGTTTGCGATGCGATGCCCATTATAAAAAATGAAATGATAAAAATGACTGTCTGACAGTGACATTGACATTAAACTTTGTGGTATTATTTTAGTTTTTGGATATTTTTTGTGATTTTGTGATGTTGATAATGTATTGTTTGATTGTTTTGTAATTTTAGGAACAAGCGGAACAACTGACAATGATTTATCTTAACGTAGTCTTTCACCCCAATAAATGCATAAACTAAAAATAATTTAAAATGAAGTCCTTCAAATTAATCGTCCACCAGTCCAGCTTTAGTCGTAAGTCCATCGTTTTTTATTTGATACTACTATACCACTTTACGTTTACTATGGCGCAGAAGATTATCATTCTTTATTTGTTAATATTATTTTAATGCTACACTCGTGTTCACTTTATAGCCGCAGACCTAATTATCAGTCTCAAAGAATATCCAGGCTTGGAAGAGAGGGATATAGTTGAAATTTATCATCCCGAAAATGATTATCCAAGACTGCTACTTCAAGTTACTAAAGTTGACGTATCGGGTAGGGGTAGAGGTAAGCATTTT
This sequence comes from Pyrgus malvae, assembly GCA_911387765.1. NCBI lineage: Eukaryota > Metazoa > Arthropoda > Insecta > Lepidoptera > Hesperiidae > Pyrgus > Pyrgus malvae. Next base: position 10,678,710 of record OU426955.1, read on the forward strand.
GAAGCATACAGCTGTAAGGTTTCCTAAAACTAGTTATAACTTGGTATTAAAACTTTGAAGAAAGACTAAATGGGTTTCATGTTACTACGATACTAATTATTACTGTTTATTGTTATCATTTACCTTTTGTAATAAAACTAGTGTGTTACATTTGTAAGAACATAAGATACAAACGTATATAAATATATGAACTTAAGGGCTGGCGCTAATTGTGATGTGACTTTTTGCTACACAGATCAGTACACTATATATTCACATCACCACAATCCCTTATAAGTTTATTAGGGAGTGCTGATTAGGTTGCTATTCCACTGGCATTATACAAGTGCTGGCATTTCTCTAACGTTGTTGCTGCACAAATGCGACATCAACCTGGTGTCAGTGTAACTTTGATGACACAAGCAAGCAAGCAAGCAAACTAGTACAATAAAACCATCCCACTTTGTATAAGCGGGGGAGGGGCTACGGCCAGCATCCAAGTGCAGCATGAGTTACGATACCAGTGTGCATGCTTTAAATTAACATTAATTAAAAACCCCAGTATTATAGTGGCTTTATGGTGACATGACAAATACAGGGACAATTGGTTTATTTTCATTTCACACAATTCACCTGTAATAATAGTGTATTGGAAAAAATGTACACTTATCAGAAATATATAAAAATAAAGGGTGCAATAGTCATCATGCCATTGTGCTGTGTATGAGGTCTTGGGTTTGATTCCCAGTGGAGGAGATATCTAAATTATGAATTAATAGGTCTTTTCCTGGTCTGGGTGTCTCTGTCCTGTGTGTACATGTCACCTCCTGGTATCTCACTATGGGACTGTAAGTGTAAGGCATTATTATTATTATTTTGATTCACCTAACTGCACAATTTAAATCCATTTCAGATACTATTAGTGTAGAACAGAGCATAGCAACAACATTTCAGTTGAGAACATTTGCTGATGTTTATGTGAATAAGGTTAATGTGGCAGATGTAGCCCTGGATTCAGTGGAGCTCACATTTAAAGAGCAATATATGGGAAGATCTGAAATGTGGCGGTTGAAAAATCATTTGGTAAGATTGCCTTGAAATTTATTTTCTATGTACTGGTGGTAGCATCTACACTCATGCATCTGAATTGACTCAAGCTGTATAAGTTTTTTTTAAATATTCTTATAAATTGATTTTATAATAATATTCAATATTATTATATTTAATTTTATAATAATATTTAATATTATTATAAAAGTCCGAATAAATAATCAACCGATTTTTCTCCTTAGGATAGCATTTATTAGAAAAAAGATTAGTCTCACAACACAAAAAAAAACCAAGAAAATCACATAAGCCATTTTCTGAAAAATCAATCTTTTTATATGGTTTGCGGTTTGAGTCGATTCAGTTGTGTGAGAGTATAGTTAGTAACTAAAATGACATTGTTTTCAGTAATAATAAAAATTTACATGGCAATTCTTAGAATTTGATGTATTACATAGAATGAAGCATGATTATTAGGGACTCTTTAAAAATAATTTTATTTAACTCATGTACAAATTCATAGTTTCAAAAATATATGATTATCATACAATTATCACTGAAAATTGCTATTTAATTATATTGTTGCTTTACCAATAAAAGCCTTTTCACTTTTTACCATCTAATATTAAATTTTATCCACTGATTCTGATCCATAAAATCATGTGTAAGTAAAACATCCATTAAAAGTTAAGATAATAAGTACTGTATTTTATAATATATCAATCACTGCACAACATTATATACATGTTTAAACTCATATTAACTCTTGTTATACATGATTATTAAAATTTCAGGTCAGCACTTGTGTTTACTTAAACAAAAAAATTGAGTATTGTGGAGGTGCTATTAGGTGCCAGGTGTATGAAATGTGGTCTCAGGGAGACAGGGTAGCCTGTGGAGTAATTACAGAAGACACAAAAATTGTATTTAGGTCATCAACATCAATGGTGTACTTGTTTATACAAATGTCCTCAGAGATGTGGGATTTTGATATTCATGGCGATTTGTATTTTGAAAAAGCTGTTAATGGTTTTCTGGCTGATCTCTTTGCTAAATGGAAGGTAAGATATTTTGAATGTATATAGCAATAATACATAATAATATGATGTGATTGCCATCCTGCAACCTGTAAGTAGTAATATTGTAATGAAGGTAATAGTAATTTGAATGTAAAAGTTATTTACTAACAATGTATTTTTACAGAAGAATGGTAGTAACCATGAAGTTACAATTGTTTTGTTTTCGAGAACATTCTACAAAGCCAAATCTCTAGAGGAGTTCCCTCCACACATGAAGGAATGCTTACAGAAAGATTATAGGGGCAGATTTTATGAAGATTTTTACAGGTGAACTTTATTTCTAGTAATTTACTCTTAATGAAACCTACAACAATTCATTAATTTTGTATTAATTTGTTATCATCAGATTAAACATTCTTAATTAATACCAACAAAACTTCAGGGTATATAATATTTGGTTTTGCAGAGTGGCAGTACAAAATGAAAGGTATGAAGATTGGTCAAATGTCCTTCTGCAGTTGAGAAGACTATTCACTGATTACCAGAAGATTGTTTTGCAGTATCATGAGAGACCTAACATGGAGATCCCAACAGCTATTAACTCTACTGCTGCACAAGGAAACTTCCTTGAAGTTCTCAATATGAGTTTAAATGGTAAAATAAAAATATAGAACTGCCTACACAGTAATCTGAAAAATTGCATAAGTGCTAGTCTGACATTTGTCAATGGATATTAGGAACCTTTAGGAATAGTTTACGAAATTCTCAGTTCACCAGATTCTCAAACCAAACCAAATTCTTATCAAAATTACAATTTTATTAAAGGAAATCATTTATAAAAAATATAGTTATAAAATTAAAAAACACGATTTTGAAGCACATCAAATCATCAAGTTCTCGGAATTAGATAAACTGAAGAAATTATTGTATTGCCACAGATTCTAGATAAGTGTCCAAATTTTGAATTAAATCTGTCAGTTGAAAGTGGGCTAAAATCGAGTCCAAAGGAGAGTTACAAACAAGTCACAAACTCACAGTTACAAACAAACATACAGGTGAACCTAATATAAGCATGTTAAAAAATTGTTAGTTAGATATCAGTTTTTACATTACATCATTCATCGTCATTACACTTACCAGCAGTAACAATAGAGGCCAGTAACATGGAAATAATTATTATAGTTATCAGCTCACCAGCAGGCAAACCTGCTGATGACTATTTGAGAACTTCCTAGCATCACACATAGATATAAAATTGAAGTGTGAACAACCCTACAGCCTTAATAAACCGCATTTGTGAGATGAAATAACTTTATTAATGTCAAACATTGTTATCCTCAAAAACATCCTATTGGCTCACTCATAAAATTAATCTTTCAGTTTTCGAGAAACATTACCTAGACAGGTGTTTCGACCGCACTGGTCAGTTGAGCGTAGTTATCACGCCGGGAGTGGGCGTATTTGAAGTTGACAGAGAGCTCACTAATGTCACCAAACAACGAATCATCGACAACGGTGTCGGCAGTGACTTGGTATGCGTCGGTGAGCAGCCGCTACACGCCGTTCCATTGTTGAAATTTCATAACAAAGACAGCAATCTGAACTCTATAGACGATTACTCTATGCCGCACTGGATAAATTTATCCTTCTACTCGACAAATAAGAAAGTGGCATACTCAAATTTTATACCGAGAATCAAGTTACCACCAAGGAAAAGTCAGGAGCCCTTGAAGAAAATGTATGAGGATGAGTGCAAAGGGAAGTTGTTGAAGGAAGATGAATACATGCATAATTCGATCTTTGATTATGATGCTTATGACGCGCAAGTCTTTCAGCTTCCACTGGTCCATAGTACTTGGTAAGTTGGTAAAGTGTGAAAATAATTTTGTATTTATATTGTGTGTGTATCTTTATATGTATATTAAATTTTAAGAAATGTTTTTTTAGTGTGCAGAGAGTCCCAAGGACGAAAAAAACGTCAGTGGCTGGATTGGAAAGCTTAAACAGGAAAAGTCCCCCAGCCTCTGCATTACATCACAGGAAAATGTCAGACCCAGACATTCATCATAGTCTTGGTGACATTTTGGCTAGCTGCAGTAAGTGACTTTTGTTGTTAAAACTTGTTTCGAGAGTCATATATGTCAGTTGCCGTTGCCGCAGTTGTCGCCGTGTGGTGTCCGGCTAGAGTAGCACCACTCCGATTCTTCCCAGGAGGTCGTAGGAGGCGACCAAGGGACACATTCCAGGAGATGGGCAGCAGCATCTTCCTGAGTAACGTATCATCTACTGCGGTCACCAACCCGCAATGCCAAGCGTGGTGACTATGGCAAAAACCCCCTATGGCAGTCACAATTAAACCTCGGCCCCCAGTCCCCGGCGGCCCCGCTATCCCTGGTTACGACAGCGGCCATGGTAACGGCGGGGCAGGGGGTGCTAAGAATCTCCGGCAGAGATTCGGCTGTCACAAAAGAAAACGACCTCTGCACCTGGCAACATACAACACCAGGACACTGAGAACCGACGAGAAGATACATGAGCTGGAAGCAGAGATAGATAAGTTACGCTGGAGTATCATAGGATTATCCGAAGTCCGAAGAGAGGGGGAGGACACGGTAATCCTTAAATCCGGTAACTTATTCTATCACCGGGAGGGCGAACATCTGTCCCAAGGTGGTGTCGGGTTTCTCGTCCACAGGTCCCTCGTCAACAACGTGACGAAAGTCGAAAGTGTGTCAGCAAGGGTAGCGTACCTTATACTCAGAATATCAAAACGGTATTCGTTGAAGGTCATACAGGTATACGCACCGACCGCGACACACCCAGACGATGAGGTTGAGGCTATGTATGAGGACGTCAGTAGAGCCATACATGCCTCTAAGACTCATTTCACGGTGGTGATGGGGGATTTCAATGCAAGACTGGGCACGCGAGACGGCGACGAGCAGAAGGTAGGGCCCTTTGGATTTGGTCAACGGAACCACCGAGGCCACTTGCTTGCTAACTTCTTGGAGAAGGAGAACCTCTTTATGATGAACTCCTTCTTCAAGAAGAAGCCTCATCGCAAGTGGACTTGGATAAGTCCCAACGGTTCCACGAAAAGCGAGATAGACTTCATTTTGGCAGACAAACGGCACATATTTAATGATGTCTCCGTGATCAACAGGTTTAAAACCGGAAGTGATCACCGAATGGTACGAGGCACATTAAATATCAACATCAAGCTGGAACGGTCACGCCTAATGAAGTCTGCGCTTCGACCAACACCTGTCCAAATCCAGGGCTCCGAGAACTTTCAGCTTGAGTTGCGAAATCGTTTCGCGGGCCTAGAAAAATGCGAGTCTGTGGACGAATACAACACCAGGATGGTACAAACCGTCCACGAGGTAGGGTCCAAGTTCTTTAAGACCCCCTCCAGTAGTAGACCCCAAGTGCTCTCTGAACAAACCCTCGGTCTTATAAAGGAAAGGCGTGAACTATGCATCCGGTCTCCGTCTTCAATGTCGAAATACAGGCAGCTCAACAAACAGATCTCTTGCTGCAGACGACGCGATCTGCGTGCTCACAACACACAGCGCGTCAAAAACACTATTGAGCACAAACAAGGCACAAAAGTGTTCACAAGAGATCTGAGTGTAGGTGTTGCCGCCATGATTAGGTTTAGTGGTTTAATCCAATATCCTCTATCCTTTTCCCACGCATGCAAAAGCCTATGTGTTCGCCCGCTCAAGTGAAGAGAGCGACATAAGATAAATAGTCAGCCTTCGATAATCTTCCGCGCCGCGCGTATGCAAATAAATCAAATTAAAATACTTTAAGTACAGGAACAGGAACATTGATCCCTAATCAAGTGCAGTTTTGTGTGTGCCTGGAGAAAGCTGTCCCGATCGATTACACTGGATTTGCCGCGCGGCAGTCAGACGTGCCGCCTCCACGTGGTACAAAGGTGAGTGTGCGTGGTTTCCATCCTTTCTGACTCCTTGACACCACTAGCCTGCATCAGCCCAAACTCCAAAAATACAGTCCACTAAACCGCAAGGCCTTTAGGCTTATTCCGCCGCTTCCGCGTATCCATAAATTGGTCCTTCGAGCCGGATCATAACTTAGTATTAAACTGGGACCATAGTTGGTTTCTTTTGTCGTATTCAGTGGTCACTTGTTCCGAAATCCGTAGTACCTACCGACATACTTAATAAAGTTGTCCAAAGGCCCGACAATTCAGCTTAGCCGGGGGCTTTATATCTGTATCTACTAATTACCCGCAAACATTATTTGTATACCTATACGTCTTTCCGCTGTCTATATATTCACCCGCAGTCAGTATATTATATACTTATTCCCGCAGTCTTATTTACCCGCAGTCACAAAAAAAGCTATATATTTATTCTACAATAGATACAGATTCATCTATAACTACAAGTGTTATATCGAAGACTCAATTTCGCCCGTTCAGTTAAAACTGAATCGTGATTTATTCCTACTTTAAAAACATCTTAGTTCCTACCAGGTTAGTTCTTCATAGGATTATAAATTACCTATATCGCTACGAGTAGTTAACCGGTAGATCTATAGATAAGGTAAGTAAAAACGCAACGAGTAATTTTATATGTACCGACGTTTATTGCTCGTTTAGTCAGTGGGTTCATACATATAGGTACCGACGCCGCTACGCACTTTAGGTACTTGTTTACGTCAATAGTTTTACACATTTACTTAAGATGCCTAAACAGTCACAGAGAACCGATAGTGCCGAGACTAAGGATGTCTGCGGTTCGCCTCCTAACATTAATTTATTAATGCTTGAAGCTAAACGAAATGAGTTATTTGCGCGTGCTCAATCGATTTATAACAAAGCACAGCTTGCGTTTCAAGGTGAGTCACATAAAGATGACTTCCTGATTTCTTTAGAAACTATAGATGATTTAAAAATAGATTTTCGTAACGTCGAGGATGAATATAACAGGACATTGCTGGCTATTGATCCTACAAGAGTACCTAGTTTTCAGTCATACTCCGCCTTTGAAGATTTGTTTTGTTATATAAAAAAGGTAGCTAAAAAATTGAATTTTACAAATGATAGTTCCTCATCATATAGCGACAGACCTTCCACGATGCCTAGGAGACCTGTATTGCCGCCTATTGAACTGATAAACTTTGATGGTGATATAAAGAAATGGCCGTTGTTTTACGCTAGTTTTAAGTCAACCGTTCATGATAATAATTCATTGACGGACGACGAAAAACTTTACTATTTAATAGGAAAATTATCCACTAAGGTTCAATCTACATTTGCAGGTATTTCGCCCTGTGGTGAAAATTATGATATAATTTTAAAATCCCTTATGGATCGTTACAATGATATTCGCACAATAGCGTCCTCTTATATTGATCAAATAATAAATGTTAAATTATCAGGTTCCGCGTCCGCTTCTAATTATGAAATTTTTATCGACAAAATTGTTACCGCAGTCAACGCTCTTAAAAATTTAAAAATAGAAAGTTTAGCCGATTTTATTCTGTTTTATATATCTTTGAAAAAGTTAGACACAGAAACGATACGTGCGTTTGAAAATAGTTTAGGTACCAATCTTCTTCCCACTTTTGACGAATTGTCCGCATTTATTAAGAAACAATGTAAAGTGTTTTCAAATTCTTCCATAAATAATAACTCCCGCGCAACGTCCGTTGCTCATAATAATTATAATTCGCGTAATAAAATAACCGCACCGAAAACTCAATCTTATGTTGCAGCTTCGGTAGCTAATAAGTGTCTGTGTGACAATGTGGTCCACGATCATTATTATAAATGCCCGCTGTTTCACTCATTAACGCAGTCAGCCCGCTTTAAATATGTTAAAGAACATAACGCATGTGTTAATTGCTTGAGTAGCAAACATAAAGTTAGTAATTGTAACTCCACCAAGAACTGTCGTAAGTGTTTACAAAGGCACCATGTGTTATTATGTACACATATAGATAACAAATCGCAACACGCGCAGCCCAGGCGCGCGAGCCCCGCACCTTCGCATGCTCCGAAGTCAGATCAACCATCGAATGGCAATAACACCGAGGCCTCCTTGTGCGCGACCTCACTCCGTGCCCTACGGCCGGCGGGGATGGACGCTGTCCCAAGCGAATGCATTTCCCACTCCACGGTATTATTACCTACGGCTCGTGTTGTTATGTACGATGTCGAAGGTAATAAACACATTGTCAGATGTCTGTTAGACAGCGCATCGCAAAGCAACTTTATCACTGTTGACTGTTGCAATCGCTTAGGTATAAATAACTATAAAAATTCGCATCTGGTAATTATAGGTATAGGGGGTTCAAGGCATTCGGTTAAAGGTTCAACAGATGTTAAAATTCATTCCCGTTATAACTCGAAAATCAGTTATGATCTTACGGCCCTTGTTGTTGACAAAATAACCCACGACTTGCCCGCCGTGTCTTTGGACCTTAATGCCTTGCATTTAGATTCATTTTCGCTTGCTGACGATGACTTAGGCAGTTCTAAAAGAATAGATGTTCTTATTGGTGCATCATTATTTCCACACATTATACAGCCCGACTTAAGGTCGAGCAACGCATTACTTCCGCCTACCGCTGTCAATACTGTTTTCGGCTATGTAATAATGGGATCGGTTCCTATTTTAAATAACCAGCATATATACACAACTTCGTGTTGCGCGAGTATTCATGACTCGATGGATACTCTAATTAAAAGATTTTTTGAATTAGAGGAGGTTACATCTCCGCCCGCTTATAGTAAAGAAGATCTTCATTGCGAAGACTTTTTTCGCGCTACCACTATACGTGACGAAAGTGGTAGATATACGGTCGCGTTACCCTTTAAGGGTGACGTACATTCGTTAGGAGACTCGTTTTCAACTGCTCGGAAACGGTTCCTATGTTTAGAAAATAAATTACAAGCTTCACCAAGCTTACGCACCGCGTACGATAATGTCATTCTTGAATATATCGATAAAAAATATTTATATCCTGTGACTAGTGAGGACATTGAGTCCAAGCCCACTTATTACATTCCGCACCACGGGGTAATAAGAAATGATAAGACTACTACCAAGCTTCGAGTTGTCTTAGATGCTAGTTGCAAGTCGAGTACTAATGTATCGTTGAATGACATAATGTACTCGGGCCCTAATTTACAAGGGGACTTATTTTCCATTCTTATTAATTTTAGGCTATTCGCCGTTGCGCTGTCCGCCGACTGTCAACAAATGTACCTACAGATAGGCGTTAGAGAATCGGATCGCTGTTTTCAGCGGATCTTATATAGATTTAACCCGCGTGAAACATTACAAATTTTTGAATTTTCCCGCGTCTGTTTTGGGCAGAAGGCCAGTCCGTATCTGGCCCTTCGGGTGGTGCGGCAGCTTGTTGAGGACGAGGGCAGCAGCTTTCCTGCTGCAGCGGAGATTCTTTCGAATTCTTTATACATGGATGACATAGTCTTTAGTGTAAAAAATAATTACATGGCCATCGAAGCAAGCCAACAGCTGATACAACTGTTTAAGGCTGGTGGGTTTGACCTTGTTAAATGGGTCTGTAGCTCCCCAACGGTCTTACGTCACATACCATCATCGCACAGGTCGACTCCGGACATTGAGTTCGATGAGTCCGTTCAGCATAAGATCCTGGGCTTACATTGGAACCAGTCCAGTGACCTGCTTTATTTCAAGGTCAGTGCTCCAAGTGAAAGGTGCACAAAGCGTGTAATATTATCCACGGTCGCAAGGCTGTGGGATATTTTAGGGTTCGTGGCTCCTGTCACTCTTCATGCCAAACTTCTCATCAAGGAACTTTGGTTATTGAGGTGTGACTGGGACGACAGCCCTCCACTCCATATTGTTTCCACCTGGAAGCAATTTTGTATGGAGCTGCCCGTGCTGAACGAGCTTCGTATACCGCGGCACCTGGGGGTCGTTGAAGGTTGCGAAATAAACATTGTTGGCTTTGCAGACGCTAGCGAGCGAGCCTATGGTGCTGTCGTGTACTTGCACGTCACGCACTGTAGTGATGTCTCCGTCAGGCTCGTATGCGCCAAGTCCAAGGTAGCACCATTGAAGGTACTTACCGTCGCACGATTGGAACTCTGCGCTGCCCTGCTGTTGTCCAAGTTATTACGCATTGTCTTTGACAATTATAATTCCCGCTATCATATTAATCAAATATACGCCTTCAGCGATTCTAAAGTAGTTTTATGCTGGTTAAAATCCTCTCCGCATCGCTGGCAGACATTTGTGGCTAACAGGGTTACAAAAATAATTGAAAATATACCTGCCAACAGTTTTCATCATATTGCAGGTGTTGAGAACCCCGCAGACTGTCTTTCCAGAGGTTTATCACCAGCTAAGTTGCTTGATCATCCTTTGTGGTTCGATGGTCCACCGTGGTTGAGGCGAAATACTTTAGAATGGCCTATTAATAATGCATTTGATGGTAGCTTGGACAACATTCCGGAACAAAAATCATGCACTAATGTTGCAACAGCCAATTTAAATATTCCGCTTTTATATGAATTGTCTAAACGGTTCTCATCTTTTATAAAATTATTACGCGTTGCCGTTTATATTTACCGCTTCTTAAAAATACTCCCGCGTTCTAACGGCCCTATAACCAGTTTAGAACTTCAATTTGTAGAAACCAAACTTATTGGTGCTCTTCAAAATGTTTATTTTTACGATGACATTATAAATTTAAAAAATAATAAAGTTTGTTCTTCTACCGCATTACTTAAACTTAAACCGTTTTTAGACAAGGACGGACTTATTCGTGTTGGCGGCCGCCTTTCAAATTCTTCCGAGGAGTACGCCTATAAGCATCCTTACGTTTTGCCCCGTAGTGATCACATTGTCAGTTTATTGATAGACATGTATCACGAACAGTATTTACATGCTGGTCCTGAGCATTTAATATCACTGTTACGGCAAAAGTTTTGGATCCTCGCAGCCCGCAATATCGTACGGCAACGGATCAACAAGTGCAATACTTGTTTCCGCTTTCGACCGAAGCCGACGTATCCCATCATGGCTGACCTTCCAGCCCAACGCGTGAATCGTATGGAAAAGGCATTTACCCATACCGGTGTTGACTACGCTGGGCCGCTGATATACACGCCACATCGCGCGCGCGGTGTCAGGACTCTCAAAGCCTGGCTCTGTGTGTTTACCTGTCTAACAACTCGGGCTATTCACATAGAAATAGCAACCGATTTGAGCACTCCCTCGTTTCTTGCCGCGTTTAAAAGATTTATTTCGCGACGCGGTCCAGTGCAGTGTATGTACTCCGATCGTGGTACAAATTTTATGGGATTTCGCTCATACTTGCGAGATCTTTATAAGTTTCTGTCAGAGCTTCAACCCAACCTGGAACAGGAGCTCATTCAGAACCGCATCGAGTGGCGCTGCATGCCTGCATCGTCTCCACATTGGGGTGGATGCTGGGAGAGCATGGTGAAGCAGGTGAAAACGCACCTGTTTAAAGTGATAGGACAGCAGATTCTTTCTTATGAAGAATTACTGACTATTCTCACACAAATTGAGGCGCTTCTCAACTCTCGCCCGCTTACAGTTTTAAGCAGTGATCCAGCTGAACCCACTGCTTTAACTCCCGCTCATTTTTTAAACACAACACCGCTGTCCTCTCTACCGGTACCTCCGGGAGATAATCATTCGCTTGGCCTTCCGCAGAGACATAGGCTTTTAGATAATATGCTTCAGTCCTTTTGGAAGCGCTGGCGCCTCGAATATCTGCATCAACTGCAGTCGAGGTCCAAATGGATTAAACCATCGGTTTCCATTGATGTTGGAACTGTTGTAGTAATTATCGTGGATAACGTTCCTCCATTGTCATGGCCACTGGGCGTCGTGGAAGACATACACCCTTCGAAAGATGGGACCGTCCGCGTTGTTACTGTTAGGACTGCTAAGGGTAAACTTGTACGCCCAGTAGTCAAGCTGTGTCCTTTACCTAGCCAATAAAATTTAACTTTAATAATTTCGCATGTTAGTTAAGTTCAGTTAGTTACCGCTGTATATAAATTTAGTTTTATTTAGAAACCTCATCCGCGACCGCGATATGGGTAAATTAATCCTATATATTCTATTCCTTATTATATTATATTTCTTTTAAAGGTGACCCTTTAAAGCCGGGGGAAATGTTGCCGCCATGATTAGGTTTAGTGGTTTAATCCAATATCCTCTATCCTTTTCCCACGCATGCAAAAGCCTATGTGTTCGCCCGCTCAAGTGAAGAGAGCGACATAAGATAAATAGTCAGCCTTCGATAATCTTCCGCGCCGCGCGTATGCAAATAAATCAAATTAAAATACTTTAAGTACAGGAACAGGAACATTGATCCCTAATCAAGTGCAGTTTTGTGTGTGCCTGGAGAAAGCTGTCCCGATCGATTACACTGGATTTGCCGCGCGGCAGTCAGACGTGCCGCCTCCACGTGGTACAAAGGTGAGTGTGCGTGGTTTCCATCCTTTCTGACTCCTTGACACCACTAGCCTGCATCAGCCCAAACTCCAAAAATACAGTCCACTAAACCGCAAGGCCTTTAGGCTTATTCCGCCGCTTCCGCGTATCCAGTAGGGCAAAGCCAGTTAACGAGGTTGAGGACTGAGTCTGGCGCTGTAGTTTCGTCTAAGCCTGAAGTTCAGAGAGAAATTGAGAGGTACTACGGACGGTTGTACAGCTCCTCAAAAGCTCCCGTTATCGATGTGGTAAACGATAAGAGAGCCAAATTGACCCGACACTATACCGAAGATATCCCGGACGTCAGCCTGTACGAAATTAGAAGGGCCCTTAATCAGCTTAAAAACAACAAAGCACCGGGAGATGACGGTATCACATCAGAGCTGCTGAAGGCTGGAGGGAAACCCCTCCTAGTGGCGCTCCAAAAATTGTTCGATACCGTCATCAGTAGCGGAACTGTCCCGGAGGCGTGGAGCAGAAGCGTGGTAGTTTTGTTCTTCAAAAAGGGTGACAGAGCCCTTTTGAAGAACTATAGACCCATCGCGCTTCTGAGCCACGTCTATAAGCTGTTTTCAAGGGTTCTTACTAATCGTATTGCGCGCAGGCTAGACGACTTCCAGCCTCCCGAACAAGCCGGATTCCGAAAAGGCTATAGTACCATGGACCACATACACACGCTGCGACAGGTTATACAAAAGACCGAGGAGTATAACCTGCCGCTATGTATTGCGTATGTGGACTATGAGAAAGCCTTTGATTCTATCGAGACCTGGGCGGTGCTAGAGTCTCTCCAGCGATGCCAGATTGACTATCGGTACATCGAGGTGTTGAAGTGTTTGTACAAAGCCGCAACTATGACAGTCCGAGTTCACGACGGAAGCACTGGACCTATTCCACTGCAGCGCGGAGTACGACAAGGGGATGTTATATCCCCGAAGCTGTTTACCGCTGCTTTGGAAGACGTGTTCAAGCTGATGGAGTGGAACGGGCTGGGTATTAACATCAATGGCGAACACCTCACACACCTTCGATTTGCCGATGATATAGTAATCTTGGCGGAGAACCTGGAAGAGCTCAGCACTATGCTAGGTGACCTCCATAGCGCCTCACAAAGGGTGGGTCTTAAGATGAACATGGACAAGACGAAGATCATGTCTAACGTCCATGTCACACCTATACCGGTCGTTGTTGATGGCGCTACTCTCGAAGTTGTCGACGAGTACATTTACCTGGGACAAGCGATCCGTATGGGTAAGTCCAGCTTCGAGAGAGAGGTAACTCGTAGAATCCAACTCGGTTGGGCAGCGTTCGGGAAATTACAAAGTGTCTTCTCGTCCAGAATACCTCAGTGCCTGAAGTCGAAAGTTTTCGAGCAGTGTGTGTTGCCAGTGATGACCTACGGCGCTGAGACGTGGTCTTTTACAGTTGGCCTTTTCCATAAGCTCAAGGTCGCTCAGCGCGCGATGGAGAGGGCTATGCTTGGTATTTCTCTACGCGACAGAATTCGTAACGATGAAATCCGTAGACGAACGAAAGTTACCGACATAGCTCTCAAAATTTGCAAGCTGAAGTGGCAATGGGCAGGCCATATAGTTAGAAGAACCGACAACCGATGGGGAAGAAAGGTTCTCGAATGGCGACCACGTATCGGCAAAAGGAGTACAGGCCGCCCTCCAACCAGGTGGACTGATGACCTGAAGAAGACAGCGGGTAGCCGCTGGATTCAGAAGGCCCAGGACCGGGAGGAGTGGCGAACGTTAGGGGAGGCCTATGTCCAGCAGTGGACTATAAAAGGCTGATGGATGGATGGATGGATGGATATGTCAGTTATAATCCACAGCACTGGCTAAGACTGAGCCTCTAAGACTTAGACTCTAAGTGATTGAGAGATTTTTTTCTTTTTCTAGATAAATACAGCGTAAATGAAACAAACAGCGATGTGACCGATTCCCCAATCTCAATGAACAGATTGTCCCCTCGGAGCTCGATAACAACCAACAAGCCGGTGAAACGCACCGGCCGAGCTCTCATCAACCCCTTTGACCCCTCACACGTCACAGTGAAGTTGACCAGCAATAGGCGAAGGTGGACGCATATATTTCCCAAAGGTAAGGTTGTGCATTAATAACATCGTCAGTAGCCCAGTTCATTTAAATACCCAAAACAAAGAGATGTCTACCAACAAGCCCGTAAAACGCACCGGCCGAGCACTCATCAACCCTTTTGACCCCTCACACGTCACATTGAAGTTGACCAGCAATAGGCGAAGGTGGTAGGAAGACTAGGAAGGTGTGAAGCAATTCTCTTGTATTTTGGTAGAAAGGATTCGATGCCAGCACATGCGCAATCGCAATCTGATACACCACTAGAACCACACATATACATCTCCTATATTTGGTGACACATATACAACCAACACTGGTTAACCAACACTGGTGACCCCGACGTGATATGGAGGGGGAGTGATGTAACGGCGCGATACCTACAGCAACATGACCGCGCGCCTCACATGAAATACTGACCATGCAAGACGACGCAAGCATCGAACATTGTAAAACAATAGAGTACTACGTCACACGCGTCATACTGAACTGGCCAATCAGAAGACGTATCCTGAATCACGCTATCGAAGTTTCCTAGATTCTCAGGTTATACAAATGATCCGAAGTTAGCATTCGGAAAACAGGTAAGTACAAGCTAAGCAAGCAAACATAAGAAGATGTGCCTACTGTGTATAATCGATGATAATCCAAATTTCACTCCTCTATCCATACTCTAGCAATTAATTTGTTAATTTGTCTAACAATATATTTTATTTCGCCCATTAGGACCAACTGGAGTGCTAATCCAGCAACATCACTACCAGGCGCGGCCGGCCGGCGAGCCCGCTTCGAGGCCGGAGGAGCACAGGGAAAACAACGCGCCCAAGGAAAATGGCTCCTCCGCCATCAATAACAACCATCCTGTGTACCAAGTGGATGGTAAAGTATTTTATAAATGATCATATATATTTTTATTTATTAGCCTTTATTCAGACCTATTACAAATACATACTAATAAAACTTATTACAGCTTATCCTAGTATTTGTGATTTACTTGTTTTTTGAAGGTCTGTTTGCCAATCGGCAAAGGCCTCCTCCAACCTTCTCCATTCCTGTCTATCATTAGCCACTCTGTTCCATGTAATTCCAGCTACCTGTCGAATGTCGTCGTCCCATCTCTTCTGTGGTCTTCCTCTTTTCCTTTGCCCTTCTCTTGGGTACCAACTAGTCACTCTTTTAATCCATTTTTCTTTGCCACGTATAATATGTCCCGTCCATAGCCATTTGAGCCTTCTGATTTTGTGTGTTATATCTTGAGCTTTGGTCTTGTTCCTGATATTTTGGTTGTTTATTCTGTCTATTTTCTTTATATTTAGCATACTCCTCTCCATTGCATGTTGACAAATTGCAAGTTTGTCCTATCCTACCGATCTAATAATTACAATACTTTATTTATGTAATTAAAAACATAACCGCGGGAAACCATTTGCTTCTGAGAGCAAAGAAACAGGTTTCGTTCTCGCTTATCCACTACTACAAAAAATTATTCTGACCCAATTCAAAAGTTAAAGTACAAACATTGTTTTTGTAATGTATAAAAATAACTTATCAAAAACAGTTAGAGGCATACTCTAAGAAAGCGTCATATCTATTTTGATTTTCAAGTCATAGTTTAATGTCATAATCCAGGGATGAAACAGGCAAGAGCATTTGTACTGAGAAAAGACTGCACATATTTGTAATTTCCTTTTAAGTCATAGTCATAGTCATATCATAGTAATATTCTTCTGTTATGTGCAGGTAACATGATGAGTAACCGCAAGCGCATGATAAGCGCTTCCGGTGCGCTGAGCATCCTGGGCGCCGCGCTGGGCCCACCGTCCACAACCAACAACGCGTCCCTCGCACTGCTGTGGGGCGCCACCGGAGAGCAGGAGTGGACCCCGGCGCTCACCACTGGTCAGTATATAGCGCTCACCGCTGGTCAGTATATGACTAACTGAGTATCCTGGGCGCCGCGCTGGGCCCACCGTATACCACCAACAACGCGTCCCTCGCGCTGCTGTTGTGGGGAGCCACCGGCGAGCAGGAGTGGACCCCGGCGCTCACCACTGGTCAGTATATAGCGCTCACCGCTGGTCAGTATATGACTAACTGAGTATCCTGGGCGCCGCGCTGGGCCCATCGTATACCACCAACAACGCGTCCCTCGCGCTGCTGTTGTGGGGAGCCACCGGCGAACAGGAGTGGACCCCGGCGCTCACCACTGGTCAGTATATAGCGATGACCGCTGGTCAGTATATGACTAACTGAGTATCCTGGGCGACGCGCTGGGCCCACCGTCTACCACCAACAACGCGTCCCTCGCGCTGCTGTGGGGCGCCACCGGCGAGCAGGAGTGGACCCCGGCGCTCACCACTGGTCAGTATATAGCGCTCACCGCTGGTCAGTATATGACTAACTGAGCATCCTGGGCGCCGCGCTGGGCCAGCCGTACACCACCAACAACGCGTCCCTCGCGCTGCTGTGGGGCGCCACCGGCGAGCAGGAGTGGACCCCGGCGCTCACCACTGGTCAGTATATAGCGCTCACCGCTGGTCAGTATATGACTAACTGAGCATCCTGGGCGCCGCGCTGGGCCCGCCGTCCACCACCAACAACGCGTCCCTCGCGCTGCTGAGGGGCGCCACCGGCGAGCAGGAGTGGACCCCGGCGCTCACCACTGGTCAGTATATAGCGCTCACCGCTGGTCAGTATATGACTAACTGAGCATCCTGGGCGCCGCGCTGGGCCCACCGTATACCACCAACAACGCGTCCCTCGCGCTGCTGTTGTGGGGAGCCACCGGCGAGCAGGAGTGGACCCCGGCGCTCACCACTGGTCAGTAAGCGCTCACCGCCGGTCAGTATATGACTAACTGAGTATCCTGGGCGCCGCGCTGGGCCCGCCGTCCACCACCAACAACGCGTCCCTCGCGCTGCTGTGGGGCGCCACCGGCGAGCAGGAGTGGACCCCGGCGCTCACCACTGGTCAGTATATAGCGCTCACCGCTGGTCAGTATATGACTAACTGAGCATCCTGGGCGCCGCGCTGGGCCCGCCGTCCACCACCAACAACGCGTCCCTCGCGCTTCTGTGGGGCGCCACCGGCGAGCAGGAGTGGACCCCGGCGCTCACCACTGGTCAGTATATAGCGCTCACCGCTGGTCAGTATATGACTAACTGAGCATCCTGGGCGCCGCGCTGGGCCCGCCGTCCACCACCAACAACGCGTCCCTCGCGCTTCTGTGGGGCGCCACCGGCGAGCAGGAGTGGACCCCGGCGCTCACCACTGGTCAGTGTATAGCGCTCACCGCTGGTCAGTATATGACTAACTGAGCATCCTGGGCGCCGCGCTGGGCCCGCCGTCCACCGTCCCTCGCGCTGCTGTGTGTATTCAGTTATATCGGATAAAATACATGGCATTTTCTTTGATATGGACGAGTGTTGTGAAGGGTAATAATAACTCTGCGAAAACATGTTTTTTCCTCTTACTCACTGTGATATCTAACTAACTTGACTCACTGATTATTGACGACTGATATGAAATAAATAATATCGCCCAGTTTGAAAAAAACGGGCCAAGAATAAATATAAATGTACGCACTTCACATCGGTAAGATGGTCAAATGACAGAGAAGCCATTAATAATAATGAAGAATAATATGTAGTAAGTATTTTTCAGACAATTTAGATAAACTGTAACTAATAAATAAAAATATTATTTAAAATAAGACATATTTTTGACTTAATTCTTCTAGATTTGAACTTAATAAAATTCATATCATATCCGAAAGTATTTAATTGTGATCCAGATTTTCAAACAAAATTTACAGTGATTTTTGAAATTAAAAATATATAAAAATGTATTATTCTAATCTATTCTATTCTATATTTTTAGGAATAATTTTAACAATATTTTTACCTGAATATTTAACACTGTTTATAGCATTTTGCATGTTGTAAAGTGCACGTTTGTTGATTTTTTTTATATTAATATAATATCATTGTGTATAAAAAATTAAGTAATAATTACAATCGAATAATAATGTTATCGCTAAGAAATTTAAGCGTGCTTAGTTTGTTATTTTTAACGTGATTTTTAACTCACTGTACATGTTCACAATCATTTTCATCACATTGTTTCCTAACTTATTAAATAATAGGTTTATTTCAAGTTTTGAAATACTATAAAAATACTATCTGTTCGTCCCTACATTTTTTTAAATATTAATTACAATTTTTAAAAAATTTAGTAAATTTCATCGTGAAATTTATTTAAATAAACATTACTAAAAAGCAGAAGACTTTATTTAAAACGTCTGAAATTTAAGTTGTAACTAGGAATGCTAGAATACATATCAAAATACAAATACTGCATAATGTAGACATTTTATTATTTTAATACAAACGAATTTATTTATTTTAATTTTTGATTTAGCAGAGTTTAATTGAGTAATTTATTTAGCACTGCACGTTAATCTTTGTTTATATCCCACACTGTAAAATTATAGTCATTTAATTTTTAGGGTATGCAATATCTCTGAAAAAGTAGATTTAATTTTTTGTTCTAAATAGACTTCGGAATGCATTAATTGTTAAATGAAAGTGAAACTATCCTTTTGTTGGATAATTTTATAGCAAATACATTAGTTTGGATGTTTTTTAATTTTATTACTTCTTTATTATGTAATTTCTGTCATAATAATATATTTAATACTTAATACTGCATGCCCTAATAAAGTTAACTAAACCCATTAATTTTAATGTTTCATGAAATCTTCGCATTGAACCATACTCCAATCGGTTGGATCGTTGCGGCCGTAGCGAACCGAGCCATAGGTTTGATATCATTCATTGGATTTGCATTGAGTAGTTACTGCGAACCCTCTTTCTATATTATATGTGCAATTAAGTAACACAGACATGGAGGTTGTTTCTACTCTACAAGACACAATACGTAGCTTTTTACTGAATGTAATTACTTAAATACATACAGCAAATCCAAATTTTTTTTCTGTGCTTCAAATGATGTTAAGCGTTATCGATTTGATAAGAATAAAAGTTTCATTGAAACAAATATTAAAGGAACAAAGGTTTCAAAATATTTTAAAGTTTCAAAATATTTTGAAGCTTTAAAGAGCTTAACAACATCTGAACGAGTGCGAAAAGTGTAGCTTTTGACAAAATGAATAGCAATTTATGACTGTCGCACATATTATTTCGATAAAATATGGCCACACATGGACCACAATAACTTTGCTTATTGCTGCAATAAGCAAAGTTAAGGTTTTAACTGCATGTATGTATATTTCTACAATTCTATTGCATAAATTCACAAATTTTACCGCGTGAAAAACATTTTGCAATGCAAAATATTGTACAAATATAAAAAATTCTAAACACATAATAAATTTTAAATTACATAATATTTATGTTACCGCAGCTTTTATATTACTCTAATTTAACAGTTCAGGCTTAATTATACCATTCTTCAGTGCTTTAAGAAAAATGTTTATGACATAAATATGCTTAAGCTGAAGTGAACAATTTAGTTAGAAGCATAACCCATAATCATTTTATGCCTACCGTAGTTGTCATTAACACGCATTATAATAAAATTACTTCACTAAATAGCTTAAACTGTATAAAAACGCATTTCCCTTTGAATAAATAAATTTAATTCCTGCAGGTGTGGATTGGAAGTCGCTCACGATTCCTGCCTGTCTTCCGATAACCACCGACTATTTTCCCGATAAGCGATCCCTGCAAAACGATTACTTAGTGTCCGATTACAATTTACTGCCGGACGATGTGAACGCCGATTTCGCGCAAAACAGAGCGATTTACAAAGAGCCGTTGACTACTATTGAGGTGTTCAAGGAGTTGGTGTCTCAGCGGTTGGCACAGGTACAAACCTAAGTTTCGTTACAACTTTTTAGTTTTACCAGTGCGTGTTTTTAATAGTACGGGAGCCCAAGAGGGGATTTTTGGATTTACTCGAGCGTGTCAGAATTAGATAATGGGTACTTCTTGCACCATGTTGATTACTACTACGATTAAAAAAACCTTCTATATAGGTACAGTATTTCTTTAATTTTTTTGTCTTACTTCCGGATGTCAAAACGGTCAGATTAAAATACCCCGTTATCGTTGAACTATGACTTTTTAAACAAAAAAATGATAATAAAAATTTGAACTCTCCAGAGATTGCCAAAATGCCGTTTTTTTCTTTTTTACAAAATGCTGTTTTGTATACATCTCTCCCTCTAATTCATACTAAAATCATTAGACGATTTATGACTTACCATGCATTTAATTTATTCTACTTTTGATTGATATTTGTCGATATTTTACCTGTAGGTACCTTTCATATAAAATTTTTGAAAACCTGTAGGCGCTCTCCCCACCTGTAAATTGGAAAACGTCATATAACTTTTTAATCTTCCTACCCAACCTACAAAATGCAGTAGGTCCTGATGACGCTCGAGTAAATCCACAATTAGCCTAGTGGGCTCCCCTACTAAAGGTAAGTCGGCTCACTTATAATAGTCTGCTAGTGGATGATTTTAATGTAGGAACATTAAACGGTTCTGAAGCAATAAATATTTTAAAACTTCTATGAATCCTATGAGGTATGGATGGACTCAAATCCGTCTTGAGCTTAGGATTAGTTATTATCTGGATCCATCCATCTGCAGTACCTATACCATTTTTATTTCGCGAATTCCGGCTTACCATGATTATGGTGGTGTATGAACGTGCATAATATCTCTATGTGTTACCTGTAAGTTATCAATCTGTCAGTTACAATGTAAGGTACAGTTACAAGCAGGTAAAAATAGAAATCTGCTGGTATATTATGGTGACCAGCTGTTGGTTGCCTGCTGTCAATAACGTCTAGTGTCTACTTAAGTTAGCGTAACCAGAAAATACTATCCTCGTAATCAAAATTTATGTTTAACGTAGAATTATGTACATAAATTGTTTCCAGGGCTTCCAGCTCATAGTGGGCGTAAACGAAAACGAAGTGATTGAGGCTCACTGTGCGGCCCCGGCCGCCGCCAGTGCTAAGCGTTACTTGCTCTCTATTGGACGCATCTTCCACAAGCTGACGCTACTGGGGAACACCATCACTGTCACCAGATATAGACCCAGGTGAGCACTCGCCTCGCACTGTAACGTACGTGAAACTCTAAAAACTACAGCACGACCAAGCGAAGTGGTAGAAATGTTATTAACACGGGATTCTAATCACACAATACTGGATTCTATCTGGAGTATCATTTATTAGAATGATACTTGTCACACTAATGGAAAGAACCGAAATGAGTGAGTCCTACTGCACACAGTAATAGTAATAGGGAGGATAATAATAATAGTAAAATAAATATCTTTGGACAATTCACACAACGCCATCTGATTCCAGACTAAGCAGAGCTTGTACTATGGTAATCAGAAAGCTAATAAACATACTTATATAATTCTAAATACATACTTAAATAGATAAATTAACACCAAGACACAGAACAAATAGTCATGTTCATCACACAAATATTTGTCCTGGGTGGGAATCGAACCCACGACCTCACGCTTCGCAGTCGGCTCATCACCCGACGGCCACGGAGGCTGTCACATACATATGGTTGGTGATGGTTACATATTGGCGATTGTGGTTGATGAGCCAGATGATGAGGATAAGCCGCTGCATGAGGAGGGTGGAAATATATGAGCAGCAATATTGTTACATGTTATAATTCCTTATGTTCAGCTGAAAATGTGGTCTCGTTGGGGCCACAGCCCCAGCCGCCGTTAGTGCTACACTTCACCTACCTACTTACACAAGCTGACTGTACTGGGCAACATCATCACTATCACCAGATATGAACCCAGATTCGTACCGCTTAATACACTGTAACATAAATAATACTAACACATAGTAACGTGAAAAAAAACAAAGTGATTTGGGCGCATTGTGCGGCCCGGCTGCTGCCACTCGCCAGCCATACGTTATCTACTTTCTATTGAATATATCTTCCATAAGCTGCTATGTCACATACATAAGTGACACTGTTACAAGAAAATAGTGAGGTTCCATTACCTCTATTCTCTATCAAACGCCGGTCGCCGCCGCAAACGTTTCCTAATCTCCTTAAGACGCATTTTCACACGCTGACATTACTTGAGATTACTATCGAGCTTAGTAGACATCAACCAAGGTCAGTAGTGGTCTAAAAATCTATACTAATATATAAAGCTCAAGAGTTTGTTTGTTTGGACGTACTGATCTCAGGAACTACTGGTTCGAATTGAAAAAATATTTTTATGCCTTTTTTCCATTTATTGAGGAAGGCTATAATATAAGCTTTCTTAACATCATGCTATTATTAATACCAAAGTCCACGCGGACGAAGTCGCTGGCGGCCGATAGTTAAATATAACAAGAGTACGATATTATCTCTTTACTATTGATATCACATAACAAAGAATAAACCAGCACTTTTCCACCGAAATCGGCGTGCTTATATTCCCTTATTAGGTACCCACGTTAAATGCATTTACATGTTTTCCACTATAAGTTATACGTTCAAAACCATTTCCAGGCATCCTTACCCACCGTTCAACATCCACTACCGGTACCGGTTCCACGCGCCGAACCACGACACCTACGAGGTGTCCTGGGTTTCCTTCACCACGGAGAAGCTGGAGAACTACAACTGGAACTACATGGACCACTACATCTGCACCCGGGGCGACACTGACTTTGCTCTTGTTGAGGTTAGATATGGCTAAAAATACACAATACAAAATTTTAAAAAGTGTCGTTTTATGTAGGTGGATTTTTAAAGATAAGAAAAGAAAAGAAAATATTTTATTTGCACAAATATGGGTGACAAAAAAGGTTTTACAAAAATATTAAAATTGTACACCTTTTAGGGTGTAATTTTTTTTGTTAAAGTTACATAATATACAATAACAATAAACACTAAAAACGCACGCAGGCTCTAAAATACAGCAGACTTAAATAATCCGGTCTTGGACTACCAAGTCAATTGAGATACTTTTAATGAGCTCTCAAAACGTGACATCCCCATACATTTTGTATGAGAAAATGATAAGTGACGTCACTTATCATATATAGTCAATTGACTTCATTATTATTGATTTAAACGGTAATAAAAATCATGTATAAAAAAAGAATTAACAATTATTATTGCTTTCCAAGCGAGATTTAGTGCAACCTTTTTAATGTAAGGATTTTGAATTTTTTGTGCATAGTGTCCAAGACCCTATTCTACATTATCATCACTTTATTCGGTATCCTGCTTATCAAGCCTTGATTTAAGAACCCAGATATCCGGCTATCCGACCACGAGGTAGTCCTCTGATGGAGAAACGGCAAAACTTTGCCCTAAGCGAAATCTGACCAAAAGATTCTGGTTAGTGTTTGATGGACGATTACAACAAACTGCTGGACTGGAACCTCGCGTCACCAACCATACTCTCCGGATCTTGCCCCAACCAATTACAGCTTTTTTCAAAATGTGCATAACTTTTTGCAAGGTAAAAAATTCAAATCTGATGAGGCAGTCAAAACCACTATCAAACAGTTCATAGACTCTCGCTCCCAAGTTTTTTTCCAAAGAGATCAATGATCTACATATAAAATGGAGGAAATGTATTGATAACAATGGTGCATTCTTCGATTGATAAAATAATAATTTCACTAAAAAAATCTTGTTTCACTTTTTTAATATTGAACAGCAATTTCATATGTAAGGACCTAATATCTAGTTTTGGATAATTCAGAAATAACAATACAATAGAAAAACACTTTAAATTATTTGCATTAAGTGTTTCATTAATGAAACTCTCACAGAATTTTGTTAGCTGTTCAATTCACTTTAAAACTAACAATTTTCTTGTTCCAGGCTGCGAAATACTGGCGCTTCCGTACCCTTCTCCTGCCACTGTACAATCCGGCCACCAAGCAGATATTGGAAGACGAGTCCACCCACTGCGATATCTACCCCACCCCGACGCGCCAAGACCTGGACAACCTCACCGAGGGCTTCCTCAAAATGACGGAAACTTACTTTAATAAGGTCAAAAGACCCAACAAGCAGAGGGTAAGTTTTGGTAACTGTGCATAGCTCAACTGTTTTGTATTTTTTTTCAACTTTTTTATGTCCCACTGCGGGGCACAGATCTCCAATCACAAGTGAGATGCCATACTCCACCACTCTGGCCAAGTGCGGATTGGTGGACACTGTTTTGCGTTAATTTTTCTGATTTCTTTCTTCAGTAGTATTTTTACTTTTTGCTATCGAAATTTTGTTTTAAAAGACTTGAAAAAAAATCATGTGTAGCATTTGTATTACCTTAAAGTAAGGGTTAAAAGATGTTTAATCACCTACTCTGCCGTTAATTATAAGTCTTACTTATCGATTGAAGGAACAATATTATAACAGTAATTTTGTATATTTGAGAACACCATCAAAAGACTTGCTATAAAAATGTCTTTTGCATTTTATAATTAAATACACCAAGACTCCTGAAGAATCAATCAGCAGTACAAGTAGACCTTTTATAAATAGCTTAAAAATGAACCAGATTAACTTTTTTTAGTTTAAGCACAGAACTGTACATATTAGGTATATAACAAGATATTATCTTACTTAAATATACACCGTGCATTTTTTTATGTGTAACTTGTAAGGCATGAATATTTACTTGCACTTTGAATGAATGTACAATTTGTAGACAAATTTGCACTGCATGTATCTAAGTACAGCACCACTGATAAAACATCGACTAAAATGCTTTCATTTTGTACTCTATAATTAAAAATAACATGTTTTATTAACTTTTCAATTAACTGTAAATATGCTCAAACATGAAATTCCAAACTCACTTAGCTAAACGCATGGACATTAAATTCGATTTTTTTTTACCGTGCATCCTACAATAGATAAGCAGAAGGCATACTGCATTTTGTCTGCATGATAGTACATCTTCAATTACGTTTCGTTGCGCGCCGGTGATGTTGTAATTTCCTGTTTGAGTTTCCGAGCATGGTCCAAATAATCCGCTGTACCTTCAGGCGATCGTATGTGCGAATTTGCGTTGTTGTACCGTGAGACTCGATGTGTGGGATCATGAGGGGTCCAGCGGACCCGGTGCCGAAGGCACGAGATGAACGCCTAGAGCGGTCGGGCCCCGATGTGGTCGTCGTGGGTCCGACGCGGCAGGCTACAAGCTAGGTCGATAGAGGCGGCTCGCTGAAGCGTGACGACGTTGGTGTGGTCGCTGCAGATGGCGGGCGGGTGCGGGGGGTGCGCGGGGGGCGAGTTGACGCGGCGCCGCCACTCCACGTCCATCCTCACGCGGAACGCACAGGTACACACCTCACCCACACCCTCACCCCCAACCGCCTCACCCTCACCCCGTGCCGCGCGCTCACCCGCCTCACCCTCATCCGCGCCGCCACCCGCCTCACCCCACACTTGGCACGCCAGATTTCCGCTGAGCGATGCGTACAGGTTCACTTTTTTCACGGACTTGTGCTAGTTTGTTGCAAATTTTTTGAACAACTAAACTATATTCCTATTCTTTATTCAACTTTACGAAGTTACTTTTGATCCATTTTATCATTGAAAGTTAAATTTGTACCCTTTGTGTGTTACCCTTTTTAATCAGCACAATATTTCATGCCAGTTTTAAGCTATCTTATGTGTCAGTGATTTACATATTATTCAGCCATTTTTATATTATTCAGCCATTTTTATCACCCCACATCGAATATCTCTTTTTAAAATTTAGTTGTTCATTTGAGTAGGCAAATTTTATTTTATTCTTGTTTTTTGTCGCTGCAGTTCTTCTTTGATTTCTAAATATCATTGTTAGATACTCACTCATTCAACTTGCAGGGTCAAACTTTTTACAAAAATGAGAAATAATGTTCCTATTTTTAGCAAATCCTTCACACATTAACATTGTCAAACATGTTGTAATATGAAAAAATATCATCCTTGGTCAGTTACATGAACATTAATTTTAAACATCTATTTTGAAATTAATTTAAGAATATTGACATCTCCATAACCTTCAAGAAATATAAACTTCGATGTGATAACGCAGGAATGTTCGATGGGTGTCGCATGATTGTTCCCACTATACAACGGTTGTCCATCGTTCTCTATTTGTGGTATGAGTTTATATGCTCAGTATAAAGAGCTATAGGATATTTAATGAAAGTTACTATTAAACAACCTAATGGACTGGTGTGACAGTTGACATTTGAGTATTTAATAATGCATTTAGTTTAACATTGAGCACTAATCATAACAACCTAACAGATATTATAAGCCAAACTAATTCAGTTGCCAGTAGGTGTTTTCTTTTAGTTTGAAAAGTAATAGCGCAAATGGGCTTACTTCTTAGTTTTTATTTGAACGCGTAGTGACGTAGATTTGACACGACATGGCTTATACACTTGTAAGTCATTACTTGTATATCACTGAATAATTTGTATAATGTGACATGCGTATATACAAGCACTGCTTTAAACTATATTTATTGCACGGTCTGCACTCTCGTTACTGTAATTGTTTAGCTTGTTATTTTTATTTACCTAGTTGGCCAATTATTACCACTTGTTTAAAAGATTGGTGTTGGAAATTATAATATTTAATGTTTACACATGGTTAAACAGTCCTGTTGCTCTTTGAAATTAGTTTCATTGATAATTTATATTATTAGATATTACTACCACAAAAGTTTTATGCCTTTTATAATATAAAATATTTATATTATAAGCCTTACTAGAACTAATGAAACCTTTGCTTTATTTTGACAAGTTTGATGTGTGCCATTTTGAAAAGGTAAAAGTAAAACGAGAGCTTATCTACCTTGCTTAGATATATAATATGCCAGATGCGACGACGATTCTACCATTCCAGATTTATGTTATGCATAACAATTTTCATTGTTAAGGCCGGTAGGAGTTTTTGTAAAGACAACAAACTCTCCCAATTTCTTAGAATATATAGTTTTACTACCTAAATAGCAGTTTTAAAAAAACTCTAAAACAAGCTTTTGTGAAAAAAAACCAACTAAAAATTTAAAAAAATTAAGAAAGAAAAAGTATTTTATTGTAAAAAAAGCGTGGGGTGCATGATGTCAATTGTGTATTATTTTATTGACAGACATGAGTAGAAAGATTATCATTTTGACATCTCAAAAAGCACCCCACGCTTTTTTACAATTAAATACATTTTTATTCTTTTTTTTTTACTTTTCGTTTCTCTTCAGAAAATCGTGTTTTTAGTTTTTTCATTAACTACTATTTATTTTTAAGGGTTTTTTTTATTATTTCATGTTATTGCATTGTCATCGGACCTTGACAAGTCTTCAAAGTTGCAAATTAATCCGAAATCGGTCAAAATCACGTTCAAAGTTTCCGTTACAAAGAAATTTCCAAGACCAATCTTTGCATAAAAGTAAAGTAGAAGGTACGCGATGTTAACCCGTTGTGTGTGGTAGCAGGGCGGGGTCTCGAGCTCTCCGTTCAGGGAGCGCGTGGGTAGCACGCGGCTGCCGGACCGCCCGCGACTCCGGATCGAGGCCGTGTCAGTACCACCACCACACGTCATTCACCTACACTCACAGGGATGAATGTGCAAATTATGCAATGTCGCGTTCAGTTGTTTCGGAGAGTTGTACGGCTATTGGAAATGGGCATATTATTATATGCTCATTTTTTACCAACGAAAAGCAGAGGCTGAAACGTTAGTTTTTTAGAGCAAGAGATCTAAAAGCAGGTCATTGATATCGAAGGAATTAAAATATTTATCTACTAAATTTTACCAATCCCGGCATTTTAGAATTAAATATTAAAAACATTTTTTATAACGTTATACACTCACAGTCCCACACTAGGATTCCCTATGTCGTAGGTACCACCGTCGCACACAAAGACGGAAACACAAATACCCAGACCGAGAAAAGAAATTTAAACTCATCATTCAAGTTTCTGCTTCGCCGGGAATCGAACCCGGGACCCACCGATCGGCAGTCCGGTATGATAACCACTGCGCCACACGGGTCGTCAAATTATAATTTGACGATATAATTATATATTATTCTATTTATTCTTGATCTCCTAGCAAAATATGCAAAAATAGTAGCGAAGTCCCCTTGCTTCTCACATTCGAAAGGCATAAGGCCCCATGATACCCCACTTGTCCCACTTTTTAATTCTCGCCTTCAAATATCCCACTAATAAATTTAGAAGTTATTGTTTCACCGAATTCTTTTACTTATTACTAGTGATTCGCCCACTGCTTCGTATGGATTAGGCAATCATCCCATACGAATTTTTAACTCTTATTTCTTCGCCATGTAGGTCTGAATGTGAAAAACTCTAGTACAAATATTTATTTACTTCCTATCCAGTCCTTCAATATAAAGCTTCATGTTTTTGTCTTCGAAGATGACAACAATTCATACAAAATTTCATCCCTTATTTCAATCCCTTTAAGCCTATTTTTCGCTATAAAAACTATTATTTTTCAAAGCCCACTCTATCTACCAAATTTCAGTAGGGTTCATTAGTTGAGGCGAAAAACTTAAAACACACACACGGAATGTTACTTTCGCATTTATAATATTAAATATAGTATAAATATAGTTTTTGTACGTTTTTTTAAATAAAAACAAATAAAATATACTTATCTGAAAGAATCAATTCTATTAAGTACATTATTTGTACAAATATATTTTAACACCTAAATTAAGACATAAAGTTGACCTGTCTTGACTTGAATTTATATTGCAAATGATATATAGGGTTAATTTCACTAATATCTATTCTAAGTATGACATTTAGTCTATTAATAGTAATAATAAAATGTACCTAAATTCACCTGTTTGTCCTTTTAATAAAACTAAACTGATTTTGAGAAAGGTTAAACTAACTATACGACAAAACTTCTGGCCTTGGAAAAATTCCTTGTTGCCATTAGCACGTATATTTTAATTCTAATAGCCGACTCGTTTACTGTTTTTATTTTACAATTTGCGTATCCGTTCCTGTGTAAGTTATATTATCTTGACATTGCATTTGATATTTGTGTGTGTATCTCTTACAAACTGATTCAATTCTTATTCCCTTTCTAAATTTTCTTCATATTAAGGTTGGTTTTTATGGATACGACGTAAGAGGATAACTGCCGAATGTCATTGTTAAATCGTGCCACAACTTTCATTTTGATAATAATAATAGCTACTTCAACTTATTTGTTGTATACACTGTCATTTGTTGGAATTTTCACATTCCACTCACAAATCTGCAAACAAAAATAGTTCCGTGGTATGAAAATTAACGTTAGTTCTTTATTTTTCGTCTATTGACAATATTTGGCAGCTTTCTTCATTACGTTTTTTCATTGTGCTAACTCTTTTTCAGATACATTATAAATTCATGAATTCATTAAATGCTTGCTTCTAGCATGGTGTGGTGCATCAGCTATTTGTTTCTGTGTTCTGCACCTGATTCGCTTTTTAGTTCTTAGATTTTTGTTCTGCTCCTTAAAAATATTTTGAATCACATATAATTTACATCACGGGGCTATCATGGTTTATCCTACGATATTATTATTTAGGAATATTTCCATTAATATTACGAAATTTTAATTTTGATTTTTCTGCCATTAACATTTAATTTTTTATCTTACTGTTTTCCTTAAAATTATCTGTAGTTTTAAATTTTTCTTTTCTGTTCCTTTTTTGAATTAATGCCTTTAATAGCCTCCGTTTCGGTTGCCTTTTCTTATTCTTACCAAATGTTTCATTGCAGCAAGTTTCACCTACTAAGTCACTAAATACTAGCCTTAGCAACAAGTAAGTAAAAGTCATATTTATTTCAATGTTTTTAATATTTCTCTATGAATACATAATGAAATTATCATACGAAATACTTAATTACCTACATTGAATTACTAAAAACTTTCGCCTTGAAGAACTTTCACGTTCCTTGAATACTATTTTTGAATTTATAGTTGATTATATGTTTTATTTTTATATTGTAAATATTAGCGCCAAGCTGTTATTTATTCCTTGCATATACCTCAATATTTTGAAATGTTTTCGTCAAAAACTATTACAGAATGTATTTTGATGTGAAACATCTAATGAGGCGAGTTATACCGTTTTCTGGCGAGGCGACGTGTTGCCGTGGCGTACTCATGATCAAAATTAAATCACCTAAGCAAAAAAGTCGCTAGCGTGATTCAGAATGTGGTACAGCGTAATCTAGGTTGACTTATTTATAAAAAAAAAAGCTAGGACCTGGGACCTGGTAGCGCCAGAGGTTACAATACAGGATGCAATTTATTTTCTTATTTTTACTTACGCACAACTTAAATTATTAATTGATCCATTTTATTTTATTTTAAACTTTTCTGTAACGCATATCGTAGTGAAATTAGATGTTTCACATCTGCCAGTTGGTATTTATGTTACTTTGCGTTTTAGTGGTAAATAACAAATTGTTAAATAATATTGTGTGTTCCAACAATTACGCTAACATGTTTTTCAGCTACAGTTATTCTATGCTCTTTGTCATAGTTTTAATATTTTGCTTGGTCAGCGCCAAAACAGCTGTTTCATCTCATCTAGGCATGTGGTTTTTTGATCTTACTATCTAGCATTACTTACCTATTCATACTCTATTTTACCCAGCATTTCAAATATGAAATAAGTTTATAAAATATTTGTGTGAAACCATTCAGTGGTATTGAGAAACGCTGGATTAACAATCTTACCAACTATGAAACAAATAATTGAGTTCGGGCAAGCGGAAATCTAATGGTTCACAATTCACGTCTAAAACTAAAATAACATAACAGTTTTAAACTGAATTAATTAAGAAACATTCTGACAATAAGTGCAAAAGATTAGTAATTGTATAATGTACTATTATTTTTAGTATTATAGGATTTGTAAAGTGACTTATAAAGCTTTATAGACTACAAGTGAATACATAAGATTGTCGCTTCGCTGTTGTAATAGTTTTTTTTTGATTGTCTTGATCTTGATTTAAAATATTCGCGTATGAATCACAGGGTAGCGGCGAAGACAGTGTTGGAGAGAACACAATCACAGACCGGTGAGAGTGATGACACGTATGACGATGGGTAAATATTAGTTTAATTTCTTTATGTTTTTCTCTTTTTTAACATCAAGCTTAACTCATTTAAAATAATGGTACAAGAAATGGTACACAGTAGCGCCATCTGGCTTCATTAAATAGTACACGCTTATAAAGGATGGAAAGATAGAAGTATTCCACTGATTTCTTTCACCACTTTTATAGATCCGTTTTTATTTCCTTCATAAAGTGTAACACTTCAAAATTGTTTGTTTCGTACTTTTAAGCATACTGTCTCTTCAAATATCCATAATCATTGGGTGTGAAGCTTATTGAGTTATGGTCCCAACAAGGTAGCGCCCCTGCCAAAACGAGTCAAACGAAGCGCTTCTGTCACGAAGGAATTTGTTACTTTCGTATTAAACAAATATTCAGTTTTTAAAAAGTTTTTGAACTAAACGTCCAATCAATGTGAGGAACATTTCACTAAGATGTAGAATTGGTAGAGTTAGGTCATGTAGATTAAGGAGCTTGGCTCCGATCAGATGTAGACACAACACACAATAAAAAAGATACCAAAATTTCAGGGTAATAGAACCGAAGTTAAAAGCTAACGCGTCGCTCTCCGACATCGTCGAGCGCATGCGCAGCAGCACTCTGGGCGTGGGATTCCTGCAGCAGACCGTGAGCCTGCCGTCGCACACCTTTGTGTCCATATACGCCATACATTGGCTCCAGGCCAACATGGAGAACATGACCTATGAGAGGGCCACTAGCGTTATGGAGGTGAGATGTTTGAATATTGTGTTGTTATTTGTAGCTTCTTTGAAAGAAAATAAAAGCAATTAGGTGTGTACTCTCCACGGGGTTTAAAATAACACCACTCCGCTCCTAACTCCCTCTCCCCACTCCACATTGAATTAACTAATTGTACCGTGTCAAAATTCATTACGAATTTTTACCAAATATTGCAGTCTAAGAATACGAAGGAATAATACACGACCAAATCTGAGAAAAATGGGATAAAAACGAACTACATATTTAAATTATATAAACTCTCAAACAATGACTAATATATAAAAAGTCACCATCTTCCAATAAGAATCTATACTTAAAAATATAAAGTTGAAGAGTTTGCTCTTATTTGTTTGTTTGAACGCGCTAAACGAACTACTGGTTCGAATTGAAAAAACAATTGTGTTGAATAGTCTATTTATTGAGGTAGGACTACAGGGGCAAAAACTAAAGTCCACACGGAAAATGTCGCGGGCGACCGCTAGTTAAAGATAAAAGAACAAAGTACAAAGAAACGAATACACGATTTACATTATTTTATCAATTTGTTATAATTTATTATACTGATATTGTATTCCTACAAAATTTGAATTGTATTGTACAGAAATTGCTTCAAGAGAAAATGATCTGCCACGCATCAGGAGACACGTCGAAGCGGTTTATTGTTGGCTACTACATGTATCACATTCTACCTCAGAAAAAGGATAAAGGTACTAGGTATTTTTTATTTACTCTACTCTGTCGGACATAGACATTTCTTGTATCAATTGGACCTATTTATGCAAACCGGAACCAACCCACACATGATGATGATGATGATTATAGTTTTGAGAAAAAGCTGTTTAATGTATTAGACAACTGTGAGTATATCAAACCACTTTCAAGATAATAATCACTGTATTTTATAGTATATCACTACACACATCCTACACATCACCAAATACATTAACAGTATAATTAGAACATGTGTGAACTAATACTAACTCGTTATATAACTGTGAAAAACAACTGCACTTACCCAATCTAATCTTATGACACAGAAACAATAACCTCAACCACTTACTTGATACAGTTACTGAATTACACTTAACTCACTTATAATGACAACACAGTTATAAATCAATACTTATTTGAACAGAGCTTTAGCGTACTTATTTTACTACCTAATTCCTTGAAGTCTAGGACAGTAATAATTCTATCATCTCACTTTGCCGGTATTTTTACAGAAACTTGAAGAAAATAGAAGGTACTTTATAAAACATGCATTAACAACTACCCGTATTATGATTGATAAATTAACATAATTATTTTTCTACCCTAGAATGTTGCTATTTTACTAATTAAAATCGTTGGCGACAACACAACTGATATTTTGTGGATTGGTAAACATGTCATGAAAATGTTTTGTTCTGTCAAATTTTTCAGATCATTTTGATCTTTACAGGGTCGATAGAAGGTGCAATTTTAAGCTTTTTTGTGTACTTAACTCAATTTCGGCATGAGTGTGGATTGGTTCCGGTTTGCGTAAATAGGTCCAATTATAATTATTTATTTATTTTATTTAATCTTGTACAATTCGAACAAAAGGCGAGCTTAATGCCAAAATGGCATTTTCTACCAGCTAACCTTCAGTAAGTGCATAAAAATATAAAAGCGGCAACAAGAATAAACAGAATAGTTGTAAAAGAAATAATTATACCCGTAGATATGGAAATCAATTAAAAATAGATTCAATTATTGATTTCAAATGTATGCAATCTCAATATTTGTGAGCGGATGGCAGTGTGATATCATTGACACACACGATAGCTGTCTCGTGTGCTCCTTGTCACCCCACAGTCATGCTGCATAATAAATACCCATTATACCTGAAAATTTATTTAAAACAGGGCTGGAGTTTTTTTCCGCCCGCTTTTTTCTCCTAGCCCATATAAGCCTTAGCGCACCCAAAGCGGATGACGGTCAGCTGATGACCGTAGAACAATGACAAACATCAAGTGTATATTATTACCCAGGATGTTAATAAACTATTTCATTTCAAACTATTTCATTTCATTTCATATGGAAATTAATACGATAATCGATATTAAATTGGTACAAATTGAAATTATAGTAAAATCGATAAGCAAATAGTTCCAAAACTACAATTATCGATTGAAAATCGATGATATATCGATACAGTTATAAAAGAAAAAAATACTTAATTAGTACTATTGAAAAAAAATGTGCAAATGTAAACAAAATATTGACACAGTAAACATTAAGATAACAAACAAAATCAAAAAAGATGTAAAATTGATATAGATTTAAATAAATAAAAAATCTGTAACAAAATCTATAATAAGTAATATATAAATAAGTCTAAAATTGATATGCATTCACGTTGAATCGGCATTTAAAAAATGTCTTGTGTATGTTTATTTTGCCTTTCTGTAATCTCTGGTATCGAAATATCATTTGTCTGAATATGTGGCACTAGATAAAATAACTTCTTTACCTTTTTATAACTTATTGAAAGTAAACTAATTTCACAGACTTATCTGACTACGTGAAGCCGCTAGGCGACCTGCAGAGCTTCGAGAACGAGTGGATGGAAGTGGAAGTTCTCGGCCCCCGGTCTCCTCTGTTACCGACGGAGGCGAGTGCCGGTGCCATCGACATCTCCGGCACCAGTCCGCTCACCGACAACACAGGGATGCCGGCCTTCTTGTGCGATAACATAGACCCTAATTACATGCAACTTGGCACGGATCCTGATAGTAAGTAGCTTTTACGTGTCATATAGTATGAAGAGTACTTGCAGTTAAACGAAATGGGTGCGCTCAATTGTGAGATGGGTGACCGCTTGTAGCAAATTTCATGCTACAGAGGGCACGTTCAGCTGTCGGTTTTAATCGATAGATGGCAAAAAAAGTTAACTGTTAGTGGCAAAAAAATTCATGCCCGTTTCCGTGCATTGGAGGGCACGTTAAGCCGTCGGTCCCAGCTGTTGTCGATACATAACAGTCGTTAATCCTTGTCGGAGGCCTTATGGGCGGGTTGAAAACATCCGACAGCGGGTTGGCCACTAACCTGCTTCTCTACCAACCCGCATTGGAGCAGCGTGGTGGAGTAAGCTCCAGGCCTCCCCAATAAGGGGGAGAGCCCCTTGCCCATCAGTGGGACGCAAAAAGGGTTGCAGTCATAAGAAACGCTAAAAATTCCTGATCCCAAGATGTCAATTTTGTCACCAGACCCGCTATATAAGAACACACACCTAGACATCGACGTGAATAACAAGAGTGACCGCATCGAGTGGGGCCACGCGCGGTACCAGGCCACCTTCCGGCCCGACCAGGCCTATGAGATGTGCATCCAGTGGGCAGTGGCCAGCGGGAACATCGTCGCTGAACTGGTATGAGCACTGATGTATTGCACACTATATAGCAACAGTACCAGGCCACCTTCCGGCCAGGCCAGGCCTATGAGATGTGCATCCAGTGAGCCGTGGCCAGCGGGAACAGTCGCTGAACTGGTATACACTAAAAAAGAAAGTTTCTGGGTTTGAGGGAAGCTCGAGCCGTCCAAGCTGCGGTCTCGCGAAAAACTACCTTTTACATGTGTCATGGCCGTAAACCCCAAGTTTCCCCAGAATCCACCGGTCCTCTAGCTAGAATAGGATTTACTTTATATAAGTAAATATATGCTACTGAGATAGCTTATGCAGTAATAATTGGGAAAATAGTTCTTGAAACTAAAATGTCATCCATGCATTTCCAAATTCGGACTTTAAGAACCTGT
The DNA here is from genome assembly GCA_911387765.1 of Pyrgus malvae. NCBI lineage: Eukaryota > Metazoa > Arthropoda > Insecta > Lepidoptera > Hesperiidae > Pyrgus > Pyrgus malvae. The sequence continues at coordinate 10,715,061 of OU426955.1, forward strand.
ATTTTTTTTAAGTAGAGTTGTAGTCGTCATGATATGACGTTATACATTTTGTAAATAAATAGATGTTAACTTTGATTGAACATATAGACCAATATTAGTGCATACATGACATGACCGATAGATTTATATGACATCAAGCGTTTTCGGCAAATTGCGCGATAAATTTGAAAAAGTAAATTGAAATACAGTCTTAGGATACTTATCGATTAAACAAAAAAGTTGAGGTTTTTTTTATTTCTTTATTTTTGCAATATATTACATAGAATAAATTGTATAAATGTATTTATTTACCTTGCTAGGCATAGCAAAAGTCAATTTTTTTAACAGGAGAGAAGCATATAATAATATGGTATTCGTTTATTATTTTAAAAACAATTTAAAATTAGAATACTTTTTCATATTCCAAGTACGAATAATATAAAATTAATTAAATAAAATATATCAATATAAAAAGAGGAATTGTCAAACAGTTGTCATTGGTTTTATATTATGTCTGTGAGGTAATTTTTAGTGTTATATTAGCACTCCAAAAATGGATGTAGTACTTTTTTGTAATGCGTCGTCTGGCGTAGCTGCATGCGGCATCAGCAAGTTTAAGAGAATATTATTAGATTTGATTTTTGACTTAAAAAAAAATACCATAAATTATTTTTAGTTGTACCATTTATGAAATTGTTTTGAGATTTAAAGTAATTTTAAAACCGAAATTATGCTACTTAATACTTAGTTCATATATCAACAATTAACACACAATTTTATTTGCAGATAATTGGATGGGCCCGAAAAGCTCAGAACTGTAGATTGCAAATGGTCCCGATACCGGCGGATCCTCTTGCCTTGCCATTCACATTGAAGTCTGATCCTCTAAGGGGCCCCATATATGTGCCTCTCAACGAAACACCATTACTTAAGAATAAAAGCGCTTTGTTCGAAGGTAAGTTACAACTATGTATTTTTCAACTCCCAATCAGCAACCAATGAAGTTATTCATCAAATTGAAGAGAAAGTTAAAAGTCTAACTTTTCTTAACTGTCCAAAAACCTTGCAATATGGGCGCTCAAAGCAGACGATCGGATCCGATCCGAAAAATAAATAAATAAAAATTAATCAATAAAAAGGCGCAATATGGGTATAAATAATAATAATAATAATATAAGTATAATATAATAAAGAAATCTTTCAATGTACATTTTAATATTTGTAATTATTTAAGTTTTAATTATTGTAATATTTGCATACCTCATGAAGGTAAATATGGCGAACCAAATGTATTAAAAAACCTTTTGTAAACACCCATATTTGTGCAAATAAAAGTCTTTGTCTTTGTCTTAATCCATTCGACTTAACTTACTTCCTTAATTATTACGCAATTTGAATAACAGTTGAGATGGGTTTACTTTATTTTTAGGACATAGTTGTTTAGAACAATCTTGGTATTACATTTTAATAAAATATTTTTAAAATGCATTTAACAAAAAATAGAAAAAAAAATGCATTAACAGGCCGTATACGAAATTTTGCCGATTTCGCTGATTTATCTGATTTTATGCATGAGATTTTGCAGTTAAAATACAATATTTCCATAAGTTTTATTGCATAATATACAATTTCGTATACTGCCTCTTAAATGACCATTTTCCTAGAGTTTACTTAATATAAAACTTAATGAAAAAGATAAAAAATCTTTTATATTTAAAATTGTTTTTTAAAATTACCTATAATATTTTTTAATTATATAATTATAATACTTTACCATTGCTTGTCAAAACAATCTTCGAAGAATCTTCGTCGTCTATGCACATTTAAGCACCTTACCGTACAGAAATTAATTATAGAAAATTCATTTCAAGAGGTAAAGAATCGTTGAGTTTAAAAGATGTGACGCTACCACATACATTTTTAGTATCATATTAAATATTCATCAATCTCTCCACCAAGGTTTCCCTGAAGACACGTGGTTGGAGCGTCTCTTCCTGTTCCAAGAGGCGATCGTGGGCCGCTTCGGGTTCATCAAGTGCACCGTGGAGAGCACGTCCCACGGAGACGGCGTTGGTGACCACCTCTACGTGCACGTCACCGGCAACATGTTCATACTCATTCCAACTACTGTGAAGTGTCGCCATACTGCTCTACGTACTCGACCGCCCAACAAGCCTCTCAATGCGAGCAGGTAACTATAAAAAAGTACATATCTTGTACTTCTATGACGACCTACGTGGCGCAATGGTTACGAAAGGTTATGGTGGCGAAACAGAAATTTGAATGATGACTTTAAGGGAGAATGCCGAAGTGATTATGAAACTCAGTATCGCTATCAAATCTATTGTGCCGTAATGAGGTTGAGGTTAATTTTTAGTTTGATTTTAGTACTTTTAATTACATATAAAAAATATATATATAATTCTGCATCGACCGTAATTTATTTTTCCTTGCATTTTGTTATATTCTCTTCCTTTTCCAACGGGTTCCTTCCTACTACTAAAGGCATAGATATGTGTGAACTAAGGTAATACAAAATAATTTCATACATAATCATCTTTCTGAATAGTAGGAAAGTCTCTTAATAATAATAATAACAAGAATGGCCCTTTTTCAAACCAATAAAATCCCTATGTAAAACAAAAGACAGTAGTGCGTGGGCTGTGGTGGGCGACCATTTGTACATGCACGTCACCAGAAATATATGTTAAGGGTCTCTCAATATGAACAGGTAACTATAACTAACTATATTTTACTCTAATAAAGAAAAGCTAAAAGAACACTAACACCCATACTTAGATCATTTTCACAACGATATAAGCGTGGCCATGTGTGAACTAAGGTAATACAAAATAATTTCATACATATTCTCTTTCTAATTAGCAACATATTCTGACTCATTCCAATATCTGTGAAGAGCCGCCACATTGCACTACGTTCTCGAATCCCTAACCAGGCGCGGTCCCAGGGAGGCTGGGGGGTCACAGGGGACATGACCGCCCCCAAAAACTATCAGTCATGCGTAGATGGAAGGCGAAACAAGCCAATTTGGGACCCTCTTCCCCCAAATTGAAGGCTACGACCGCGCCTGCCCCTAACAAGCCTCTTCTTTTACACTAGTATAGAAACGCTTGAAGAACATTAACACACTTAGAGTCTCATCACAACGATCATAGGCGTGGCCAATTTATGAGCTAAGGAAAAAATAAATGATTTCATACTATGACATATTCTCTTTCGGAGCGCTCTACGAAAGTCTCTCTCACAATGACAACACGCATGATCGTTCTGTGAATTATGAAATCTCCATGTAAAATTTATCCTTATTATATATATACTATACATTGCTGCCATCTAATAGGAAAGTCATTTATGCCTTTACAATAGAACTTTGGGATCATGATTCGATAAATTGTGAAAGCATTTTGTGTTTCTGAGAAAATAACATGAAGAAACGAAAGAAAAGAAAACACAAACAGAAGTGTGTGGGACTGAACTGAAGAGACTGAAGAGAAGGCAATGAACTTTAAATAAACAGCTTAACGAACTTAGAACAGCAACCGCTTCAAGCTTTCTAGTGTCGAACAATATGGTTTCATTCTATAATCATGTTATCTGCGAAGGCTTTATCTTCTTTATTTCTGTCTGAAAATAAGTATCTATCCATTAAAATGTAGTCCCTACAGTTTTTACACATTTTTTTTATTTATTTTTTTATAAATATCTTTGGACAATTCACACAACATCGCCATCTGTTTCCAAACTAAGCAGAGCTTGTGCTATAGTAATCAGAAAGCTGATAAACATACTTATATAAATCTAAATACATGCTTAAATAGATAAACTAACACCCAGACACAGAACAAATAGTCATGTTCATCACTAATCATCATACAAATATTTGTCCTGGGTGGGAATCGAACCCACGACCTCACGCTTCGCAGTCGGCTCATTACCCATTACGCCACGGAGGTTGTCATTTGTTTCAAATCAGCTAAACTAAAACACCAATGCGACGATCGATGTTACTGAAATATATTAAATTTAAACAACATTTGTCATGTCGAACGTAAAAGAAAACCTAATGATGACTAAAGGTCAAGCTGAATAGCTTTATAGTCTTCAGACAATATTGTACATAGACGCAAGGTTATTGCTAGTTTGACCTTAAGTACAAACATAGCGAGGTCAGAACTTTTGTACACAGCGAGGTCAGTCGCCGTATCGATTTGAGAACTAAGCTTTCTTTGTTCCAGATATCCAGTGCACTCGGAGGCGGCGCCGAGCCCTCACGAAGGTTATATCACACGACACGTCACAGACAAAAACAAAGACGACTACGACACCAATCGGCGCGTTAGTACTTATGTACATACTTACTTAATACGTCATTTCGCATGATAATAGCGATAATGAATAATAGTAGGAGAGCCCAAGAGGGGATTTTTTGGATTTACTCAAGTGTGTCAGATTAAGATATTATTATGGGGTATACCTTGCATCCTTTTAATTATGGGGGTACTCATAATCAAATGTCGTCTATACAAGGAACGCTAAAGTTTTTAGATATTTTCTCTTAATTCAGGCTGTCAAAATTGGCAGATTAGAATATAACATTATCGTTTAATGATTTGTTTTTCAATAGAAATATAATAACAATGCGAACTTGACCAAGAGTGCCAAAATGATACATTTTTTTTTGCAGTTTTGTGTCCATTACACCCGATTATTTCTAAAAAAAATCGCTAGATTACTGAAATATTACTTAATATGCATTAATTTTTTTCCATCTTAAATTGTCGAAAACCTTTTTCTTCTTACCGCCCAATCTATAAAATGCACTAGGTTCACATGACGCTCGAGTAAATTCACATTTAGCATCATCGGCTCCCATACTATAAATAAATATAATGGTGTAAAGTGATATTACCTTGTACCTATGTTAAAGCAATGAACTTTAAATGTTACGTTTTCAGGCAATGAGCTAATAAACCTTTTATAAGTACATGGGTATAAATGGAAAATTCACTTAATTAGTACATTTGATAAAGGATGGTTACTGCAGTCGTTGACATTGATAAAAACCCACAACTAGAACTGTCGATCAATAGGTAAATGTAAAACATATCAGCCAGATATTATTTACCCTGGGGTTTTTAAACTTTATTGAAGTACACTAACAGTCAGTTCCTCTAGTTTACTACAGTACTGAATCTAGAGAAAATATCTCTAGATTCAATAAAGAACGTAAAACTTACGAGGTTGCTGTAGGAATGGAAGCAGCAGAAATTATACGATGTTGCCAAGTGACGATATTATTATCCATCTGATTGATACAGTCGTTCATTTTGGCAGTTTGAAATGTCAAAAAATTGTCTTATTTTTGATAGCATTACAAATCCAATGTCACGTACATTTTATATAATAGCTCAAATACCTACAATATTTTTAATGAAATGCTTTAATTGTTTTTTTAACAGATGGGTTTTCTATGGTCATGGAATCACATGATTTCTAAGAAATGGAAATGGGCCCAGACGCCAGCGACAGGCGACGAAGGTTTTCAAATGAGAATGTTGCGTGACTTCAAGCATTTCTGCGCGAATCAAGAACAGCGTCTAAGTCAGTTTTGGGACGAGTGTTGGGAAATGCGAGAAAAAGCACACGGAATTAAATACTGTTAATGTATGTGTATGTATGATAACTATATACTGTAAAAATATATTTGTTAACTTGTGTATGTAATGTTTTATTATGAAATAAATACAAGAAACTGGAAGAGAAATTTATTGCTTATCCAAAGTACAAAATTTGACTAACAAAATAAATCATTTTGTTGAATCACAAAATCTATGAAGAGATTCTCCTTAATTTTATTTATCATGGCTTTAGTGAATACTATAAATATTATTATTTGTGACTTTCAAGGCACGATATTGAAAATGTCCAATAAGATAGTAGTAAATCTCCTCACAGACATTATTACTTTACCATATCCCTAACATATCAGTCAATTCAGTACCATTATCACATACACATGCACATCTGGAATTGATGTGTATATCAAAAACTAATTTATAGATTTAACCACTTTTATCAACTTTGCATCTAGAACATTTTGAAGCACCTAATTTTAATTAGAAAAAATGTGCACATGGCAATTAGCACTGATATATTATGGCAGTATAACATTTGCAACATTTAAAAAACTTTGTTCAATAAATCTTAGTTGTACTTCTAATCTAAACTACATATAACTACAGTAAACATGATATTTGAGATAACATTATGTACTGTTTCTTATAAAAGTTCAAAAATTGGCAAATAAAATGGTACAATACAAAGCAGTAAGCTTGTTACTTTAAATGGCAATCAACATTCTAAGAAGTAATATTTGATATGTGCTAAAATGTACTAAGAAATCAATTTTCTAGTCAATTTTGATACTGATTAAAATTTTAATGAATATTTTCTTTAAAGCTGCAAGACTATCAGGTATGAAACTAATTTAATCAGAAGAATTATTTAAAAATGCATTGAGCTTAAGAAATACTTTTAAGTACAAATTAAATCAGATCTATTTTATTTTATTTAAACACAAATTTAATACAAGAAATGCATGTTTCTTAATATATAATTGAGCACATGCCTAGCAATATAATTGTTGATAAGTTATAGACACAAATTTTAATACTATTTGGTAGAAATTTTCTTACTACACAAATATACTATATCTTTTAATGAATACATTTCTTGTTTATAATGTATTGTAACTTGTAACTGGTTCAAAATTTCATAATCTCATAAAATTTTAAATGCAAAAATGTATGTATACAACCTTAGACTAGGAATAATGTACTTACGTACTTTATTGGTCTATGTATACAACTATGTTTTAAGTGATAAAAAGTTGTGCACACATGACACTTAAAATCATTCTTGACATGGATGGCTTGTAAGTTTATCAAAAAAGTAGATTAAAAAATGAATGAGTAATTTCAAAACTTTAAATACAAGTAGGGAAAATTCTATTCAACATCCATTGTGCAGTTCATAACATGAATATTGTATTATGAATATACTTGAATCAAATAAACACATCCAACACTCCCTTTTACTTCCATATTTATAGACAAGAAAAGTAATTACTAAAATAATAGTTACAGATGCAATTTCTTGTTTGACAAAATTACATTTGAGATCTGCACTAACTTGAACTTACTCTCAACTCAAAAATTACTTAAAGTAGGTACATAACTCTTTAAATGTGGAGGTCAAAACTTATTACTACTACTGTCTACTACTACTATGAAATAATATTAAAAACTTAAGTAGGAAGTTGAACTAGTATTAGACAAATCCATTGAGTTAAATCTTTACCATTCAAAATAATTAATGCAAGAATACTATATTGAAATAGTTTCATGTAAAATATAAAAAAATGTGTATAAAATTACAGAAATCAATTTTATGTAAAAATTGCTTCCAGATTAGTTAATTGACAGAATATTTTTATTAATTTGTAAACTAATACATCATTAGGTACTAAATATAAGCAAACATTTTTATTCTATTAATATGGAATTGTTAACAATGGTCTTCCTATAATATTAAATTGTTACCTAAAAACAAAATAAAATCATGCTAAAACTTAAACATACCAATCATCTGGTATTATAAAAGAAAAAAACAAAATGGGATCATATATGTAATCTCAATAGGCAATAGTTACTTCTTGCTGAATACAAGGAGTCTAGTGAGCATACTGGTGATGCAAGGAACTTGTTTCTGCTGATGCATTGTTGGCATATCAGGTGTATTGGATTCAAAATCGAGGGCAACTTTTTGGCAAACAAAAGTTAACAGTGTTAGTATGTCACGTTCATTGGCAGAGTAGCGTAACTCTTCACAAAGAGCCTGCATAAACCACGAGCCACGGGTGGTGTTACGCCAAGAATAAAAACCTGGCACTGTTGAGAACACAATCAAGAAATCGGCATGAATAGGAATTCTGTATGATGCACTAGATGATCCATCAGTTTCAGTGCGATTCGTAAGAGTGACACCTCCATCTAACTTATCACCCTGGCAAGCTTGAATGAAAAAAATTTTTGGTTTTCCAGCAAGAGAGGGGCACTTATCAGCAGTGAAATAGTACCACAAATTATCTGGCTTGTAATGGGTGTCCTTAGCATACAACATACCCATCTCACCGTGGGTCAAAACTGCGATAAGCAAACAATCATAGTCTGAATGGTCCATGTCTGCTGTTTGACGAATGTAATTGTTGATATCCTCGCATTTCAAATTGTTTAGAACAGTTATACGAAATCCCAGGTTCTTCAGCACTTTGGCTAAATTGTCGCAATCGACGTTAGTCCCTGTACGAGACTTCAGGCTGTGAATATCGAAGTGTTCATGGTTAAAAATGATGGCCATACCACGGTATTTGTGATTCATGTTGTAATACGCAGCATTTCTATCGACGGGCATTTTAGCATAACGACGCATAACGGACGAAGATTCGTGGCTGCCCCATGCGTCACCTTCATCTCCTCCACCGTTTGGTCTTTGTTCTTTTTCACCATTGTCCACAGCCTCGATTTCAGCCATTCTAAGCACTTATTGGTCTTTTACTCCACAAACTCAATTGTTATTATTACTATAAATGTATTAAAATCGAAATTCACAATAAGTCTCTCAAGCTGCGATACTTTATAACAGTACACATGCAATACCTAGCCTAGCACAATAATTTAAATGCCAAACAACAAAATCCACAAACAAAATTGATTTACGTTTGTGATTTGTGATGTGACACTTTGTGACGTTTGCAGTGCAAAAGTGCAAACTTTGCACAGATTAACTATTATGAACTAGTAAAACGGACTGAGTGTTATGTCACTGTTCGATTATATTCACTCCGTCGCCAATGTATGCCAAATCGGGCCCTGCAAGTTGGTTAAAGTAATCAACCCTTGTAGTAGAGGCATAAGAACATTTATCGATGCATAAGAATAAATAATATTACTATGCCTTATGGGCTTATTACATTGACCAACTTGCAGGGTCCAGCACGCAGGGCGCCCTTAGTGCAGGGTCGGGAGCTTCTGATTACACTACGCTAAAAATCGTGCCCAACTCGATAAATGTTGCCAGTTTATGTAGTTTATATGAATAAGACCTGTGACGACTTGTTGTTTTTTTCAAAGATCTTTTTATAAATTGCTATAAATGTTTTGCGCATTACATGTACGAGTGTGAAACTGAAATTCTCAACGTGTTTTGATCAAATTTCTTTAATCTGTTAATAGAAATGTTATGCTATTAGTGGCAACACAAAGCACCCTGCCACCCAACCTCTGATTACACTTCACGATATTTAGGCCCTGCAGGTTGGGGCCTCTCGACCACCCTAGATCGGGTCCCTGCTCGCAGGGCCCGACAAAGGGCGGTCGAGTGGTCCCGATCTCTAGAGCATGGTATTGCCAACAATATTTTTTTAATTCCTCAACAAATCTAAAAAAGATGATTTATTTGCTTTTTTCTTAGGAGATAAAGTTTAATAAGGCTTTTATTGTTCAAATGTTTATTCATACCAGATGAACTAAAATGTATTGTCTCGTTCTTGTTAGGGAGTGTAGAGTACAGACAGATGAGTATACAATACATGTTTATGATTAAAATCAATTTTCATAATAACGTTTGCGCCTTTCACTGAGTAAAACTTGTTTTGTATTGTCATTGTTATTAACATGAACAATTACTTTTATATTTCTTCATTGTTGTCTTTTGGACATAATTATTTTATTAATCTTAATGGTACGTCTACACGCTTGTAAATGTAAAGGCAAGCGTGTAAACGGGGTATTTGGCTTGGGTGGCATGGTACTGTCAGCGCTTGGTGCCAATACCTATATTCTCTGACGAACTTTCCACTTGCTTTAATTTATATTTGAAATAAAAGTATTTGAACTAATTTGGAGCCGTTACGCTGGGCCTGATACAACGACTACATCTACGTCTGCTATGCTTGTCGGTCCGAAAGACTAACGGTACTCGCAAGCGTGTAAATGGCATTCAATAATAATTATAATAATTCTTTATTGTATCACACGAAAAACATACAAGTGACAGTAAGTAAAAATACATTTGCATAATAAATGTTGGTCTTCTCAATTTTTAGTCAGCTGGTACTTAAAAAAGATGAACATGTGCTTAAGTACCAGCTATCCTTCCAGTGTCACAGGGAACATAATAGGAACACACAAAACAGATCATGTGTGTGTGTGTGTGTGTGTGTGTGTGTGTGTGTGTGTGTGTGTTAGTGTGTGTGCGTTGGTGTTTGCTTGTGTATATATGTATGTATTTGTTTTTGACTGTGCTTTTAGATATGTGTATGTACGTGAAGTGTAAAAATAATTATCATGTATATGACATATACCTTTAGAAAAGCGGTCGCAAAAGGTCCTCGGTATTATCATACGAAAGTTAAGTATTTTTTTGCATTCATATTTATTTTTATTAGCAATAGACAGTTTTTTATGAACCTTCTTATAGAGATGCGATCCAAGGAAATAATAAAATCTTCGACCAAAGGCTGTTTTGCACCTATTCGAAGTTGGAAACTTTAGTCTACGTGTGGCATGTACACTTTTAATACTGCTCTCTGTGCACGCTCTAGTTTTATTAGGTTCGTTTTGCAGGTTTCTCCCCAGGAGGAGATACAGTATTCTATCAATGATTGACAAAGAGCATAGTAGACCGTTTTTAATTCTTTTGGTGCAATGTGGCGTAAATGCCTGAAAACGTATATTAATTTACGGATTCTTCCTGTCAAAAGTTCAATATGAGGTGCAAAATTTAGTTTTTTGTCTAGAATAACACCCAGATATTTTATAGTAGAAGTATTATCAAGTTTAGGGCATGTACACACAGTATTTATATCAGTTGCATGATTGTGTGCTATAATTGAAAAACTATTTGCTAAATCTTGTTTGAGTTGATTTATACTAAAAGTCATATATTTCGTCTTATCTACGTTTAGTGACAGTGTGTGGTTAATTAGCCATTTAGTAACATTATTAAATCCGTTCTGGGCGGCAATGAATGTTTGCTCCCAGGTATTACCAGTAAAAACTAAAGCTGTATCATCAGCAAACGCTAACAGTCTTCCATCAGTAAGATTAATATTGCACATATCATTTATATATAGTAGAAACAATGTAGGTCCAAGAATAGATCCCTGAGGGACTCCACATTCTACAAGAAGACTACAACTGACATACTCACCAACCTGCACACATTGTGATCGGTTAGTAAGGTAACTCTGAAATAGTTTAAGTTGATTGTCCCTGATTCCAACACGTTCTAGCTTTGCAATCAGCTTAGGAATGCAAACCGTGTCAAATGCCTTCGCCATATCTAAGAATATCGCAAGACATTTCTTACCTGCATCAAGTGCACATACTACATGATTTGTCAACTCATGAACTGCATCATTTGTAGACTTATTGCACCTAAAGCCATATTGTTTCTGTGATAAAATTTGATTGTCTTCTAAATATTTTTTCAAGCGGGTGTTCATTATTTTCTCCAATATCTTAGACAGCGAAGGTAATATAGATATGGGCCTATAATTATTGACACGATTTGCATCACCAGATTTAAAGATAGGATGTATTAGAGCCTTTTTAAGTATATCTGGAAAGACTCCTTTGCGGATGCATAGATTAAATATGTGAGCCAATGGTGGCACAAGTGATTTTTTATATTTTTTGAGAATGTTGGATGATATGCCATCAATACCAATAGCACAGTCTGAGCGAAGTGCAGTAATAATTTGATCAATTTCTAACTCGTCAGTTTCAAGGAAAACAAAAGAATTATATGACGAAATATTATTTTCGTACTCTTTTTCTATGGGAAGTTTAGTTAAGTTATCACACAAGTTTTTGCCAATACTAACGAAAAAACTGTTGACTTTATTTACTGAGTCGTTACTCGAGGTACATATTTTTAATAAGGCTTCATTTGAAGTATTTGATTTTTTCATATTTGTAACTTCTTTAATGACCTGCCACATTTGTTTAGGGTTACATCGGGCTTTATTTAATTTATTCCTCTCATACTCTCTTTTAAGATTTTTCAAAAGATTGTTACAGAAATTTCTGTATCTTTTAAAGGTTGTTTTAAGAATTTCATCATTAGGTGTGCATTTAAATTTTTTATACATCCGGTCTCTATTTCTCATGCATCTTAATAATCCAGGCGTTATCCAAGGTTTCCTAATTCTCAAGCGATGTGGAATGTAATAAGTTTTAGAGTTTAATTTTAACGCCCTCGTAATAGAATTGACAAAATACTGCAGAGCCATATTAGCATCTGTGCAGCTATAAACATTAGAGAAATCGATATTTTTGAAGTAAGTTTCAAGCTTATGATGATCAATTTTAGTTTTAGAGCTAATCATAATAAATCATTTTAAAGACTTGGACTCGAACTCGAGAAGCCAAGCTATGGCAAGCGTGTAAGCGTACAATAACCGCCGCCGTAGACAGAAAAAATAACGTTTCACATCTTAGACTAAGAATAATGTACTTACGATGTTTCACACTCATAAACCCACAGTAGGGTAGATATGCCCTGTGTACCATAGACACATACAAAGACAGAAACACAAACAACCAGACCGAGAACAAAAATTAGAACTCATCATTCAAATTCCTGTTTCGCCGGGAATCGAATCCGGGACCCTCTGATCGGCAGTCCAACATGGGTAACCATTACGCCACACGGGTCGTCATAACCATGAAGATAATCCCGTTTGCCCAGAATTTACCGGATATCCGTTGCATTCCGTTGTTATCGTTAGCCATAAAGAAATACTATTGTCTATTATAAATTATAATATTAGGATTAGCCAACCAGTGACCAGATCTATTGCCGCCATTTAGACAGTGCATAGCGCAATTGTATATAAAAATGTCGTGCGCTAAAGAAAGGGAAGTTTTATCAAACGTAATAGAAATATATAAGGATATGCCGTACCTGTGGAATAAAACACACAAAGATTATTTAAATAAAAAAGTGAGAGACGACGGATTCAAAGCATTACTGCAAATTTATAAGAACTTCGATAAAAAGTCGACAATAAAAATATTAAAAAGGAAATTAGAAAATATGCGTACATCATATGCAAGAGAGTTAAGAAAGGTAACATTATTTTTGCTATTATTTTGTATAAAAATTGGTTATGGTTGGTTGAATATAGTTATATGTATTAAATTTATTATATTCATAGAATCTGGGTACTCTAGGTTCTAATATTTTTTGGCTGGAATAAAATAGACAAAATAAAAATAATGAATGCAATTCAGTCTTAGATAAATACAAAAAGGTAAGATATGCCTTCTCCTAACAAAACCACTGCTATTAGTTTCACTGAAGTTTTCGATGAATTGTGTTTTTTAGATATCATTGTCAAAACACACAGGAGCAGGAGCAGCAGATGTATACAAACCATCTCTTTGGTACTTTGAAACATTAAGTTTTCTAGGAACTAGAACAGAGTCTTGTCGTCCAGCACTGGATTCTTTTGAAGATGAGGTAAGAAAAAATATACTCATTATTACGACGATATTATTATTTATTAAAATTATAATACCTTTAATATAAAGATTTATGTGTCTTAAATTAATATAACTAATTTAAAATATTAATAAAATCAAGAATCGATTTGCAGAGTCATAGCCACTTAATTTAAATCTAGGTATTCATCTTAGGAAATTACTGTGAAATAAAAAAGGTCAATTTTTTAATTTAACAGGGTGTCAGTATCAATCACACGAAATGTATCTCATGTGAATATACTTCTGGAGTCTATATCAGTATGATTAATTTTCATAGCACTTGCTTTACAATTTCAATGTTTGTTTAACTTATCCATGTAATCTGATTTGGTTTAATAAAAATGGTTAAGTCAATATAAAATTATCGTTTTTATTAATAATTTTCTTACCTTAATATAATGCCTTATAGATTTGTAAATAGCTCGGCATGTCTCGGGTATGATTTGAGACAGAAGAGGCTGGGATATAAAGGTACTAAATTTCAAATCCTGGTATGTGTTTCCCGTGGCTAAAAATCGTAAAGTTACGATAAATCTGTGCTTGGCATTAACGTTTTTTCTTAAAATTGTAGTCCTTTTTTTTCAATTAAAGGTACCACTGAACAAAATAGTTCCTCAAATTCCTCAGCTGTCATTCTTAAATAATTTTGACGATCTGTTGGTTCTAAGATGTTCAGAATGTTGATTTTATCTCTGAGTTCTAAGTATTTCTTCATCCATATTCTTTGTTTTCTTTTTAAAGGTTTCTCTGTATCCACACTGAGAGCTAGTGTCATTGCTAATCCAATTTTTTGGTATTTTGTTAACGTTGGCGGCATAGTGAGCGACACTTCCAGTCGGAAAGTAATTAGAATATAAGATATGCTTCCAGTTTTGCACATTAATCCTTAGCTCCAATCTCGATTACGTAGATACTCAAACTTGAGAAATTATGGAAAAAATGCAAAATTAACAGTAAAACAACTTATTTTATTTTCCTAATTTTCCTTTATAAACTGTAACCGAATAAATTTTCAAAGTTTCAAACATTCTTTTTTTTTCAAAAATGACATCGCAAACATTGTGCATACGGCCAGCGTCAAGTATAATTTTTGCATCATTCAGTAGTCATAGAAATAATCAAATCAGTAAGTCATCAGTAATCAGTCAGTCTAGTCAGTCAGATGTTCAACGTGGAAAGCGATGGCTAATTTACTGGAACGTGTCCGATGGAGTTTTTCTCCGTTTGCTCTTTTCTTCAGCTCAGCATCGCCTAAGCGCACCCAGAGCAGACAGACCAAAAAAAAAATTAAGGTTCACTAAGAGTTTTTAGATGAACCGTACAGTGAATAAGAAATGTTTCATTTCATTTCATTCGGAATTTTGGAGGCAAGCTAAAAAACATATTTTAGCACTGTTATTTTACTTCACAACACTCGTGCACTGTAACTAACCTGTATCGAACAAAATGCCATCAACTTTATCCGATATAACTCAAAAATACACTAAGAAAATGAAAATAAAACAAGAGCACAATATGTATCTTCCGACTTCCCGCCAAAACGCTCCTTTCGTTCGTTCATCTGTCACTATTTGTTTTCATTTTTATATATTTTATTTGACAGTAACATAAAAACTCTGAGATAATAAAGAAACTAATCCTGTTTCAATACTTTCAAGGCAGGACAACGTCTGCAGTATCCACTAGTAGTACTATAATAATATATTATTTAATAAACTCTTACTAGTAGTTACTACGTTATTATAATACTTTTATCTATGAAAAGAAATATTATACTGTCAACGTAATGATACGTTTAAATTCTTGCCGTGGCTTGGCAAACTTCCACAATCACCTCTCCAAGTCTTCATTGTTCAAAATGTTACACCCGTCCCGGTTCGGCACCAAGCGCTTGCACGCATGCCATGACATTAATTTTTTTTTACCATGAAATTTTCATATTACTTTAAGTAAAATCGTTGTATGGACATTAAGTGAATTTTCAAAAATCTAGTTCATTGCTCAGTGCGTACTAAAAATCTAGATACCACTGGTAAATAGTGTTTAACTTTTACAGTTCCGAAACGCAATGTTGTTCAAAATTATAGAAGCAAAACTCCTTAATTCTTTGGCAAAGTAACCAAATTTGGCAACACTTGTCAAATTGGACATTGGTTGGGCACGATTTTTAGCGTAGTGTAATCAGAAGCTCCCGACCCTGCACTAAGGGCGCCCTGCGTGCTGGACCCTGCAAGTTGGTCAATGTAATAAGCCCATTATACATGCCTTGTATTATTTATTCATATGCCATAGACAAGGAAGTTTGTTTTTTTAATTCGTTTTACGCTACTGGATAAAAATCCTTTCAGCCATTCAATATTTTCATTTCATTTTTAATAAAGGCATCACAAAATCTGTGCATATTGCCAGCAATGCCAGCATAAATTTTTTCTTTTGCCTCAGTAGTCATAGAAAAAATCAGTAAGTCGTCAGGTACCAGTCAGGTCTAGTTAGTCCATAGATTTATTATGACTAAACTAACTAGGTACGTCAAATTATATAAAAAATCTATGAGTCAGTCAGATGTATGTTCAAGTAAAGTGATAGCTACTTTACCAGAACGTGTCCGATGGAGTTTTAGAGGCAATAAGCCGAAAAAATATGTTTTCGCATTGTTATTTTATTTCACAATACTCGTGCACTATCATCATTAACCTACATAGAACAAAATGCCATCAACTTTATTATATATTATCTGATATAATTCAAAAATACACCAAGAAAATGAAAATAAAACAAGAGAACAACTTGTACCTTCAGACTTCCCGCCAAAACTTTTATTCACGTCGACCCCGGTGAGAATCAAGCTAGTTTCGCGCTCTAATCTGACTCCAAAATATTTGAAACAGTGCACGCGGAAAGATTCTTTATCTTATATGAATTAAGACTAAAGTATGGTTTCTGCACGCCAATCTACTGTTATAATTTTGCGCCTAAAAATAATATTCAGGTTGAAAGTCCTAAGCCTGTGTAAAGTATGAAGGAATATCAGTTTTCTATGTAATATTTTCGGTATTCATTGTTTAATATGTTTAATAATTGTAATTCTTGACTGCTGATGCTGATAACTTCTTAATTTTTGATTACTAGTCATTAGATAGATTTTAGCAGGTGGTAGAACTATTATCGTTCGCCTGGCGAAGTACCACCGCTGGACCCACTTCTGCCGTGAACCAATTCTATTGTGTTTCGGCGGAAAGGTGCAGTTGCCGGCCACACTTACATGAAGCGACCATCAGCCTCCGGAGTAGCAGTGCAACTGCATACGACCTCAGGCAAGACTTACCTATGCTTGCTTGAGGTTGTATGTAGATGTCCATGGGCTGCAGCGACCACTTAATACCACTTGGCCTGCATACTCACCTGCTACTCCATTAAAAAAAAAGAATAAATCTACCCGTTCACGATAAATATACATTTATGCAATGCAATTGAACTGAATATGAAGTAGTAGTGAGTTAGATTGTTAGTTAGATCAACTGAACTAAATGAACTAATTGAACTAGATGAGTGATACATATCTTTTTCTCCCACTGAACTATATCACTCATTTAACTTCAGTGAACGATTTTGCGCATCTCTGTTTAAAACTGACAACAAACGACCTTAGAGCATCAAGGTATGACACCCGTCAGAGGAGTGCTAGCGCTGTGGTCTAGCGCACGCATCCGATGGGAGCAGACCTATGCGCGCGTTACGAATATTGTTGACTTCGTAACCTTCGTCACAATGGCGTGTAATAAAGGGAAGTGTTATTAAACGTCCTGGAACTGTACAGGGAGATGCCATACTTATGGCAAAAAAATCATAAAGATTATCTAAACAAAGAAATGAGGCTAACTACAAGGATTAGTCAAAAAATAGTCAGGCTGATTGCCGTGAGCCCAACGGCAATTTTCTGGGGCTTCGATAGAGCAGGTGCCATGACGACCGCCAACGTCAACGTCTTGTGCGCCCGAATGAGTAAGCCTGGCTTTATTCAGACCGGTGTAATAGCGAGCTGTCTAATTATACTGACATGACAGTCTGAATATCGCGTGCTGAATAACGAGTAGTGTAATAGCCGCTTTACACCTAAATAAATATGCGGGCGATAATCGCAGGACGTGCAGTTGCAAGAAGTGCTAGGCGCCCGCCTGCCAAACCTCTGTACAGCGCGCTTACTTTACTCTGTAGCGCGGGCGTAACGCAACTTACGCAACCCGCTGGGGCTGCGATCGACCGCGACCCGTCCGATTCCATTCCACAAGTGGGTAACTTGTGGTAACCAGACTTAGGATAAATGCTAGTATATCCTAAGTTTTATTCTACTAATCACTATTAAAGTACCATCTTCGCCAAAAATGCTGGTTCTGTGCTGCGTAGAGAAATCTAATATATAAAATTCTCGTGTCACGGGGTGCGTAATTGAACTCCTCCGACACGGCTCGACCGATTTTCGTGAATCTTTGCAAGGATATCGGCTAGGGTGGAGAATCGGACACCATCTATTTTTCATCCCCCTAAATGTTAAGGGTGGTCCACCCTTATTTTTTTTTGGACAATTTTTTTTGTTTTTATTTTTTTATGATACATCACAACCCTTAATTTTCACCCCTCTATGATCAACCCTAATTTTTTATTTATTAATTAAAAATTTAAATTTTTTTTGGCAAGATTTTTATTTTTATTTTGTCATGACTTAAAATAAAAAAAAATCATATTATTCTTAATTTTCACCCTTCTACGATCAACCCCTATTTTTATTTGTTAATTACAAACTTTAACTTTTTTAGCAAGATTTTTTTTTTAATTTGATCTCCCGCCCTCGCCGGTCGATAACTGATCGACTATCGATCGATCAGTTATCCCCAGGGGCTCGACACTAGAAATGTAGACAAATCCATACCAACCTAACCAACCTTATAAAATTGTCTTTTGTTTCTGATTGTTGGTAGCTCTGCTCTCTCAAATTTTGAATTTTGAATTTTGACATTTGAATTTGTCAAGCTCGCTTGGAAAGTTCAATTTTTTCGAAAATCAGAAAATATATAACTCTCCATTATATTTATTGTAAATGTAATGGAGAATTTAAAACATTGCAAATACAGGAAGAGTATGATTTGTGGTGTACGAAAGTTAGCCAAGTCTAATATAATGTACTTCTGTCAAGTTTTCCTTTGGACCCTGATCGGTAAGACTCCATAATATATTATATTTTAATACTAAAGTTAATTAAGATTACAATTTTCTTTAATGCTATTATAACTGGAATATTGATTTCTCTATGATTGATTTTCTTAAAAATCAATAAGTTTAAACGGAACAAAGTTCGCTTCTTAATAACCTATGCGTGGCTGTTTCGAAGCATCGTACCCCAGCGTAATGTTACTAAATATGACGTTACATATATCTAAAAAGCCTTTGGAATATCTATATGGATAAATAATGCAATTAAATATACTTTTAGGTGCCGATTATGGGAAAAAGCAATGGGTGATGAAGATTTAGCACATTTGCAGACTGAGAAGTTGCACGAGCTAAAGCTTCTGTGTGGTTCCCATTTTGCTCTGGATTGTTTAGTGAAAAAGGAAACCATTTACTTAAATCTGCAGTGCCTACTGAGAAGCTTATGAAACCACCATTGTCTGATGAATATTTAAAAGAGTTACCTTTACATGTTAAGTCTTTTTATGAGAAAGAAAAAAATATTAAAGGTATGTTAATATTATTACTAATCCTTTGCTGATTAGCAAACAGGCCGTTATCAGAAACAGTATTATTTTATACAGGCCTTGCAAGGGAATAATTTCTACCTTAGTAATGGCCTAAATAATACCTTAGTAATGTAGTTCCTACCTGGAGTTCAAATTTTAATCTAGACTAATAGATGTGGTCCCTCACTGCTAGAATGTCACCCCTGTTGTCAAAATAACAACAGAAAGTGTAAATCTATTCAAATTATAAAACAAAGCTGCTCCCGGAATTTGTACGCTTAGATATTCCAAACTATACAACCAATTTCAATGTAAAACCCAACTTACAGAATTAAAATGTGTGTTAAATTTGCAGCTCAGGTGTTGCTTAGTACACCATGGCTGCAGATTTGAAGATGATGGCGTGGAGCAGCACAAACACAGAAGATAAAAGCAGCACTGCAACGGTTATTGAAGAAACATTTTGATTGCACAAATGGACAGGCATCACCAAAGGATGTTAAAAAAGGAATTCGGGAAAATTAAAAAAAAATCGTAACGATTAATTATTTGTTTTATTTAAAAACCTTTAAAGACGGTTTCATTTAAAAAACCATTATGGACAGGCAGAATCAATCGATAATTAGTACATCACTAATATATATCGATAATCGTGGCACATCACTAATAATGTTATTCTGTTGGCAGCACTGATTATTTCACTTTGAAATGTTGGTACGAGTTTGTCTACAGATTTTTTCTATGTGTGCGTAGCTCAGAATGATGTTCTAAGTGCCATCTCTTAAAACGTAGTGTTTAATTTCTCTATGGTTATCCCCGCCAGGTGTCGCCACTCATCCATCTGTATGTGGCTTAGATTTGGAAACACCATGCTTTTCCCACGGACAACTATATGTGGGATGTTCTCGCGTCGGAAAACCATCCAGTTTGTTTGTGTTGGCTAATGACGGACTAACCAAGAATATTGTTCACTCTATTGTGCTGAGAGATTAATTTTTTTGTCAACTTAAATAATTGATAGTAAAAATATGAATAATTTTTTTTGATGTTTAGATAGCTATCAAGAATTGTACTTTCAAATATATTCGTTATTTTAACACGTTCACTGTGTATGACCCACCGATGGGGCATTTCAAACTTTTTGCCATACGTGCATGCCCCATCGGTGGATGGTGGTCCTAACCTAAACATTTTTCAAAGCTTGTAACTTGGACCACGTGCGAGCTAATGATCTTATGACTGCTTACACGTATGACGTATGACCAATGAATTAATAAAAAATCTGACGTGAAAAACGAATTGACTTTTAAAATAAGGGTTGCCAGTATTCTACCATAATAAGTGGGCAAAAATTGAGATATAAATAAAACAATAATGTGTTAATTCAAGTATTTTTATTTAATGAGAATTATTGAAACATTTTGGGCAAAAAGCTTTTTTGCAGCTCAGACACTGAAAATGGGTTTTTTTAGTCTTTCGAGCTGCTTCCCCTAGTTTATGGCCGTTTTAATCAAAATTGTGTAGCAGCCAGTGCAACGTTTCCTGAAGATTATTTTTGGGTTACGCCTCGGGATTTCAGTGAGGATATGTCTGGAATTGGAACCTGAACTTCTAGAAATTATTATAGTACCTATATATAGTAGTTTTAAGAGCTCATACGTGTATGACCCATGCGCGTGGGGCATGAAAACCAGAGATGATACGTGTATGAACCATGGATGGGTCATTCGATTTTTTATTTTTTAAAGGTATAAAACCAAAAAAATTGCTATATCATATCATTTCAATACGTAACGCAACCAATTCCCTCCCATTTGGGTTTGCACGTAGAGGGTCGACGCCAAAATTATGGCTACACAGTGAACGTGTTAATAAAGATTTATTTGTTACCCTAACTAAAGCATACTTTTATTGTTTATAACGCTTTCGAACGTTTTCCGGGTCAGCTAGTTTCAGTAAATTTTTTGATTAATTCTTCTGGATAACGTTACCATAGATTTTTATGTTTCACCCGGGGAAGTACCACCGCGCGCTGCACCCACTTCTGCCGTGGCCCGTAAATCAAGTGTCTGTGTTCCAGGGAAAAGATGCAGTTTTCGGGCACGAGGCGACCATCAGACTCCGGATTAGCAGCATAACTGCATACATCCTTAAACAAAACTACCTATGCTTGCTTGAGGTTGTGTGTAGATGTCAATGGGTTGCAGCGACCACTTAAATCCACGCGGGCTGCATGCTCGTCTGCTACTCCATCAAATAAAAACGGGCTCTTGGCCTAATAGGTGTTGCTATGATACGGAGGTATACAAACATTAAAGGCACCGTAAGACGGTATACTAACTTAGAATTGCTAACTCTCTTTTATTTACGGAAACAAAAAGGTTTATAATACGAGTATGTCTCTTTTTAAAGTAAAGGAATGGTGGTCCAATGACAAATTCCAAGGCGAAGAATCCTGTGATGGCTTACAAAATGGGTGTTGTATTAAAGTGGATAAATTCAATATCCACAATGACAGTGACTGTGTTATTGTTGGTGAGGGATCCCAGCTTAAAGTATATAAGCCTGGTATCTCAGAGAATGCGTCTGATACTGTCTTATTGGAGGTTCAACTGCAGACTATGGTGCTGCAAATTGAAACGGGAAAATTTACTGCGTAAGTAAACAGAGTTAGGCTAATCGTATGCTGCGACGAATTTAGTTATCATCTTCAGGATTAAAATAAAAGAACCAAATTGTTAGGTACCTTAACATTTTTAAGTCAGAGTGTTGCGCTACGATATGAACCCGGGCTCGTGGCAAGGAACTACGGTTACATACCACTCTACTATTGCTGATCATAAGCATAACCTTTATTCGTATTTATTTAGTTACTCATTCATTTCAGTATAAAAAATCCTTTGTTTTAAGTAAAGGAAGGATGCAAATTGCTTTAGTTATATCTACGTTTAAGTTAATTAAGTGCAAAGAACTAACTCTTATATTAAGGTGTTGGTCTTTACCAGCTTTTCTTTGAAGAATAAAACTGTTTGCCTACTTAATTTACGAAACTTTTCTGCAAGATTTGTGAAGTCTTTTAACTAGGTACTTATTTTTCCACAAATTCGTTGTAAAAATGTGCTGTATGTGAAGCTTCTATACCACTTCGTAAACAAATCATCTAAAAAAATCTGAAATGTTTTAATGTTTTTTAAGTGATGCCGAAGATCGACAAATATTAATTCTTCATCCTCAGTGCTACATGATTTATAGTCTACATAGGAGAGGAAGTAATAGTGATGCAGGTAATGTTACTGATAAATGTATAATTTTTAGTTAGTTTATTTATTTCAAATAACTAGAACAAACTTTGTACTTATTTTGTCGTTTATTCCAGGAGAACAGAATTATGTCACGCTCATTATAAAACATTCGTTTACAAGGAAAGCTTACAATATGACCATAGGTCCCTTCGGCACTTCAAAAGCACGAGACCTGATATGTGTACAAGCGCTCGATGGTTCTTTTAGTTTTTTTGACCAAGACTCGTTTCTCTTTATGTTTATATTCAGTGACATAATAATTCCTGGCCCAGTAGGTTACATAGCAAGCAGCGACCTATTCGTTATATGTAAATCGAATTGGATCATGGAAATATACAGGTAGGTGTTAGTCCAATCCATCTACGGAAATGTCTTAGATAAGAAACAAAACCACAACACAACCAATGAATTTTATCCAATTTCAGTTACCAGCAGCTAGAAGAATTTAGTGAGCTCAACGTAAGACCAAATAAAAAAAATATCCCACAATGGACGTATAATGTTGGCGAGGAAATATTATCAGTACAAGTGATTCGGGTATTTTTTTTATTACTCACCCTAAAAAGAGACATTTTATCACAAGCATACCAAACTAAAGTTATCAAATGCTGTAAATTTGACCCATCAAACTTACGAATTTATTTTTGGGGTCTACATGATACTCGTATTATGTCAATGTATTTCTGCTAAATTTATGTTACCTACAAAGAGAATCGGTGATTTTTTTAACAATTTAGCATAAACAATGAATACTTAATAACAATGCATCCTGTATTCTGCGTCTCACTTTACGACCTACACGTACCAGTGCCCTTAGTGTAAGTTTGTAAACGCGTCAGAGTTAAAATTTGACAGATAGATATTAAACTGAAAGGAATAAGGCCGATAATTAAATTCTTAACGCAAACGCGTTAGTAACGTTTTCGCGTGTGCAGACTTACACTAAGGCCTCAGATCTCGTTGATCTTGGAAAGAATTTCCTAAAAATAAAGTAAAAAAATTCAGTGAAACCGGACCAAAGGTGTCCACGGTAGGGTTGATAAGGATTCTTCTTTCCCTTAATGAGGAAATTACGCATTTTTCGTACTTCCTCATCCTTTTCCGCTTCCTATTAAATAAAGTTAAAAAATTCCTCATCCTTTTCCGCATCCCCGCATAATTTAAATTAAGGGAAATATATGAGGAATTTTCATTCGCATACTTCTAACATAACAATGTTGGCGGCAGCCGCAGCAAGGAGGCGCCGCGTGCGCCGCTTCGCCCGGTTAACGCCCGCACTCTTTTCAGTTCAACTGTTTTTACAGACTACTTTCTGTAGGACTGTGAGTTTTGCGTTGTTTAATTTTTACTCTCTTTCTCTTACTCAACCGCTTCTTCTTGCTCTCCCTGACGAATATATCCTCTAATTTTGTGCTTGATACTTCCTCTTCCTCTTCCTCATAACCCCTTCCTCACTAAACCCTAGTCCAAAGACACCAAGGTTGACTGTTATAGGTCATATTGTTTTTTTTCCAGACTAGCACAAATTTTTCCAGCGTCATTGCACTTGGAGAGCGACACCTATACTGTTTTCAAGATAACGGATTGATGAAATATATGATTCGATTCGATTACATGCCGATTTGCTTTTATGCTTATCTTATTGGATGGTATTATGGTAAGTGTTTTTAAAAGATAGTTATAATAAATTCTTATTATAATTTTCTATTTAATGTCTATTGTAATAACAATATTACTAATGATGATGCTCCATTAGTTAGATACTTATTATTTTATCTCCCGCATGCCGATTTACTAAGGTTGTATGTAGGGGTGTATATTTAAAATTAAAAGCACATTGTACCTGTGTGCTTTATCAAAGAAGCTGCCAATCTGAGTAGTTACAAGCATTTTACTTATCTTCTGGTAACTATAGTAACCTGACTGACCGTACTGGTATTACAGACAGATTCGTAACGCGCACAGAGCCGATGGCACAATACAAAGAGCTCCTTTCTTATAATTAATATATTGTACCCATGTGTCCCTGCACACACCCCACAGCCTTGGTAAATTCATATTCGCGAGATAAAATGCTAATTTATTTTCTCTTATAGAACCAGCATCCCGACTGCTTGTCATGGTAGCTTCGGATGACTCAAAGTTATTTGTATACGAAGGCACCACGTTACTTTGGTCTTGTGATCTACTATCTAGAGCAATATCAATATCGCGATGCTTCCTAAATTCTCTCGCGGGAGGAATAGTTGCTCTTTCGACCAAAGGATTGATAACCGTGTGTTACTTGGGCACCGAGCCAGATTTGAATTCGAATGCTGCGCCGATGAACGACACAATGGACCCACGACAAGTACAGGACGAATTGGATGTCGTTGAGGAATCATTACAGAAGATTTTAGACTCCAAAGAAGGTAATTTCTTTTATTTCGCGGATTCTTTTTTGACATGGATACCTAAGTTACCTACATAAAAAGCTGTTAATCAGGTATCACTTAAGTTACCTCCTGATAACTATAGTAACCATAGTAGTAGGGTATGCCTGACTGGCAACTTATTACGTAACGCACACAGAGACACGTGTATACCCCCATAACCATGTACTCATGAGATAAAACAGTTGAAACTGTTATCTTTCATGTATAAACTTTCTAAAAAAGAGATTTAAAAAAGACACTGTTTTTTTCAGATACCGGAAATGTTACAAATATCGAAGAAATAGTACAAATTAAAGTGGACGTTGGCAAACCAGTACAAAATCTCTTTTCAACTTCAATGAACGTAACTGACGAAATCCTTCATCTGCTGATGTGTCCGGTAGTCGTAACGCTAACGTGCGAAGATTCTAAGCTCGTCCAAGGCCTACAAATAACATTTGATTGCTGCCCGCCATTCGAATGTTCCGAGCCAACAATATGCTTAGACAGCGTCAATGGTACTGAAATAGTCGAAGTGCAAATATTTTTATCGAGCGAGGCAGACTTATCGGACACATGGATAAAAATTATGTTTACAATAATTGATAGTGACGGAAAAATATACGTGCTCTCCCAAAAGGCTATCTTACCCTTGAGCTTATACTGTTTGCCAAAAGATATTGATGATGAGGAGAAACACTTCCAAATAACTTTGAACTCAACTCATCCTAGCGTACATCTGAATGAGTTATTTAAAGGTAATATAACGTACCCATTGATAGTATTTTTGCAAAACGCTTATGATATTATCGCATTTAATACAATGTTATGATATCTACTGAATTAGATCATTCTGAACAGAATTGTTTGATATTTTTAGATTTTACAAACGAAGGTTTAACAAAACACGGCGAAGCTGTAGAAACAATGACATTTTGTTATAGAACTACTAATCAGCAAGTTACTTTAAAAAGTGACGGTAATCAATACATAATTGAAGCTAATGAATTATCCGATGTTTTCCCTCTTCTTGATATTTTTATTAATAAGTTGGAAGAATACCATACACACATGGGCCTCAAAAACTTTCACATAAACGTTGAGCTTGATACTGAACTTATAAAGAAGATCATACACAAGTTTCTTAAGACCGTCGAAGCTCACGCTAAGGAGAGGATTACATTGAAAACAAAGGAAGTAAGTTTTCTGTAAGTTACAAAAAACGCAAAATAGTATTAACTGTTCACTGAAATAAGATAATAATTATTGTTATACTAGGGTTTTATTTTTTAAGTAGTCCAGGCTTTAAGTTTCTAACAAGATACCTAAATCTATAATTTTAGGA
Organism: Pyrgus malvae; assembly: GCA_911387765.1. Taxonomy (NCBI): domain Eukaryota; kingdom Metazoa; phylum Arthropoda; class Insecta; order Lepidoptera; family Hesperiidae; genus Pyrgus; species Pyrgus malvae. Next base: position 10,741,467 of record OU426955.1, read on the forward strand.
GAAACTCAACGTTCTTCAAAGACAATTTACACTGATCCAAAAGAGGCTCCTAGTGCAATACGGTTCCTTGCCGCCAGGCCAGTGTGAGCCGTTGGAATTTCTAATGAGGGACACTTACGAACGAATCATTAAATCTGCTGGATATGTCATTGAAAGCAGAGAAAAAGTTTGCAGGTAAGATAATGTTTTAGGAGGTTTAAGCATTGTTATTATGACATAGTATCTACTCACTATTTTTCCATTAAATAAGCTTTATCTTTATCCTTTTGACGTTGGTATTGCACATTCAGCCTTTTGAAATGGGCTTGACATCTTTTGGAAGGAAACAAGTAAAGTCAACATTATTTAATTTCTTTCATTAATGCAATTATCCGATCTTGTGTTAGCTGTAACTATAGTTACATGCTAGCAACAGTAGTAATGATACTCTTTGTATTGGTGGTAATACGGTATTACCGAATCACTTACCAATAATTTATTTTATTTCAGAGCTGGCTGTTCTTTGTCAGCAGTGGGCAATTTAGTTACATGTTTATTAAGACATACTGCGTCTGATGGTTTTGCACTGAAACTAATTGAAGAAATGTTATGTTTCTCTTCGTTATATGACCACTCACAGGTTAGACTTTTTGCGTTTTTGATTATTCTGTATTACCTCTGTATATAGAGTTTATTGTAAGAATAATTTCGATACTTGTAGGAATACGAAGAAGCGTTAACTCAAGCGACGACGTACGTTCTCAACAATGTGATCAAAAAGTCAGAGAAAGACAAAGAGAAATTAGCTACAATTACTGACCAAGATGTACTATCTCATGTAAATCTCAAGAAATTCTTGAAGCAACTACGAATTGTTCTCGAAAAGATGTTTACAAGTTCAAACAAAGGTGAAGTAAGCATCGGGAAGGACAAAGACAAAATAACAAGAATTGAAGAACTTGTAGAAGTTCTATAATAAATATTACAATCCATAATACATATATGTAAGCCAATTCGATACATATCGAGGTGACATTGTGTTATAATAAATGCAAATATTTATAAAAACACCAACAAGCATTGTTATGAAGAGAAGAGATATAAATTATTAGGGTAAAAAAATGTCCATGTTGAGACGCTTATTCACTAGGGGACATAATATGGTGTCCCCGCCACATATTAGTCCCTAGGGTTAACAACTTTGTTTAGCAAAAAACATAGTAAGTTTAAAAAATTTACTGTGTTTTGGTTGTGTACTTCAAAACTTATGAATTAAGTGTAATATTTATAAGCTTCATAAGCTTCTCACTATAGTGTCTGTGCTGCACTAAGCGCCTACTAAGCATTTAGAAGATAAAAACAGTATTTTGTATACTTTTTGTAATATAGCGAAAAACCCTATTAGTCCCCCAGTGAATACACGGCGTGGCTACTAGTCGACATGTAGCAACGTATATAGTACAAGGTTGAAATACAACATATGTACTAAAAGCAAAAACACTTTGTTTCGTCATTTCTTCTTAGCGTCCTTCAAGCCGGCGCCCGCGTTAAACTTGAAGAAGATTATGTCACCGTCCTCCACTACGTAATTTCTACCTGCAATCAAAATTATTTTTATATAGATTTTTGACAGACAGAAGGACAGACAACAACTAAGCGGTCTTTAGGAAACAATTTTTTTTGGCAGTGAAACAAAAAAAATTATACACCTATAGAAAAGTCGTCTACAGACGTCACCAAAGGTTCCACCTATAATTTGTAGTTGGAAGCAACCCTTCTTTTGCGTACCACTGCTAAGCACAGGTCTCTCCCGATTATTGGAAGACCTTATTATTCAAAGTGGGTATAATTTGAAATAAGTCATCTACTATATAAAAATAAGTCGGGTTTTCCTTCCTGACGCTATAACTCCAGAACGCACGAACCGATTTCCACGATTTTGCATTCGTTGGAAAGGTCTCGGGCTGCGTGAGGTTTATAATAAAGAAAATTCAGGAAAAATTTCATACCAAAGTTCACGCGGACGAAGTCGCGGGCGGCCGCTAGTCTAAAATAAAAATAAATTCACCAATCCGGTCTTGGACTACCAAGTCAATTGAGATACTTTTAATGAGCTGTCAAAACGTGACATCCCCATACATTTTGTATGAGAAAATGATAAGTGACGTCACTTATCATATATAGTCAATTGACTTCATTATTATTGATTTAATCGGTAATAAAAATCATGTATAAAAAAGAATTAACAATTATATTGCTTTCTAAGCGTGATTTAGTGCAACCTTTTTAAGGTAAGGTTTTTGAATTATTTTGTGCAGTGTCCAAGACCCTATTCGTATTGCAGCAGCAAGCTCCAGGCTTTCCTAATAATGGGGAGAGACCCCTGCTCAGGGGTCAACAAAAAGGGTTGTCCCAATGCAAATTGGTAGAGATGCGCGTTAGTGGCTAACTTGCTGTCGGAGGTTTTCAAACCGACCATAAGGCCTCCGTCAAGGTTACCGTTACGTATCGATAACAACCGGGGCCGAAGTTTTAACGTGCCCTCCGAAGCACGGAAATGCGCATAAAATTTTTGCCACTAGCGATCACCCTTCTCACACATGACCGCGTCTGTTTGGTTTAGCTGCGTAGATCGCTTCCGTTTTACGCTAGCCGTCGAGCCATGCGCGCTTTACAATATATAAATAACGGTAAATATCAATAAATAAATAACGGTACCCTGTTGGCGGTATTTGCCGGCCGCCTTGCAAGCGGCCTCGGTGCCCTCCTCCCGGAAGTCCTTGAAGTGCATGACCTCCGCCATGATGAAGCCCTTCTCGAAGTCCGTGTGGATCCTGCCAGCGGCTTGCGGCGCCTTCGTGCCTTTCTGTTCATCATAATGTTTATGAGTTTTATGACAGTGAAACTCCCTTAAGACGATTTTGATGGAACCTAGCCGAAACCGCGGCATAAGGGTCGATTTACATTAATCCAGTAGCAATGCCGATCCACGCTGGATTACATCGACACTGGATCCAGCCATTTTAACAATGTAAATCAGCCGTAAGTTGAGGGTACTCTAAGCGGTCTCTGAATAAGATAGGCCACTAGCTATTAAGTTTAGCTTCTAGCCCTTACATTAGGGCGGTGCTTAAAAACAAATAGTACGAGTAAAAGTAATAAAAGGTAAACCAACTTCAAATAGCTGTCAACACTATGTTATTTTACGCATGTCTTCTCCAGAAACGCGTGGATAAATATATCTTAAAAAGAATTACAGGACTGATTTTGTTGAAACTTGGACTGTTCCCTAAGTGGAATTTACTGGGTAAAATAAATAAAAAGAACATCTCCTTTAGTTACAGTGAAGTTTGTAGATGAACATACATACATACAAACATACATGCAATAACGACACTTAGCACATGTAAACACTTGGAAAAGTAAATAGATCATACTCAAATACATTGAAACCTCAATGACTCAAATATGATGCAATTCCTAGTTTTAGAATTTCCAACAATCATCAAATCAAACAGATGACCTCCTTTATTTGAAGTCAAATCATGCCTGAAGGTGCCAACGCACGCATATGCCTAATATGCATGACGTATTATGTATGATCATATTAAGCGTTATCGTATTTAGCTGGTTTTATTATATTTAGTTGGATAAGCGCAAGTATAGCCCAAACACGAGAATTCATGAATTAACAGCTTTTAAAATGATTGTATTGATTTATCAAAATATCGCTCTTAAACATATTACAGTTGTGGTAATCTAAAATTCTTTTTAGGCAGGTTTACCTGAATTGTCCACGCCTTAACTTCATCTGGCCCGGCGGTGAAGAAGTATTCCAACTGTAGAGCTTTATAGCCTTGTACTATAATCTTATCCAAGGCACTGGAATTGCAATATTAACACGTTTTGTAATGAGTATGTAATGTATTCATGCAACGCAATGCAAAGTTTTATGCGACCCGCGTGGCGCAATGGTTACTATACCGGACTGCCAATCGAGGGGTCCCGGGCTTTATTCCCGGCGAAACAGAAATTTTAATGATGAGTTTTTCTGTTCTCGGTCTGGGTGTTTGTGTCTTTATCCAATGGTACCCACGACACAGTGTATTAATTACCTTACTGTGGGGCTATGAGTGTGTAACGTTAAAAATAAAATAAAAATAGTATTAATTAATTGAGCAGCGATGGCCGAGTGGTAACGACCGCGGTATCCGACGCGGGAGATGCCGGGTTCAACTCTTCGGCGCGCACTTCCGACAAAAGAAATTTGTAATGTGCGCATTTCATCGCTGCTCCGCGGTGATGGAAAATAGTGTGATATGTAATTTATAACGATGTTTTCCATCGCCGTGCATGCCTGATAGAAACTAATAATTTCTTGAAGGTATGATGTCCGCCAATCCACACTAGGCCAGCGTGGTGGACTGGCCTAAATCTCTCTCAATTGTTTAGAGGAGACCAATGCCCAGCAGTGGGACATAAAAAAGGTTGGAAAAAAGTATTGATTGCATGAATATATCTTGCGGAACATAGTTTCCTGAGATAGAATATAATTGTCCAAGGACTGCAGTCGCTTCTGACTATTTTGTAACTGTTCAAACAGTATCTACGTAATTTTCGGAAATCAGATAATTACTTAGAAGCTGCTTTACAAAAAAATTAGTACAAATTATTACAATAACTTCTTTTATTACCTGGGAACATTTTCCTTAATGTAAGCTTTTCTCTCCTCAGGATCCATGTCTAACAATTTGCTTTCATATACACCTGAGAATGGTATGAGTGGGGCCCCAGGATCATTCTTGTCAATCCATTCTTTGAGCTTTGGTAACCTAGACAACGAAATAAAACATTAAAAAATTCACGAATAGTATACTTATTTTTTTTATTTGAATGGAGTAGCAGACGAGCATGCAAGCCACGTGGTGTTAAGTGGTCGCTGCAGCCCATGGACATCTATAGTCCGGCCAACGAGACGAGATAAAGAATGTAAACAAACGGACCGTTACCAGGTTACTATTGCGAGAGCGAGCAATTATTATCTCTGTCCTTATCACACGTATGCAGTAATGGCGTCAGTTAGTCAACGACAGCTTTTGTTGCCTGTTTCGTGGTACAGGAAAGCAGTTAGTCAACATTTGGTCGCGTTTTGACGGGAAGTCGAAAAAGACATTATGTTGTACTCTTGTTTTATTTTCATGTTATTGGTATAATTTTGAGTAATATCGGATAAATTTGATGGCATTTGGTTCGATATAGGTTAAATTACAGTGCATGAGTGTTGTGAAATAAAATAACAGTGCGAAAATATGTTTATACAGCTTGCCTCCAAAATTCCATTGGTCACGTTCTGGTAAAAAAGCCATCGCTTTACTTGAATGTATGACTGACTTGACTGACTGATTACTGACGACTTACTGACTTTACCTATTATTACTTTTCCAGTTATAACGAAACTGGCAAAAACGTGATGTAAATATTGTTACGCCCTATGGGTAATAAAATACCGTTTGCAACGTAGAAGTTGTTTATTGTCTCCTTATACAAAAATCCACTCAACAGAATCCAAATCACCAAGCACAATATAGTCAAATATCTTCGCTGTAGTCGTCGAAATAATTATTTCGAGAACTTTCTTCATTGTTCGATAGTAGACCTAATAACTGTTTATGCGTTTTTGGGGTTTTGCTGTACGACGCTTTGTTTTCGAGATATAGGTACTCGAAAGTCGTAACAATATTATACTTGGCGCAGGCAATATGCACATAGTTTGCGATGTCATAATTGAAAAAAAAAAAAAAAAAAAACTTTTGTTCCGCCATTTTGTGAAAGTTCATTCCTATTATGATTGCGTTCGATTTTTTGATAATATTAATATAATAGTGTTTATAGTTTATAATTTTTAATTTTTATAGCCATATTGACGACATGATTGATAGTACAATAGATAGTTTTGTCATAAATACGGCTGATTTGGACTCTTCTGACGAGATATCTTTTCTAATACAGACGACAGCGATTAGAATGTGGAATCCAAATATATATATATATATTTAATATATATAATATATATATATAAACTAAAATATTATAAATTTGAAAGTTAATCTGTCTAGACAGACAGATTAACTTTCTATCTGCTACTCTTTCCGGCTTAAACCACTATACCGATTTTGATGAAATTTGGTATAAAAATAGATAAGACGTTGAGAAAGGACATAGGCTACTTTTCACCGTGGGATAATATCTCATTCTCACGGGGAGCAAATCGGAAGAAAAAAACCGCTGCGCCGCTTTCTTCAGATGCGCTACTGCACAACTAATCAATTATTCATTCTAACAGCAATTGTCGAGCGGTTAATACCGCGGCTTCCGACACTGAAATACCGAGTTCAAACCTTCGGCGCCTTTGGCAAAATAGTTTGTAATGTACATATTTTTCGCTGCTCCAAAAATATAATTTTTAGAATTGCAGTGTCACTTTCTCAAGGATATAATATATATAATTTTGCTAAATAAAAGTCCGCATTAATGTACTCTATCTTTTACGGTTGACTTACAATAACTACTCTTATGTTTAAAATGTTAATAAAAATATCACGTTATCTCGAATCTCTTTATTCTGTTCAGTATTAATCCTTATCAAAATAAAAACGTTAATTAGCTTCGTCAATTCAGATTAAAATTGTACAAAATGTAATCAAATAAATACTTTAGAAGATGATATTTTGTTTTACCATAAATCATAACATCCCCCGGCGCGCATTCTCATCGCGCATCTATTTTTTGCCTTTAGTACTTAAATGGGTTTTTGTAAAATAAATTTTACTGTATATCACTTAATCGCTCGAGCGAAGCTGGGCCGGGTCGCTAGTATATGCTATGTATATAATTTATTCAAATAAAAATGTTTTGAACCCCTGAAACTTTGTTTACATTTTTTATCACGTCTCGTTGGCCGGACTATACATACAACCTCAAGCAAGCATAGGTAAGTCTTTTCTGGGGTCGTATGCACTTGCGCTGCTACTCTGGAGGCTGGTGGCGTGTGGCCGGCAACTGCACCTTTCCACCGAAACACAATAGAATTGGTTCACGGCAGAAGTGGGTGCAGTGGTGGTACTCCGCCGGGCGAACCATAATATAATAGTTCTACCACCTAAATTTTTTCCAATTACACTTTGTTCTTACTTTACTATTTATAAGTGAATAAAAAATATGTGTGCGTAGGTCCTCTCAAGTTTGACTAACTTGACGTGTTAAAAAAAACAATAAGTAAAATTTTTGACCATTTCTCTAATAGCGGACGACATAATAATAATACAAAATCAGTGACTCTTCAGTAAGTCTAGGTTAGATCGAAATCAGAATAAAGCGATTGCTACTTTACCAGAACGCGTATGATAAAAGTTTTGGAGGCAAGTCGAGAAGAGACATATTATCGCACTGTTATTCCTGACCACAAAAGTAGGGCACTGTAATTAAACTTTTAAATATCGAAGAGAAATACACAAAGAAAATGAAAATAAATTAAGACTACGATAAGCTTCTTTCAAGCTCCCGCCAGAACCTTTCCACGACAGTTCTTGAATAACGCTTGTGTAAAAAGCACTGAAGTGTGAAAACAAAGTTGAAATATACCATTTGTTCTTTCTTCGAATGTAATCCTTTTCCGACAGGTTCACGAGATATAACGCTGGCTTTGACGTCAGGAAGAGATACTTGTTCAAAACTTCAATCTAAAAAGAAATGTTTATAACATTAATGTAAACATTAATGGAAATGCTAAATGCACAAAAGTTACTATAAATACGTTTATTTTTCATACATGTTTTCTCTGATGTAATTAATATATATTTTTTTCAATAATTTTACTCACCTCGGCGGCACTCCAATCACCAAATCGAATATGTTTCTTCTCATCAACAAGAACTGTTTTAATTTTCATCAAAGCATCCTGTAAGGTAATAAATAAATTAATATTTATGTATTTTTAAGTACCTAGTTATACGTGGCCATCATAATTATAATTTCTAACGACTTAGATTTTATTTAAATGGGGTAGCATACGAGAATACGAGACATTTGATGTTAAAGTGGTCGCTGTAGCTTATGCACACATTATGTGTGTGAACACAATGTATCCAGTTGCGCTACTAAGTTAATTACAGTTTTTACATAACAAAGGTTATTTCACATTACTTCTCAACAATATACTCGAAAAATTCGAGTTTTTTTTTGTTTTTATTAATGCGGCCCTTAATAAGTACATTGTAACTATTCGTTTGCATGGGACTGTATGTATAATCATCTACAGTTGTTACAACGGTTCTTTGTCCCTCTGAAGCTAGATACAAACAAACGTTCGCGCATGTACTGTTGTGCGGAAAATTGTTTTGATTGGTTTAGAGCAGTTTTTAGGTTGTGCACAGCTATTGCACGAAGTTCGAAGTAATTAACTTGGTCGGAGAGTACTATAAAATTAAATCAACAAGTTGAGGTTGTGGTCGAGTTTCTGGATGTTCTTCAGCAGCTGCACCTCGTCAGCCTCAACTCTTATTTATTTATAGACACACCAACAGCATTACATACATTATTGCAATTCAGAACTTACAACTAAACAAATGGACTGGTGTGCATGACAGTTACAGGTGCGTACAGCATTCTTTAAAATGACATGTAAATGATACTCTACAACATGGTTACTATCTTACTGTTGTGACTACGTAATAGTTACATATTAATTTTTTTAAATGGCAAATAAAAACAGTTTAACAAAATAAAAAAATTAAAGATAAAGGTGTGAAAATGTTAGTAAAATAAAATGAAAATTTAAAAATGGCTAGTTCCGTTTTTCTATTTATAGCACACAATACTTACAAATTCCGGTTTGAGTTTCTTGTCAGCGCCGCGGTTGACGTTGCGTTCGAGTTTTTCGATATTCTGCAGGAGCTGTTCCTCATCCTTCAGCCGCAACTCCTCGCCTATGGTCTCCAGGTCCCGCACTGGGTTCACGTCGCCGTCCACGTGGATCACATCCTCGTCCTCAAATGCACCTATGACGATACCGTTGTTATCATTCATTCATTCACTGAGACAGATAAATGTATCGTTCAAACATGTAACAGGTACCTCATAGTGTCTGATAGAAACTTTAGGGACTTGTGAATATTTTAAAATCAAGTTTGTATAATTTAACGACGAAAATGTTACGAAGAAAAATTGAATCAATAAAGTCAACTTCTTAACGTTCTTTTAAAATGCATGAACGATATTTTGTTCTACCTTTGATCGTAACTTATTGCTTCCAGTTTTCATTCATTAAAACATTTAGTTAAGATCTATGTATCTTACACGGAATCTATATTAACATGGCTTACCCATGATATGATAAAAAAAGAATCGAATTGATTGAATAAGGAAAAGTTTTTACGGTGACTTTCATTCGGCAATTATTGCTACTTTTAATACGCAATTATAGTAAAAAAAGGAAATCATCTCCATAACATAAATTAAAACTGCAGCGATGGTTTAAATTACTTACTTAAATTGACCTTTATAATAAAAAAAATTGTATACATACGACACAAATTAAAAATGGCGTCACATGCTTTGATGTGCGATAAGAAAGCGTTGCCCAGCCCCTGTCCTTCCGCCGCGCCGCGCACCAGGCCGGCGATATCGACCACGTTCAAAAACGCAGGCACTTTGCTACAAATAACGTAAACAATTAAGTATAGTAATGTGGTTGGATTGGTGTAAACAATGTAAATTTCACCCATAAATACTATAAGGAATTCGACTTTAACCTTTGATTCCTAAACATACGTCTCTCATACACCCCAAAGTGATAATAACACTCTCAAGAAAAGCGAAAGAGATATCGAGACGAGCGTCTCCTTTTAGATACAGTTTGGAGCTAAATTTTGGGATGTGTATAGCGTGGGAAGGAATGTCGTTCACACAAGGCTATTTTTTCATAGAATGTATTAGTTTTAGTAATTACTCGCATCTGTGAGCAGATGGAAGTGGGTTGATAGTGTCTCATACGATCAGCTGTCACGTGTGCCCATTATCAACCCATAGCCATTCTGTTATCTCAAATATATTATGATGTACATTTTTTGCTGCTGGGAGCTTTTTTCCGCCGCCTTTCTTCTCTCAGCTCAACATCTAGCCCAAACTGGCACCTAAAGGCGATGACCGGGAAAAAATGACATTCATTAAGCGAATATTTTGTATTCCTAATATGAAATAAATATTTTTTCTTTTCTAAACGTATACATAAGAAATATCCTGGGTATATCACGTCTAAGGTGTCTAAGATACCTATGTTTTTGAATAGTGTAACAGTTTTATTACCCGACTGCGCCAGAAGGGGGGTTAAGTTTTTCGAGAGTATGTATTTATAATGGTTTGGCACGCTTTGTGCAGCCTAAACGGCTTGATGGATTTTAGCTTGAAAGGTGTCGTTAGATTTGTATTAACTGTGAGAGTGACACTGGGTATATGAAAATAAAAAACAAAATGACGGATTTTTGTTGCCAAATTCAATTGTTTAGTACGCTCTGCGGCCTGAACGGCTCGATGGATTTTCGCTTGAAAGGTATCGTTAGATTCGTACTGTTATATTATAACCCTATTAATTTTACAGATCAGCATTTCCAAACAATAACTACACATTACAACTATGCATTTTCGAGTCTTTCGTTTTGTTTTAAATTCAATATTTTAATACAATAAATTAGTTATTACGGTCCAAGGAATAGAAACAAGAAAACTGCAAAGGTCGACAGAGAAGAAAGAACGATCATTTAGCAAAAAAAAAACGGCAAATTGTTTGTAAAGTAGGTTTACGATCGAGATGTTTACGTGATAACGTCCGCACGAGAAAATCTCCATTCGTTTGTATGCCGCTAGAGTGAGAGAGACGGAAGATCGGTCCACTCACTCGAACGCTATGCCAGCCTCCGCTCGTGAGGATTCCGCGTGACAAGTTTCACGGAATGACTGGCAGCGCTCGAGATGAGACGGGAGATCGGTCCGTCTCTCTCTCGTTATACCTGCGATCGCGCTCGTGAGGTTTTGGTGTGACACAAGTTTCTGAACATGTCACCCGACTAAAACGATTTTAAAGACGTTATCACGTCAAAAAAATCTGAAAAAAGTGTTTTACCTCCACGTTGTGCATTTCCGTGGATGTGATTAGCGACGCGATTGCAAAATCTGACAGTTTCGGCATTTACAACTCGGAAGATCAGAGAGGTAAAAAGGCACCTCCAAATAAGACGAAAGAGGATGATATTGGATTGGATATTGTGAAAGTTGCGATTCGGGTTAATTTTAATGCTACTTTTAAGTCACAAATGTTAACATAATTACTAATAAAACCTAATAATTCCCTAATGTTTAAAATTATTTCAAGGAAAAACCCCATAAGTCTCTCCCGGATGAAATTGAAACTGAAATAATTCACAACAAGGAACATTCGGGTATGCTTATTAGTATTAAAATTGTAGTGCGATAACTATTGTATTCGTTTCCATATGTCCATATGATGATAATCTAAGAAAGCGCATCTGTAGGTCTTTAAACTTTCAACTACAATTTTCTCAAAACTTACTTTTTGATACTTATTGGGTTTGACCGCTCAGCCCTCGACATGTATTATTATGTAACGGAAGGATTCGAGAGATGCGATAGTCAATTAGTCAATAGATGACAGTAGACGAGGGGATAAGCGAAGACTAGTAGAGGACTAGATTTAGTGAAGCAGATAAGAGGGGTGTAGTGGAGGAGAGGAGATAAAAGCAGAGTAGTCAAGGAGAGGATGAGATTGTTGAACCTCTTTGGAGGCGAGAGTAGTGCAGTTGATTAAAAATAAGTTGGTGACATTAAAGTTACATTTCTTGTGTCATAAGAAATATGATTTAAGAACATGAGATAGGCAATTTTTTTTAAGTGTTTTACTTTAAAGTGTTATTCCTTTCTTTTTTAGTTCCAGTGTTCTGAGTATTACGGTGTCGTAATACATAATTATCAGTAGGTATCTATAGTAATTTTGCCGCTTGAGTTACGAGTGGTGTGACTGATGTACAAATCTCAGGTCACGCACTCATATGCAATATGCACTTGCTTACACCCTCATGACCATGGAAAACGATATTCATGCGAAATCGTAAGAGCTCTAATATTACATATGGAGTTTCACATAGTGTGACGTGACAATGAAACAGTGGCCAGTGACACATACTCTTTACTGTGGCAAATTATATCTACGGAATTTCAACAGACTTAAGCTTAAAAACTTATTCTTACCTAACAGGCTTGTGGAATTGACACAGGTAGTCAAAACGCTCATCAGGGACTGGTACCCTACTTGCTGAAACAACAACATCTAATGTTAGTTTGTGTTATCAAGGCTCTAAGACAAAATTTGATGGCTATTTACCTGATGTATATGCTTCTTTTATTTTCCATGACATTGTAAAGTAATATTTTAAAATGAATAAAATGGTAAATATTAAACGTTTTTATTAAAGAATCGAAACCAAATAAGATGTAAATTAAACAATATGCTTTTCATCTCTGAAGCCAATTTCAGAAACAGTTGAACTGTTTGGAGTTGATATAATACTAGATGATTTTTCGAGTGTTCCCAAACTAAGCTTCCGAGGACCGCAATTTATCGGATACTTCGCAAATGGATTATTCATAGATCGTAAACGAAATCTTACATCGTGGATAAGTTTGCATCGAGCTTCATATTTTCTGTAAGCTTTCTCATACATTGGCAACACCGTTTTCGCAATGTGAGGATTATGAATCTTCAGGTACAATGCTACGTACAATAAGCCAGACACTTGAATATTTAGACCCGGATATTTGGGCCTTGTAACATTAATGTAACAACAGGCTTTTGTCAGAATGTTTCCAAGAGTTTGTTCTAAATAGCCCAAATTTGGCAATTTATTTAAAGATATCTTAGGAAATATTGATGTTTCTTTGAAGACAGAAATATCGTAATACAAATGAGGTTTCTCTAAAAATTTCCGTAAACATTGCATATTACAAAATAAATAATGTTTTCCATCATAGCTCGCGGCGAAGTTTCGATCACCTCTGATAATCTTTTGGGACGGCAAATTTTCGGCGTATGTAACCATGCATATTCCGTCTTCATACAGCAATGCTGGGCTTATTGTCTTTACAACAATTGGAATTTGGGGTATTTTTATAATCCCCTGCAAGTACTTTTCAGGATCCGACAGTCCTAGCGCCATGTGATCGGGACAGAACCAGTATAAATTGTTGCCAAATTGCACAAGACCTTTTTTATCAATAGGAAAACTATTATGGCGTATAATGTTCCTACGGAGACAAACAGGACAAAAATTTTTGAAACAGGACATTCGTTGTTCGAACGTCTCATTGGAAAAACACATTATACCAGCTGGCACAATTTTGGCGTTAACATTAAGTAAATAGTATTTAATGCTACGAATTATATCTTCGATACACTGGGTAGCATCTCGCAAGCATTGCCACTTGGATGAATCTCCATTAATAGTATAAAGATTTTGCGTCTCGCTGTATATCAATTCCTTTATTTTGTAACAATTTTCTTGCCATGTATTAAGACGTACATGTATAACAGTTTTAGGATACGGCGGTTTCCATTTAAGCAAGGGATAATGTACCTCATTTTGAGAATTTTTTAATATGGTTCCGCTGCTACTGTTTATATAAATTACAATTAGTGGGTAGAGTCCCAGTTTAAGAAGTTCAGTAGCTTCCATAGATAGATCAGGAAAACCATCAAATACAAATCCATTACTGACAACTCTATAGTCAATTGTGACAGTATGAACTGCTTTCATTATCAGCTCATTATCAATACACTCGCCCATCTGTAGTTTTCTCTCCATGTTAAGAGCTAATTCAGACCAACTCATATTCTTTAAAACGTGTCTTATAGCTTGTCCTCTTGAAATACACATTAAACCGTAGTGTTTGGACAGTTTGGATGCCAACTCACTTTTTCCAGATTTTGGCGGACCTATAATGGCAATTCGCAATGGGTATTCTCGGTATGACATTATAGCGTCACTTTTAATATATTTCAGAGGATTTTTTCTAAATTTTTTAACGTTTTCAATGCTACACATAAAATATATATAACATCGATGAATTACAGGAAATATCTTATTTGTGCGCTTACATATGTTGTAAGGGTTTGATAGAACATTGGATTGTTCAAAAATAAGTACGGGGCACATTCGATTGAATTTACTTATCAAGTAAAATCCTTCCATTAGTAAAGTTTCCGCAATATCACAACTAATTATGAAAGTTTGTTCGAAAATTGACTCATTTCTATTTCTTAAAGTAGTAAGAGAGGGTAGTACACTTTTAAAAACCTTTTCTGCGGTCTTCATAGCGTTTACAGTAAGATTTTTGATTTTTTGTTCCAACAAAATTTCTTTTAACGTTTGTATATTTTCATCATCTACCTCATAAATACCTTCTAATCTAGTATTTATTCTTTCTGCAACATCTTCAGCCTTTTCCCATTGTGATTCATCTACTGGCTCTGGGTAATCTTGAACGATTTTGTTAAACGTGTTAAATAAATTTGCATCGACATTTGCAGACCCAGATGGATGAGCATCGATTATAACACTTTCCTGCGAAATATTTGTTTCAGGATTTTGATCCACCAAGTTTGAGTTTGAAAAAACGTTGTTTATTATTTCATCGACAATTAATTTTAATACTACTTCTTTAGTGACGAGATCAAACCATATCCTCCGTTCTTTATCAAGTTTAGCTTTTGCTTCATTTTTTGCATCATTTAATTGCATTTTCCATTTTTTTAACATCTTCGAAGACAGTCGTTCAAGAGATTTTTCAGAAGTTCCTTGCAAATCTATAACTAGATCAGGTACGCAGAAACAGGCAATAATATCCTCTATATCATTGGGCAATCTTGGAAAGCCATCTAATACAAACCCAGTTTTAGAAAAAGGTTTCGTATTCCATAAGAATTTAACTACCTTTTGAGTCAAAGAAGACATCAGTGGAACCCCCTTTTCAAAATAATTATATAATATGCGTCGAATTTCGTTTTCATTAGCTAAAATATCTGAAGCTAATTTATCGTTTTCTTCATCTACTTGAAACTCCACTATTGCTTCATCATCTATTGGTGTGTCTTTAAAACTATTTTCATATTTTCGACCAACTTTCTTAAAATGTTTGGGTAACAAATAACAATTCACAAATTCAGAAAAGTCAATATGTATAAGACCTAATTCTTTAGCTACTTGCTTAGAAAGTGTAGTTTTCCCACTGCCAATACATCCCACTACACAAATTCTTAATGGAGGAAGGTGCTTAAATGGTTTATTTAGCGACTGATATTTGGTGACATCTTTTTGAAACATTTCTAGACATTCTTCTTTAGAAAAATAATAAGATTTATTATTAAATTCCGTGCAAAATTCAGATTTTCCTTCCCAAATCACATTATAATCATAATAAGCAACTGGACAGTAAATACTAGTGTCACCCAAATTAAAATTATCATTATATGCTAACATATCTTGATTTTCGTTAAACTCATCATCTTTGTCTTCTATTTCAGGGTTTTCTGAGGGTTGGCAGGATAAGAAATAACTTTGTCTGAGTTTTAATAATACTTCATCTAAAATTTCTATATCACTCTTATTTTCAATTTCCACAACAATATTAGTTCTGAAGTTTTCTTCTAGTTTTATTTTGACAGAATCCCATCCTTCGCGAAATTTATCTATTGCTTCATTAAATGACGCAAGCATATCTGTTGTAATAAAAACATTATCTTTTTCCATAATCACGGAATCAAACATTTTATTAAATAAGTCATGAATTATAATTTTAACGTCTAACTCAACATCATATTCGGGTTTTTTGTATTGGTGTTTTAATTTAACAAGAGGATCTGACGACAAATTATATCTTTCTTGATAATGTTTATAAGACTTATCAATAACAAAGTATGTATTTAAAAGATCAATGTCTACTTCCTTGTTTTCAATTAAAACTATTGTATAGTCAGGCAGGAGTTTAGAAACAGCAAGGTGTTCCCAAAACTCGGGATCTGATGGAAATCCATCGATTATAAATTTCCCATATTGTTTATTTTGTTCCATGCATTCCATGTCAATGTTTGATAGTATTTGGATTATTTCATTCATTAGTTCCTCTGTAGTAGGTTCAATGTCTTTTTGGAGATCATTAGCAACTATGTATGCGGAAATAGCTTCAGTTACATCTTTTTCACCAAGAACAGGCAATGTGGGCCTGACCGTTTCAGTGGTTAGTTCAACTGGCGCATACTTTAGAAGATTTGTATCCAAGATAATCTCTTTGCATAGATCCAAATTATCCAATATGGGTAAAAATGACAATTTCACCTTTAAGTTTTCGATTTTTTTTAACTCAACTTTAGGAATTATATTATTTCCCTCATCCATTTCTTCTCCACTTAAAAAATTAAAATATTTTTCGAACAAACCAATGTAATCCTTCAAAATATTTTTTATAAATATAAGCCACTTATTTAAACTTGAGGCTCTTTCTATCTCGGCACTCTGCCACTTCATAAACCTAGCATCTTCAATCGTTGCTATAATTTCTGATAAAATTGATTTCGAAAAAGTATCATATTTCTTTTGTTTTTCACTGTTTAAAAACTTATTATAGTAAAGGATTGGAGTATCAAATAGCCAAGATAAGCAATTGGCTACCATCGATTTACCAGACGATTTAGTTCCTATAATGATCACTCTACAAGTTGGTTCTAAGTATTTAAGTTTCAGATAAGGTCGTGGATTCTTACAAAACGATATCATAGCATCTAGTGATGACAAAAGGTATACATGTTTGAATAATGATACAGCAAATTTTGATTTGCCTTGAATTGATCGCCGCTTTTTCAGTTCCACAGGACATCTAGTATACCACAGAGATTCATATCGATTAAAATTCAGGACGCCACTTCTAATACTATTGAACTGTTTGATTGTATTCCAAAATTCCTCTGGGTCTTCTGATGGCTCATCAAGATATAATGGTTTTGGTATTAGAACAGGCTTTATAGGCATCAAAGGTAATTTACCCATTATATGATATAACATTTCATGTACAGAACTGCGGCCATCAATTTTCAATATGTGTTTAGAATTATAATCTTTAAGTTTTTGTTCCAAAAATGGACTAATACATTTGTAATTACAAATCTGGATCCATGAATTACATTCAAAGTTTATTGGTTGTTTACAGTTATATTTTGGATTAAATATATGACTATCATAAGGTTTACTATAATCGATCATATTATATTTATGGGGCCATCTCATTTCGACATCAATATTTGAATGAAAATAATTAAAAGTATTTAAATGACTAACGTAGTTATAATACTTTCGACTTTTCTTAGTTAGAGTATCACAATCTGGACTCATTATATGTATTATAATATCAGGACTGAAATTAAATATTGCATTAGCTTGGTGCAAAAGCATAGCTTTTTTTGTAGTGATAGAAATATTCTTTCTGAGAACAACATCATTACAAGTGTCTAGTAAATACTTGGGAATTTCTACAATAGGTTCCTCAATTTCTTCTGTTTCTAATTCTGGTTGCTGTTCCTCCTCTATTTCTTCTACTTCTTCTTCTGCTTTATCAACCTCACTACTGGATGAAGACTGTGATGTTTTCTTTAGCACTTTTTGTTTGGCTCGATTTTTTCTTTTAAAATTCCAAATTATATCATAAAGTAAATCCTCTACAATTAGAAGAGATTCCTCAGTATACAAATTATCACAATAATATTGTTCTTTTTTATTTGATGTTACAAGAGGAAGACCTGATACCACATATCCTCTATGTTTAACTACAGATGATTTTATTTTTAAATCCATAATTGTTAATATTATATCAAATTTACAAACTTTATTATGTCTCATATTGAAGTCCAAGCACCTTCCTGTTTGACTCTTTTGATCAATTTCCTCAAGTATTATATTCCTTGATGAGAGATGAACACAATTCAACTTCTTGGATATACTCTCACCAAGTGTGTAGGAACCAAGGCCAGGTTTACCTAATATCAAGTAACTTGTAGGATTTACATTAAAATATGCTTCTTGAGCATCAGCATCTGTCCAAACATTTCTAAAATCCAAATTTTGAGGAAGGGGTATAGATGTGTTATGTAATCCAATTACTGCAGCTGCCAATGGTTTAAGAGAATTGTCTTCTTCAGGTATTTTCGTATTCACTAAATCTATGTTCCCATCATATATGACACTTTTGTTTATATTCACCTTTTTAATGTCATATTTATCATGTATTTTAATGTTTTGTTCATATTGTTCATATGATAACATTGTTTAAAGCATAGAGAAATTAAACACTAGTAAAAGAAATTGAGCTACCTTTGCATAGTTCATGTATGCTTGACATTGTCACACTTATTAAAATATATTTATTTGTTTAACAAGTAACTGCCTGTACCATTTTATCAGTATTTAAGACCTCTTCTTGCTTTGCAATATAAGGTAACTGACAAGTGACATTTGACTAATAAAGTGACAAGAGTTGAGCCCATGAAAATCCTTTCGAATATTTTACTTTGTGGTATAAGGATATCTAATACCTTTAAGCGAGCAATTCTTGTATATAATATACCTAAATATATTTTTTTAATCTCAGAAATGACTATAAAGATTTTGATGAAATTTAGTACCCTGGGGGTGATAAATCGATCCAGATAGGTTTCATTTTTAGAAATTTTAAATTATATAAAAAATATTTTCAGCCATAATCAACTTAAATAAAACTGACAAATACGACTCTTCCTGACATCTAATGGCGAGTATTAATAATATTGTGGCGTAGAACGCCGTCAAACGCCATCCATCAATCCGACGTTCAAAGAGATGACAATGTCGATTAGAAAGAGCTCTATAAAAAATTTGTTCATTGAATTAAAGCTTCCTTGGCCGAATGGTTATGTGGGCTTCAAAACCATATTGCATTTATTTTTTATTTTTTGTTATTTTTTTATTGATATTATTAATAAATTGACGTTTACGTACATACGTAAATATACGTAAATATGAATACGTAATAAACGTAAATATACGAAATACGTTTGAAATGAAACCAAGAAAATAAATTGTTTTTACCCGAGCAATGCTCAGTCGTCCAGGGACTATCAATAGAATGAGAAGATGATAGACATGATCTTCAATTATTGTCTCTAAGTTTACTTATTTACTAAAATAAAAAAAAATGTGATACTTATTTTCATTAGGATCTATGGTGCAGAATGGGAAATTTTCAGCAGCAGCCTGGCTCTTTGTCAAAACATTGAAGAATGTAGACTTGCCAACATTAGGTACCCCCACAATGCCCACCTTTAAATTTGTGCCTACTCTGCCAATGAGAGGCTTTTTCTCCGGCTCTTCCACTTTTTTAGGAGGCATCCTGTAATTAAAAAAGGTGCTAAATTAAAATTATGCTTTATTCCCAAATACTTTTATATATCATCACCCTCAAAAGTTTATTGTTGCTGAGCCACCCTTAATTTGTATCATTCTACCTTCTGCTCAGTCTTATTGTGTCTTAGTGTAGACAACAGCACAAACAGCTTGTCTGATCTAAATCAACCTTAAGAGGCATTATACAAAATTTCAAACATAATAATATATTTCAAAAACATATCACATAAATACTATGTAAGCATATCATTTTAATTATTATAAATTCATCTGCTACGAATCAACCAAAAAACATACTATATAATATGGTAAAAAGTCAATGTTTTTATAAAATTAAAGTATTGGTGATTGGACTGATTGGTACGCTCACTTTGTCGCTTCCAGTCAATTTATCTATACATCTTTGTATGCAATTCAAGTTAGCTGATAAACTATGTTATAAAATTGTGCATGTACCCTCTATGTGTTAAATGTTTATTTAATTGCTAAATTGTTATAATCTCTGTAAGTGAATATCTTTATTAGTATTCTTTTGAGAAATAAATTCTTAAACCATATACAAAATTTTGGCAATTTTGCTGATTTACCTGATTTTTACACATGAGATTTTGCAGTTAAAATACAGTATTTTTATGAGTTTTATTGCACAGTATAACTGATCATTTCAACTGAAATACTAGATCTGCCACTTGACATATATGTAGGTTCTTTTATTCTTTTGTGGTATAGAATCATTATTATAATAATAGCCTTTTATTCCTAAACATAGGATTACAATAGGTCCCTAAGTTTATTATTGTTATATTATTATTAAAAAGGAGGAGTGTTTGGTTGTATGTATTTTTGAAATGAAAACTTCTTTAGCGGTGTTGTGCATTTTTTTTGGGATGGGTAAAAAATGTTAAACTCGCTTCAGGACATGTGGCCTGATCGAATATTCATAAGACGGAGGGGTGACAGGTGATGGCTCGACTGTCTAAACTAGTAAAATTCGTTTATATCAAGTTTTTAAACAATGGACATTGGCATCTAACTGAAAAAAGTGTCAGGAAAAATTGTAAAAGAAAATGAGTGAGTGCTTTATAAAAATACTAGATGAAAACCTACTGAAAATACTACTGATAATAAAAGCAATTTGTGCAAAATTATTCATTTTGAAATTATAGTTTTCACTTCTGCCAGCACTACCAGAGTGCAACCCATTGTTTTTTTTAAGTATGTTCTACCCTATCCATTACTTGGCCAATTGTGGACCCATATTCTAAATTATTTTTTTGTTTGTTAACTCTTACTCTTGCGTGTTTCCATTATCACCAAGTCGAAACCTAATGTGGAGTCCAAGCAAAATCAAGGTGAACTCTCAAATTTTATAGGCACACACATTGATTTTTATATACTTACTAAAGCAAAGCAGATATTTGTGCCTAGAATTATCAACGTCTCTTGTTGCTGAGCGGTTGATTGAAGGTATTATGATGATTAGGAGTTGAGAACAAATTTTTTCAATACTTAATTTTTAGTTTGAAAGCATCTTCCAAGGTTATCCCATTGTCACCATATCGAAATCTGATGATGTAATGCTAGGGAAATTGATGAAAACACTCAAATTTTATAAGCACAACAGATATACATATATGTGTGCCTGGTAATCATCATCTCATGGTGCTGAGCTAAACTAAAAAAAACAGCTCGCACCTGCCCCAAACTAAAAGACACCCAAAATGAAATCCCCACCACTGTACATACTAAAAAGGGTGAAATGAAAATAGTTTTAAACAAAAAAATTAAAGTGACTTTGTAATTAATAAACTATTTATACCCTACCCTAAACCTATGTATTAGTTGGTCAGATTCATAACCTTATTGCAAGCATTTTAACCGGTTTACATGATATAATTATGAAATAAATTACCTGAAAGGTATATAGAATAGGGATATTGGTTTGTTGCTCCTTTTGCTTTACACGCACTTTATTTTGCTGTTCTTTTAATTTTCCAGAGCAGATGTAAAGTTGCGGTATTCGTGTTCAGTTATTCACAATTTCACATCACACAGTTCACACATTTCTTCACATTTGTCATTACTCATTGTCATTGTCACATTTCGTCATCTGTCATCATCTTCTTTTTTTTTTTTTTTTTTAATTTCATTTTACGGCATTGGATAAAGATCCTTTCAGCCATTCAATATTTACTTTTCAATTTTAATAATGGCGTCGCAAACTCTGTGCATATTGCCAGCATCAAGTAAAATTTTTGCATCACTGTAGTCGTAGAAAAAAGTCAGTTAGTCGTCAGGTATCAGTCAGTCTAGTCAGTCAAATGTTCAAGTAAAGTGATGGCTACTTTACCAGAACATGTCCGATGGAATTTTGGAGGCAAGCCGAAAAAACATGTTTTCGCACTGTTATTTTATTTCACAACACTCGTGCACTATCATTAACCTATATCGAGCAAAATGCCATCAACTTTATCCGATATAACTCAAAAATACACTAAGAAAATGAAAATAAAACAAGAGCACAACTTGTTCCTTCAGACTTCCCGCCAAAAAACTCCAATCATCTTCAAGTGTCAAACAGTGTCTTCTTCATTATTAATGGCATCTCGGTCGTTTGACCATTTTGCCAATATCAAGTAAACATTTGTATTAAGTTTAGGTCTGTCTGTTCCGTTGAATCTAGGTGATTGAGTACGTCCGCACGAGGAGGCTGCATTGTTCTCGCTATACTAAAGAGGATAGAAGACCTCCTGCCGAGCATCTACGCAGTAAAGGAGCTGCTGTGCATGCCTGGTATCAAGATCGAGGCATGGCGCGGGAAGAAAGGGCCGGCCCAATGCCACCAGTTTTGACATAGTTCGCAGAACTGCCACCGGTCCCTCGCCTGCGTGTGCTGTGGCGAGGAACATGCCACCCACGAGTCCCCGCGTCCGCGGTCTGAACCCGCCACTTGTGCGAACTGCGGTAGACCGCATCCCACAAATCACTCTAAGTGCCCTATCTTAATGCGGGAGGCGCGCAATAAGCGTACAGGCACGGTAGCCCTCTTCACCAAGACGTTGGAGAAAAGAAGACCATTATCGGGCGGACCTAATCAGCCGCGGCAAGTGGAGGAGCAGCATAAGGGCTCATGACGCGGCCAACGGGCTGACCAGTCGTGAAGCTCCTCTAATGAAGAAGCAAGGGAAGAAGGCCAAGGCCGCCCCCTCTACCATTCCACCCGCACCAGCACCTGCTCAAAAGAGATTAAAGAAGACGCCCACCTCTCACCACCGGAGCGGCATGACGTCCATGGTCACTCACCTGGAATAACTTTTTACCGACCGCAGGACTGACCCGTGGCACTGGATTTGACCAGCGGCGCAAGCCGCAACCCATCGACCACGACGACCCCGAAACAGAATCTGGATCCCGCCCACTGGAAAGCCAGGGTGCGCCCCCTGGGCTACAACCCCATTGACCGGCTCCGCAGCTGCGGGCCGAGCAGAAAGCTCCAAGCCTGAGCATAAGCGAAACTTGGCTCCCCGTGTGGCACACAAGCCGCACGAGATGAAAACCAGTGATTGAGTAGCCCGTTTGAGTAGCATAAGAATAAATAATAATTATACATTGCCAAATATATAATAAAGCATCATGTGATTGAACATAAATAGTTGCAGAATTTTACGGAGGTAGGTGATACCTATGTAGGTATAATATTTTTATGTATATTATATTTTAAAACAAGCAAGTAGCTGATGATATCTATATTCAAAACAAACAATTACATTTGAGAACATCATTTATTTGGGTTATTAACAAGGAAAAATTAAATAATACAATGTCTGCAAGTCTGCAACACTATGTAATTGGATTCCAAGGAGGAGACATGGGTCCTGGATTCTGCAGATAAGACATCACCACAGCAGAAATTGATAACATGAAGGAACTTACAATCTGAAATCAAAATATCTATAATTAAAAATTATTTAACATACATTCATGGATGTTTGATGCTTATTTAAAATTTAATTTGAATAAGCGTGTGAGTAATCCTCTGGGTAATCCTGAACCCCTTGCAATTAGACACACTTATAACATTTGTACATGGAATTTCTGCACCAACCCACATTGAAGCAGCGTGGTGGAGTAAGCTCCAGGCCTCCCCAATAATGGGGAGAGACCTGTGCCCAGCAGTGGGACGTAAAAAGGGTTGCAGCCACATGGAATTTCGGAAAATATTTGCTGGTTGTAACTTGTATCAGCTACCACAATAATGGCTCGATTTGTAATGGGTTAGATTATAGAAATTTCAGCTGCAGAGGCTTTTAGGCAGTGCTCAACATCAGATTACTGTAATTCCAATCCAGTACTAAAATCATACATTATACCATGTTTGTTCTTAAAATGTCACCTGTTTTGTGTCATCTGTAATCCTGGAGTTAGCAAAACTGATGCTGGAACAAAACACAGAAGTCCAAGCACACCATTTTAACCGCATCATCAGCCCACACATAGAGAATACCATTCCTGAAATATAAATTGTATAAAATGCATTAGGTATGTTATTGTGATCAGTGTCTAATAATTCAGTAAGCCTATAGATGTATTGAGGCTAATAGGTTAAAACACTGGTCTCTCAAGACACTGGGGCCCAGTGCTTACAACCCATCCACACCCTATCAAATAAACTTTTCATTTGCATATTTGTGATCAGTGCTCCATAGTGAAGTTAAAAATTTATTTCATTTTAATGTTTTTCATAACTGTTTGAAAATAACATATTCAAAATGCATGATGTTCACCAATGTAAACTTGCCAATACCATATTGGCTAGGATCTATGGTCTATCTACGACAGTAATTATACTTAAATTTGGAAGCATTTTCAAACAAAGTTTTTGATGTTTTTTTTTTTGGTAAGACAATTAAAAGTTTTATTTTTTGTGTATTCTTGCAGTATTACCAAAAAAATGTAATGAAAAATACCAAGAATATTCATATAATCAGTTGTTAGATCTTCTGTTGGTGCAGAGGATGGTGGTGGTGGTTTGTAGCGACGTTCACGATCAGCTCGCCTTGGATCAGATGATAGCTGCATCTGAAATTGAAGATGTTTGTGATGAGTCCACTTAGACCTAAAACTAATATGTGGAATGTTTTGGGTGACAAGCCCTTTTGTCAATAGATCTGTAGTATGTATACTAGGTTACACGTAGAGCTCGCATTTGAATACACATACATATTAATATGAATATTATAATTAAACCAAGTATTATATTGTGATTATATTGATTAATAGATACCTTTAATTCCAGTCACTAGCATTAACTATGAATCTTAAGATTTTTGTAGCATTTGTTATTAGTTTATTTTTAATACTTTTAAATTTTATGATAGCTATGTGTTGAATAATTTGATTTATAACAATACTTCTGTTATTGAAGTGAAAACGTTTAGTGTAGTTTAGTTTTAAAAAAAATTAGCGGTGTTGTGCACTTTTTTTGGGATGGGTAAAAAATGCTAAACTTGCGTCATGATACATGGCCTGATTGAATATTCGTAAGATGGAGGGGTGACAGCTGATGACGGCTCTACTGTCTATACTTGTAAAATTCGTTTATATCAAGTATTATTATTATTAGAATATGGACATTGAACAAAGTGTGTCTATTAATGAAAAAAGTAACAAAGAAATAGTGAAAGAAAATTAGTGAGTACTTTATAAAAATACTAGATGAAAATCTACTGAAAATACTAGATGAAAAATAATACTGATAATAAAAGCAATTTGTGCGAAACTATTCCCTAACTATTCCAAAATATCAAAAATGCACAATATTAATGTTCAAGTTTTCACTTCTGCCTGCACTACTGGAGTAGGTAAGTAACTGAACAAACTGGCCAGTAGTAGATGATTGATGTTGCAGATATGCTTAAAAATATCTGCATTTCTCCAGCTATCTAGATAGCAGCTAGATAGCAAGGAATTACCTATATAATTAACGTCTGATGCTAATGTGGATAAAGGATTTTTGGGATTCATTGTACGATGAGGAACTTAAATTAGGACAGGGCCAAATTCTAAAGATTCAAGTTTTCTTAATTTGATTAAAAATCTCAAAAATTATTATTATATATAAAGAAATGTATTTAAAGTTCTTAGGAGCTAATTAAAATAGCAAAGAAAGCAAGTAATTCCGAGAAGCTGATTTGAATTGTTTTCCAAATTGAGTGTCATACCATGTCATACCTTTCGTGGTTCAGTTAGTGGGCAGCAAATACTTAAATCTTTTTAAAACTGTCTGGAATACAATGCCATATAATCGCTACTTCAATAAATGATGTTGAATTACTTTCAAACCGAGAATTAATATTAAATCTATTGGACAAAATAGAAGAATAAAATCACAAATCAAATTCTAATCTAACAAGTCTTCTTTTTTTTTTTTTTAATTTAATTTTACGGCATTGGATAAAAATCCTTTCAGCCATTCAATATTTACTTTTCAATTTTAATAATGGCGTCGCAAACTCTGTGCATATTGCCAGCTTCAAGTAAAATTTTTGCATCACTGTAGTCGTAGAAAAAAGTCAGTTAGTCGTCAGGTATCAGTCAGTCTAGTCAGTCAAATGTTCAAGTAAAGTGATGGCTACTTTACCAGAACATGTCCGATGGAATTTTGGAGGCAAGCCGAAAAAACATGTTTTCGCACTGATATTTTATTTCACAACACTCGTGCACTATCATTAACCTATATCGAGCAAAATGCCATCAACTTTATCCGATATAACTCAAAAATACACTACGAAAATGAAAATAAAACAAGAGCACAACTTGTTCCTTCAGACTTCCCGCCAAAACTCCTAACAAGTCTTCGTCTTCTACTCAATCAGCTATGACTATGACAATGACATTGACGAAATGAAATAAATGACAAATGACAACTCACTCTGCTCAGTGTTGCCAACTTTATTTTTGAGGAGATCGTACCACAGTGTAAAAAAGATCGTATTTTACTCGGATTTCTAAAAAAATAATAGTACACATTGAAATCTCAATAAAACAATCAATTTCCTTTAACTTTTTATTCTATTTATTTAGTTTTAGTCACTATCAATGAGAATGTAACCACTAGTCATTTAAATATGGGTAGAAAAATAAACACGATAGTGACTAGTGCTACTAAGCTGGCAGCGTGTTTATTTTTTAATACAATAATATATTTAAATTTCATTTCGAACGAATGAAACGAACGATAATAATAGCTCTTTCACCTAAAAATACATATTACGAACTTTAACTTTAGTTTTCATAAGGTTAACGTGGCTGAAAACTCTTTCACACTGTGCATTGGAATGCAGGATTCATAATGTATCTAACGCAAGCTGTGATAACTTCTTATAATTTTCGCACAGGTAAAACTCACTCCAAAATTTGTCGATCGGTAAAGTCAAATCCAGTTTAATAAACATGGATGGCAGATTTCTCCATTGATCATCATATTTTTGAAATAAGTTTACATTTTCTTTTTTATTTATTTAGTACACAAAAAAATTATTAAACACGACAAAAAAGAATATGTACAGGGTACTGCTTAATTATTTCTAAAAGAAATTTCTTCCAGCAGCACCAGGAATGGATAGATGAAATAAGAGTGTACAAAATAGTTTCTTCCGACACAACTATATGTAGTAACTGGATCAATGGAAATATCGAGGGAGCAAATTCTCGAAATTTTGCCGATGCAGCATTTGTGGCATGTAGCATAATATGAAGTTTTGATAAAAGTGGGTCATTCATGCAATAACGCTTTTTAATTTCTTTAGCGCTTGTTATCAGGAATTTCCGACAAACATTATAATACCTATTAAGTTCGACTCTGTTTCTTCTTCTGTTTAGTACACTTTTAGATGCGTTCCTAAAAATTTAAAATAGTTTCTGATTCGTTCAAGTTTGAAAATTTTGAAATACTGCATTTTTACAGAAAAAATTAACTTCACATAGTATTTTTCTTAATTTGTTTCGAAAGTAATGACTTTTGATAAGATCGTATGTTTCGCGTACGATTTTGAATTTATGATCGTACATCGTACCAGACATCAAAAAGTCGTATGAATACGATTTAAGTCGTACGGTTGGCAACGCTGACTCAGCTGCTGTCATCAAGCATTGACATCAACGCTGCCAATTGGCGGGTAATTACCCGCATTGCGGGTAATTTGACGATAAATTGAGAAGGCGGGTAATTTGGCGGGTATTTGTTGTCTTGAGGGTAAAAGCGGGTATTTTGTATTGTAGTTTCTATGTATAAAAAATGTTGGCTGTTTGGAAGTTTGGAATGCCAGTATTGTTAGAATACTAGGAAACAATTTATATTGTCTGTAGTGAGGCATTCGCTTGATAAATGCATACGCTATTGGCGCAGGCATTGAATGTATTGAAGGTAGCTATTGGTCATTTTTCTCCATTAGGTACGCACCGTACCATAAGAATTAATATATGACCGTACTGCTATAATCCGTTGTGCTGATTAGTAGAAAGTCTTTCTAACAAACGACTGTTTTATTGTTTGAGCTAATCGCCTTGGCTAGTGAATGTTGACATGCTAAAAACAAAACTGTGGTAGGTAAATAAGTTAGCTTAGGCAAAATTATTTAATTAACACGTTTATATTAGCTTGACTTGTATGTATTTAATTAACACGTTTATATTAGCTTGACTTGTATGTATATACGTACGTATATAACGGAATCTTTTAACTTCATTTTTACCTACTTCTAAGCGTCTCATTAACTTGAAAATTTTCACAGGGGTCAAGGACCGATGACAATGCAATAATATGAAAAAAATCCAACTAAAAAATTAAAAATAAATAGTGTAGTTAAAAAAAACTAAAAAACATGATTTTGTGAAAATATGAAATAAAAAATAAGAAGAAAATGTATTTTACTGTAAAAAAAAGCATGGGGTGCTTTTAGAGATACTATTGACACCATGCACCCCACGCTTTTTTACAGTAAAATACATTTTCTCCTTATTTTTAAATTTTTAGTTCGTATTTTCACAGAAGCGTGTTTTTTAGTTTTATAAAATAAATTATTTTTTCATTAAGTTTAAAAATTAGGTATACATGTTGATTACAAAAAATTGGTTTTATTTTATGGCCCTGAAAATACCCTCTTTGCGGGTATTTCGTGTTTGAAGGCGGGTAAAAGCGGGTATTTTTGTGACTCGTTGCGGGTAATCTGATGATTCATGTCTGGCAGCCCTGATTGACATATCAAACATGTAACAAGAGTTTTAGCGTTAGCGGGAAGTCAAATAAGACATATTGTGCTCCTGTATGCTCCTGTTTTATTTTCATTTTCTTGGTGTATTTTTGAGTTATATCGGATAAAGTTGATGGCATTTTGTTTGATATAGGTTAATTTTAACGCACGAGTGTTTGTGAAATAGAATAACAGTGCTAAAATATGTTTTTTCTGCTTGCCTCCAAAATTCCATCGGACACGTTCTAGTAAAGTAGCCATCGCTTTACTTGAATGTTGGACTGACTAGACTGACTGATTACTGACGACTTACTTACCGACTCTGTTATTACTTCGTCCAGTTTCATTGAAACTGGCAAAAAATTGATGCAAAAATTATACTTGACGCTGGCAGTATGCACTGAGTTTGCGATGCCATAATTGAAAAAAAAAAACTTTCAAAAATAAGGAGTTTGTCGGTGCATTTTGCGGCAAAATGAAAGTAAACCAAATTAATGTAACTAATAATTACCACAGATAAATTACTTCTTTCATCTATAAATGGTACAAACTTATATTCGCAAATTTTGGTCAATTTAATTGTAAAAAATATTTTCCGGTGCCTCTTAACGCAAAATTAACGATATTGTGTTGAGTGGACATGATACCACTTCGTATAAGTAGTTTTTGAGACGTTAGTAAGTATTCAATCAGTAAAGCCATTAGATGATTAGGTACCTCTAATGATTAGAGGTACCTGACAACTTGGGAGAGGTACCGGGTTAGGTACTTTTATGCGATTTTTATTGCACTAAAACGATCTCGGTGGTCTGCCTTAGCGCTTGGGAAGAACTCGGGTATCTCCTGATGATCGATCCGGAGAACGATGGTGCTCTTTTGCACATCCCACCCTGTGGTACATTAAATTTGATATGAGATCATTCCAGTTGTAGAATTCGCGATACAATCTCATAGCCTGATGGCGGCGCTGCGAGGGCAGGAGGTAATCCGAATCCCAGGAAGGCAATAGACGAGAACTGTACATGTTGTAGGGTGGCCAGAAGAATATCGTAATCTACTATATTAAAAGCGTTTGTAAAATCAATCAGTACAAAAATGGTGAGCCGTCTACTCACTGTATCGTCTATCACTTCTCGTATCTTTTCCGTAACTTTCAAAATCGTGGTCTTCGTACTGAGGCCTAAATCCAAACAGGAATTGTGAAAGAAGTTGATTTTTACAAAGAACAGAGGTGAGGAAAATAGTTGCCCTCATCACCATATTCTATGATTTCTTTCTCTCAAACTCTCAATTTTATTAATGTAAAAAAATACTCGTGCTTAAAAATTTAGTTTCCCTAGATTTTCTCACGTTTCAATCCTAATGATCGCGCTAATGTCAGTAATGCCCCAACCAAGACGAGCCTACCTTTTTTTTGGTATCGGGGGAAGCCTTCAAAAGGTACCTAGTAGGAGGAGATCCGGGTTACGTGGGATTTTTTATCGAAGCGCTTCGTCGTTTTTTGAAACCCTTATACTTAACTTGCGTTTGGGTTAAGATGTCAGATCAAATAAATTGTTGCGATATGTTGTCAATATCCGACTTATTAAACACTAGCGACCGTCCGCGACTACGTCCGCGTGAACTTTGATATTAGTCATAGCATGATGTTATATAGCCTAGCCTTCCCCAATAAATGGACTATTCAACACAAAAATAATTTTTCAATTGGAACCAGTAGGTAGTTCCTAAGATTAGCGCGTTTAAACAAACAAACAACAACCCTGGCCTTGGGAAAGGATACCGGGTTATGTGGAATTTGTACCGCACTAAAACCCTCTCGGTGGCCTGCCTATGCGCTTGGAGAGGACTCCGGGATCTCCATTGGAACGCACCGGTGTCCTCCACGCGCGGCGCCCCAGAATGGGCCCATCTTCGGGACAGCATATGCGCTCTCCTGTACCCTCAGGCGCTAACAGCGGCATGTGGCCACGCCCACACTGCCGTCCTTCCTGGGGCTGCTGGCTGGACGGATCGAGCTCCCACTCTCACAATCCGCAAGTCCGTCCCCGGAAGCCCCCTTTTAGTCGCCTCTTATGTACTATCAGGCAGGGGATACCGTAGCTCTATTCTAAATCCCAAAGCTACAGGAACTACTATCTATGTAAGTACCTAGGTACCTACCTAATTCATCGGCGTTATTAGCTACTGAACAAAGCATAGATTAGTACCTAACTGGTACCGGTATTACCTACAGTAAACTTCCCTGTAGCTATTCGCGTTTATCAAAAATCCGCTTTATTCGAATATTTTTTTCCGATATACGCGGCTTAAATTAGTGCTCTCTAAATAATCGCGCTGCGCTCGTGCTGCAGCCACCCGAGGTATACCTACACTTGACTTTAAATTTTTCCATTCAAAACTATGCAGGTATATTTATACCCGCATTAATAGATATGTAGGTAGGGTACAAATTAGGGCATGTAATATCGGAAGATTTGCTACTAGGCTAGGTATAATCATGGAACAATATTTGGAACAGTACTCGTACTAAGGTCAAAATTGACAGATTCTAATATCTTATCTAATATATAAAATTCTCGTATCACGGGGTGCGTAAATGAACTCCTCCGAAACGGCTCGACCGATTTTCGTGAATCTTTGCAAGGATATCGGCTAGGGTGGAGAATCGGACAACATCTATTTTTCATCCCCCTAAATGTTAAGGGTGGTCTCCCCTTAAATATTTTTATTATTTTTTTGGACAAAATTTTTTGTTTTTATTTTTTATGATACATATACTAAAATACATACAACCCTAAATTTTCACCCCTCTTAGATCAACCCTTATTTTTATTTATTATTTAAAAACTTTAATTTTTTTTGGGAAGATTTTTTTTTATTTTGTCATGACTTAGAATTAAAAAAACATCTGTCATTGTAAATTTATCATATATCAATTTCCAGTGCAATAATTATTTATTAACAATTTATTAATCTGACAAAGACAGCTTTAACTCTCAGTTAATTAAGTGATCTCATGTAAATAAACACGTGTTGTGAGCTCCCGCCAACAACGGCCATTACTGTACGGACTGTACCTGTATATATTGTACTTAACATTTTTTAATAAAATTTGCACACCGTGTGCAGTTTGATTCAACTTGAAAGATAGAATAGCTTACATCTCAATTTATAGTCGCAATATTAGGTATTTTATTACTGATACTTTAAGGCAGGACAACGTCTGCCGGGTTAGCTAGTAAGTATATATAAATATCATATGATTTAAAGCTTTAATTTTCAAAATCAACTACCTACCTAATAAAATAGAAACAAAGGCTCTGCAATGGAGGTTTATCTTCATATATCTCCTGTTTCTAAGAGAGCTGTAGCTTTCTTCTTTCTTTCCCTGTAGCTATATTAAAAATAGAGCTACGGTATTCCCTGCCTAATCGTAAGAGGCGACTAAAAGGGAGCTTCCGAGATTGCGGGCGGTGAGAGTGCCAAGAGTGGGATCTCGATCCGTCTAGCCAGCAGAGCAGGCCCGGGAAGGACGGCGGTGTGTGCACGGCCGCACGCAGCCGTAAGCATCGGAAGGTGCAGAAGAGCACATCTGCTCTCCCAAAGATGGGCCCGTTCCAGGACGCCGCGTGTGGTGGATACCGGTGCGTTCCACTGGAGACCCCAGAGTCCTCCCCAAGCGCAGAGGCAGGCCACCGAGGTGGTTTTATTGCGGTCAAATCCCACATAACCCGGTATCTTCTCCCAAGGTGCCGGTACCTTTTGAAAGTTTCCCCCCGATACAAAAAAATGTAAATCATATCCACATTATTTGAACAGTTAAATACTTACTTGTCGTTGTGACAATAATAAAATTGTCGTTGATCTTAACTTTCAGATAATAATATCTAATCTAAAACTTGCACTGTTAAAGCGGTCATTCGAGAAGCAACAGCTTGTTTTCATAAAGCACCGACCGAGCGACCGTCCAACCGTTTTTTACCGACTTCCAAAAGAAGGAGGTACTGTATTCGGCTGTATGTATTTTTTTTTTATATATGTTCACCGATTACTCCGCCGTTTGTGGACCGATTTTCAAAATTCTTTTTTTGTTCGTATGGTTATACTCCCGAGGTGGTCCCATTGTCACCAAATCAGGATCTGATGATGGGATCCCAGGGAAATCGAGGGGAACTCTCAAATTTTATAGGCACATACATTGATTTTCTTATAGTTTCTGAAGCATAAGAGATATTTACGCATAGAAATCATCATCTCATGTTGCTGAGCTGATGATGGAAGGTACTGCGACAGTGAGGAGTTGAGAGCAAATTCTTTCAATAAATAGTTTTTATTCGAAATCTTACATTCCCGAGATGGTCCAACTGTCACCAAGTCAAAGTCTGATGAGGGGATCCCAGAGAAATCGAAAGGAACATTCAAATTTTATAGCACAACAAATGATTTTCATATTTTTACAAAGCAAAACAAACATTTGTGTATAATTATCGTCATATCATGTTGCTGAACTGATGATGGAAGGTACTACGACGGTTAGGAGTTGAGAGCAAATTCTTTCAATAAATGGTTTTTGTTCGAAATCTTACATTCCTGAAGTGGTCCAACTGTCCCCATGTCAAAATCTGATGATGTGATATTAGGGAAATCGAGGGAAACACTGAAACTTAATAGGCACACACATGCTTTTAGTCATATTTTTAACATAATACAAATATTTATGTCTGGTAATTATCACCTGCTGTTGCTTAACTGATGATTGAAGGTACAACTCCTCAACGTTTAGGAGCTGAGAGCAAATTCTTTCTTTAATTTAAACGTTCAAGTGGACTGATAGTATGTCTTTCAGTCTTTTAGATGGCTATTAGATAAACATGATTATAAAAGGTAAATCTGTTTAAAGTTTAGAAGTTAAGTGATTTTTTTTCCAATTGTGCTAATACATACAGAATTATTAAAATTACTAAAAAGAGTGAAATAAATTAAGTTTTTAACAAAAAAATAGAACCGACTTCAAACGGTAAAAAATAAAATTGTTCAGTACCTACTTCTTCTTGCTTATGGTAATGACTCTTAAAACTATTTTTGAAGTCGGGCCCTTAGTGAAATGTCCTGTCTTAGTAAATATAGTGTACCTTTCGTTCTGAATGGGCACCGACTCCAATATAGTTTTAACAGTCATTACCATAAGCAAGAAGAAGTAGGTACTGTCCCACTGTCTGTACTGTCGGTGCCAATTTAGAACGAATGGTACGACATTTACTAAGGGCCCGACTCCAGAAATAGTTTTAAGAGTCATTACCATAAGCAAGAAGAAGTAGGTACTGAACAATTTTATTTTTTACCGACTTCCAAAAGAAGGAGGTACTGTATTCGGCTGTATGTATTTTTTTTATATATGTTCACCGATTACTCCGCCGTTTGTGGACCGATTTTCAAAATTCTTTTTTTGTTCGTATGGTTATACTCCCGAGGTGGTCCCATTGTCACCAAATCAGGATCTGATGATGGGATCCCAGGGAAATCGAGGGGAACTCTCAAATTTTATAGGCACATACATTGATTTTCTTATAGTTTCTGAAGCATAAGAGATATTTACGCATAGAAATCATCATCTCATGTTGCTGAGCTGATGATGGAAGGTACTGCGACAGTGAGGAGTTGAGAGCAAATTCTTTCAATAAATAGTTTTTTATTCGAAATCTTACATTCCCGAGATGGTCCAACTGTCACCAAGTCAAAGTCTGATGAGGGATCCCAGAGAAATCGAAAGGAACATTCAAATTTTATAGCACAACAAATGATTTTCATATTTTTACAAAGCAAAACAAACATTTGTGTATAATTATCGTCATATCATGTTGCTGAACTGATGATGGAAGGTACTACGACGGTTAGGAGTTGAGAGCAAATTCTTTCAATAAATGGTTTTTTGTTCGAAATCTTACATTCCTGAGGTGGTCCAACTGTCCCCATGTCAAAATCTGATGATGTGATATTAGGGAAATCGAGGGAAACACTGAAACTTAATAGGCACATACATGCTTTTAGTCATATTTTTAACATAATACAAATATTTATGTCTGGTAATTATCACCTGCTGTTGCTTAACTGATGATTGAAGGTACAACTCCTCAACGTTTAGGAGCTGAGAGCAAATTCTTTCTTTAATTTAAACGTTCAAGTGGACTGATAGTATGTCTTTCAGTCTTTTAGATGGCTATTAGATAAACATGATTATAAAAGGTAAATCTGTTTAAAGTTTAGAAGTTAAGTGATTTTTTTTCCAATTGTGCTAATACATACAGAATTATTAAAATTACTAAAAAGAGTGAAATAAATTAAGTTTTTAACAAAAAAATAGAACCGACTTCAAACGGTAAAAAATAAAATTGTTCAGTACCTACTTCTTCTTGCTTATGGTAATGACTCTTAAAACTATTTTTGAAGTCGGGCCCTTAGTGAAATGTCCTGTCTTAGTAAATATAGTGTACCTTTCGTTCTGAATGGGCACCGACTCCAATATAGTTTTAACAGTCATTACCATAAGCAAGAAGAAGTAGGTACTGTCCCACTGTCTGTACTGTCGGTGCCAATTTAGAACGAATGGTACGACATTTACTAAGGGCCCGACTCCAGAAATGGTTTTAAGAGTCATTACCATAAGCAAGAAGAAGTAGGTACTGAACAATTTTAATTTTTACCGTTTGAAGTCGGTTCTATTTTTTTGTTAAAAACTTAATTTATTGATGACTTTTTTGGTTGTTTTAAAACAAAACTCAAATAGGTAGTACAATAATTTTATTCCGATATTACGATATTACGGTATTGGAACATTCAATATCGAAATTGTAATATCGGAGCTTACGTTCCGAGATTCCGATATTGCGATATTCCGAGATTCATGCCCTAGTACGAATGCATGTTTTACCTACGGTATTGACGCCTTGACGCAATTCGGGGTGTTTCACGCCAAATCACGCCTGAAAACAGGACTTCGGTTTATTAGTATTTTTAATTATCCGATTATTTCAGATTAACGGGATTGTACTGTATTAATACAGACAGTACTTACTGGTAATAGTAAGTAGGTATGTAGAGTCGGCCGAAGCTCCAATGTAGCCAATGTAGGTACCTATAAGAAACGGACGCGGCCGCAGGTACATAAACACACCGGTGGAGTATTTTCCGAAGTAATGTTCGAATTATGCAAATAACCTCAATTAATGTAACTGCTTGAAAAAAGGGAAATATTCGGAGGCTTCGCGTTGAAACGTGGCTCATTCGCGATTGGCCAGCCGCGGACGCACGCCTACCGCCCGCGGCTCACACGCCGCAACGACGCCTTGCCTGGCCATTTACATGTGAAATCTAAAATAACACCGCCGACCTCTTTGTGACGTCACAAAACTGACCACTTTGCCAGTTTGCCAGCAGATTGCTTTGTGCGTTTTTCTTGCAATTTTTTTGAAGTTAAAAGTGGTACAGTAAATGGGCATGGGCAACTTCCCACAATCGGGATTTTTGTACTTATATTATTATGTAATTAGGTATTATGATTAATGACGTTATTATGTTTACAAAATATGGTTGTCACAGTGAGCTTGGAAGTTTTGAACCTTGCATTGTTCAAACGGAGGGAAGGAGGTACCACCACTGCCCCCATTTCTGCCATGAAGAAGAGCTCTATTGAATTCTGTAGTGTCAATGCGCGGTGATCATAACGGGCCCATTTTGGGAGAGCGATGTTACTCTCTTACACCTCAGATTACAACGACGTGCACACACCGCCGACCTTCTCGGGGCCGCTGGGGCGCTGACTGTACGGTTCGAGCTCCTAATCTCACTGTCCGCAACGCCAAAAGTCCCCTTATAATCGACTCTTTCGATTGAGCAGGGGATACCTATAGCTGGGGATAGCCTACAATGGGTCTACAATGAATTCAAGCCGGTCGAACCACAGATTGCTGTTACTCAAAACGTTGGATCGCATAGGCATAGGTAGGGTTGCCATCCGTTCAGGTTTTCCCGGATTTGTCCAAGATTAGAGGGCATCCGGGGAGTGTCCGGGCGGGACATCATTTGTAGTCCGTCTTTGAAAAAATTAAAGTCTTGGGCCGACCGCGACACATGCACGCCGCGATCAACCGGCTCGCTAATTTTACCGTTTGACTTTTCAACTGTTTCTTATTACATAGACTACGTTTAGAAAAACCTGTTGACAGGTCCGGGTTCTAGGCTTTAAAATCCAGGGTTTTTACGCGTCTTGTCCTGGTTGGCAAATTTAGAGATGGCAACTCTACATAGGTCACATAGAATAGTAGGTATGTGAACAAACTTTAACTAAAAATTCGAAGAATATAATAGGTATTCGTAACATCTCGAATATGTAGCTAGATAGTTTGACAGCGATGAGTGCAAAGTAAATAAGTACCTACCTACCTAAAACCTAAAAGGAGAGCGATGTAAAAGTAGAGTGATGCTATCCCACGTACAACGACGTTCTCATATTAGGTATGTGTTTATTATCAAAGGTTCTCACGGATTCCTAACAAATCTGTTTATGATGTCTTGATCAAGACTAACAACAACAAAAGGGACTAGGAATGAGATGACATGAAATAGGTGACCATGTGAACAGTGACGCATTTGCACTGAGCCCAGAGCCCATTGAGTTTGTTCCAGGGCTTAATTAAGAGGAAGTATGGAGTGAGTGGGGTCGAATTTGTGCAAAATTAGAAAAAAGCGTAGAGATGTATTGAAAAAAATATAGTTGCTCCTGCGAACATCCCAAAGTTTACGTCTGTTCTCTAGAATAAAATAGGACCATATGAAAAAATATTTTGCAGACAGATTAAGAAATACTACACCTAATAGATTTTTTTCTGTTTTGTTTTAAAAGGCAGAACTTGGCAGGTCGTAATCCAACTACTGTACTTAAATCGTTTCTTACCCTTGTTCAAGCAAATAAAGAAATTGAAATTGAAACTTTACGCGAGGCCTCAGGTTATCAGGTCAATACCTACATACCTATTGTGAACTTGTCAATAAATTATGAGTAGAGACTCGTGCCCCAGCTGTTCGAAATTTTAAAAGTGATAAAAATAGTACTGACTTTATTTTTAATTTAGAAATAAAGAAATATAATCCCAACATTGCTACATTCAACTTGCAAATGGTTCTGCAAAAACTAGCTGCTTACAAAACAAGACGCCTGTTCGTACGTGATGAGAGTTATTGAAACGGTAATGCCATAGCCGTCAGTCTTAATAATGGCAGAAAAACAGCAAGCGAGAGGAAATAAGGGCAATTATCCAGCTGGTGCTTGGAGCGTAACGCGGGGGCCGCAGAGGCGGGACAATTAATTACCAGTCTTCCCTAGGACTGATGAGGAGATCTGCAGCTGCTAAAATACCGTTACAAATTGCGTTGCGTTTTATAGGTTTTATTCCTTTTTTAAAGAAGATATCGTTATTGAAAATGGCGGCCCATGTTTAGTTTTTATGAATATCTATACCTACCTATAGTAGGTCCTACTTCTGACAGGTACATGTGAAATATTCCGTCTGCCTGAGGCTATTGCAATCAACATAAGCAGTCAAAGGATACCTTTGTTCAAGTATTATTTCGCATTCTACTTAGTGATCATTTCAAGATTGGTTGTAATTTGGAAGAAAGTCCAACCTACTTATGTATATCACGATGTTAATGTGTGAGACGATATTGCATCATGTTAACTTGGTGAATGTCTCACAAATGAACCTTGTACCAGCATCAGCTTCTATCTATGTAGCTGCTAGCGTAAATTCTATGTTATTGTTAACTATGTAAGTACTTATCTGTTCCTCTAAAGAGAAGACTACCAGGCACACACAAGATATGAAAATACTTTCAACTTTCGGATTATGAGTAACTATAAGAAGTATCTAAGTTCCAGTATAGAATCTAAGGTTAAATAGTCAGAATAATACCTATAATACCAACTATAATTAGATAACAAATAAGATAAGTTACATTTAGCAATAGAGATCTTACTCGTATATAGGTATATGATCGTCAAGAAAACTATATAGGTATCCAACCCTAGATATAGGAAACTTAGGTACATAAAATGCTGCTATTCGTATCAAACTTAAGTAGGTACATGTAGTAGGTAAAGATGTAGGTAGATACTACTAATCAATAAGAAACGATTTAAAAATTATTTTAATTTTGTTCTTGTAATTTCATGATATCAACATTTCCCATTAGGAAACTTGAATCACTAAAAAAATCTGACAAATTTGTATTAATAATCTGCAGGTCTGATTCAGGCATGATTATAGCGAAATTAAGTCAAATTGCGTAGTGAGCCTAATTTTATTAGCGATTCAACTTAATGCTCGTCATTACCTTGGATTCGCCGAGAGGGTAAAACAATAGCTGGGTGTTATTTTGATAAGATATTTATTATTGAAATCGGTGCGAGCGTTAAGTATAGATGAGGGGACTGGTAATTCGGTAATCAATGGTTGCAAGTTCAGAACTGGGCAAGGTCACCGCCGGAACTCAACGAGATAATTTGGAATTAAGAGACGATGGCGTCTCGATGTCGGTCCGTTAGACAGGAAAACTTTTTAATACGACTAATCATCTAAGTAGTGGGTACCTGTACCTACTTATTACACCACGAAGCATGTTTCATCTTTTCGGCTAACGGTTAAGATTCGTTCATTTACATACGTCTTAACGCCCTGTACTTAAAATACAAGAGAACGTCAGGAGTTCTGAAAAGATGTCACGCGCTGACTTAAAGGTACAAAGGTCTTGCGTGGCGGAGTCCTTATCGCGACAATATGAGTCCTGGTGAGTGTAAGGAACCTAATTCCAGGGTGAGGGCTCCACTTCCGGAACCTGCTGGTCGGCAAATTGTCGAAGAAAGGGTACCATGCGCCGCCATTGTCAACCGATTCTAACGTACAAAACA
This sequence comes from Pyrgus malvae, assembly GCA_911387765.1. NCBI lineage: Eukaryota > Metazoa > Arthropoda > Insecta > Lepidoptera > Hesperiidae > Pyrgus > Pyrgus malvae. Next base: position 10,781,213 of record OU426955.1, read on the forward strand.
TTGTTAACAACGTGTAGCCGATCGACATTGTCCCGTTGCGCACTCCTTAATTATGTGGAACAGTAAAAGGGTCATATTTTCTATTAAATTTGTACAATAACAATCACAGGGTGTTGGTTTTTAGATTTTAAAGTTTGATACCTACTCTAAGTACTTACTCACAGAACGAGTGTTTATTTCGAGTCTATGCGAATGAGAATGGGAGCTGTTTGGGCATTGTTTTTCATTATAAGGTTTTATGGAATGGGCACTTATATAATTGGAATATAATTGGAAAGAATGGGAATGGGTATATAATTTTTTTGATTTTCACTCACTAGCTGGCCAAGTTACATATTTATTACAGATACCTTGCTGTATCTATTTATCTATAATATTTGCGATTTTTCTTATCTACGAGTAGGTCTATGATGTGTCTGCTGTAAATTTTGAAAGTTACTTAGGAACACCCTGTTATGGTGCATTTGGTGGCAGGGCGATGCTATTGTTCCCTTATGAACAGATTACTATAATCATTGCTCACGTAATGCGGTAAATGATAAGGTGTGCTCTAGCGCTCAAAACATATGCTTTGTAACTCGTTCGTTCCAGCCGTGCACCCTCCCCGCTTGAGAGAGCCTGGTTTGTGTAAGCAGCCCTCAAATTGAGCTTTTCCTTTCAAGTTTGTAGAATCGTAAGTATTTCGTCGAGCGGCGATGGCCGACAGGTAATTTTTTTTAATGTACACTTTTTATTGCTGCTTCGCGGTGATGGAAAATATTGTGATATTTAATTAATAACGATGGTTTTCATCGCCGTGTATGCCTGAGAGACTTATAATTTCTCAAAGGTGTGATGTCTACCAATTCGCACTTGACCAGCGTAGTGGACCAAGGCCTAAACCCCTCTTACTTATCAGTGGAGACCTGTGCCCAGCAAAGGAACATAAAAATCTTTTTAAAGTGTTTCGTATCTCAATTTTGTTATTGTTGGGCCCTCACAGTCAAGTTAAGAAAGCATGTCACTCTCTACCGTGCATGTATCTACATACCGACATAGTCATTTTAATTGACTATCTATCATTAATTGACTATATTGGTGTATCTGAAGAGCGCCCATAAAATTAATTTTGCTAAAAAAGATCCTGTGTTATAGATGAAGTACCTTTTTTGGATTTGGTGGTTTGGGAAACTATTGCATTAAGTTGGTAACCAATTAATTCAACATTTAAAACATTACGAAATTTTTGATTGATTCATAATATTTTCTGTAAGGGTTTCTTGTGTATTCCTTTAAGCTGGAACAAGCAGCATTGGTGTTGTTTCTCCAGTAGAACAGTGGAGATTTTTTCCAATGTACCTAACACTTTTATGAGTGTTGGCTTGGCTTGAATAATATAACTAATTATTACTACCACCGTACGACTACCTCGTATTCTTACTAGCAGCTTATCCCGTACTAAATACATATTTAGCAGCTTTGTTAGCTTTCATGTACAATTTGTCATCTCATTATGAGTAGGTAACGCATGTAGGTAAAGCAAATGAAACAAGTATTAATCCCTGTAGCTTCGGGATTAAGAAAAGAGCTACGGTATCGCCTGCCACAAATTATACTCGTATGCGATATGTATGTCATATTTAATAATAAACGTTACACACTCACAGCCCCACAGTAAGGTAATGAATACTCTGTGTCGTGGGTGCCATGGACACATACATAGGAAGGAACATAAACACATAGACCGAGAACTTTAAACTCATCATTCAAATTTCTGTTTCGCCGGAAATCGAACCCGGGACCCCTTGCCATTGCGCCACGCGGTCGTCATATTTGGTAGGTAAATCTATGAAAACAATATACTACATATGCCTTCTATGCTAATTTTATCTTCAAACACACTAAATTAGAGCAGTACATCTCAGTATGCAACATTCAGTCTATTATTATGTATGTAGATACATCGAATGCAACATCTAAACGTCAGCCTCTAATCTAATGTTCTAATGGTGTGCCTAAGTTATGTCACATTTGTTGAATACTTATCTACATTGCACCCAAAATACTATATGGCGCCTGTTTGCCCTCCAACAATTTTAAAAAGCTCATCATCATTCAACATTTAAGAGCCATGACACCACTACCTTCAGTTATGTATATATACATAACTAAGTTTAGTTGATATGACATAATTTCAAAAAAAAATGCTAAGTATTAGAAAATGGTTGCAAGTTTAGATTGCTTACCTCTCTGAATATTTCAATTGAATGACACGGCAAGACGTTTGTCAATTATTAAGAACTTTTATTTTTATATCAAAAGCACCAAGAAGTATTGATGCAAATTATCCCAAAAACCACGTATGTCGCTTGAATGTTCGTTTGATTATATTAGTTATCAATTTTTGAACAGATTTAAAAGACAGTAGCAGAGGCAGAGGAGAACGCATGTTACGTGGTGTTATCCTTTAAAAGTTAAGGCTGTTATGGACCAGTCGTCTTGATTCGTTATTTTTTATCAATCAGGTACTTTGGATTTGGATATCAAACGGGTAGCCACAAACAAAAAATAGGCAACGGGATTTTTGCTAGGAAGAAGTGAAGTCGGCTAAAAATAGCAAACAAAGCTAGAAGAAACTGCGAATAGATAAAAAAGTGCTCTTAGTTCGACTTTGATGAAATTAGTACAGTATAGAAGTATATGAGTTCGGTACCTAATTGATTAGAAAGAGTCAAGGAGAGGAAGCGATATCTGAGGCAAAGGATAACAAGGCAGAAATCTAACATGCTCTATTGATGCTTTTAAATTTTGATAGTCCAAACCATTAGACGCCATGGGATTTTGAAGAAATTATTTCATTTATATTGTACTAGCTTTCCGCCAACGGCTTCACCCGCGTGGACCGGTTTTATAGGTTCCCGTAGGATAAAAAACATTATGTGTCCTTTCCCAAGGTCCATTCTATCTGTGTTCTAAATTTCATTAAAATTGGTTCAGTAGTTTAAGCGGGAAAGAGTAGCAGACAGACAGACAGAGTTACTTTCGAATTGATAATATAAGTAGGGATTGTATTTAAGTTATATTTTTAGTTACTTAAATTAGTTATGTATTTTTAATTCACAGACATTAATTTTTAAGTTTATTGTTATTTTTATTAAAATAACTATTTGTGGCTGAAATATAGTGTGTGTCTGAAGTGTAGAGCTTAGAAAAAATATTAATAAATATAAAAATTGGCACATTTCTTGACACATTTTATTTTTACATTTACAACCAAAGACATCTTAATTATACCCAGAAATCTTATTATTACTATAAAAATAAACCTACCCTTTTATTTTAAAGAATAATATTAATTTACTGTTTAAATAATTTAGATATACATATTAGTGTGGTCTACTAGACTTTATGTTGGTTCTTACTTATTACTTCTTTCTTCTTCACTGCAACGTTCAGTAGGTAATATAAGCAAGTTCAAATAAATGGGTTACCTATACCTACTAAGTAGGTACCTATTTTCAGTTGTCAAAAGGTCATCCTATTATGCGGCATCAAGTAGACCGCAGTCTGTCATTACGGCAAATGCAGCAAATTGCACACATCTAGCCGAAGCCTCATAATGCTAGCTGCCGTAAATGCATCGATTTTCGTCTCAGTACCTAGTATGCTTACTGAAAATAATCAACCATGACAAATTCTCTAATCTACTTTTAAACCCTTTTATAGTCGTGTCCTCATAACTAGTACCTAGGTACTCAAGTGGTACCTTCGCATGAACGACTGAATTTCAGACAATATTAATACAGAGGAGATAAGATTCTTTCTGACTCTATAAGCATACCTACAGAGTTTTGGCGGGAAGTCGAAAAAGACATATTGTGCTCTTGTTTTATTTTCATTTTCTTTGTGTATTTTTGAGTTATATCGGATAAAGTTGATGGCATTTTGTTTGATATAGGTTAATTACAGTGCACGAATGTTTGTGAAATAGAATAACAGTGTTTTTTCTGCTTGCCTCCAAAATTCCATCGGACACGTTCTAGTAAAGTAGCCATCGCTTTACTTGAATGTTGGACTGACTAGACTGACTGATTACTGACGACTTACTTACTGACTTTGTTATTACTTCGTCCAGTTTCATTGAAACTGACAAAAAATTGATGCAAAAATTATACTTGACGCTGGCAGTATGCACAGAATTTGCGATGCCATAATTGAAAAAAAAAAAGCATACCTACACAAAAACTTTCGTTTAAGTAGTCCTAAATTTTAATGTCCTTTTTCAGTTTTTATCGACTTCCAACAATGTAGGTACTTTTATCTACATAATGTTCACTTATTTCAATCAACTCAGCCAATTGTGAACCTTTTTTCAGAATTATTTATTAAAATCCCAGGGAAGTCGAGTTTTTACATACTTATATACATACATATATACATTTATATATTTGTATCTATGTATTCTATAATATATATTTATATTATATGTACTTATTCATACCATATTCTAGGTTAAGTATTTAGGTTTGCGTACACACACTGAACCACTGCAATCCAGCTCTCCAGTTACAGGTCTGCTGGAAGAAATTTCTGTTGGAATAAGCAGCACCTTTGTACCAAATTTCATTTAATGTTCCTTACTTTATAACACTTATCACTGTTTACAAAAATCGTTAAATAAATAAATTAAATAAATAAATTGTTTTTTTACTTTCTAACGTGTTCATGAGCTGATGATGAATGAAATCATGGTATTCGGCTGTATGTATTTTTTTTTATATATATTCACCGATTACTCCGCCGTTTGTGGACCGATTTTCAAAATTCTTTTTGAGTTCGTATGCTTATACTCCCGAGGTGGTCCCATTGTCACCAAATCAGGATCTGATGATGGGATCCCAGGGAAATCGAGGGGAACTCTCAAATTTTATAGGCACACACATTGATTTTCTTATACTTTCTGAAGCATAAGAGATATGTGTGCATAGTTATCATCACCTCATGTTGCTGAGCTGATGATGGAAAGTACTGCAACGGTTAGGAGTTGAGAGCAAATTCTTTCAATAAATGGGTTTTTGTTCGAAATCTTACATTCCTGAGGTGGTCCAGCTGTCACCAAGTCAAAGTCTGATGATGGAACCCCAGAGAAATCGAAGGGAACATACAACTTTTATAGCACAACAATTGATTTTCATATTTTTACTAAAGCAAAACAGGAATTTGTGTATAAATATCATCATATCATGTTGCTGAGCTGATGATGGAAGGTACTACAATGGTAAGGAGTTTAGAGAAAATTATTTCAATAAATGTTTTTTTGTTCAAAAACTTATGCTCCCGAGGTGGTCCAACTGTCACCAAGTCAAAGCCTGATGATGGAATCCCGGAGAAATTGAAGGGAACATTTGAATTTTATAGAACATCAATTGATTTTTACATTCTTACTAAAGCAAAAAAGACATTTGTGTTTAATTATCATCATGTGATGTTCCTGAGCTGATGATGGAAGGCACTACGACGGTTAGGAGTTGAGAGCAAATTCTTTCAATAAATGGTTTATTGTTCGAAATCTTACATTCCTGAGGTGGTCCAACTGTCACCATGTCAAAATCTGATGATGTGATACTAGGCAAATCGAGGGAAACACTGAAACTTAATAGGCACACACATTCTTTTAGTCATATTTTTTAACATAATATAAATATTAATGTCCGGTATTTATCACCTGATGTTGCTAAGCTGATGATTGAAGGTACAACTCCTCAACGGTTAGGAGCTGACAGCAAATTCTTTCATTAATTAATACGTTCAGGTGGACTGATAGTAGTATTTTTCAGGCTATAAGATGGCTATTAGATAAACATGATCATAAAAGGTCTTTAAAGTTTAGAAGTTAAGTGAACAATTTTCCAATTATGCTTTTACATTTGTGCAGAATTATTAAAGTTACTAAAAAGAGTGAAATAAATTAAGTTTTTAACAAAAAAATAGAACCGACTTCAAACGGTAAAAAATAAAATTGTTCAGTACCTACTTCTTCTTGCTTATGGTAATGACTCTGAAAACTATTTTTGGAGTCGGGCCCTTAGTAAAATGTCCTGTCTTAGTAAATATAGTGTACCTTTCGTTCTGAATGGGCACCGACTCCAATATAGTTTTAATAGTCATTAGTCATTACCATAAGCATGAAGAAGTAGGTGCTGTCCTATTGTTTGTATCGTCGGTGCCCATTTAGAACAAATGGTACGACATTTTAGTAAGGGCCCGACTCCAAAAATAGTTTTCAGAGTCATTACCATAAGCAAGAAGAAGTAGGTACTGAACAATTTTATTTTTTACCGTTTGAAGTCGGTTTCACTCTTTTTAGTAACTTTAATAATTCTGCAAAAACTTAATTTATATTTATTTGTATCAATAAAGCATTTTCAGTACTGCATGTAGGTACCTTATTTTTTGTATCGGGTGGCATGCAGCCACGCACACACCGCTGTCTTTCCTGAGGCTGCTGGCTGGATAGATCGAGTTCCCACTTTTACAGCCCACAACCACGGAAGCCCCTTTTAGTCGCCTGTTACAATCAGGCTGGGGATACCGTAACTTTATTCTTAATCCTGATGCTACTTGTAGGTAGGTAGGTACCTGTTTCATGTTTTTACTTGCGTCATGCTTGTAACCCAGTGGCCCAGGCTGACCCTCTTTTCATGAATGTATCATTATTTTTCACTGCTAAATACTCGTAATTGATAGGTAGCCTCTACAAAAGCGAGATCGCTAAGTGTCACTTCAATAAAAATAACTTGTTTCGTTATAGAGACATTATCACATGTACGCCATATAAAGACATAATTTTCTTGTGTCTCCCTATCATTAAGTAAGTCCTTGTGTCTTCTGTAGAACAGTAAATGCGTCATTTGCTGCATCATCCTCACGTTCCGATGTGGGTGAAGGCACAGGTACGGCACATACCTAGCAATCGTGATCATCTAATTGTCGTAAGTCTGTCATTTGTAGTCATTTGCGTAATAGCCGCGTCTTGTGCAAAGCAATAGGTATTCAATTGGTGTGCTAAAGGTAGGTCTACCTACGTATGGTATCCCAACTAAGTTCTACTGTCCTATATAAATACCTACAAGGCAATTTAAATACATAATGTATGTACATAAATGAAATAATTAACATTATGCTAAATCAACTAAGTAACCCATTGGAAATACTATTATGTGCCGTAGGTACGTAGGTATATAATAACTTTTTTTTTTTTATAAATTTTGTAACTGATGTAAGTAGGTAGAGTTATTAAATAAAAAGTACCTATTTTATTTTCAGTCTGAATTGTCTCTGGAGTTGTTTAACTTTCAAAGGAGAGTTTTGGCGGGAACTCAGAAAGGACATGTTGGGCTCTTGTTTTATTTTCATTGTGTATCTGTATATCTAATGCCTTTAAACGAGCAAGTCTTGTAATTTGTAAATTAATTATTTATTTTTGAAGATATACACCCCTATGATTGATAAACACCACAGTTTAATTTCATCACTTAAGTACGTGTCATTGTGGTACGCGTGTATAAGGATGAAGTAATTATTTAAGAGAAGGACTAGTTAGTGGTACTAAAAATTAAAGGCAACCCGCGCTAAGTCTTTTGTGCTACAGTTATTTTAGTTCCTGGATGCAGGCGCAGTTCCAATATCGTACGTGTCAGCATGGATGTAGGCGATATAAACCATTGATAAACAAATAAAACAACTTTAGTGAGACCTCTGAAGAGGTTTTTAGCAACAAATTTTTAATGTTTGGTCACTTCTGATTTGGTGGGCTAGTCTTGGTGGGCAAATTCATATGGGTTGGCATCGTTGACATCGTGGCCCGTGGACCTGGGGTTGGACAGCCTTGGTTTAGAGACATATTATTCATTTTATATTTAAGTTGATTATTGCTAAAAACACGGATAAAACGACATTTAGGTACTTAACTTGAAAGCAAGCTAGATTGATTTATGGCCCCTGAAATCCCCAAATTAGGTACCTGAAATTCCCCACACTGGATTGCATGAAAATAAAAAGTTGACTGAACTGCTGAAGACAAAGTCAATGGTAATAAATGCTGTTATACCAATTATTGCCAAATACATACATTTATATATTTTTCATGTAAGTTCTAAAATACATCTAATAATTAGGTACCTACGTAGGTACTTACTTATAAGGCGGAATTAATGCTATAAGCTCGTAGAGAATACTAGTCAACCTGGAGTAGTATGAGAAGCATTGAATGGTGGTAGGATGCTATAGAAGAAAAACGACGTTTTAAATATTAATAAAAAATAGTTAGGTTTACGCGGAGTGCTCCACAGTGCTCCATATACGTCACTATTACACAGGCTAATAATGATGTATATGGAGCATCCTTAAATGTCACTATTAGCCTATGTAATAAGCCTTTACCGATTGTATAAACTAACCATAACTATAATGTAGGACAGTGGCAGGAGCTACATAAGCTAGGCTAGGTATTCAGTACCATACCCACGATCGGAGAGTAGTTCTAGCGTTTAATTAGAGGTACGCTTGGGCAGCCGCGGCCCAGTAGTTAGCCGCCATGCCAATTGGACGCCATTAAAAATAATTTCCATCCCTGATGTCATTTCGCCATTACACTATTCCGTGATGCGGATCATTTCTGTTACGCACGGAATTTGCATTTAGAATCTCTGTAATGGAACGTGTGGTGAACTGTTACAGATTATATAACTATAATGGGAATGTCGACCTACATGTAATGTTTGCGATTTTATGTAGTACCTAGGTACGTACTTACATTACAACCTGATATCAACATTCACAAACAATCCATTTAATGACTCACCTCTGTGTTCCTCTCCTCTTAGACAAATGGTATTTATACCAACCAACCAAACAAAACCTTAGTAGTTACTTATAGTAAGTAATTAATTAGGTATAGTAGCTTATAGTAGGTAGGTATATACTTATAGTAGGTAGGTATATTCACCAAATCTAATTTGGTCTAGATCCTATTCAACTATACATACCTATAAAAGGCTTTGTCGTGAATGACTGACGGATCAACACACAGCATAAATCGAAGGTCGTAGAGAGATGAAATCTTTGTGTGACGTAGACATAAGAACGGATTATTCGAAAATCTACCCCTAAGGGAGTGAAAAATGGGGGCAAACTTTGTATGGGATAACGTTAATTCATGGTACAATGTACATCAAATTTTGCGCAAACATTCTTTATCTTTAACATACATAGTTGATGGACGACGTGTTTCGTATTTTTTTGAAACTCATAGCCTCGCGGGGCTAAAAAGAAGTAAAAAGTTGTTTTGGGGATGATTTGCATTAATACTCTTTGGTGCTTTTGATAAAGAGATCAAAGGGATAAAAATATAAGTATGTTTCTATCTGTTAATCGTTTTTTCTTCAATTATGGCATTGCAAACTCTGTTTATTGCCAGTGTAAAACGTTTATTCGTCATGCTGTGTCTTTCGATATCTACAGATGAAATATTGAGAGAGGTAAGCAACCAAAAATAGCAACCAATTTTCTAATGGATTTTTTGATATAACGTCTCATTATGGCATAGAAAACTATTATGTACCTGGATTTCTTCTCTTTTTCTTCAACCTTTTTTTATGTCCCACTGCTGGGCACAGGTCTCCTTCTCACAATTGAGAGGGATTTAGGCCATAGTCCACCACGCTGGCCAAGTGCGGATTGGTGGACGTCATGCCCTCGAGAAGTTATGAATTTCTCTCAGGCATGCACGGCGATGGAGAACATCGTAATCAATGAAATATCACGATATTTTCCATCACCGTGGAGCAGCGATAAATTCGCACATTACAAATTTTTATGTCAGAGGTGCGCGCCGAGGATTTGAACCTGGGATCGGTCGCGTCGAGGACCGCGGTTTTTACCACTCGGCCATAGCTGCTCACCTGGATTTCTTAGTGAACCAAAAATTATTTTTTGTACGATATTCAATCTGACAATCTGACATTCTTCAAACAAACCCAAAACCAAACTTCCGCTTCTAACAAAAAAGTAAGTACCTTAGCACTAAGCAATAAGACAATAGCACTGCAAGACAAGGAAAGCTCAAACCAACGACTTGAAAAAATTATCAGCGCTGGTGAAACGGTCAAAATTCCGCCCTAAAGGGGTAAAATAGAGGGAGGGGGGGAGATAAACTTTATATGGAATTTTTCTAATTTCTGGACTTAGCAGTATGAAAATTAGTAAGTACTTATATAGGGTCCTGATTCTTAAATAGAAAAGATCTGCGTAGACAAAGATATAGAAAGAAGAAGTAGCTTTTTACTATTAGGGGGATAATAAACGTGACCGCTAGTGGCAAAAAACTTTATGCGCGTTTCCGTGCTTCGGAGGGCACGTTAAGCCGTCGGTCCCAGTTGTTGTCGGTAGATAACAGTCGTTAAACCTTGTCGCCTTATGGGCGGTTTGAAAACATCCAACAGCAGGTTGGCCACTAACCCGCATCTCCACCAACCCGCATTGGAGCAGCGTGGTGGAGTAAGCTCCAGACCTCCCCAATAATGAGGAGAGACCCGTGCCCAGCAGTGCGGTGCAAAAAGGGTTGCAGCCAAACTTATCTATTGTTTATGGCAGTATACTCCACTATACACACATAAGTATTATTATGACAATTATAACGGGGTTAATTTAAATACATATATGCCGTGATAACTAAGGTACACGCGTACGAAGTCGCGGGCAAAAGCTAGTAATTCATAAAAGGAACACTAGGGCACTCTTTTTCAACTTCCCACCAAGAACCAGGCTGGAAACTTCTTTTCGGTTTTACTGAAGTGAATAGAAATAGTACTTGTACTTGGTTTAACTATTTTTATCACCTTCAAAAACCACCGACTATATAGCTCAGTTAGTTAATTATTCAATGTTATTTTGTTGTAAGCCTTAAAGAAGTTTGAATATCTGTAAGACCACTCTATATAAATTTTATTTATTCAATTTTATCACAAACACCATATTGTGTAGTTATAAAGGCCTCTATGCCTCATCTTACAATTCTGTATTATGGGGTCTACATTTTATAGCGATAGTCTGTGGGGGTTGAATAGTAGGCAACATTTTAATCATGGAAAATATCTCATTTCTATGGGAAAAACGGGACCGACACGTGGGCGGAATGCTAGTCAATAATGTATAGGCATAATTTGCAGCGCGAAAGGGTATACACAATAACCTTCTTGAAACCCGCTTGCAAGACTATTCTGAAAGTATAGGGATACAGTGTATCCTATTATTTACATTCAGTTACTCATTATAATGAATTGTATGGTTCTGCGGGATATAATTGCAATCAAGAATGCAACACTTGCTACTGGATATTACATGTATATAGTTCTTATGAAGGGTTATCACGATTTGACTGCCGCACGACCGTGTAATCGCCATCAAAATAGGTATTTTTCTGCACTTGTACTACAATAATTTCGTGTATTAAGCCACTATCGCATGTATAATTACGCGGGTAGAGTGTAACGATACGAAATAAAGGCGAATCGAACGTAAGCTATTTGCATGTCCGTTCAATTTTGCAACTGCTTCTCCTTTCCGGTAAAGGGGATGTGTAAGAGGTGGGAGTGAGATGCAAGTGTCGGTCGTCGCGTGGTGTTTCGCTCGCCATCCCATCAAAATTATTATTTTGATTACGTTTAATTTGCATACGGCCGGCAGCGACGCATTCGCCTCGGGGGCAAGCCGGCGTCGTAACGACCCCTGTACTTTTCTGTAATGTTTTCGCCATTTTCAACAAAATTCCTTACAAATCATATAATTTCAGGCATTATCATGGTTATTACGAAGAAGCGCCCGTAGCCGTCGTATCATCGTAATAGGGCTGGAGCTCAAATTCTTGATAACTACGAGTAATCAACATAGGAACCTGCCCCGACTGGCTTAATGGCCTGATGTCTTCAATTATTGGTAATATCAGATCCTTAAATGCTCTAAGGAAGCTGACTGGCCGGTTGGTAAAGGACGTGATCATTTATTTATTGTAAGGTCAAATTCCTACGTTAATTCTCTATAATTTCGATATTTCCAATGGTAACCTAGAGTCTTTATTTTCAATGATCACCAACGGTTATTTGTGCCACATACTTATATGTCGATTCTATTTTAAAACACTCTTGGCATCATAAGGCATTTATTAATTCATGTCCACATAATATCTCTACATTTTAGGATTTAAAATAGGTATTTTAAATAAAAAATAGGTAGATAGACGTCTTAAAACGCGTGATTATTTTATAAACGTTAATTTCAAATAATCACAAGTTTTTTAGACTTAAGTGTCATGAGATAGATGCCAGGTTGAAGCGCTTAAAGGAGATATATCAGACTGTTTTTCATTATTACAGTTTTCTTTCCCAGTAATTTAAAAAATAGAAAGACATGAAAGAAAGGGCATTCGAAATTTTACCTTTTTATCTAGTAGGTATTAAGCTGCAAGTTTTTATGTTATTAAATCCTAAATTAAAAAAGGGCATAGAGTTGTAGAGTATGGGAATGCTTGGTATCACATTCGCTACTGTGCGGCGCGTGCGCATTGGCGGCGTGCGCTCCAATCGCCGTTCGCCGACACGCCCACGCCGACACATACGGACATTACGGACTCACCGACACAATGACATATTCATCATTATCCACCATTTATTCCACCTATACTTTTCAGCTTCCTTGCACTTTTAAACGACTGAAGTGTCTCACTGAGCCTGAGTGAAGGAATATCACTCTAAAATGCCGATAATAAATGAATAACCAGTAGAGGCAACGGTTAGGAATGAAGCAGATTGTGTACATTCAATATTTTTGATTCTCTTTTCTAACGACAGACTCGCTCTCATATTGATATATACATTTTTTTTCACATACAGGGAAAAATAATTAAAAAGTACTAAATAGTTCAGATGTTCTATGAAATTAAATATCTAGGGGAAGGTTGCGATCATTGGACCGGCGCTTTCATTGGACCACATAAGTATTTCAAAAAACTAGCAAGTTAGAACGTGTCCAATAGGTTGGTCGGCAACAGTACCGTGCTCGTCGCCTCCCAGCCAAAACTCAGTGCCATCGCAACACGCGGCGCGTAATGACGAGTGTACTTGTGTCAGCGGTGTCTTTGATATAAAAACCAAGCCATCGAAAAACTGATGTAAGTAACAATTAACTTTAATATATTTCATAGCATTATTAAATTTGAAAAGCCAATTCATTGAGGTATACACAGACCACCAAGTTTTATTCCCAATTTACCACGTTTTTTGGCAACAGATTAGGTTTTGCTTTTATACCTAGTTGCTATCAATGGACCACAAAGGTGACGCCATGAATGGACCGGTCCAATGAAAGAAACTTTGTAGACAAATTTTTTGTCATGTTCAAGTATTGAAAAATGCATTATTTTCTAAAATAAATTTTAATATTCAAATTCCAGAATGTCGCCCGAGAAAAAAAAACGAAAATATTCTTGGAACGAAACAAGTATGAAACTTGCAATAGAATCTGTAAGAAAAAAAAACTACAGGATTAAATGAAGCAAGTAGAATTTATGGTGTCCCAAAAGATACATTAAAAAGAAGATGGGATAGTAAAAATTAAAAAGCTGTCGAAGAATTTCAAATAGTGGGATCAGAAAGCGATCTCCCTGCAGCTTTAGAAACTGAGCTAAGAGACCATGTCATTGAAATGGAGAATTCTTTGTTTGGTGTCACACCTAAGGATATTAGGGAACTTGCTTTCGAATTAGCTGAGAAAAACAAAATTAAACATCGTTTCAATCAATCGATAATAAATGTGCCGGAAAGAAATGGTACTATGCATTTAATAATAATTACTTATAATATTTAAGTATATATATTCTACAAATATCGTTAAAAAATATTATTGTTAAAGTAAGGTAAAATTGTAATATGATTAAGAAGTTTTTTTTTGTTTAAAATAAGTTACTACTATTTTGATAATTCAAGTCTAAGATTATAAACCGACTGATTGCATTAAAAGTGTTGATCTCATGTGGCATTAAAAAAAACTCTTAAATTACTTAGAATGTTGAAATTCATTTTTCTTAATTGTAGAAAAATCTTCAAATAAAAACTAAAATATTAGAAGAAATTAAAAAGTACTGAAAAATTGTAAAATGATTATTAACACGTTAACTGCGTTACCGGACGTATATAGCCGGTAATGAACTCTACCGTGGTGCGAGCGCCAAAAACTAGTTTTTCTCGCTGGTGCGGCGTCATTTTAGGTACGATATTCTGTGAGTTAAAAAGGGACAAATAAACATCATTGCTTCTTACTTTCAGATGGTCTTATTACAATAGAAAAAAAGTACATGGCATATTTGACCTGTACGCACAGAACGAAAAAATTTTACATTCCATGCGTTACCGGACGAATACGACTTGTATGTGTATGTCCGGTATCGCACTGTTGGCTAGGACGTATGCATTAGTGAGAAACGGATATTATTATCGTTTATCGATATTTGTTAACAGTATCGACATTTATAAACAATAGGTACTTACTTTGTTACCTACTGGCACAGAAAGATCTATCAAAACATCGTTTGTCACCGCGTGCAGTACCTTAAAATATTTAGTTTAACTTATTTAAATATACATTGCGATACTTGTTTCTCTCTTTTCAGTTCATTTTTGAAGCAGTCGGGTTTTTTTGTTTTTATAATAATAATTTAATTTCAAATTGTTTAGTTATTTGAAGATTTTTCTTAAAATATAGTAGAAATGTGACATGATATATATATTTTTGAAATAGTTTTTTCACTAGCTTGCATTTGATACCCATATTGCTGTGGTTAGAAAAAAAACCCCACTCCCCTTTTTTCAAATTTGAGGACGCCATTTTGAAAATGTATATAGCCTATGTCAATCTGACAATCCTAACAAATTTAACGACACCTCATATGTTTAAATCTTCCAGTCGTTTGGGCTGTGCGGTGCGCCAAAGAAATGGACATACATACCCACATACATACATACATACATACGCTCGAAAAACATAACCCTCCTTCTCACGCAGTCGGGTAATAATGCCTATATTGCTTTATAAATAAAAGTATTATCGATAAATATTTGTTTTCTTATATAACACCACTACTGTTTATCGACTATTTGAACGTTTTCACCACTTCTTGTGCGCCACATGACATATGAGTCCGGTAAGACGTTTATACCTATAAGTGAAAAAATATTTGTCCAATTCTAGAACCAAAAGAAATGTATATAGTTCAAAGTTTTTAGATATTGATAAAAGTTAAAGAATTGCCAGAAAGTAAAAATTTTATGAAAAAAAAAAAGTTTTAAAAAGAATTGTGTACCGGACACATTTGCCTTGTTTCGCACTAGAAAAATTAACAGTACATGGCAATATTGTCCTGTACCGCACCAGAGTGGAATATTATGTTTTTGAGCTTCGCAGTAAACGTGTTAATAAAATAAAAAAACTTACTTCTATTTTGTGTTTCATTTGAGTCACCTTGATTGGACCGTTCGTTTACTGTTTCTAAGTCCATTGATGGCAACTCAGTGGTCCAATCAAGGCAACGGTGGTCCAATGAAAGTAACACCTTATCGAAAAGTTATTTAAGTATATTTCTGAAATTATTTAACTTACATTGAAAATAAATAGTTTACCATTAGTGTAGCAAGAAATCATCATAAATCAATAATTGGTTTTGATTTATCCGGGATACTTCTTCAGATACAATGTCATAAAGTTAAGTGGTCCAATCATAGCAACCTTCCCCTACAAATAGCCATTTTAATATAGCCTGTAGGTATGTACTTATCATTTCTTTAATATTTAGGACAACGGAATACGTGGTTAAATTGAAATTTCTGTTTAGATCAAACTGGCTCTTGCCATACCCATGTCAACTCTATTGACTATCACCAATGTTCTTCTAACTTCCACTAAGCTTGTGCGTGAGCTGAGTCACCTCCTCATTGTGTTACTACTTCTTGGTCGCTAGCCATCTGTCCGTGGACGTCCACATTTTTAACACCTATCGATGTATGTGACATTGATTTCCTCTGATTTTTTTTTATAAATTAGCCGAACAAAAAAGCAGGCTGACCGCGTGGTGTTAAGCGATCACCGTCACCTATGAATACGAGCAACCCCAGGGGAACTACCCGAGCATTGCCGGCTTTGAAGAGGAGCTTTTTTACAGCTTTCTTGAAGAACCTCATGTCATAGTCCACTGGAAATGCCTTAGCTGGAAGGTTGTCCCCAAAGACATGTTGTCCCATAACTTACACATCCGTGGTAAAAAGGAACTGTGGAGGACCGCCACGAGTCCAGATGGTGTCGCAACTTTAACCTTTGTCTGGTGGTATAATCATGAAATGGTGACGTAGGCATCATTTTGAAGAATTCCTCGGAGCACTCACCATAGTAAAGTCGGTAGAACACGAAGAGCGAGCCTATTTTTCTTCGCAAGTTAAGCGGTTCTAGCCTGTCAGTCAATTTTAGGTTCTTGACGATTCGGACTGCGCGCTTTTAAACGGAGTCAAATGGGTGTATCGGGTATTTTGATGCTTCTGCTCAGAGATGGGAGCAGTACTCCATGTGGGGTCTGACATGGGCCTTATACAGCGACAGGAGTTGCCCCACAGTGTAGTACTGCCTATTTGCGTATTAATTTGTTATGCATTGTTATGAACTATAGCTACCTACAAGCCTACAAAATTATAAGTTTAAAGGTGTAAGCAATTTCAAATAACCTACTTGATATTATGCTTTTGTAGTATGCACAAGTAATTTAAAACGGAATATAAAGAATATGACAGGCAAAACTTAATGAATAAGTTTATTATGATTACTTCACTACGGCGTAGCAAATTAACTATACGCGAATATATTAAAAGTTATCAAAATGGATATGTAGGCAGAGAGCAGTTCTCTCTGTCTATAGAGATACAACAACAAGATATTGAATACAACTAAACCAGAATTAAAATTTACATTGAAGATGTCTATAAGCCTGGTTGACTACGTCGTAGCAAAAAGTTTTGTAAATAGATACGACAAATTTAATTAAAGACAGGTATAACTTAGATTAGAGAGATTCTATTTCTTTAAATTCCATTTTTACATTTCTGGTTTCTAGTTTAAATTTCTACCTTGATTTTACCATGATCTCTCCTAAAGCTTAATGTTCTCGATAGCATCGTTCCGTAACTAAGCCATTCAGGACTTTAAATGAATATAAATTTGATATCTAAGTAGAGATCTTCACCACAACCATGTCATTGGCGAGATTGGACGCCGGCAGCCGTTGCTTAAGATCAGCTATCATGGGTCTCGATATCCGGCACTTGATGACATAATCACACCCCATGGTACTCGCCGATAACGTAGCCTTTTGCAAGTTAATTCGTTATACGTAGATAAAAAGCTGTAAAATGTTTGTCATCGTATGTTGTTGGTGTTGTTTTCAGGAGTCCAAATTCCTGAGCTCTACTTATTAAAATGTGAACTGTATAGCTACCAATGTAAGTTGGGATTTCAGTAGTTAAAAAAATCATATGAGTCGATTTTTCTCTTCGAAGTTTTACATTCGCGGAGCATTGAGTTTAAACAAAATATGAAAACAGATATCTTGATAGCAACTATGTCACTGACGAGATTGCATATAGGTAGCCGCGGGCAACATCTCGATCAGCTATCATCGCTGCGCTATCCAGCACTTGACGACATAATCGCACCCTGCGGCGATGCTCGCTGATAACGCAGCCTGCTCCACGTTGATTCGTCGTACATAGTTATAAAACTGTAAAATGTTTGCCATCATAACATGTTGGAGCGATTTTCTGGATTCTAAATTCCTTATTTCTCCACAATTCGGCCTTGCAATTAAGATAAAGATTTCAGTGGTTAAAAATTGCATAGACTTTATTTTGTCCCTTTAAGAGTTTACGAGCATCTACTGAAAGATTTTCTTGAATTTAAAATAAGTAAATCGTTGTCTTAACTAAACTTAGTACCTAAGTATCATTATACGTATCTTGGAACATTTCTGTCAGTTGCCTTGACTAAGCAAAAAGCTATATTTTTTACTGTTTTTACGATCGGAAATTTTAATTAAAACAAATTAAAAATGCAGAAGACTTTACACAATCATTGACAGTTTGACAGCCTACGTCTTAATCAGCTAACATCTTAGAGCATCAAAGGTACTGAATGGTTGTCAATACCTGTGATACTCTAAGGCTATCATTGATCTCGATATCCGTTACATTATAATAAGGAGTGAATTGGATTGGAATATGTTAAATTTGAAAATGGATGAAAAAATTTGAATCATTTTGCTCTATTATAGTTTGTTTATAATAAAAATAAATGTTCGACAATTTTTCAATTGTTTTCAAGTGAATGTCAAAACTATGCTATTTTGTGCATTAAATATGCATGATGCGCTGTTTTGTAGTACAATACTTCAGAGGCTTCCAAGTGTCATGAAAATTATATTATTCAATAATTGATTAATTAACTTCCGGGTGCATTTAGTCATCCGGTGTCCGAGATAAAATATAAAACTGTAATTTAAGATAGTCGAGTGAGGCTAGGGCCTGATATAAATGATACGTGCGTTTATATAAGACTGTTTTTATCATTTTGGGGCAATTATAAACAAGTGAAAGCTCCCGAAAACGAACAATTTAGTTTAGTACTTTTATATTAACCACATGGTACTCGTAGCTCTATTTTTAGTGCTCTAGAATATATATTTTTTTAATTAATTAAATAATTTTATTTTTTAATTTTACTTTAACACCTTAAAGTAGAAGTTATAAAGGGGCTTAGCCTAGCCTATTGGCATTATCTCCGAGCTACCCCTGGGTAAAGGTGAGAATGTGCGGTGGGTTTTAGTTATGATTAATAAAAATATAAAAAGAGCAATGAAATGGCTTAAAAGAGAAAAATATATAAAAATAAATAAAAAGTCAGGATAGTAATAATAATAATAATAGTACATATGTACAAATTATACGTAGAAATATACTCTCAATATATACATAAACATACATACTACATAGGTATATATGAACATAGTAACTATGTATGTTTATGTATATATTGAGAGTACACATGAACGGTACCTATATAATATTAACAGATAATTAAGACACTTCGATAAAAAATTATTTGGTGGAACTCAAAAAATGCTCAAGAACAATTTTTTAAATTTTAACTTATTCGGCGCCTTTCTTAAGCTTACGGGCAAGCCATTCCAGAGTTGTATAGCTCGAACTGTGAAGAAATGATGGAAAAATCCACTTTTATGTGGCGGAAGGGAGATACTGAGATTTTTGGAAGAACGTAGTCCTTTGTCGTGGGCAGAGCAGTGTTACTGAGGAGTTTTCCATAAGATATGTATTTAGGAGAAGTTGGATCTTGCAACACAGAGTTCAGAGCCGCAGAATACGAGAGTCACGACTTTGCCAAATAGTAAGCCATTTAAGCTGGCTTCGAAAACATGAATTGACTACCTGTGACCATCCGAAAAGCTAAAAGCAAAACGGTGTTCAAGAGACTTGTTCGCGATCACCTTTGGTTTTTGGTTCTACTACTGCCATCTAATTATTATTATGATGTATACCTATAATAAGCATTTTTATATGTAACGTATTATTTAGTTATTTAAGTTTAAGTATGAAATGTATATTTATTGAACTAGCTGTGCCCCGCGGTTTCACCCGCGTTAGAGAGGATCATTAGCATAAAGTGAAGTCCCTTCTGAAGTGCCGTGGACCGGCTTTTTTGTAGGACTATTTAAGATAAACATTTCCATCATACATTACGAATGTGTAACTCTAGCGGTTTTGGCAACGCTCGCCAGAATAGCTCGCAGATGGTAGATTATTTCCTACTTACTTGACACTTATCGTCATATTTTGGACAATTCACACAATAACTTTATAAATTGTAGCCTATGTGTTATTCTGATGTATAAGCTATGTTATTGTACAGTTTCATTTAGATCCATTCAGTAGTTTTTACGTGGAAGAGTAACAAATATCCATACTTACAAACTTTTGCGTTTATAATATTAGTAGGATTTTCCAGATCATTTGAGAAATTTCTGGAACTTTCTCGAACATTCTCAATTAATTAAAACAGTTTGCAATTATTTTAAAAATCTTCAGATCATTCGAGAAGTTTCTGAAACTTTCTCGAATATTTTAAATTAATTTAAAAAGTTTGCAATTATTTTAAAAATCTTCAGATCATTCGAAAAAATATTACAAATATAAAAAAAAATCCAGATCATTTGAGATGCTTTCTCGAATATTCTCAATTAATTAATATTATTTAAAAAAATCTAAATGATTCGAGAAGTTTCTGGAACTTTATCGAACATTCTCAATAAAATTAAAATTAAAATAGTATGCTAGATCATCCCAGAAATTTTGAGATCCACCCAGAAGTCCCTATTGGTTAGAAAAGTACAGATTTTTTTTCCAGATTTTTCCACTCACTTCCACCCACCGCGATCAAACTCCCTTACTATCATCTACGTACTAAGGGGTATTTACCACCCCAACGGGAAGTTGATTGGAGTAAATGATAATAGAGAAAACCGTGT
Source organism: Pyrgus malvae (assembly GCA_911387765.1). Taxonomy (NCBI): domain Eukaryota; kingdom Metazoa; phylum Arthropoda; class Insecta; order Lepidoptera; family Hesperiidae; genus Pyrgus; species Pyrgus malvae. The sequence continues at coordinate 10,801,878 of OU426955.1, forward strand.
CTTTACGTACAAGGAAAATCCTTTACTTTATATATATACTAGTGGATCCCGCAGACGTTGTCCTGCCTTAAAAGTTTTGTAAGAGGATTAGTTTCTTTATCATCTCAAGGGGTTTTTATGTTACTATCAAATAAAAAATTAAAAACGAACAGTGACAGATGAACTGTTATTCAGACTATGTCAAACTTTTGGACGATGGCGCGAAGAACCAATGGACTTCTACTAATATTTGATTTGACGACCCGTGTGGCCCAATGGTTACCATGCCGGACTGCTAATTGAAGGGTCCCGGGTTCGATTCCCGGCGAAACAGAAATTTGAATGATGAGTTTAAATTTCTGTTCTCGCTCTGGGTGTTTGTGTATCTGTCTTTGTATGTGTCCATGGTACCGATGACACAGAGTATATACACCCTACTGTGGGGCTATGAGTGTGAAACGTTTAAACGTTTATTTCAAGACCAAAATTAGCCATATCGGTTCAGACGTTCTTGAGTTTTAGCGAGACTAACGAACAGCAATTCATTTATAGGTATAATATATATATAAAGATTCGAAGAACATTATATTCATTTATTATTTAAAAATAATAATTTATAATAATTATACTATAAAAAACATGACTAAGCCAAAGACAATACTATAACTTTATTAATCTATGAAATGAAATAAGAAACATAAAAAATTTATTTTCATTTAATACTGAATGGCTAAAAGGATTTTTATACAATGCCTTAAAATGAATTAAAAAAATAAGTAACAAAAAAGTCAGACGTGACAATTTTGATAGCTGCGTGAAAATATAAATAAACAAACACCGAAATTAAATAATTTTGTAAAGAAATACTATAGAAAAAGTAAAGTATAAGAATAAAACAATAGAATATAAGTTATAAAATATGATAATGGACGTCAATGAAGTAAGTAATAACATGAAGTGTATTTATAACAGTACACGGCGCATTTCATTCATTCCATTTATTCCCGTGGGAATGAGATATTTTCACGCGGCAAAAAGTAGCCTATGTTCTTTCTCAACGTCCTTTCTATGTTTATGCCAAATTTCATCAAAATCGGTTCAGTGGTTTAAGCGTGAAAGAGTAGCAGACAGACAGACAGACTTTCGAATTTATAATATTAGTATGGATATATATATATATATATATATATATATATTTGACTTAGAATGCGCCTACCATAAGCTCTACTCGTCACCCCGGGTTGGCTGGTAGAGAATGCCATTTAGGCATTAAGCACGCCCTTGTGTTCCTTATTTTGAAGGTAATACTTTAAGTTTAAATAAATAAATTTCCAGAAGATATAGTACGAGGCAATATGCGGCATATGAGGCATATATACAGAAGCGGCCTGCGGGCCTGAAGTTGGTCGTACCAGCCGTAACCGTTTTGATTTTCCACGTCGCAATGGCGGCAGTTTTTACTGTTAACTGATGTTTCTATGCATAACAGGCGAGCCCAAGATTATAGAGCCGCCATTCGCTTGATACCAGTGCTTTGTGTTGGTAACTGGGACACATTAACAAAAGATGCAGTTTTATTGTACTCTATACTCCATTATTACGCGCATTTTCCAGAAATTACGGAGGAATGGCATTATGACTACGTGTTTCACTGTATCCTTATTATAGACTGCAAATAGTATGGCGCACTTGGGAAATTGTCAACCCTTTTATTTGTTAGCCATGCTACATAGGGTGGCCACATATTATTCTGAAAGAACACTAATTAATGTAACTACTTAGATTATCAATTGAAAAAAAAAACAAATATTGCGTCTTATATATTAAAGGTTTACTCTGTACCCACTGTCTTATCTAAAAACAAAGCAATCTGTCTAATCTAAATAAATAATACTTATCTACATATTCTGATATTGTAATAATTTATGATACGAATAATATGAATATGAAAACCACCAGAAATATCTGTGATATTTCTGTATTTGACTTTGAACAAAGTCGCTTCACCATAATTTGTATACGATTATTTTTCCAAACTACGAATACCTACTTATGCAACGGATTTTAATAAAGTTTTTATCAATATATGAATGAAGCTAGTACCTATCTATATCGAGTGGAAGTAATCTTCCTTTGAATGGCTCTTTATAGAATAATAGAAAAAAATATGTAGTCAACAATTAGGATAATAATAAAAAAAAATTTCGTTATAAGACTACAATAATAATTAAAGTAATAAAATGCAACAGGAACATCTCCGTGATCATAATTTCAACGCTAATAACAATTATACAGTAACCATAATATATAGAAAGGTAGGTGCGTTTAAAACGCGATATCATAAGATTCAGAAAATAATACTTATGATTGAGGGACTCGACGAATCCCTTTTTTGATAATTACAGGTTGCAAGAGACCGCATCAAAATAAATGCGACATAAAACTCTATTTTATTGCTCTAAATTGAGACAAATTTGATGAAAATTGTAATATAATTAACATATCGTTCAAATTATCCCTTTTAACGACGTGAATGACATTTTTAATGCCAATGCTTATTATTAATAGACCTGTAGTTTTGTGTCCTTTTCTTATTAAACCTTCGAAAAAATATTTTTTGGTAGACCAAATAGTTTTTTAAACTTTGTGGGAATAGGATAGCAACAATGATCAAGAAAGTTTTAAACTTTGTACAGGAAGGAAGTCACACTCGAATTATAATAACCCAGTTTCAATTTGTGAGTATGCTATTCCCTACTAGATGGCGCAGTGATCCTTATGTTATGGAGTTATCGAATACATTAAATAGATGGCGTTGTTGTTTGCATTTGTAGTGTTGATTTAGTGTTCAGAAGAGGAATAGACGTGGCTTTTCTTAGAGAAATATGAGATTTATATGAGAAAAACAAAACTGCGCCTCCACTTCCATGAATATTTTCTTTGTAAACAGGTCTTGTTGTAATGCAGTTGCGTCTTTGGTTTGCATTTTATAATGGGTAATGCTTTAGGTTTTTTAGTTTAAGATAGCTAAACAATTCTTTATTCTCAATTCTTACATTAAGCAGATATAACTAGGTACTATATTATACACATATACCTAAGTCTGAAGATGAGCTGGTACAATAGATACCTTGGGGTTTTTCCAGCAACCAAATCTGTCAGATGTGTGCAAACAACTGCGTCTTATTGCAAGCTGTTGTGACAAATATGATATTAGAAGGTATAAGAATATCATAAAGGCTCCAAAATTTAGTGTGCGTAGCCAAGAAATCTTATAGACGAGATTTTAACGTAATAATTTTACATGCTAAGATTCTCTCGTCACAACGGTAGTAAGAAAAGTGCTTAGTATAACTTTCATCCGCCCCAAAATCTCCGGTCTTGTTTAAACTATCGCAAGAAAATAAATAAAAATATCGGGGAAAGTTGGTTCACTGTAAGAGAAGCGAAGTAAATTTTTTAACTAGATTAACTGTAGCCAGTCCAGAAAGTCCTCTGTGATCGTTTACACAACAGAGAATAGTTTTTTTTATTTGAATGAAGTAGCAGACGAGCATGCAGGCCACGTGATGTTAAGTGGTCGCTGCAGTCCATGTACATCTACATACAACCTCAAGCAAACATAGGTAAGTCTTGTCTGAGGTCGTATGCAGTTGCGCTTCTACTCCGGAGGCTGGTGGTCGCCTCTTATAAGTGTAGCCGGCAACTGTACCTTTCCACCGAAACACAATAGAATTGGTTTACGGCAGAAGTGGGTGCAGCGGTGGTACTTCCCCGGGCGAACGATAATAATTCTATCACCTACAAAATTGTTTCCTTGTTGTACCATAAAAGCTTTACCACTCTATAAATTCTAAGTGTTTATATAACAGGAAACGACATAATGTATGAGTGATAGAATGTTGGATGGAAAGCTTGGTAGACTAATATTTTAATGTATCTTTAAAATAAAAACAAGAAACGAAAATACCTGTTAATCACAATTGCTTGCATCATTCATATAAATATAAAATTAAATTATTGTCATCATTTCCTCAGTATAGATTACATGATAATGTTAACACAATTACACGCGTTTTCTCACTTATAATATCTATCTCTCTTGGTATTTAAATTATGCGCACACTGTTTAATTAATTAAATAGCAAGATTACTAATGGCATACAATTTACTACGTGAAAAATTGGTTATGAATTAGGTACAGTAAACTCTTACATTATTACATTGGCTGTCGAAAAAACAGTATTATCGCTAAGGTAGCAAAAATTGTTTATTAAGAGTACTTAAACTATTAATTTAGAAAGTTAGTAAACATGTATAAACATAAATTAACGAAATTAATATAAGATTAAACTATTAATTTAGAAAGTTAGTAAACATGTATAAACATAAATTAACGAAATTAATATAAGATTAATCAAGACTTAGGACTTTTTGATACTATGGACATTTGGATAGGCATTAGGCATATTATGAAAACAAGACAGAGTATATAATATTTTTTTTCAACCTTTTTATGTCCCACTGCTGGGCACAGGTCTCCTTCTCACACAATTGAGAGGGATTTAGGCCATAGTCCACCACGCTGGCCAAGTGCGGATTGGTGGACGTCATGCTTTCGAGAAATTATGAATTTCTCTCGGGCATGCACGGCGATGGAGAACATCGTAATCAATTAAATATCACGATATTTTCCATCACCGTGGAGCAGCGATAAATTCGTACATTACAAATTTCTTTGTCAGAGGTGCGAGCCGAGGATTTGAACCTGGGATCGGTCGCGTCGAAGACCGCGGTTTTTTACCACTCGGCCATCGCTGCTCTCAGTATATAATAAATGAGTATAAAACTTTGGATGATGAATTGTATCAAATAGACGGCTCAGATGATGCAATGATGAGACTCTCAAATATTGCAAAAAATAATATATAATTACACACTTTATATTTATGTTCCTATAGTCCGAATAGGTAATAATGTCATTGGTTTAATTATGAAGTTTGCTAACCGTGTAAAATAGACCCCAATATTTACGGCAGATGGCGAAAAAACTCTCCCATCGCGAATGGCCCCGCCCCGCCCAGGGAACATTTGTACGTAAGGTATAGCGTAACCTAATTGAACTGTGACATGCAATACTAAGGAACTGATTATAATATTCGAGCAATGATAACTGTCCTACAATCAGAAGTGATTACGATTTTCAAATTTGCTGCTATGAAAACTCTCTCCCGTGCCTTTTTTAATACCTTACACTCATGGTTCCACACACAGAGAAATCGACGGGTTATTTGGAACTCTGTGGTTCCACACATATACGAGTAAAGACAAGGGCAGGTATTCAAATTTTATCTCATCTGTAATCGAACTCTAGAACCTCGATCGGTAGTTAATTCAAAGCAGAAAAGTTACCAGCTACACAAAATATTTCAATATGAAGGCAGCACACGTATCGCCTTTTATTGCTAGCACTGGGCAGCACAGGGGCGGACGGGGCGTCGTGGAACCGCCTTAGCAATTGTTGCTCACCAGAACTTGTTGTTTTACTTGGTTAACCTTGATGCGTTTTTGGGAGGTAAGTGTTATACATGGTGTCGGTTAAACCATGGTATTATAAGACTAGCTAAAGTAAGACAGTTGTTTTCATTTCTACTACATACGTTTCTTTCTACATACATAGTTGAACAATTGTCTATGTGTTTTGAGGCGGGCGTAAAAACTGCTGCAGCACAGTTAATTAATTAACTATTGTGGTTGTTTACGATCATTATATTTTTGTATTACTGTTTTTGTGTTCAATAAAAATCTTTGAAAAAATCTTTGAAATCTTTGATTTCTGTTTCAATCAATTTCGTTAGTTCAGGTGGAAAGACGCAGCCTTCACTAACAGTTTTGTACATTACAGTCTTGAATTACTGATTCATCATCGTAGCGCCCAAAGTCCCAAACGTTATGGGAAACGCGCTTATACGCTCGCTGCTTTATAGGGGCTCGAAACTTTGTGTACAATGTACAATATGTGTGTAAAATGTACCTACCTATCCACCTGCACAGGTTAGGTTTATGATATTCAATTTCGAAGATGTGGGTCAAGTGTCTTAAATTTTGTCAAAAAATCTGCCGATTTTTTCGGCGTATCGTAAACTAGTAATTCAGCTTTTTTTTTATAAAAAATAGAACAAATCATTTTTCATCAATAATTTGACTTTATTAAAAGTGTTTTCCTAGACGGACGAAGACGTAAGCACAGGTTAGTGTTAATAAAATGTGTATCAACGAAAGGAAATACGTTGGTCGCGCGCGTGGTGATGGAAGCTGGCAGCTGCCGGGGCGGCTGGGCGGTGCAGACCCGCCTTGCCGATTGTTGTTCCTCCAACTAAGTACCAGAACACCCAATAAAGTAGTTTCGTTACGCTTTTTATTCTTAATGCATTCATGTATTGTGTGAATTTTGATGATTTTAATTAATAACACACTTACTTGGCAGTCAAATGTTTTTAAGCACGAACTTTCAATATTAGAAAGAAAAACCCGTAAATCCGGTCAAGTATCTACCAGGGCCGCAAATACTTTTGATTTAAAGCAGTTCTTTGAGTTGCAGTGATATCCCTTTAAGCAGTTGCATTGCTTCCTACTGATATTTGTATCAGTCAAGACTTTAGCTTGTTTAAGGTTAATTACGAGTGCGACCGATGACTTAACACCACATGGAGGACATTTTCAAATCCCTGAGAAAATTTTAGGGTTTATTTATCATTGATACTGATGTTTTATAAAGAATTTTTCATTTACCTCACAAGCTAAGTACAAAAAATCCTAAAACGAGATTTGATAATAATAGAAAAAAAGTTGTTTCTTAAGGATTGAAACAATTCAAAGGATCAGTAAAGAAAAGTATATATACGTTCAATTTGATACGTAAGTAAGCGCTAAAATCACCTACAAAATATTCTCCTTTTGGAATTCATGTTACCTCAGACAATGCAGTCCATAACTCGCAACAAAGTTAGTGCGCCGTCATCATGTAGTACACGACGCTCAATCGTTCCCGCAGTAAAATCGCGGACGCGTTTTACACCGCTCCATAAATAATGGTCAATATGTCGACCAGCATTGTCGATTTTGACAAATTGCCCCTCTCGCTCGCCGTATTGTCGGCTACTGAAGCAACCTACCCTTTGTCATCGTTCACTCGAACAATACCCCCGGAATCTACGCAATGACTTTTGTCTGCGTCATTTTCACCTCTGGTTCGAAATGTTGCGAATGGATTTTATTGGTTTTATTATATCTTGCGGCATGCAAGGAGGCTTTCGGTTTTGTGATACGATTTGATAAATGGGCATCGTTTGACTTATACAAATGTTGCGTCAATAGCGGGGTCTTGGATGCGGTAAAGGACGCCGAATATTGCTGAATAAACAATATTCTAGTTCAAAGCAAATAGTGGAAAAATGTTCAAATTTATGTTTGGTTGAAACCGATCAAGTTTGCTTGTTGTTTGGAATAAAATATCAAATAAGGAATCATCATATAGGTAAGGTAGAGTCCCAGAAGTAAAATACAATTTTGGGAATTCTGTAGGTGGTAGAACTTTCATGGTTCAACCGGGGAGGAACCGGGGTTCCGTAACCGTTCGTGGATGTACCACCTACACAGTTCTGGTGTGAGACAATCTATAATATTGTTTCGGTGGAAAAGTACAGTTAGGCCAGGTCAGCCGCTTACTTGAATTGAGGCGCCTAGGAAATCCTGGTTCGGAGCAGCAAAGCAAACTATACATTATGCTGGTTTTGTTTGAGGTTGTGTGAAAATGTCCATTAGTGGCAGCGACCACTTTACATCATGTCATCCTGAATGCTCGTCTGCTACTCCATTTAAATAAATAAACGTATAAAACCTATGAGAAACTGCAAACAAAACTTAATGTATTCACACAGACTTTATGTATTTATTTTTAACTAACTTCAAAAAAGGAGGGGGTTTACTATTTATGTATGTTATTTTATAACTCTTTATACTTACGGTATTTATCAGCCCGAATTTAGGAAGACCTAAAATAGAATTGACTAGTTTATCTGCAAAATTAAATATTTTCCACACATACACACACACACACACAAATGCCTTATTCGAACTAATTAAAACTGAATTCTATACGTTTCATGTCATACTTAGGAATTGAATCTTATTTAGCAAATTGACTACCTTAACTGCATTATTATATACTAATTCATAAATAAATGCCAATATTACCTGTATTAAAAAGAAATAATTAGTTTCATTGCTTATTTTAGTTTTAATCGTATTTGTTAAAGAGGGTGTGAACCGTGTCCCTGGCACTCCTTCCAAACTTGTACATATTTGCTTTAAAATTGAACAGCACAATGATGTTATTGTACTCTTACAAATATAAATTACTGTGAAAATGGAATAAAAACCCTCGACGTCCCCTACTATTAAGAGATGATGTAGCGATACCCTGCGCAGGCGCAAAGGCGAAACGTTTCATACTGCAACATTTGGGAGAGTCAGAGTTAGGTGCCTCAAGCGAATGTGAACCTTCCGACTCCAATAGTAGTTATAAAATTTAATTCGATTGAAAGGCGAATGGGTCTACTGAAATATAATATCTATAGTATCCGTGACGGGTGAATGAAGCATAAAAAATCCATAAATCAAAGTCAAAAAGGCATAGAGAATTGCAGAAACGCGGTCGCGAGCAGTTTGTCCCCAGCTGTTGTCCCGAGCCGCCGACTGCGACAAAGCATTATTCTCGTGTTCCCATCAATAATGAGGGTAATTTTGTCACATTAGCAGACATATTGGCCTATTGTTGTTTGTATTTTGAGACAGCGTATTATCAAATATCAAAATACAGTAGACAAGTTACGGAGTTAATTCCTTCATTTTCTTTGAAATAGCCATTGTTTCTTGTTACCTTAACTTCGCATTGCAGCATTGTTACAATAAAGCGACTTTGTTGTTACATTTATGTTTTATGTCCATTTAGATTTGGGGCGAGTAGTAATGAAATCACTTACATATTAGCTTCGTATGAGCTACTAATTATGTTATAAATCCGTTCGATATTGTATAGTGATAAATTTAAAAGAATGAATGAAAAAAAATTATACATACATAAATTTCCCAATATATTATCTATTTCTAATTAAATTTTAATCAAGAGCTATTCTTTAGCTTCACCAAGAACTGCACAAACGTAAAATGTGACGTGAACGTGAAGCACAGTTTTTAAAGTAAACCTTTAAAATAAGCAGGATCTTATTTTGTCTCGAGGCAGCTTCATCATAGAATCACAGAATTTTAGCCTGCAGCCGATAGCTTTCCTGGTTATTTTATTTCTCTATTTTGTATACATATCTAACAATGCTTAAAACGAAAGAATAGCTAATGTTATAAAACACATAAAAAGCGGACCAATCAATTGATTTAACTGTAAACAGATACGTATTAAGTTTTTACCAACTTAGATAAAAAAATAAAAAAATACAACTTTATTTCAAAATACCTAATTGATGTATGTTTGTTGAAAATGTATTTTTATCGGTCATGTTTCCTATTCGTTAAAGTTCTATAAGTTTAACTATTATTGTGATTTGGTGGTTCAACAGCAGTGTGACTTAAAACATTCATCGCCGGACGGAGACGTTTGCGGTTGACCCGTGACCCGGGTGCCATCTGTCGCCCAATTGCTTCCTACGCTTTTCAATCCAACAGTACCTTTTGTTATTAACCCACGTTTAATGTTCTAAATGCTAATTATAAGAATAAAGAAATAAAAAGTAAACCGCAAGTGGCTCAAAGCAAACGAGTAGAAAGTTTCCGGTACGAACAGTCGTCAAAGTGCCGTGAAATTGAATGTTTGTGTTAACCATATTTTTTGTTTTTAAATTTATTGAATTAACTTTATCTAACGTCTAGTCTTTAAGGGTCTAAATCTGTCGAATTTTACAGAACGGCTGAGCTAAGCCAAGTCGAGTGTGGACCAAGTTATGTGAATATTTAGAAGATAATAATACGATTCTATTATGATGTGACCCGGTCCCGGTTGTTGTCGATAAATAACAGTTGTTTAATCTAGTCGGAGGCCTCAGTGGCGGTTTGAAAACATACGAAAGCGGGTTGGCCACTAATCCGCATCTCCACCAACCCGCATTGGAGCAGCGTGATGGAGTAAGCTCCAGGCCTCCCCAATAATAGGAAGAGATCCGTGCCCAGCAGTAGGACGTAAAAGAGTTGCAACCATTATGAAAAAACCAAGCCAAGCCAAAAAACATTTTGATGTTAAATGCCGCCAAGACCCGCAATGTCAAAAAGTCATCAAATCACAAGAGATTTAGATAGATTGAGAGCCAAGCTGTTAACTCTGTGTTGCGAAAAACCTACCATAGTCTTAAAATAAACCTTGAAAAGACATATATAATAGCATTAAAATCGTAAAATCGTGTATCTTATGAAAGATGAAACAGAAAGGATACATTTATTGAACATGAACCTATATATGTAAAAAAACTAATTACATAAATTCGTTTTCGCTCTTTAGAAACTGTCAAAAATAGTAAATAAAATAGCAGTATGCGTATGTTGGCGCAACACTTAGTTATGTCTTGTATTTTGGGGTAGTGTGACGGGTACTTATTCAAACAGTTTAAGGACAGGGAAGAGACCCGTGCCCAGCAGTAGGATGCAAAAAGAGTTGCAATCAAAATGAAAAAACCAAGCCAATCAACATTTTGATGTAAAAAACCGCCAAGACAAGACCCGCAATGTCAAAAAGTCATCAAATCTCCTGTAGAGCCAAGCTGTTAACTCTGTGTTGCGTATTACTTATTAGTTTAAATGTGGAATAGGAGCAAATAAAGAAAGATATTGGACATTAACATAAATTAGATAGTTATTTATAATCTTTTTGCATCTTAAAAGACATCGACGTTATTTATCGACGGATTAGGTACCTACAGACAGCCGGTAATCTTATTAAGTTGCTTTTGGGAGTTGGGAATCCGAAAAAATATTTCCTTGATAAATTATCTGGGTCCTTGTTATATGTTATACTAATATTTTCATCTAAGAATTACCTGCTACCTTTTTTGCGTTTCATTGCGTCTAATCATACTCGTAATATGGAAGGCTTCTCTGTTCTACCACGCTGCTCTAATGAGGCTTGGAGGAGATACGGGTAGTAGTCGGATGTTTTCAAGCCACTCACCTATAGATCTCACCTCTGTTGGAGATCTATAGTTTATATGGATTGCAGTTGTCATCGAATCGCACTTGTTTCAATATCACTACCTACATGGTAGCAGCGGTGGCAGGTGGGATCGAACCCACGCCTCCGAAGGGATCGGTGACAACGGTAATATATTTTTATATACGAATAAAATAAAAACAATTGAAAAACAAACTATAAGGACAGGCAGATTTAAAAGAAAAAGAAAATTGTCCTGAGAGGCATACCTACTCACCTAGAAATTAGTAAAGCATTTTTAAACATAATTAATGTGGGAATGGATCGTAACAGGATTATAGGTGAAAAGAAATGCAGTGAATGGCTGCAGAAGAATAAATTTAATAATTTTTTCTTATAAGTTAGCGTGACTTCCCAAGTATAAATAACTTGAAAACATACATGTTGTTAACTTACGTTCAATAAATGTATATAAATAGAATATACATATAATAATTTAATTGTATATAAATTATACTTATTTTTCTGTACTTTCTGCATAAATCTTTGCATTAATTCTGCTACTCGCCGCTAGAGCGCGCTATTTGTATTTATTAACAGGCTGTTGCTCTATAGTCGAGACTACTCGAGACACTGCATTGTGCGTTTATTCCTATTTCATTTGTGTGTGTTGTTTCATGCTAGGTAAATATTTTTATAAGTACTTTTTCATTTCCAGTTTTTTTTTATTAATTTTCATTGATATTTTTAACTCCACTATACTTTTCTGATTTGAAGTCGTTAACCTATATTTATCACAAAGTTCACAAACAACTTTATTCCTAATAATAAATAGTAGAACGTAGATTACATTCTTATTATTCGTGTTTTTATTGAATTAACCTGTGTGAAGAGAAAACAATCGAATAATTAAATTACCGCACTCGAACTGACTTGAAAGCCGTTGAATCGGTGTGTCCAAACATTTTAAGGAACCGACGTGTTGGGCTTACTTCAAGCGATGTAATTCAATTAATTTATTTATACCACCAATTAATGGAACAACGGAGGAGCGACCGAGCGCAGAAAACGCAAACAAAATACGACTATTTATTATTTCCTCTTTGTCCCCAACTGAAATACGCCGGGGCGGCGCCGCGAGCACAATGGGCCTGAACCTCTATTATATCGATAAAACAATACCCTCTATATTAAAAAGACATTCAATAATTTATTTTATTCATACTTTATTCGCACCAAACGAACCCGTTCCTAAAACAAAAGTGCTGGATGCAGACCTGAGAGATAAATTTGCGTTTTTTATTTTAATATTGATTTGTTTACATACGTAGCAAAAGATTTTCATGTTCCATGAAACTGGCAAAATAACTAAAATTGTATTTTAAAGGCATTTTAAGTTTCACCACGCATGAAGCGCGCATGGCCCGGCGGTTAGCGTAGAACGCAATCGATCTATGCAACTAAGCCGATCGGGCGCGGTCGGTTGTGAAATGGGTGACCGCTAGTGGCAAAAAAAAATAATCATGCGCGATTTCGTGCTTCGGGGGGCACGTTAAGCCGTCGGGCCCGGTTGTTGTCGATAGATAACAGTCGTTAAACCTTGTCTTAGGCCTTAGGCGGTTTTGAAAGCATCCGACAGCGGGTTGGCCACTAACCCGCATCTCCACCAACCCGCACTGGAGCAGCGTGGTGGAATACCACGCTGCTCCAGGCCTCCCAGATAATGGGGAGAGACCCGTGCCCAGCAGTGGGACGCAAAAAGGGTTGCAGCCAAGTCTCACCGCAGGGACACAGCGTCTCCTCTCTGAACTAAGAGGGACGCTATAATATCTATTTATAGTTTTGGTATTGTAAAATATATAGCTTAAAAAAAAGATATTTCACAGTTTGTAATAAGATATCAACGGTAATTATATTGTAACATGAACATAGTATGAAATAGAAGTGGGCGGGGGCGAACCACACAAACAGCTGAACTATTCAGGGAATGTTCGAACAATTCCGCGCACGCCATCTGTCGGGGTCAATTGAGACATTTTTGCGAAATACTGCCATAATTACTTACTTCCGTATCCGGCAGCGCGTGCGCAGACGTCATCACGCCCACATTTTTGACGTTACGAAATTTAACACTATTTTTGGCTTAATCAACCCCATTTGCGAACTTAAAAGCTTCAAACTTTGTCCATATGTACTGGGAGACAAGAAAAGACATGAGAGATTAATAATCTCTATATATAAAAATGAATCCCTTTTTCCCTTGGTCACGACATCACGCGTGAACGGCTGGGCTGAATTCGCTAATTCTTTTTTTGTTGTGTTCGTTATTGGCAGGAAAAGGTACTTATGTAAGAAAACATTAAGGAAATTGCAAGAAAAATTAGAAAATTTAAAATTAACCACCATCCAATTCGAATGCAATATTCTATCAAAAAATTTGACACGCATGAAATATTCAGAGAGCTAAGCAATGAAAACTTGCAACCATTTGCTAATAATATTTTGTTTTAATTACATCACATCAGTTAAATTTCTTAGTGTTTAAAATCCTAATGAATTGTTGCATGGTATTAAAAAAATAAGCGTTGATCATCACTATCATCAGTTATAGAAATATTTAAGGAATGTTTTAAGTTGTGAATGATTTTTTATATGAAACCTCTTGAACTTGCAAAATGTAAGTTACTATTTTCAACGACTTTCATACGTGATTCACCGAGTTACAAGTTCTGCATGACTGAACACTGTGAAACTTATCAATAATTGACATACTGATTGCTTTTTATTTTTTAAGGTTTTAGAAAAGTAATTGCAGTGAATATTTCTTTTTTAATTGAGGTAAGTACCTTCTGGGCCAAACGTTGAGAAATCCTGCTGACTGACAAAAAATATTGCTATACTTCACCATTTTGACAGAATATAAAAAATTGCTTTTTGAAAACTTTTGCCCTTTTTTGTCGCTTACCTCTCGAAATAGCTCTCGGAATCAAGCGTTAAAACGAGATCTGTCATTATTTTATTTTCTTCTATTACGGTTTATTGGACAGTAACCTAAAAACTTCATAAGTAGATAAAATACTTAAAAAACAATCTTCATACATTTGTTGTAGATTTCGGTAACATGTAGGTAGTTTGAGTAGTTTCTCTAAGAAACTAAGCTGGCTAGCTCGGAATTGTCCTCCGTAGGTTGAAGTTATAAATATGAGCTACAATAAGACTAGACACAGTAAGAACAAATCAGCTGCCTAATCGTAAGAGGCCATCGATATAAAAAGTAGGTAGATGCAAGGTTCCCATACAAACTTGAGTCAAAAGGTGGCCCCGCGTAAAAACGTACTTATTATAGATGTTTACAAGTATTCTAAACAAAAAAATGTTTTAAGGTATCTTACTTTTTATCTATTTTAAACCTTATGTTACTAACATAAGTAAGACTATAAGTCCAGTTAAATTGTTACTTATCACCTTCTGGTTCGATGTTTATAATACGGCAATAAAATTTTACGACTTTAGACTTACGAAATAGGAGTTTATTGAGAAATGAAACCAAAAGCATTACAATAAAGCACAAATTCGTTTACAAGATTAATTTACCGCCATATTTACACCACTTGGAACATAGACAGTGGAGTGGAGTTTCTTTTTTATTTATTTAAAATTCTAATGCGAGCAGACAACAGAAAATTTTTAGAATCTATAAACATTATATTTTATGAAATGAACACAGTGATCATAATACGCATGTGTGTGTTAGGGTCCCGGTTTCTATTCCCAGCAAAGATTTAGGTACCTTGATACAAAAATATATTAAATAATTGCCTTTTCAATCTGCGTTTGATTTCAGCGGTTTTTAGTTTCCCGGCATAATAAGGACGTAATGTATGTCAATATATTTTTCAATAACAGCCTTTAACAGCTCGATCTTATGGCCAAAGTTTGTTCCTTGACAGTGTTCAATTACATATATCTCCAAATACATTTTTTAAAATGAAATGCACATTTTTTTATACATTCACCAGTGTGTAGAAATTTCCTAACAACATATTCTCTTTTTTCATATATTAAATACACATCTTCTGATGCATAACATAATCCGCCTAAATCTTTAATATCTATCAATATATGGAACCGTAGTTTTTGTTTCGCTAGCAAACAATTTTTACAATATTCACATTTTACATCTATACATATGTAAATAAAATTGAAGTGTCTGTTTGTAATATTAAAATAACCGCCTTTTACTACATGCATATGAATGTTTATACACTACATATACCAAAATATATTTTTTTACAATTTTTGTCTGTCTGATTCCCGTCTATCTGTCTGTTTGTTCCCACTAATCTCTGAAACGGCTGGACCAATATTGACGGGATTTTCTGTGGCAGGTAGCTGATGTAATAAGGTGTAACTTAGGCTACTTTTATTTTTGGAAAATCTAAAACTAAAGTCCACGCGAATGAAGTCGCGTTTGGCTGCTATTATTTATACGCTTCTCCCACCTACGAATCATTTCAATTAGGACATATGAAATCTGCGGAGTATATGAATGAAATTTATTATGTCCGCCGTGGGTTTTAAGACACTTCCACTTTTCTTTTTGAATTTCATTTTTCGGAAAACTAAAATAACAATACGCCTTTTTTAAATAAAAGACAAATGGCGACTCCATTACTGACTTTGTTCTCTAGCGCATCAGACGTGCGACACGTCCGTGGCGGTTTAGCAAATGAAAGCGAAAGAAGGCATATCGCTGCCGTTATGCCTTCTTTTGCCGGTGCCACTTTTATGCGGCGACTGTGAATCTACCTACTTTTTATATCGATGTAAGAGGCGAATAAATGTGAACTTTTGGAATTGTGGGCGGCGGTATGGAGCACCGCGCATGGAGGACATCAGCACGTTCTACTGGAGATATCTGAGTCCTCTGAGCGCTGAGGCAGGCCACTGAGGAGAGTCCCTGTAGCTTCGTTAAGAATAGAGCTACGGTATCCCCTGCCTGATCGTAAGAGGCGACTAAAAGGGGGCGACTAAAAGTGAGAGTGGGAGCTCGACCCGTCCAGCCAGCAGCCCCGGGAAGGACGGCGGTGTGTGCGTGGCCGCACGCATCGGAAGGTGCAGGAGAGCACATCTGCTCTCCCAAAGATGGGCCCGTTGCGTTCCACGGGACATCCCGGAGTCCTCCCCAAGCGCAGAGGCAGGTCACCGAGGGGGTTTTAGTGAGGTCAAATCCCACATAACCCGGTATCCTCTCCCAAGGTGCTGGGTACCTTTTGAAGGTTTCCCCCCGATACCAAAAAAAAGGCCACTGAGGAGGTTTTAGTGCGGTATAAATTCCACATAACCCGGTATCACTCCTCAATCTGACACGTACATACCTCACGAAGATTCCGTCCCGAAAACATGAAAGTTACCTCGATATTAACAATGAGATATGGTATCCCCCACGTAATCATAAAAGGCGACTAAGTACAGGCTTTCGGGGGTGTACACGGCTATAGTGGGAGCTTGGGGTCTCGGACCAACAGCCACGGGAAAAACGACGGCGTGTTCGACCGCACGACTCTTGGCAGACCTACATTGCTCACCCAAGAGCCCATTTGTAACGCCGCGCCACAGAGTACATCGCCGCGCATGGAAGACATTGGTAGGTTTAGCTAAAAATCCTGTTCATTGGGCTTTAGTGTGGTTGAAATGTTAAATAATTAACTCCAAAAGAAGGTAGATTTAAGTGAAAATAATTAATTGTTGAATAAAGCTATTAATTCAGGAGATGGCTCATCAACACGATACTAGATTTACTCAAAATCATTTTTAGGCTTTAAAAAGTAAACTAACTCCTACGAGAGTAAAATAGAGGGGGATAAAAGGGGGTGAAATTTACTTGAAATTTTCTCATTTCGTGCACTTGGAAGTGTAAGTGGAATAGGTATATATGTATGTTATTGATTACAATTTTAAATGATTCGTGCAGGTGAAATAAACAAAATTTCCGCCTATAAGGAAAAAAAAAGCGGGGGAAGGGTTAAGTTTGTTGTAGTAGAAAATTTATTACCGACTTCTAAAAGGAGGAGGTACTGTATTCGGCTGTATGTATTTTTTTTTATATATGTTCACCGATTACTCCGCCGTTTGTGGACCGATTTTCAAAATTCTGTTTTTGTTCGTCTGCTTATACTTCCGAGGTGGTCCCATTGTCACCAAATCAGGATCTGATGATGGGATCCCAGGGAAATCGAGGGGAACTCTCAAATTTTATAGGCACACACATTGATTTTCTTATACTTCCTGAAGCATAAGAGATATTTGTGCATAGTAATCATCATCTCATGTTGCTGAGCTGATGATGGAAGGTACTGCAACAGTGAGGAGTTGAAAGCAAATTCTTTCAATAAATAGTTTTCTATTCCAAATCTTACATTCCTGAGGTGTTCCAACTGTCACCAAGTCAAAGTCTGATGAGGGGATCCTAGAGAAATCGAAGGGAACAATCAAATTTTATAGCACAACAAATGATTTTCATATTTTTACTAAAGCAAAACAGGCATTTTTGTATAATTATCATCATAGCATGTTGCTGAGCTGATGATGGAAGGTACTACGAAGGTTAGGAGTTGAGAGCAAATTCTTTCAAGAAATGGTTTTTTGTTCGAAATCTTACATTTCTGAGGTAGTCCAACTGTAACCAAGTCAAAGTCTGATGATGGTATCCCAGAGAAATCGAAGGGAACATTCAAATTTTATAGCACAATAAATGATTTTCATATTTTTACTAAATCAAAACAGGTATTTTTGTATAATTATCATCATATCATGTTGCTGAGCTGATGATGGAAGGTACTATGACGGTTAGGAGTTGAGAGCAAATTCTTTCAATAAATGGTTTTTTGTTGGAAATCTTACATTTCTGAGGTGGTCCAACTGTCACCATGGCAAAATCTGATGATGTGATACTAGGGAAATCGAGGGAAACACTGAAACTTAATAGGCACACACATTCTTTTAGTCATATTTTTTAACATTATACAAATATTTGTGTCCGGTAATTATCACCTCATGTTGCTAAGCTGATGATTGAAGGTACAACTCCTCAACGGTTAGGAGCTGAGAGCAAATTCTTTCATTAAATTATACGTTCAGGTGGACTTATAGTAGTATTCTTTCAGGGTATAAGATGGCTATTAGATAAACATGTTTATAAAAGGTATCTCTTTAACGTTTAGAAATTATATCCTAATATCCTATTATGCTTATACATATGTGCAGAATTATTAAAATTACTAAAATGAGTGAAATAAATTAAGTTTTTAACAAAAAAAATAGAACCGACTTCAAACGGTAAAAAATAAAATTGTTCAGTACTACTTCTTATTGCTTATGGTAATGACTCTTAAAACTATTTTTGAAGTCGGGCCCTTAGTAAAATGTCCTGTCTTAGTAAGTATACCTTTTGTTCTGAATGGGCGCCGACTCCAATATCGTTTTAACAGTCATTACTATAATCAAGAAGAAGTAGGTACTGTCCCACTGTCTGTACTGTCGGTGCCCATTTAGAACGAATGGTACGACATTTTAGTAAGGGCCCGACTCCAAAAATAGTTTTAAGAGTCATTACCATAAGCAAGAAGAAGTAGGTACTGAACAATTTTATTTTTTACCGTTTGAAGTCGGTTCTATTTTTTTTTGTTTTGCTCCCTATTTCCCTTGGTCTCGGCATCATGCGTGAAGGTTAGACCGATTTCGATTTTTTTGTTGTGTTTGTTATTATCGGGAGACGGTTCTTTATCAATAAAAAATTAAGAAAATTGCGCGGAAAACTAGAAAAGAATACTTAAACACGATACTATTTTTTTTTCACAAATTAGATTTCAATATTCATAGGTAAGGCAGGAAAACGTCTGTCGGGTCAGCTAGTACATTATATTCATATCTAATGAAAATAATAATATGATACCAATATGAAAAAATGGCGAAGTAAAATATTTTATTAACTAGTATATATACCTCTTAGAGACACAGTTACCTATATACTATTTGCATAATATAGGGACCTAATAAACTAAAAGACTAAAGAAAGAAAATACATATTGACGACCCATGTGGCGCAATGTTACGAGGACTATTAACTGGACTGCAATTCGGAGGATCCTGAGTTCGATTCCCTGCGAAGCAGAAATTTGAATGATGAGTTTAAATTTCTGTTCTCAGTCTGTGTGTTTGTTTTTCTGTCTTTGTGTGTGTCCATGGTACCAACGACACAGGGTATACATATCTACCCTACTGTGGGGCTATGAGTGTGAAGTGAGAGTGCGAGAGTGTGCATTATTATTATTATTTTAACTATATACTTAGTTAATTATAAGTAAAGATATAGTAATTTTTAATTTAATTGTGCCCGAAACATGATGGTCATGACCATCGATGTTAATTGAGCCTAGCCATTTAAATAGCGCTAATCTTATATTTCTAATTTATACAGCATATAACAAGTCTTACTTGTATCAATCACCACAAACACTTTTGTCGAAAAGTAGAAATAAATACTTTATTTTAATAAAAAAATAAACTTGCTTGTTGAGTACATCCATAGAAACTAACTGACTCTATGAAGATCTAAGAATATTACTCTGAAACATCGTAGTTTGGCTTCAATGACAGGAATGCACATTATTAATTAAAGGTCTCTAAGTCATTACAGGTTTGTGACACTGCATAACTTGGAGATTTATGTGTTGTGTTGGAATTTCTGGTTTTTGCGCGGACACACGACAACCATTAAGGAACAAGAATTTGCCCAAAAAAGTGTCGCTGGTTCACAGATATTTATTAGGCCCTAATAAGTTTTATGTGGTGGCATGTAACACGATGACAGTTTAATTTCGGAACCTATACTTTAAGATTTTATTAAGCAATAATAAAAAATCAAGTCACATTGACGTTACTTTGAGACTCTATGTTTTTTGTGATATGATTTTTTCTATAGTTTATCTAAAAATCCGATAAAGACTCTGATAAGGAAGAACCAAATGCAAGGGTCTGTTCAAAAAGAGAATAGGTATATATCTGTTGACGCTATTTTGTCTTTTCTCATAGTTTCAACTTCTGTTTTATATGGAGTTTTAATTAACTTAATTACACATTTAGACATTTCTATAAGGACTGTTAAATCCTCTTCTCTATTTAACTCACTATATTATTATGCGCTGTTCTTATCTTAGAAATTGGGTAATGATTCCTGTATCCTATTCCATACGAATCCTATGAAAAAATATAGATCTCGTGCTCCTGAATACCAAATCTACACCTCAGTCAAATTAAAAAGTAATTGTAAATGACTTCGCTATCGTCACGAAGGCTTTCGTTACTTTTATGTATAGCAAGAATAACTAACTGATCTAGGGGGGGAGGTGGCTCAAGACCCCATCCCAAAACCATTCGAGTTCATCCTTGACAAACCTCAAATAATACGTATTTTATTATTGACTTTAACCAAAATACGTATTGTATTATTTGATTTCAAACCAGAGGGGCCACTCTGTACGCCCTAGTGAATTTTTGGGTATAATTTCTGGACAAGACTAAAGAAATTCTAGCAATATTATTCATTCAGTAGCTTTATGTCATCAATGATAACGCTTATCTTATTAATTCGTGACAAAAACCGATCTGAGTATGCCAAACAAGGATTCCGAAAATGTTAGAACTTACGGACGGATGCGTACAGAGTGGGCCCTCAGGTGCGGAACGTAAACGTACGTACAATGCTGCTCACCAAACCTGCCAAAAACTAAAATCAAGTCCTCTCCCCTCAAACCGAAATCCTGGATCCACCAATGGCAAGAATCTAGTTTTTAAGTGCTCCGACCTCAACATAGTTTGGCTTGGCTGCAACCCTTTTTGCGTCCTACTGCTGGGCACAGAACTCTCTTCATTATTGGGGAGGTCTGGAGCTTACTCCACCACGCTGCTCCAAAGCGGGTTAGTGGAGATGCGAGTTAGTGGCCAACCCACTGTTGGATGTCTTCAGACCGCCTTAAGGCCTTCGACAAAATTTAACGACTGCTATCTATCGATAACCATCAGAACCGACAGCTTAACGTGCCCTCCAAAGCACAGAAACTTACGCTTTTCAGTATGTAGTCCAAGTATGTAAGTACTGTAGAAAATAAAGGTAAATATTATATCTTAACACACCTAACTTGGAAATTATTTATTAATTATTGGAGACTACTCAATTATATGCTACCGTCAATAAATTGTTCTAATGATTGAGCTCGATAGGAATCAAAACTGGGAAGTCTATTAGTAAAACCATAGGGCTCGTCAGATTCGATTTTGTAATTAGGAGATCTTCTAACAAAAACTCGGATCTAACGAGCGAGTGTAGTGTATTTAAAATATTTAAAGTGTTTTGAAGTCCACGCCATAACCCAGGTGTAATAGGTATAGTAGGAACATTATAAATGGAAACACCTTCTGTCGGCTTCGTGAAATGACAAGACGCAACCAACAACATTTCGCACATCCGTTACCGTCGTGTGATTGTCAGCAACGCTTGCCGACGCCGACAAAGCCGACATTTGCATCCACTTTGTCATTCAAGTCGTAGGCGCAAGCTCATTCCTATTCCGCACTCATGCCACCCAAATATAGAGCAGTCATGAAATTCAAACGCTTTCCAATTTCTTCAAACTTCCATGCGGTGGGCACGTTCTGGGAGACAAAGGAATTGGTAAGGAAATTTCTTTAACATCGCTAATGCTGTAAGTAAGGTTTATTTGCTATGAATAAATGCGATTCATTTATTCGTTAATTGTGGTTAAATGTGTTTTTTAAATAACTCTCCAGAAAGAGCACATTATTTCTCTCACAATTGAGAGCGGCTTGGTGGATGTCCAACAACCATTACAGCCTTGGACAGTTTTAGGTGCAGCTTTCAATCATGGAAAAAGGGGAAACAGCGGTGATGGAATACATCATGATGAAATATTAAAAGTTTTCCCACATCCTGTAATATCAATTGTACACAAATTTCTTATGCAGCGCTTTTACTACTTTTCCTCTTTGAATTAAAATTGTAAGTTTTAAGATCTTAATTTTACATAGATGCCCAATATCGTACCTGATAAAATCAGGTTGTAACAGACGATGTAAACGATTATTATTTGATACGTTTTCTGCAAATTATCACTAAAGACACGATGATTTTAGCTTATTAATAAATATTTGCCCACCGACTACGTCGGTAAAACACGCAGGAACAATATCGTAAGATTTTTATCGTAAAATGTACCGTGTTTTATGCAAATAAATATTTCATTTCATTTCATTGATTCAGTTAAATAGGCCTTACTTTTGATAGGAGAGTAGTGGTAATAAAAATACTTACGTTCCACTCTTACTACCTACGTGGTTTTTCCTTTCAACATTTTAATTACCCCTCAAACAACATTGATTTAGCTTATTATTAATCCAGAAAGAAAGCAAAAGGACATCAATGCGTATTTGTATAAGCAGTGCGATTGCGTTCCAACATCAAAAAGCGCAAAATGAAGCGGAAACTAATAAAGTGACGCAATAGGAGATTGCTTTAATGTTTAAAGTCCCGGGGGTGATTGAAACGCTCCCCTAAATGCCAAATGAGTTGAGTTTCGCAGTGAATAGATGCGCTAATTTGCATCGTCTTTTTGAGCAAATTGCAGATTACCCTCGCCGATATTATTACACCTAATTCGCCTTTTGGTAGACTTCAAAGGATGTCATTCAACGCGTATACCTACCGTATTGAATTTAGGTATGCTTCGTGTCTATGATTTTTTTATATCATTAACCTTATTTTTAAGCAGTGGAATTTCCATGGTTTCATCATCTGTCGCGGCTTACGATGGAAGATTTTGTCAGCTACTCTTACATGAGGCGCCATGAACCTCCGAAATAGCTGCGCAACTGCAAACAACCCATGGACTGCAGTCCAATCACCAAGTATGTAGGCCAGTCTACTTCTTTATTTAATGTAAAAAAACTAAATGTAGAGATAAAATATCTCTATGAATAATCGTCGTGAGTCATCTTTTTCATAAGGATTACCATTTGTTGTATGATATGATTACTTTCTGTTGACTCTTCTTACTAAGTAGCAGTAAAAGCTGCTTGCTAAATGCAAGTAGCTTATCTTTTTTCCCATAAGACGTACTAACATATCCATTAAAAATAATAAGCAGTCGCTATTTACTCCTTAAGATTATCTGTTTCTGAACTACAGCTAATCTATTGTTTACTTATACAAGGTCCCTAATATAACCAAGTTACCATCGTCACACGGGAGGGGCGAATCGAGAGCAAAGCTAGGGGCAATTCCGTGCCATTATTTTATCATGTCAAAAAAAGACGAGTCAGATTAGCACCGACGACGACGTATTTACAAATTTTAAATTCGCGTGACAGAATGTGTGAGAATACGCCCCCTGTCTTTATTGAACGCGTTCCACCGCGCCTTATAAAATTTGTTTGCGATTCGGCTGATGTACGGGGAAATAGATAAATTGTTTGTTTTCCTGCTTCCCTGTCACTTTGATGGGGGATCTAGTTCTATATTAGAAACGAATAAGTCACCCGTTCAATTATTTGCTAATGATTAAATTAGGATGTTGGATTTAAAATAACGAAGTACGTCTTTTTACACTGTAAGCATATCCATGGGCGTACCCAGGTTCTTGGCCAGGGGGGGGGCAAAGTCTTGGCCAGGAGGGGCAGTGGGGGGCAAAATTTTGGTCGGGGGGGGGGGGGGATTTTTAGGTTGTTGATCAGGGGGGGAGCAAATTTTTTCAAGCTGGGTACTGCGCGTTTACCGCGTATACCGTATACCGCCTTTCACGTTATCACGTTATAGACCAGTGTCGATAATTTTTGAGACCCAAAAAAAAATTATACAAGGATGAAACCCATTGAAAAAGGTAGAGAATATGTAAAAGGAAAATTTTTTACGCGCGATCTTACATCGAGAAGGGGGAGAGGGTGAGTTTTTAAGGGTAAATAACGATTTATGTCGATTTCCGGAAAAACTACAAATTCTATAAAAAAAGTTAAGTGGCCAAGTTGTAGGTAATAAAAAGATCTACATGTTTACAACTTTTGTATTTACACTTTTTTCAAATAACTTCAAAATTTTGAAATATCAATAACTAAGTTTTTGATTTTTTATTTTTATCTTTTGCAAAAAAAAATTTTTTTCACAAAATTTGGTGATTACCTACCTTTTTATGAAACAAACACACAGTAAATTTTTCGGTTTAAAATATTTATTTTTTTCACCTCATTTTGAAAAATTACCCTAGTTTTCAATGGAAAATTATCACGTTAAATTATCTGCTTTTTAACACGCTTTTATTAGCTTGACCTGTATGTATGTATGTAACAGAATCTTTTAACTTCATTTTCACTTACTTCTAGGAGTCTGATTAACTTGAAAATTTGCACAGGGTTTGAGGGCCGATGACAATACAATAATCTCATAACTTTATGTTAAAGTCCTAACTAGGATCATCAGAATAAAAAAAATATATGAGGGGCGGCTGATAAGTTCACGGCCTAAGGTCGTTAATGAAACAAATATAAAGTTTTATATTTTTAACACGCTTATATTAGCTTGACCTGTATGTATGTATGTAACAGAATCTTTTAACTTCATTTTCACCTACCTACTTCTAAATATCTGATTAACTTGAAAATTTGCACAGGGGTCAAGGGCCGATGACAATGCAATAATATGAAAAAAAAATTACTAAAAAATTAAAAAAATAATGTACTTTAAAAAACAAAAAAAAACACGCTTTTGTGAAAATACGAACTAAAAAGTAAAAAATAAGAAGAAAATGTATTTTACTGTAAAAAAAAGCGTGGGGAGCGGTGTCAATAGTATCTTAAAAACCACCCCACGCTTTTTTTACAGTAAAATACATTTTCTTCTTATTTTTAACTTTTTAGTTCGTATTTTCAAAAAGCGTGTTTTTAGTTTTTTAATTTAAAAGGTCGGTGTGCTTTATGTTCAATAAAATCTCTTATTTCTGATGGTATAAAAATATACAATACTACAGTAAATGTTCTCAGAAAATACAAATAATGAAAACTCGAATCCAAATTTCTTTTGAATCATTATGTACAATTTTGGCCTATTTATTAAAATTTATACTTAAATTACTCGAAAAACATAAGATTTTATGTTATATTGTATACTTATGTGTTTCGTAAAATTTTTCCTTTCATTTTTGTTATATTCTCTACCTTTTCCAATGGTTTTCATCTTACTATAAATTTTTTTTCACTTTTTACCATTTTCAAAATTATCGACCCTGGTCTAATAAACGAGGACACGCATACAAAATATTAAATATACAAAGGAAACAACAGGAGGTAACATATTATCTAGCGTACTCTTTATAGGTTCCTTTTTTCGTTAAGGAGATCTTTTGGGATTTTTGAATCCCTGAATCTGGACCTTGATCCAGGGGGGGGCAGCTGCCCCCCCTGCCCCCCCCTGGGTACGCCCATGAGCATATCTAATATTAGCCCTATTTTAACGGAGGGGAACCTTTAAAAGGTACCCGAGCATTTTGAGAGACGCCGGGTTATGTGGGATTTGACTTCACTAAAACCCCCTCGGTGACCCCTCCTAAGCGCTTATGGAGGACCCCGGGATCTCCTGAGCAACGCACCGGTTACCTCCTTGCGCAACGTCCTAATACGGGCCATCATGGGGACCACGGCTCTCCTATGTCTCTCAATCTATGCGAACTATACTCGTAGTTAACGTCACATCATATGAACTGAACATTAATATTTTACTACACATAGCACAGATTTTTTCCTACAAAATGGAGTAGAAATCCAAGGAATGAGAATAGTTAGGTTACTGCTCCAAAAATATTGGTTTTAAGTAGGTACCTAAATTACTTACATACGGCAACAGAAAAATAAGTCACGTTTTCAGTCGTTTTGAATAAAAAGTTCAGCTGTTTTTGTTAATAAATCCCTCATAATTATTATATCGTTATCCCTACTTAGAGCGGACCTAAAGAAGCAAAGGGTTGTTTTCATTTCCGTGCTCACCCGGCGAGATTTACCGCCTCTCAGAAGTGTCGAGTGTCGCGGTCGCGGATAGCGGATATGCCTCGTGTGATGAACTGCGCACTCAATTATAACATTTTAGCTTGACAGTCTGTGTCACGGCTTGTAGGACGCATTTTAACGGGTGTTTGGCTTAAAGGGAACAGGGAACTATGGAGTCGGTGACAATAGATATTAAAAATCTAATTAAATGCTACTTAGTCGGATCGCATTAGGATCTACTTACTTTGTTTGGTTTACCGCATGTAAAGTAATAATTTACAATAGTTCACAAAATTGTTAATTGACGAGCCGTATGGCGCAATGGTTACCATGCCGGACTGCCAATCGAAGGGTCCCGGGTTCGATGCCCGGCGAAACAGAAATTTGAATGATGAGTTTAAATTTCGGTTCTCGGTCTGGGTGTTTGTGTTTCTGTCTTTGTGTGTGTCTATGTTACCCACGACATGCCCACCTTACTCTGGGGCTATGAGTGTGAAACGTATGTGAAACTAAACGTGCTCGTATTTAATTAAAATATAAAATCAAAATAGATATGAACCTATACCTTTTTTAACTGAAAAAAAAAAGAAATTGACAGAACTGGATAGATTCATATCTAAAAAGAGTCTGCGTGCTGACGACTGGTCTAGAAAATATTTTCCTTCATTGAATAGAAAAACTATTAGGACGCTTTCAAAAAGAACCCGCGACTTCATGTCGTTCTTGTTCTGGAATTTCTTCGAAGTTGGGACGTTCGTAATTCGAGCCACTGTTTTATGAAGTAGCTGACAGTTCCAATAGTCGTGTCGCGCCGTACAAAAAATTATAAAAAGGCGCAACTTAATTAAATTTTCTTATTCGAAACAAATCAAGAGACGTTGCTATGTTCATTAAGTTGACAGTCACTAATTACTGTTAATAAAATCTTGGTATTTTGACATAGCGATAATAGGCTTAGGTGCTTTTAATTATAAACCATTACTGCAAATAAATGTATGGCCGTAATAGCTTAGTAATTTGATCATTATCTTGCTGCTTTGGTGGTCCCGCGGTAGGTATATATTAGGCACTTATGATGTTTAATTTGAGTACCGATTGGACTGGATCACCGATTGATTGCCTGGTAGGTTGTCCTGTACTTATATAAAAAAGTTTAAACAAAGTCAGACAGAGATGCAGAAAAATCTTTCATAATATTTTACAGTTACTTTTTCACACGGAGGTTTATCCTCCTATAAAATGATTTTTCATTGCTTTCCTTCACTTACTTTTTTAGCAATTTTATAATTATGGAATAAGGTTAACATGTAAGAAGAGAAGCAGAAGGGCGCATGAAATGAAAGTCCCTGTAGCTTCGGGATTAAGAATAGAGCTACGGTATCCCCTGCCTGATCGTAAAAGGAGACATCTGCTCTCCCGAAGATGGGCTCAATCTTGGCGCCGCGCGTGGAGGACACCGGTGCGTTCCACTGGAGATCCTCCGCAAGCACAGAGGCAGGCCACCGAGGGGGTTTTAGTGCGGTCAAATCCCACATAAAACCCGGTATCCTCTCCAAAGGTGCCGGGCACCTTTTGAAGGTTTCCCCCTCGATACAAAAACAAATGCGTACAATTTCTGTGTTGGATAGGTCGGTAAACCTTGTCTGATACCTTATTGCCGGTTTAAAACATCCGGCAACGGGTTGGCCACCAATGTGAATCACCACCGAATCGCATTAGAGCAGCGTGGTGGAGTAAGCTACAGGGAGGAGTCTCGTGCCAAGCAGTGTGACTCTAAAATTGTTGCAGTCAATATATGAAGGAATTCAATTGATTCCAGTTGACGTAATACCTATGTTGGCCACGTCACGCTTTTTGAAGTGAAAACTTCTTTAGCGGCGTTGAGCACTTTTTGTATGATGGGTAAAAACTGTGAAACTCGCGCGATGTCACGTGTGCTGATCGAAAATTTCGTAAGATAGTAGAGGAGACGAGGAAGATCGACCTTCACCGATCTGATAATTCGATGAGACATATTTTTTACCAAATATAATTTATAAACATATATGCCTATGATAACTGGACTATCGAAAAGTGTTCAAAGCTATTTTTAATTTAATTAATTTTAATCAATTTTCTTTCATATCACCTTCACTCTTGTAACAACCGAACGAGTGCATATCTTCACCGCCTCTTAGACCAAGATGGAGGGGTGACAGCTGATGACGGCTCATCTGACGGCTGTCTATAATTTTTTTTCTTCAATTATGGCATTGCAAACTCTGCATATTGCCAGCGTCAAGTATAATTTTATCTTAAAATTCGTTTATATCAAGTATTTAAAATATGGACATTGAACAAAGTGCATCTATTAATGAAAAAAGTGACGAAGAAATAGTGAAAGAAAATGAGAGAGTATTATACTTTGTAAAAATACTAGATAGAAATTAATAGGAACTGATAATTCAAGCAATTCGTGCGGAATTATTCCCTAACGATTCCAAGACATCAAAAATGCACAACGTTAATGTTTTCACTTCTGCCGGCACTCCCGGAGTGCAACCCATTGTTTTTTTTTTCTGATATAGTCTTTCCTTATATGGCAAAATGACTGTCTATAAATAACACAAATAAATTTGCAGAGTCACACAAAACATCGCGGTAGTTAAACTTATGATATTAGGTAAAGTATATTTGTAAGACAATCATGGGGATCTTTCCAGCATTTTACTACAGTTTGAATACTTTAAAATTTCGTGGAGCACAAAGCATAACGCTCATTTTGCATATTGAGGAATGGCAGATTAATGCGAGTTCGAAGAAGTTGATATTACTTCTGAAGGGCCTAAACTGGTGATTTACTGCGACCGGGTTGAGCTGTTAAAAAGTTGTAAACTGCCTGTGTTTCCGCCGCTTCTGCTACATTGTAGTCAACTTGGCCACTAATTCGCCAAATTCACAAAAGCTTAAAAGAACTCTGAACAACTTATGTGAACTTCGAGCATGTATTTTCTGTTGGTGTAGAATACATAGGTATTTCAAATTGTTTTGTCAATTATAAATGTCATGTTATTTGCGAAATAGATGCTAATCTTTCATGGTCTTGATATGACACATCCACCTCCATTATACATATTTGTATTTACCTATATTAACTGCGTTTCTCTTCCGGAATTACGGTATAGTCTTCGTCCATTCTTCTACATATATTTCAGTCATACTTGTTTAATTTGCTAAATTTGTAGCAGACGAGCATGAATGCCATTTAGGGTTAAGTGGACGTTGCAGATCTTGTCATATACGCATATACATATAAGTAAGCCTGAGGTAGTGTATAATTGCGCTTCGCCTTTGGAGGTTGATGGTAGCCTTAAGTAGTTCTGGCCGGCAACTGCACCTTTCCACCGAAACACAATAGAATTGCAGAAATTTGTGCAACAATGGTACTTCCCTGGTCTAACCAAGAGAGTTCTATCACCTAATCGTGTATTCAAGTCGTCACTTTTTAAGAAATTCAAGAATATTTGTGAGATTTTGACTGTGATGTGACTCTACAAGCTTTACTTTATTCATAGATTTAAAAGCTTCTAAATAAGATAGGATTGCACAGGGTAAGCGGTACACTCGTCTTGGCAAAACAAACAAATGCTATGGTGGAGCTATAAAGTGAAGCCCAGCTTTCGATTGAGAGTAAAATGTATTGTATGTTAAAATTTGCTTTCTAAGGGTCAATTTTTCATGTCATACGAGCAACGTTGAAAGTGCTAACATTTATTCGACGAATAGCTTTATCCAGGGATTGAAAAATCGACCCTAAATTTAGAAATTTTGTATCTACTTATGGATACATTCAATCACTTGGATTGGTCATTCATCCTTTTTAGTTATACTTCTTGTAAACAAAAGTAGAAAAAAAAACATTCAAAATTAGCGTTCATCCTAAGACAACTTTATATCGGCGGCCTTATTAGCAACAATATTCGCTTTCCGAGAAGTGTCCCCGCCACGTGTGTCCGTGTCGGCGTTTGCGGTCCAGGGATCACAGGGTCATGATTTACGCACTGTTATTTATCAAACCTAACGAGAGCAATATGTTTTTTACAATTTGAATATTGCTGTCTCCTACAGATCAAAGGTTGAGCCGAAGGACTTTTTTTTCTCGTTTCAAAATCAGCTTTACATATGCTATCAACTTATGAGTCTAGTCCATATCATACAAATAAATTTTTAGATTTTTGGTACAAGTAGTATTAGATTTCATAAGATAAACGTTAGTGTCTAATGTCAAGAACGAGAACTTAGCCAAATAAATATAGAGACTTATCATATCTATCCTAGAAACTATTTTAAGCATCAAGCAAGACCTAGCATCTTTCGCTACGCTCTAAGACTATTTTTCCTTTTTCTTTCTTTCAATGTCATTAATTGTGTTCGACTTAACTCTCTTGGTCTCTAACTCTAACATCTATAAAATATTGCAGAAGGTAGATTTACATGAATGGGAATTTTAAAATGAGCACATGTTTACCATCTAAAGGGTAAAGCAGTTATAGAGGTGTAGTCCTTAACTTACTTAATGTTCTTAACCTACTTAATATACGATTTTTAGTATCAATTTTAGTACATATAAAATGTATAAATCACGCCTCACACTTTTAACCAACGAATATTTTCTTTTACGTTTCTTCTGCCTTTTTCTTAAGTATTTTCGCTTGCCAGACAGTTAAGACCCCGGTTGAATACGAAACAGGCAGTTCCCACTGTAACGAGTACCCCCTTGCTCCATCAGTTTACGAGTAATTCGGTTAGGGGTGATAAATCTCAGTTTGGTTATGGGGACCGGGATTTAATTTCATTATGCCAGCTTTGCCCAGATAACGGCTCATTTTATACGATTATGGAGGTCAACTGCATTAATGCAATTCAATTAATGAAGTTACAGTAATGAACCAAATTTTAAGGAGGACTTTTAATTATGATGCTATATAATATAAAACGTATTGTATGACGCCAGGGCTGTAGCTACTTAGAGTCGAATTTGCGGTAGGGGAACATTGGTTACAGGTAGGGAGAATGTAAAAAATATTATCATAATTGTACTGTTCTGAAGCACAGGCTCCTAAATCAATAAAACCTAAACAATGTATTATCACTGACCTCTAGTCTATGAAAAATAAATTATAATAATTTGTCTTACTTTTTGGTATTTTTAAGGCATTGTGATTTCAAGGTAGGGCATTGCCCCACAATGGCCCCCTAGCTACGGCCGTGTATGACGCTATAATACTTAGATGCTGTTGGGGTAATGTACTAAACCTTGTTATACAAATAAGAAAATAATGCAACAATACGCGTAAGGCTATCTTTTCTCAATAACAATCGATCGTTGAAGTAGCTAAAGCTTTTAATAGTTTTAAATTATTTTTAATGAAAACAAAATAAAAAAACAGCGCAGTAAAAACACGCACAATAACTTGAAAGCTGCAGTAGCGATATTCATAATGGAGGTTTAAATAAATTTACCACCGTTTCACTTTGAAGCATCATTATTGAGGTGGAATGATATATGAATGACATATAATATATATGAATCATATGGAAATGATCGGGCGATGATCAGCGATCATCAGAGACCACCGTCGCGCGTCAGATTTTGAGCTAGACCGCCTTCTTCAACGCGCATTGGATCAACGTGGTGGAGTCCGCTTCACGCTTCTCCAATAATCCGTGCCCGGCAGTGGGATGTAAAAAAGGGTTGCACCCAAAAATCACATTGTTTATCTTCTTTTAAAACTTTTCCAACAGCAATATGGGGCCAGAGCTCGTTAGTACTGCCTCGTAGACCTCGTAGTAGAGAATTCCAAATTAATGTTTTTATTTTTCCTTTATATTACGTTATACTGTATCGTAGGACGCTATAGTAGTTAG
Organism: Pyrgus malvae; assembly: GCA_911387765.1. Lineage (NCBI taxonomy): Eukaryota > Metazoa > Arthropoda > Insecta > Lepidoptera > Hesperiidae > Pyrgus > Pyrgus malvae. The sequence continues at coordinate 10,834,081 of OU426955.1, forward strand.
ACGCCGTTGGGGTAGTGTCCTAAACCTTGTTTTAGAAATAAGATAATAATGCGGCAATGCTCGTATAAAATTATCTTTTCTCAGTAAAAATAGCTTATTGAAATAGCTACAGTTTTGTTAATACAATATTATATCACTTTAAATAAAAGCTTCAAACAAAAAAATAACAGCTAAAACACATACACAATTACTTTAAAGCAGCATTAGCGTTATTCTTAATGGAGGTTTAAATAAACAACCACCGTTTGACTTTGATTCATCATGATTGAGGGGAATGGAGATATCAATACAAACACGGAGGCGGTCGGGCGATGATCAGCGACCATCAGAGACCACCGTCGCGCGTCATTAATAAACGCGAGATTGAGCTAGGCCACGAGCCCAGTAATGGAGTTGCGGCTTGCAGATGAGCTCGGTTTTTACGGCACGAGCGGTGGCCACCCGCAGAGGCGACATTTACTAATAGCCCGAGAACTCGTGATAGAATTTGTGTTTATATTTTGGGTCACTAATGTAAAAAAATTGCATTGTGGCATTAATTTGATTGAGGGTCTTGTTTGTTTTCCCTGAAAAAGTTAGACTATGGAGATTGATTTTTTATCATTGGAAATAAAATTATCTTCAATGAATTCTGTGTAACAATTCTAATTTAAATGTATTTTATAAATTGATTTTAAAAATGAGCTGCGAAGATAATAATTTATTAAGAAAAAGCCCACAGACACAGACCCATAGTATCCACAATCCCGTGCACTTAGCTAACTACTAAGGTATGAATTTCTAAAAATTCTGAAAAAAACCTATGCTATGCGAATGGAAACATTTAAAAGGGATATGTTTCATATTTGCCAGCTATTTCGTTTCATATTTCCTTATGGTATCAAATTGCCTAAAACATAATCACGAAACATGCGATGAGTTCTTTGACTAAGCTCCCCTCCTTATTATTTGCGGTTTCAATTCGCTTTTTACGACGAACGTCGCCCTCTGCGGCAAATAACTGCCACCCGAAAACGTCGTAATCAACGCGACACCACGGCGGAAACTGCGTCCTCCTCGGTAGCCGTAAAGCTTTATTTCGAGAGCCCCTCCATAAAACTGCAGATGTCATCTCATGAAACAAACATCGAATCCTTGATTAAAAGTCGTGAAATATTAGAAGACTTGATCACAGCTTTGATTACAACAATCAGACCCGATGACGGAATTCCTGTGTTTGCTTTTTCAATTTACACGTCATTAATACGACAGACTATGGTTTTACTGGAACATAATGGTTCCTGTAATGTTTCCGAGAGTAGAGGTTTATACAACTGTTAAGCTATAACTTATAGTTACAGCTTTTCTTATGAATCTCTGTTATTATTTCACATACCTACCCGAGCAGCAAAAAGGAGATAATTATTATGGAATTCGAAGGCAAGAAAGACATTTTACGGGCGATGAAATTATTATAGTCTCTATCCAAGTTTCTCCCTAATGAAGTAGAATAGTGTTTGATGAAGGTTTGCTATGTTACTTGGCTTTGAATTATTTATTTTTTAAAACAACAGAGTCTTAAGGTTTTAACACGAGACTAACGGAAGAGTAGAAAAAGAAGTATCTTACGTATCATTAACTAGGGATCCGGCCCGGCTTCGCTCGGGTGATTTATGTTAATGTGATTACACTAATCTATCCTACAGGAACAGTACATTTTTCTGAGATAAAAACTATCCTATGTCATTTCCTAAGGTCCATTACAGATGTGTACCAAATTTCGTTAAAATTGGTTCAGTAATCTGGACGTGAAAACTTCACAGATATACACACATACACACACGGATAGAGTTATTTAGTATGGATTTTACAAGTTATTTTTTTATATGAAGTACAATTTATTCAGGGAATTAAGGGGATTATATACTTCTTAAGGGAAAAAATTGGAGTTGTGTGTGGGGTAATGTCCAGTGTTTTCAAACCACCCTTAAGGCTTCAGACAAGGTTTAACGACAGCTATTTATCGATAACAACCTGGAGTCGGACCTGGCTCAACGTGCCCTTCGAAGCACTGAAAAGTGCATGAAATTTGCTACAAGCTGTTTACATCCGGCACGACCGCGACCGCTTTGCTAGCACACACACACACAAGCATCGACATACACAAAGACCGAAAACAGAAACTAAGATTCATGATTTCAGTCTCTGCTTTGCCGGGAATCGAACCCCGGACCCTCGATTGGCAGTTGGCAGTCCGGCAGTAACTGTTGCGCCACACGCCACACACAGTGGCGCATTAAAAAAATTAAATTCTCTTAAAAATTGCGATTTAATCAGGATCTGAAGACGGCATCCCAGGGAAATAAAGGAAAATCCTCAAATTTTTATGCACTTTTTACGTCTTTATATATTTTTTTAATCTGTGCAAATATCTACTTCTGCATCATATAGGTAATGGAAGATACAGCTACTCAACAACCCAAGACGTAAGCGGTCTTTAACAGGTACGACCTGTACTTTTTTATTTAGAAAATTTATACTCCACAGACTTCTCTCCGTGTCATTTTTTGTTTTTGTTATTATTATTTGCGCGTTCTATATCTTTAAACGTGTTTTTTAAACTTTAATTAGGTTAGTTTCTGTCCAAGGATTGTCCCAGGCGTCGTTAAATCTGGTGTGGGCCTGGTGTGGTCCCGGGAGATTTCAATCCAATGGCCTAGTCGCTTACGTCTGTGTAGTAACTACAGGAGACAGTATGCCTGGTTGTTGCAACAACTGCATGAGAAACGCTGTTGTGCAATTTCTTTTTCTCGGGCTTCGTCTGTATAGTTACCACTCTGACCTAGATTTATTCACTCGGCGCCGGCTATATTTCGAATAGCAGCGGGCAAGTACATACAAAATCTAGAAATATGTAAATGCATTGGGTTTTAAACCTGTAATGTTTATATTATTAAGTTTTAATAAATAATAAATGTCCCTGGCAGACGTAGGGCTTCCCTAATGTTCACTATACCGTCCACTGCCTTCTGAATGCAACGGCTTCTCTCCTAAAGTCGTCCCAAGTAACAATTTAACGTCGTATAAAGGTTTAGTAAACGTTATCTGAATACCATACATCGCAATAGTTAAGTCATACTAACGTTATAATAACGTTTACTAAACGCGAAAATGGCCCCAGTTATACGACTTAAATGGTCGTATAATGGTCATACAGAAGTCTCCAGCCAACTTCGTTAACGTCATTCAAAAGTCGTACAAATGTTATGGGATAACCATAACTTTCGACGCTTTGTTGTATTGTGGTCGTACAGGTGTTACTGAATGACTAAAACGTTTTATTTGAGTCAAGAGTTTCGTTTCAAGATTTTAGTGTAAAATAAATAATTACAAGGAAATAAATGCTAGCTGCGTTTATGTTATTTTCATATCTTACTTACTTTATCTGTCTCTCATGCTATTTAGTTCGACTGGGAACTGAAGTTTTATGATAATATACCTATGTGAATACTATTAAGATTTTCATGCCCCCTCGTAATTTTGTGTTTAAATCAATAGATTTTTATTAATAAATATAGGTTTTTCTCTAAAAATGTCCGACATATTGCTTTTGTCGCAAACTTACCTCTGTACGACCTGATGATGATGATAATGGTCGCCATGACAGCTAGCTATTAGGGTTCCGCAAGAAACATAAAGAAAACCCTTTTCCTATTGCCAATATTCACCAAAATTCTCGTTAATCTTCGTCTCCACGATTTTTTTGATTCCATTTTCGTAACAAAATTTTATCAAAAGTTCGTAAATATGTCCGCCTAGTCATTATAAAGTCAAAACCTGATTTAAATGCGACTGCAAGTTTGATTAAAGTCAGGACATGACATTAAACGAACATCATGTAATATAAAGGTTATATTTGAGTCGTCAGTAAACAACCATGTCATTTAAGAGTCTTTAATTGACCGCTGTAAAACAATATAGTGATTGTTATATAAACGTCTCTGTGATAATGTCTATACAACATGCACGTTGTATAAATGTCATATAAAGGTTTTTCAAAGACATAATTTGGTCTGTTCCAAACATTTATCGGACTATAACGTTAGTATGACTATTGCGTTGTCGTACAAACGTTTTAGCTAAGAAGTAATAATATAACGTCATATAGTTTAGTCACCCCAACGTTGCAAAGACCAGTTTACTATGACATATTCGTCGCACGACTAATTAGTTACATTAAAAACATCTATAGGACCTGGTAGTCATATCATTACCATTGTAAGACTGCTATCCAACTTTAGATCGTACAAGTCAAGACTTATACGACGTATTTGTTTGTTGGGGTAGGTCTAAATGATTACAGCGCTGCCTGTGCTTCTTTTTACATAGTAGCCCCTATGGCAGTCAGTTCCTATGGCTTACCTATGGCAACGTTTTATAATGATAGATAATAATAATGAGTTGTGATTACTACGTTTGATAATGCTATATACTAACATTTAGATTACTGATGCATTCATCGCAGAGAATTTACCTAAGTTTTATGGGTTGTAGAATTTTTACAGTTCGGACAGTACCACTGCAGCATATATATCTTTTTTTGCCGTTAAGTGTTGTATATATTGTGTTTCATTGAGCTACTTTCCACCAGTTGCTGGACAGACATAAAGAGTTTTTGTTGTCCAGGTGTGGACGTAATATGGTTGTATGCGCTCACAGGCATGACTCAGGCTTGTTTGAGGTTGAATGTAGGTATCATCCATCCATCGTGGTCTGCTCGTCTGCTACTTGATTTAAATAAAATAAAGAGAGATGTAGGTATAGCCTTAGTTAGTCCCTGTAGCTTCGGGAGTAAGAATAGAGCCCGAACGTAAGAGGCGACTAAAAAGAGGCTTCCTTGATTGCGGACGGTGAGAGTGGGAGCTCGACCTGTTCAGCTAGCAGCCTCGGGAAGGACGGAGGTGTTGTGCGTGGCCGCATGCCGCCGTGAGCGGTTAAGGGTGCAAGAGAGCGCATCTGCTCTCAAGAAGATGGCTCTTTGCTGGGCGCCGCGCTCGGCGGACACCGGTGTGTTCCACTGGAGATCCTGGAGTCCTCCCCAAGCGCAGAGGCAGGCCACCAAGGGGGTTTTAGTGCGGTACAAATCCCACATAACCAGGTATTCTCTCCCACAGTGCCGGGTACCTTTTGACCCGATAACAAAAAAAGGTATAGCCTTATTCTCGCTTAAAAAAATATGACCTGAACACACACACACACACTACAACCAGACATATCCCTACTGCACATCACTACCAGAGCCGATCTGACTGTTTTCGATAATAACATTAAAGACGCTAATTAACTGGCCCTTTAAATGTACCGAATGGCTACATTTTCCCTGCACCTTTTTTCGGTCCTTACAAATTAAAACACCCTGTCTTACTTTAAACCCGAACGAATTGATTTTATACGCATTCATTCGGGCCATTCAAGAGACAGTTTTCAAATGAAAATTCTATTATACAACCTGTCTACGCTTCGTCTTTATTCTTCGTAACGTCATAAGATGCTTGTACGTTTGTCTGGAGGTATAGATACCTATTTCCGTGCTTCGGAGGGCACGTTAAGCCGTAGGTCGCGGTTGTCATCGATAGATAACAGTCGTTAAACCTTGTCGGAGGCCTTATGGGCGGTTTGAAAACATCCAACAGCAGTCTGGCCACTAATCCGCATATCCACCAACCCGCATTGGAGCAGCGTGGTGGAGTAATCTCCAGGCCTCCCCAATAATGGGGAGAGACCCGTGCCCAGCAGTTGGACGTAAAAAGCGTTGCAGCAATGACTTCCTTCGAGTATACCTATTTAGATTTTTTGTAGATAAATGATGCCGAGTGTCGATATTAAATATTTCACTATCTCTGCAGTTGGACGATATATTGGACTTTTTATTTTAGTTTCAGAACAGAGAGCAGCGGTCTACATTAGGTGGCTCCGGAGCTCAAATTCTAAACTAAGAAATTGTGATAATGTGCATACTTATCGCTTCATCATGGTGAGCAAAACATTGCTGTAATACATTACGATGTTTTTATCACCGTACTTGGCTGAGAATAATAGAAAATTTTCTTGAAGTGATGATGTCCTGTCCACCAAGCAGCTTGGTGGACTATGGGTTGAATATCTGTCAATTCCGAGTACAATGTGCATGCAGTCGAAAAATATTAAGGTACTTTCAGAATAAAACACATTTGGTATGGCTTTTTTGTGTCCCAGTGCTGGGCTTGGGTCTGTCCACTTTATGGGAGAGGTCTGGAATTTACTCAAATACAGATTGTTATATTATCCTGAGACTGTACCTAAAGTTCATTGTTGTAATTAGTGCTGGATGATACGCTTTATAATAATACTAGGGGCCGCCCGCGAGTTCGTCTGCGTGGAACTTATAAAAGTAGCCTATTACATCAGCTATCTACCAGTGGAAGCCCCGTCAAAATCGGTCCAGCCGTTTCAGAGATTAGTTGGAACAGACAGACAGACAGACAGACACTAACTCAGAAACCGTTGTGGGCTTATGCACAACACTTTGCTGAAGACAAATGCATAATTACGATTCTATAAAGGACATTCAGACAAACATTCATTTATATTATTTAGATGTTAAAAGGTAAAAGAAAAAATACATGTTCCACTCGGAAAAATATATTCATCAATTTTTATAAAATCAATTTCAGGCATTTTATTCGCAATTTTGTACATATAACATATAAGTATTTTTAATTACAAGTTCCATCACTTCCAAAATTATACAATATTATTTAATTGTTTGATTCCTCTTTTTACATTTTGTCTGACTTTGATTACAAACCAAGTCGCTACTCCAATAAGCAATGTTCTTAAATAATTCATTACAAATTAGGAACCAACATTTTAAAAGGCAATTCCTTTGGCTTCTATCTACCAACAGCTTCTATACTTGAATGAGTATAAACAAACATTGATATAATTTTTCAGAATAAGTCTGCTACCTATGTTACAGAAGTTCTTCTGTAACTTACTGTGAGGAATATTTTGTAGAGTAGGTTCAAGTCTTTTGTTTAAAGTTAAGTACTTAATTATTTTGAGAAATTATTTTACATAAATATTTTAGCTAGTTTTTATTCACGTCGTGGAAAAGAAGTAAAACTTCTTCATGACATTTTCAGATAGGTACTCAAGTTACCTAGAAACGAAAACGTATAAAAAATTTAGTTAAACCTTTCTCAAAATAAACAAACAATGAAAAAGTAAAGAAAGATGATGTCAAGCAAAACAGTAAGAATATAGGATTTACTTTGTTGTACAATATTTACTCTACAAGAGTAAATGAAAACAATAGTAATTGTTAAAAATATTAACCACGTCTCTTTCATATAAATACAAAAAGTTTACAATATAAAGTCACCTAAAATACAGAAGTGAACAGTAGAATTAATTAATATTTTGTATTTGCTAAATACTTTACGTGGAACCCTGGTTTGTGAAAGATTTATTTTACAAATACAACGGTGTAATAAATACATATAACTATCAATATTATACATATAGACCTGCTGTGGTATTCATACATAATGAAATAAATTACAAACTGTGATTTTGGACTAAGGGAGTGATTCTACTTAAATCTAAACAATACAATTTCTTGCTATAATATTAATAAACAATATTCAATAGATCTATACTGTACACTTTCAAAAGTCTCACAATTACTTACACGACGCGTCTCACACTGGAGCAGCGTTTTAGCTGCATAGTTTTCAACGACACAATCACGTTCTATACACTGTTTTGATATGTGCTATATACAGAGTGCAGCGGGCGCAGCGGAGCGGTATCACAGGAGGGAGGCGTGTTGCGGCACGGCATGCGCCGCGCGCCCCCGTCACACCAGGTTGTTGGGTTTCACGTCCAGCGGGTGCTCGGGCGACCGGCCTCCCGCGCCCCCTTCGCCCTGGCTGTTTTCTTCTGAATCTGAACACGACTCCGAGCTACCCTTCTTGCCCCCGTTGTGCGTCTTCACGTGCTTCGCTAGGTGATCCGAGCGCATGAATCTCTTATTGCATACCGGACACGCAAACCTCTTCTCGCCGGTGTGCGTTCGAAGATGTCTCTGTAGCTCGTCGGACCTGGTGAATCTTTTGCCGCAAAATAGCCAGTTGCACACGAACGGTCTTTCTCCCGTGTGCCAGCGCAAATGTGCTTTAAGATGAGAAGTCTTTCCGTATACTTTCCCGCAGCCGGGTATGTGACAGCTATGTATGTTCTTTTTACGAAGATGAGCGCCGGCGGGACCGAGCCTCTCGGCTTCCTGACAGTTCGGGCAATCGCAGGTAGCTCGGCCGGCGTAGCGTCTCTGTGATCTCGGAGATGGTGCCTGCGCAGGTGGAGCTGGGGAACCTGGTCCGTGAAGGCCAAAGGAGCTTTGCGTCGGTAGGACTGATTTGTAAGCGTCTTGTAATAGATGAGGAGCGGGAGGAAGTAAGTGCGCTCCTCCCGACAAAGAGTGGGTGAGTTGAGAGTAGTCCTGGCCGGCGTAATTTGCCATCTGGCCACCGACATCAAGCCATCCGCTGTGCACGTCCCACCACGTACTGCCGACAGCGCCGACGCCTCCCATCTCTGCTGCTTTCAGCGCACCACCTCCACCGCCTCCTCCTACATTGAATGGCCACGATTCATACGGATGCCTCGAATACATGGAGCCGAGGCTCGCGCTGGACTCACTCTTGCCTAAAAGTTGATCGCCCGAAGAGGGAAAGTAGAGATCGTTGCCGTAGGAGGGAGCCGCGGCGCAGGATGTGGGCGCCCGCGGGTAAGGTGCGCAGGCCGGCGGCTGCGAGCGCGGGGCTACGCCGGAGCCGGGCGGGGAGTGGGCACCAGGGCTCTTCTTCCATGGATGGAACCCCTTGCCCACGGCGGCGTCCGCTAGCGGAGGAGGAGATTTACTGGACAGCTTGTTACACTGCGCCGCAAGCATCGCCAGGGGCGTGCCGCGTAAGCTCGGGTGTTCCTGGAATGACAGACAATGAATAATTAATTACGAGAAAAGAACACGGGGATAATAATATTATTTGGGCTTAATTAACCAACCACGCTCAGCCGTGAGAATCGGTCCGAGCGTAGGATCTGATTTATCGACTTGTTTATTTATATGGGAACTAATACTGCGGTGTCCGGTCCCGATTTAGGCTCGAGGCGCCAAAAACAACATAAATAAATTTCAAGAAGCTTATGGTTATTGTATTTACAATTAGGCTGAATGTGGCTGGTGACAGCTACCAACCGCTACTGCCGACGCCGCAGATTGTCGACAGACAAATAATTATTTTGCATGTTTAGTCAAAGCTTTTGTTATCTGTAACGATTCGTACACTGTATTTTCTTTAAGTACCTCAGTTTGTTACTACCTTTAAATATGTAAATGGGCAGTGCAATTTGTAAACATAGGGCTATTGTATGCATGCCGCGTCGGAATTTAATTCTTATGTACCCTTTGGTTCCAAAATGTTCATTTGGCCGACACGAATAAAGGTGACCAGAGAAGGCACATCCGGCCGGATATTTCACCCCACTGTGAGACAAAGGTTGGGTAAAAAAGTTTCATTGTACGCAATAATATAATCAGGGGATCAGGGACAGGGCGAGGGGTGGAGGGCGAGGGGTGGGCCACGCCCATTACATTGTGATTGGCGCAGCTGTCGCGATGTGCGCTGCCCGGGAACCTTGATAGTACTAAGGTTAAATCCATCCATTCGTTTGTCCCAGGCTATATCCTCCTACTAAGAGCTACTGTTAACGCCAAAGTTTGTAGATAAATGAATGACTTATCCTTTCACGCAAACACGCTGGACAGATTTTGATGAAACTTTCCTGTAATACGGCTTATAAGGTAAATGTCCGTAATATTGTCAGTTTTCGTCAGTGTCCCGGTACTCGTCATTCATATAAGGTTACTTTAGACAAATTTTCTATGGAATGACGAGTACTAGTACGCTGTCGACATTATGGACCTCTACTTTATAAATTAATTTTTATTTTCTCATACTTTCTAATAGTTATTTGTGAACAGTATCCCTCATCTCATGTTAGTGAGCAGATGATGACTAGGTACTACAACGGTTAGAAGTCGAGAGAACATTCTTTCAACAATTGTTTTTTTCTTGTTCGAAAACTTTTACTTCCGAGGTGGTCCATAAGTCGCCTTGTCAAAATCTGATGGTCCAAGGAAATCAAGGGAAACTCTAAAATTTTATAAGCACACACATTGATTTACATATAAGTACTTACTAATGCAAAACAGATATACCTATGTGTATAGTTATTATCACCTCATATTGCTGAGCTGATGATTAAAGGTACAACTCCTCAACGGTTAGGAGTTGAGAGCAAATTCTTTCAATAAATTCATATGTAGGTACATATTCTTTAAGACTGTTAGAATAACATGATTAGAAAAGGTAAATGACGTCATAGGTATTTGTTTAAAAGTACGGAGGAAAAAATATTTATTTATTTATTTGTTTATTATCACACCAACAGCAGACACACAATACATTGGAAAAGCAAAATGTAAGTTACAGGCAGGTGTGCAAGCCAATTTACAGGCGTGAATAGCTTTCACCAAATTGTTTGATTTAACACTATCAATGCACACTAAGTACAGTTACAATTTAAATGAGTGTATGTAATGTATATATTAGTTGGGATTAAGGTAATGAAATATTTTGTTTATAAGAGTGATTGAGGAATCAAATCATATCTTTATCAATAATATTGCTTCTTAGGTAATTCATTGTAGGTACTTGGAGCAAATACGAGGGAGCGGCGAATGTTGTTGTTGTTGTCGAAAATCACTAATTATCCTTAAACAATAAAGAATTATTTAAATAAAAGTACCAAAAAAGAGTGAAATTAAAGTTTTTAGAGTCATTACCATTAGCAAGAAAAAAATATATTAACAAAACAAAAAACCGACTTCAAAAGAAAACTATTCAAATACAAATTAATATGCACTAAAAGGTAAAAAAATATTGCGTATTCTTCTTCAATTTAATAGTCAACTTACATTTTATACATATGTAGGTAACATCTGTGTTTACCATATAATGTAGATACAGTCAGCTTTCAAATAAAAAACAATCATTAAAATCTGTTCACCCAGTCGAAAGTTCTGAGGCAAAACACATAAAAAAGTACAGTCGAATTGATAACATCCTCTTTTTTAATAGAAGTCGGTTCAAAAGTATCATATGCTAGATACCGAACAATTTTATTTTTTACCGTTTGAAGTCGGTTTTATATTTTTGTTGAAAATTTATTTAATTTTGCTTTGCCATCATAAAATAAAATAAAAAAGTAATGGTCGGTAAATAGCTCTTTCGTTCGTAGCGCTATCTGCAGGATCTATGAAGTCATATGTAAATATGGCCGCTGTCAGTCATTTCCATGACAATTATAATTTCCATAAAATGATTATAAAAACCACAAAATCTCTATTACCGAGGGTTACGTAGACTGGTTTGTATTATATGTTAATATCGGTGGGTAAGAACTTATGTAGGTATATCTTCATAATAATATCTACATCAGACAAAAAAATCTTTAAAACTCTACATTAGGTAGAGCTCTGCTTTGGGTAGTTTCATATATTGTTTTATATGACGGTTCCATTAGTTCATAAAGAGGCCTTACCTATGTTCTTTGTGATCAGAGACCTTAGTGTGAGTTTGTAAATGCAGCAATAAAATTTTTGCGTATGCAGACTTACACTAAGGCCTCAGGCTTTTCAAATTACTATAGGGTACAAGGCGTGTCATTAAATATAACCAGTAAACACAAAGTTTTAAAAGAATAATCAAGGCATTGTTACCCTTGTCGGCCGGGTCGAAAATGATATCGGTAATATAATTAGTCATCAACTGACTATGCTCAACTCGCCAAACTGGACCAAAATTAATCGTCATCAATAGTCGAGTGCTGTAGAAAATTTTCTACTGTATTTTCAATTACTAAATAACATTCGCTGGATTCACCACAACAATTTAAAAGCTAATTTACGTTAGTTAAGAGCGAAATCAAAGTGAGAAGGCTGACGACGCGTCGGCTGAAGTCATAATTGCCCTAGGCATTATGCCCCATTTGGGCCAGCTCGAAACCGAGTGATATCGGTAATTGGTCGTCAACTGACTCAGCTCGACTCGCCAGATTGGATCAAAGCGTAGATGAGGCCGACCCGACACTCCGGCGCCGCACAACATTACAAAGTTGATGGCCTTTTCCTTGTCAAAAATGACGAAGATCTTTTGTCGTAAAAAATAAGAGTCGGATAAAACGAAATTACCTAACGCGGGCACAAATTGTGGTATCCGATCAGGTAGTGGTACTGATCACGAATAATTTGGGTTAGGTTGTAAAGGTATAGTAGTGTTTAAAAAAAATAATAAAGACGTAAAAATGTTAGTCGTAAACAAAACTTTGCTTTTACATATCACTAGTAGGAGGGTAAACCGGCAATAACCTATTCACAGTGTTAGAATCTTGGAATTAAATTAAATGGAACTAGTAAAGGAAAAAAAGTAGATCGTCAAATGAATACATCCCATTTTTAAATAATTCAGAATTAATGTAAACCGGTAAATTAGTCCGCAACTGCGATTAATGATTGCTATAATTAAAAAAAAAACACTGACCGGCATGATTTAACATAAATTGAAGCTTCTGTATATACCAAGAAGCATAACATGTATTTCGTCTTCATGTGAGAGAAAGCCATAAATACTAAAACAATTAAATACGATTTTATATAAGTCAATCATGAGAGCCGGGATTTAGACCCGACGATCGATATTGGAGCCCGGTGTTCTAACCACCAGGAAAATGCTCAATCGTAATGAAGTTGATCGCCCGACATGAAAGTAAGTACAAATGAGTACCTTTTTAAAGATACCCGAGAATTGGGAGACGGCCGGGTTATGTGGGATTTGACCACACTAAAACCCTCTGGGTGATTCTCCTCAGCGCTTATGGAGGACCCCGAGAAGTCCTGGGAAATGCACCGGTGAAAGTACAAATGAGTACCTACAAACAGTTTTATTTAGTTAGCGTTCGCTCATTTCTTACAAATAAAATTAATGTAATACAAATAAAATTTTTGGTATCGAAAACGTTAATCTATTCTAACGAATTTAATAATAGCTTATCAAATTATCACCCACTTTTGTAATGGAAGAATTTGAAAGGGGACCGGATGTGTCAATGACCTAGTAGTTTGAATTACTTAATAACGGACATGAATTTTCTAGCTTCTAGCTACCTGCAAAGAGTTGGTAAGTTAAGATTGTTCCTACAAATAAATAACGGAAATTATTTAGTTCATTTTATAATTTTTTGTTAATATTGTGTTATATTATCTTACAAATATGTACGTTGTTGTGTCGTAGGATTTGGAAAATAAGAGCTTGCACATTAACAAAATATTATTAAAATTTTATCCACCTTTTTTTAAATTTTTTATGTCTCACAGCTGCACAGGTCTCCTCTAACAAGTGAGAGGGATTTCATAGTCTCCACTACGCGGGCCTAGTGCGGATTGGTGAACATCATACCTTGGAGAAATTATGAGTTTCTCTCAGGCATTTGGTAGATGGTAGAACTATTATGGTTCGCCCGGGGAAGTACCACCGCTGCACCCAATTCTGCCGTGAACCAATTCTATTGTGTTTCGGTGGAAAGGTGCAGTTGCCGGCCACACTTACATGAGGCGACCACCAGCTTCCGGAGTAGCAGCGCAACTGCATACGACCTCAGACAAGACTTACCTATGCTTGCTCCTTGAAAGTTGCCGGGGCTGGGAGGAGCAGCGCCGAGTCTTGTGCACCGTTGTCGGCCGGGACCTTTCGCTGCCGAGCATCGTTAGGGCTATGCTCGGAAGCGAAAGAGGCTGGAAAGCCGTTGCCTCCTTCTGCGAGGAAGTCATCTCGCATAAGGAGGCGGCGGAGCGGGAGCGAGAGGACGATCCGTCCCAACCCCCGCTCCGCAAACGTAGAAGGGGAAGGAGAAGACGGCAATACGACCGTTCTCTCCCTCCCCCCGGTGGTGGCCTGCAGGTTGGAGGTACGGGGGTGCCTCCACCTGCATTGCACAGGCCATCACTGATGGACAGGAATGACCCGGCGCTCCCGGTCATTCCTGTAGCCTCCCCATAAGGGGAGCGTGTAGGGCCTGCCAAGATAGGCAGGCAGTCGCCGACGATGTTGTGGAAGCAAAGGCTCTGCCGATTTCCCACGACATCGTCACGATGGCGATGGAGGAGCGCAGTAGGATTTAGTGGGTATACCCCTGCCTCGTAACGGCAGGGGGGAGTCCCACACACCTCCCTCTGTCCCCTCGACAGAGGTCGAGAAGGTGCGTAATAGCATTCCCTACTTAAAAAAAAAAAGGTTGTATGTAGATGTCCACGGGCTGCCCAGCGACCACATAACACCACGTGGCCTGCATTGCATGCTCGTCTGCCACTCCATTCAAATAAAAAAAATGCACAAACATGTAATCAATTAAATGTCACAATATTTTCCATCACCGTGGAGCGCGCCGAGGACATCTCCGACGGTATCTCCCGCGTCGGAGACCGCAGTCCTTACCACTCTTCTATCGCCGCTCCTAGTCCTAATGTAACTATAGGTCGTCAAAATATGCGAAGTAATTATTGGCAGTTATGTAGAAATCGCTATCACGTAACATGGAGTCGATATCGAACGAATCAAAATCAAAAATTCACCAACTTGTCATTTATCTTTGTTCTGAAAGGAAACAATTTGTATTATTACAATATTGCAATAATTCCTACGCTGCTTCGGCTCTAGTCGGCATACTGACTACCTAATCCTGTTGTACGAGGCTAACTTGTGTAATTTTATTAAGACCGAACAAGTTTTAAAAGTCTGCGAGGCCTTGAAGTATTTATAACATAATATAGTCGAGATAAGCACAATTTTCTTGAGATTGACGATAGCGTATTTGATAAATAACATTAAATTTAAATGATCGTATAATGAAATTAATGTGAGAAGCAATAAATCGTGATAAGAGCCCTCACGGTACTTCTCACAATGTCGGCGAAGCTGGGCAGATTGGATAATTTAAAATTATCTACCAAAATTATGATGAAACGAAATGAATATTCAAGCGAAACGCTTAGCCCTGGCGTGTTATTAAGATGATCGTGAGGTCGTTAGTGAGGAAATTGTATTTCATAAAATTCATAACTATACTTATGACCTAATATTTTTCCAACAACACGTTATTGAAAATAATGAGCCCAATAATCGTACCTACATTACTTTCGTTGTTTATTACGTGCGTATCAACGTTACCATGCGTTCGAGAGTAAGCATGCTTCAGCGTAATTCTCAACATTTTAAAATTACAATATTTACAACTATGCTACAAACTAACTTTATCATATCAATACCAACAATTATACTTATATAAATACCTATACTAATAATATTGTTGATTGATTATAATGTTTGTTTGAACCAGAGGGACTCTATATTGTAATTTTTAAACTTTTTATCTGTGCTTTTGATGTTCACATAAATTGATACATATCTAATTGATAACTGTAAATTACATGTAATTAGTAGTCTAGTTCATTTAACTACAAAGTTTTTATAATATAGGTATAACCCTCCCTCTGCTGTAGTGGGTATAAAATTCCCTTTCAACTTTATTTTGTTACTATTACTGCATTACTTATCGTATGATTGTTTTTTGTGTACGTAAAAACTTATTTTACAAAACCTGAGTATAATTTTGAAGGTTGTTTGTAGTTTATTATTGCAGAGCGTCTCAATACAACACTGGAGGCACAAAATAAATAGGCTGGAGGCGATTGAGCCGGTCGCATAATTCACGTTAGCTCAGCCGATAACCGGAGAGCAAATTGCCGATAGCTAATTGCACAATTACACCATTATCGAGTTAATTCCGGGTGAAACTGTACGCCCGCTCCCCCTACCACCATTCTAATGCTAACTAACGTCGCGGGAATCGGGATACAATTTATGACATATTGTCTGCATTAGGCACTCAAATGTATTCAAATTTTGTGTACCATCTATGCGCATTAGAAACACTCATTGATGGCATTTGAAGTTATATTAATTTAGGCGCGGGTTTATGGTGTAATATTTTTTTAAATGATGTGTAAAAATTGGAGCCAAAATTAAAACTTACTAAACAAATTATTTATTTATGTATGTTTTGTATTTCGTTGTTATGTATTTCCCAGAAATTATCCGTAAGATTTATATGACTTGATAATCAAATTTAACATCATCATAACCCGTTGAAAGTGTACTACGATCCACTAAATCCACAATAGCTACATGTCTGAAAAAGCCGGTTCGCCATGCTTCAATTTTACTTTAATTAAGTATTCGTAGAGATTAATCAAGTTTTTAAATTTTAATATTTAAAAAAAAAAATATTAATTTGAGCCGGCAGCTTATAGCCGATTATAAATTAATTTTTAATAAACGAGTCGCAATACGTATAATATACTGTAATCATTCGGTTATCTTATAGTTTTTGTTCAATAAGGATCCTTCGTGCCGGTCCTATGGATATTAACTTCCAAGATCTGCCTAATTATAATTATGAATTAGTCACAAACAAGTCGATATTATAAGTCCATGACTCACAAAATAATCGCATTGTCTGACGTTTAATACTAACTATCGCTTGTAGCGTATCGAAATTAAAATAACTTCGTTGTTTGTTCATGTCAACATTATTATATTATGGAATTAATTGATACATGCTCTCATAGTTTATAATTTTGCTATTAATCGTATACATGACCTATCTTAGATTTAATAGTATGTAGCAGCTTTGTTAAAGGATAATTACTATTATTTCTTATGTAACTCTATGTTTCTGACGTGTATAATAACTACAATATAGACAAGGGACTAGTATTAGGCTGTTCTTGGATTAGTCATTATTTGACTTGACTTAATAACACCTACCTACCTATGTTAACACTTTATTTCAATTTTCTGAGAAATTTTTAATTTATTGAATAATCATTACTTATTAGTTTGAAAATTGCATCAAAAACCAGGCATTCATAGTAAAAGAACAAAAAAACTACGAATACTGCAGGAGAATATGACGTCACTCAAATTAACCCAATATTAATTGGGTTACTTCGTGACGTCAGATTACAGAATAATTCGTCGTGGATAATTATTGTACAGGACATTAATCCAAGGGTTATGTTTCTGTCGCCTGCCATCCGACACTAGTGAGGGGAAATATTGATCGGACTTCCGTTTCTGGGGCATAAGGGTTGTAAAGTTTGTAAGCACAACTTGGAGTACGTAAATAGTGCAGTCATAATTTGTAATTATTTAGTTTCTGTTTATATATTAAATAAAATGTAATAAAATTTGTTTTGAGATTGTTTTGATGCTAAACGCACTACAGTTTTTTCTTCATCTACTGAGTATACTATCTTAATATAGGTAGGTATATGGATAGGTAAAAAATTTGCTTGGTACGAGTAAGCTCGTATTTTTAATTAGTACCAGGACAACCGAGCGTTGCTCGGACAAAAACAATTCATTTTCTTGGTTTAATTTCAAAAGAAACACTCATTTGCTTAGTGTTACTTAATAACGCCATCTGAAATAGCACCCAATTGTTATGTTTGCTGTATATAGAGCAAAAGGGGGCAGGCAATCCAAAGTAAATAAAATTAAAAGGGGGCAGGCAATCTAAAGTAAATAAAATTTATAAAGATAACGTAAAATTCATCAAAATTATGTCACTAAATAGCACTTTTTTATTTAATCCGGTAGAGCTTTGTGTTGTGATAAAAAATGCCATAGGGGTGTATTAAGTAGAAGATAATGACAGCAAGACATTATTTCTACATTAAGCGACCTCCACACGCGACTAGCTCACTGGTGTGGACTGTGGATTGGAGGGTATAAGCTGTGGTGCTGTTTATCGCAACTTTAGACTAAAACATATAATAATCATTAATTACTACCCCTTTGATTACGATCTAGTATCTTTAACATCAATTAGCAAGAGATATAGCAAATGACGGTTCACTTACACTTCCTATGCATAGGAGTATGAACGGAATTAATGATCCCTAAGAAATGTTACGTACTAAAAAGGTTTAATTTAATAACAATTAGAAGGAACTATTGTAAATGAGTAGCCATTAATACTAGGTATCTCCGTATTTTAATGGTTCGCCTAAGCACTAAAAAAGTAAAAACCCTGCTAATGCTGTTACAAAAAGAAACATTATAGAGTGAGAAATGATTCATTAAATGTAATAAACACGAAAGATGATACTTAATGATTTTTACGCGTGTAAGACGTAGGTAATGTAAGTATGCAGAAAAGGAGAAATAGATAAATTCAGGGTATTTTGCCTTATCAACCATGAACGAATAATAATGTGTCCCGTTTGGTATTCACATAATATTATTATTCATGTTTCTTCGGAATAAGTGGTTTTAGATCGCGGGTTATTATCCCAAAATTTGTTCTATTTGCTCCACGAAATCGTCCCTTCCGTTCATGATATTTGGAAATGTAACAAAAATAATTAAACCAGTATTTACCAGTTATATGAAAAACAAGATACACGTCAAAATTAAAAATACACAAAAAATTATACATATTTTAATATTTTCGACTGAGCATGTATTAAATTTGGACTTACATTAGTATTATCATTTATTTAGTAAGTACTTATGACCATTCTAATATACCAGATGTACTAATTAGGTACCACTGAATGACTTTGATACGACATACTAAGTACATCGATGTAATGCATTTATGTAGGTACAAAAAAAAAAACAAATTAAAGAATACGCGGAAAATATTTTTAGTCTTAAAAGTGTAGAAAAGCCTTTATATTACACTCTCCTACAACTACAATAGCGGTGCCATGAAGTATAGCCGTGCCCTGGGGCCCGTTTCGGAGAGTGGGCGCCGCGACTGTCCGACACATTACCACACAATTTCATCGACCTATCAAAAGTTAATGCGGGCATTATCTGATTTATACATAAATTTTGAATATCAGATACGTTGTATTACGGAAACAGCCTTGGTGCGTAAAGCCAAAGATATTATTAATGTTTAAACATAGGTAGAAGATGGTTTAAATAGATGTTGACAATCCAATGCAATGTTTTTTTTCAGAACTGAAATGCAATATTGCAAATGTGTACTTTTTCTTTTGTCTTATACAAATCAAATTCACCCTAGTTAAGTAATCACAGTCAGAAATAGGTGATTCTATACCGTGACGATTAGAATTACGGCAAAAAAGCTCCAAAACTTCCGTCACCGCACATGTCGTTCAAATAAAGCGCACATGCGTCAAACGTGGACGGACAGAGCGTCACAAGTCGATAATTTCCATTTAAATAAATAATTTGTTTCGCCCAATTTGAGGAGCCATGTGGCCGCGTCAAGCCCTTAATGACCAGTAACTACGCGGTTTCACGCCTTCACTCACACTCACCGATACTTTCCACTATTTTGTGCTTATTAGGGTTTTGTGTCTTGAAAGGAAAAATACATTTTTTCGGGAATGCGTGAAGGTATCTAAGATGAAATTATTATCAAATACCTACTTACGATCCTTAATCAAATCTGCGGCCCCTAAAGTGGACAAGAAGTCCTAAGATATCATACGTTTAGTTATAACTGTTTTCTTTTTATTTGAAATGAGTAGCAGACGAGGTGTTAAATATTCGATGAAGCCCACACGTCATCCCATGCCATCTACTTACATACAACTTCGAGCAAGCTTAAATACTGCCTGAGGTCGCAAGCAGATGCACTGCTACTGAAAAGGGGGCTCTTAGGGTTGCGGGCGGATACAGTTTGGAGCTCGAACATCCAACCAGCGGCCCCGTGAAGGACAGCGGTGTATGTGGCCACCGGCTTAGTAAGCTCGAGACATAGGAGAGCCATGCTCCCCATGATGGGTACATATTTGGATCTTGCGCAAGGAGGTCACTGGTGCGTTCCTCAGGAGATACCGGGGTCCTCTATAAGCGCTGAGGAGGGTCACCGAAGGGGTTTTAGTGAGGTCAAATCCCATATAACCCGGCGTCTCCCAAAATGCTCAGCTACCTATTGAAGGTTCCCCCCCGTTTAAAAAAAGGTACAAAGGCTGATGGTTAACTCATGTAAGTATGGCGGGAAATTGCACCTTTCTACGGAAACACTACATAATTGCTTCACGGCAGATGTGGGTGCAGCGGTGGTACTTATTCGTTTATATTATACCTATCGGGTCGAACCATAAAAGTTCTACCGCCTTGCGTACCCGTACCAATGGAATTGGTTGGAGGAGGTTGGAGAAATGGCTGAAATTATAATTCTAACTAAAACTAATTAATAAAAATTATTAAATTTTAATATGTATCTATTTTTATGATCTAAAACCCTCTGAGTTTGTCTTATTATTACAGAGTACAATTTCTAGTTTTTTTTATTCCGATCTCTCCATATTTCCAGACAAATTCCAAAATCATTTAGGTACCTAGGTACTACAATTTTAGACAAATGATTTATTCTTTGTCAAATTCGTGGATCTCCAGAACATGTATCAGTATTTTGCGTGATGGAATTTACTCCAAAATGTTCATGTGACGACCGACCTTCGCTGGCGGGTCTGAATAATAGGAGCACGAATTGAAACCAGTTCCAAGCGCGATAAAAAATGGACCAATGGAAACGTGGCGTCTTCTGAGTACCTTTGTTCTTTATACTGTCACATTGTAGTATTTACGTGTATGTATCACGTGGGTAATAGACTTTAGTTACAACTAAGGTCGACGCACAAACATAGGTAACAATGGTATATATAGTTGATAAGTAGGGTTAATTTATACAGAATTTATCGGTTGATACGTTTATCTTCTTACCCGACTCTATCATGACTTTCATCACTGAATTTATATAAAGCACCAAGCAAAAAAAAGGCATTAGAAAAACTAAGAATTCATTTTCCTTTCAAACAACCTCTGGTCACGTTATAATAATCGACTACAATGTAAGAGTAAGAGCAAATAGTAATCTCATAATAGTCATAATTGCTGCACCGCAAGTCGGCTAACTCTGAGATAAGTTCAAGGTCGCGTTGCAAAATGGATGTTGCATGTTGCGTGCCGGCCAGCGCTCGACATGGCCCTCGGCGCGCTCGACAGTTCCGAGAAAACGTCGTTAAACTCACGTATTTTTGGTAGCAACATAATTCCTGTAATTTCCATTGAAATTATAATAATTAGCTCCATTTATACCATACTAACAAACAAATAAAATGTTTTGAACACATCGCCCAGGGGCCCAGCGCTCGGTTTCTTTACTCCGTTTTCTGATTGTCCAATTTAGGGGCACGGTCGCATCGGGTATTCTCGGATTGATGTGGCCCAGTTTTGACTCCATCTATTAATAATGCGGTGTCAATTGACTCGCATCGGACGCCTCGCAATGCCTCGCATTCGACAAATTGACGCCCGCTAATGGCCTAGGCAATTTTTCTTTGAAAATGAAAACATAATGAAGAGTTGACGAACAAAAATAACGGCAGCCGGTGACACATGTCGATACAATGCGGCGGCTGCAATTAGTCGATTCATCCGCTGCACCGGCCTCGCTGATAGCGTGGAACTCTTTTCAATGTGGCTTTGTAATTTTCTTGGCTTCTGTTTCACATTTTTTACATTTTAGTAATTGAACCGCGTAGGATATTAATTGCTGAGAAAATTACTGAAGTATAGGCCCCGGGGCCCAAACCACAAAGACTCGTCGCAGCGAGGTCTAACGCAGTCGACTGGTAAAAACGAACAATTATGAGGCGCAACGGTTTTTATTATGTAGCAATTATACCCGACTATGAGACTACATTCTACGATATTTTCATTCGCCTCGATTACATTGCGCAACTACTTAAATACCAATTATTTTATTTTATTGGTGAGTCGGAGCATCGCGGTGTTGATACTCCCATATCGATAAGCAATTCTAGCGCCGTATCCACAAAAAAACTGGAACACTTCTTTGTAACAATAGCTGCAATTAGATAAGTCATAAAATAAAATACTGTAATTTGCCGTCACGAACGGGACGGTCGAGCAGAACAATCGTAGCACGGCGCAGATAGCGGCCGATTACAAGGCGCTGAGTGTTCAATCGTCACGTACTTACTCGCGGCACAACAAAGCTGGGGGATTAAACAATTGAACAGATACAAAAAGTCCCATAATTCAATTTGCATCCCGATAGATGAATATAATCGCAGCGAGAACTGTGGGTCGTGTGGTTACGGCCACGGGCCTCGGGCTACGCGCCATGAGAACCGCTTTCGCCACTTCTCAACTCAACACTTCTGGGAATCGATTAGACGCAATATTCCTTTCCGTGACCAGTTTGGTGAAAAATTAAACTACTTTCTGAACAAACAGCTCAACGCGTCGAATATCGATGTCCGTTACAAAAAATACGGGGTGAATACGTGAAGTGTGTCGACAGAACCGAAGCGCGTCTGCGAGGTGACTCGCGCATTATTATGATAATGCGGGCGGAGTCGATGGTATCGCGCGCCGCTATCCGCTCTCATAACACAATTGAATTAGCATAGCGCAGTGTCGGCCGCGGCGGGCGGTCCGAGCCACGCGACCACCATAGTACCTTGGAATCTAATTACATTTCGAAAGTCTTATCGATATTCTCTACTTGTAAAGCTATTCAAATACGCAGCAATGAATTTGCGACCGCAATGGAGCAATCTAAACTGCAGGTATGCACGGAAAACGGTACTAAATGTATGCACACGTTGGCAGCGAGTTGTGGCTTGTACGAGTTATGAATGAGGAGCAGGGGTGCATTGAATGGAGTGACCGCAACCGCAATGTACCGCTTGACAGCTGCGAAGCCTGCGAGCTATGAACGTGTAGATTGTAGCTACATACGTCGTTATCCTTAGCCGACAGAGCATAACCGGATTTGAAGTTTTCTTAGTACAGATATAGAGACGTAATTATACATAGGATTGGAGCTAAATAAGTATTGTAAGTATTAGTAAAAAATAATCCAAGATGAAAATATACATCAACCCGAGTAAAGAAACCGACATGTTCATGAGTATTTTATTCAAATTAATCATATAATCAACATGACATCATCAATATCGCTTACCGGCACTTGCACTAAATGTGTATGGGACAATGGACGCGAAGTAGAAACTATTCTCGTTTTTTGAAAGGAGACTTGCGTTGTCGTGGAATATTGTATTGATTAAATTGGTCGAGAAGAAAGGAAAACGGCTATTTAATACCAACTTACTTACTCGTATGTTATTATATTTCATATGAATAATCTGCTGACAAAACCAACGACACCCTCAAGAAGTAGGAAAATGATTCCAAGTGACATTTTCATGAGCAACAAACTGAAGACCCCTCAAGTTCAACAATGTGGACATTAGTGAGGCAATCATTGGCAGGCGCGATTTAAAGCTGAGTGCGGTGGAGTATTCATGGAGGTTGCGCTGAGGACGTGAAATATTGCCTTCCGAGGGGACTAATGGTTGGCAACCCTCGTCTAATGGCACGGGAAAGCCGACCAGTCAAAACATTTGGCAAATGTTTGCTTTAGCTTGGCTGTATTGTTCCTGGACAAAATCAGTTGTTATGTTTGTAGGTATTAGTTGGCTGCATGAAAAGACCTTAGAGGAAATTACGGTCAAAATAAGTGTTTTATTGGTTATCGTGAGTGGTATTATCATTCTACATAATATGTATTTGTTTTATAGCTACTACTCGTTATTTTAATATAGACGACACAAAGACAAATATAAAGATAAATGATTAAAGATACGAAAGATTTCATAACGTGTAGGTACCTAACATAAACTGACATGTGGATTATTTTTAAATATAAATAATCATATAGGTACTAGTAATGTGATAAGTTTATAGTTGAAAGTTATAACCTAATGACAATGCGAATGTGTAGGTTTAACTAGATTATTAGGTGTACTATGTAATGTCACATTGTCAGTCTTAGTTTGTCAGTCGCAACGTAGCAGGTAGTACTAAAATCGTCATAATAACATGAATAGAGCGGTCGAACGCATCGTATGGACTCCACACGGGTGGACGCAAAGCAAACTGAACAACCAAGTCTCTAAACCACAAATTCCAGAGAGAAAACTTACAATTTAAACCGGATGTCAAATGATCTTAAATCAACGCTTTATGTGGTTTGTATGCGAAAATTAATTTAAATAATAATTTTAGTAGTAGCAACGAGTGATTTTTTTTCGAAATCTGGTTAATTTTTCATTGATTTTTACAAAATTAAATCAAATATCGTAGTTTCTCCGTTGTCGAAAATCTTGCAGTGCCGTCTCAGTCATCAAACGAAAAATTGCAATCGGAAAATTTTCAGTTAAGCCGGAAGTTACATTCTTATAATAGACTTAATGAAACATGTACCGACATTAGTTTTACCGTTTTGGTAATGCGTTGTTTGTGAAAATATTTTTAGAGTCGCCGGCATTAACACCAGCAATTGATAGTATGGCGTGAAAAAAGCAAATGCAAATTCTTGATAAATAAACCGTTACGCTTATTATGTATTGTCTAGTGTGAAGCAAAATCAAAACGCACAATTTTACAGTCGTAAATTCGGTTAATGTTCGTCTTGAACTTAGAGCATCAAGGTATGACAAGTATGACACCCGTCAGAGGAGTGGCCTTTACGGGCGAACCCCTCGTCCCAACGTCCATGCACAATGTTCTAGTTATACAACTAGTGTGTCTGTGTGTGTCGGTGCATAGAAAATGACGTTGCCAATTGAAATTGACATATTTAGAAATGTATGCGTCTGTAGCGATGAAACAATAGTTGTGAATTTGTGACAGAATTAAAATGTGAGCGTTCTTCCCCCCGCACCAGATTTGGCACAAAAATTATGTATCGAAGCGAGGCGCTATGCCGTCTCTACTGAAGCGTGAGTCAGTAACTTTGATGCTCAAAGGTCTTGACGGATCGGTCGAACGCGTCGCGCAGTGCAGAGTGCAGACCCAGTCTTCAAACGACAAATTGCAAACGGAAAATTTACAGTTAAAAGCCGGATGCTACATTTAATAGTCGCAATTTCCGATAGTTCTTATAATAGACTTAATGGGACATGTGCATTGGTTTACGGTTTGGTAATGCACTGTGGATTTATGGGCTGTCCTCCGACGGTTATTATGGTTGTATTGCGTGATGGAAAAAATACCTCCGTCTGTTATGCCGCAATAAATTTGTATTTACATAAAATCATAGTAACGAATCTAATAAAAATGGCAAAGAATTGCCCTTCAATATTTTGCCTATCTGTTTTAACTATCTGAAAAGGAAAACACAATTTAATTTAAATGTTAATTTTTATCGTTTATTCTGGAAGGGAAATAATCGTTGAAGTTTTGATATCTTTTATTTATTTATATAATTTTTTGTAAATTCATAAAGAACAATTTTCTCAAAGAATTGAAACGATATAATGTAGTAACTAGAGGCAATAAGAGCCTCAAGGCACGTGAAATGACCGTGACTTTATAATATAAATTTGTTATTTTTACACGCTTTTTATTAGCTCCACCTGTATGTTTGTATGTTTGTATGTTTGTAACCGACTTCTTTGGGCGCGATTTTGACCCACTTTAAACGGCCAGATTTCGTTCAAACTTTGTAGATTTATTGAGGACCGATGACAATACAATAATCTCATAACTTAATGTTAAAGTCGTAACTAGGATCATCAGGATAAAATAAAATATACGAGGGGCGGCTGATAAGTTCGTGGCCTAAGGTACTTTAACACGTCTAAGCGTCTGGTTAACTTGAAAATTTGCATAGGGGTCAAGGGCCGATGATAATGCAATAATTTGAGAATAAAAATCCAACTAAAAAATTAAAAATAAATAATGTAGTTTAAAAAACTAAAAACACGCTTTTGTGAAAATACGAACTAAAAAGTAAAAAAATAAGAAGAAAATGTATTTTACTGTAAAAAAGCGGGGGGTGGTTTTTACCACTGTTACTGTTGACACCATGCACCCCACGCTTTTTTTACAGTAAAATACATTTTCTTCTTATTTTTTTACTTTTTAGTTCGTATTTTCACAAAAGCGTGTTTTTAGTTTTTTAAACTACATTATTTTTTGTTATGTTTTACAAATTTCACATGTGTTTGCTTGTAACTTAAATCTTGGGATAAATAATAGTTTTAATATTGAACAACAAAATGACAAAAAAATACTGTAAAATTAGGTAATAATTAAGGTATTTGATACAAATAAGGTCTACCTAATATTAGATGCTTTTATTTCATTAAATATTAAGGTCTTTAAATAAAAAACGTAGATATTTACTAGCATTTGTTCTAAAATGTTATATATCTTTGAAAAAAGTGTAAATTTCTAACTAAATATAATCAAACTAATCGAATTCCTGAATCATACATTTTGGCCATAATAAATGTCGTACATATAATAAGGCCTGTATGATTCAATGTGAAAAATATGTAGAAACGGTGGTTTTATGCTAAAAAACATAGATCCATAGCGTTTAGTAGCTTAATTAGTTTACTTAATATTATGTTTTGAACCAAAATAAAATTAAATGCCTTTTAAATCTCCAATGAAATTTTAATTCTTTTTATTAAGAAATACACATAACCAATCAACAAAATTAAACATTCTTTATAATAAACTAAACATAACTAACATAAATTTTTCAAAAAACAATCAAAATTAACAAAAGTATAATTTTTTGGATAGGCCTTATCAAAACACCATGCTTGAATAAGGCCCCAAAACAAAATTATCTTTTTAATCATTTTAGGCAGTCAAATCAGTCTTTAATTCTTAATAACAAATCGAGATCTTAATTTTTGTCGCAATCAGGGCAAACAAAGGCTTCAAAGTCGTATTTAGTTATACCAATGCAATCCTCATGATACCACTTAAAGCAGTCTTTACAAGGACGCATATCTGCTACCTCATCTTTCTGACAAGCATGACAATACCAGCTTTCTTCCTTTTCTGCTTTCTTGCTCTTTTTATTTTGAGTTCGTTTGTAATTGGTAGATTTTCTTACAGGTTTAGTTTTTTTTTCGACCCCAATGTCTTCGTCTTTTTTTTTAACGCCTGTATCTTTTCTATTAAATAAATCCTTTGTTACTCTTTGCCCAATATAATTTAATGCCTTTCTTCGCTTTTATTATGGAGATCAGGCACGTTCCTAGAGATTTCCATTGTAAGATTTTTTTCAGAATACTGAGATATACCCATCATTTTGGAGCCATTATTGGCTGAATCAGTATCTGAGTCAGAAGAAGAATATATCCTAAAAGATCGAACTTGAACAGGCTTGTTTATTATCTTTTTGATAATTTTATTTTCCAACAATATGTCTTCGTCTGGGCGAGTATTGAATAAACCACTAGGTCCAGGTTCTTGATGTGTAATATTTAGAATGCTTGTTGGCGAATGGCATGCAGATGAACAATTTTGCAATACATGAATGTCGGGTGTAATAGGAGTTGTTGGCAACGATTCCGTGGAAATTAGATGGCGAAGTTCTTGTAAAGTGGCGATCGGTGAAGAGGAACGGGAGTCGTTATCAGTGTCTGTAGCAGTATCTGAGTGTGATCTTTGGGGCATATTTGGTGAAGGCTCTATAAATTCTTCATTATTATTCGACATCGTAAAATTAGAGGTATTGGTATTTGAACGATCCGTTAGAACTGAAGGCGCAAAGGCAGATTCGGGTATTGCATTTGGGTTAAGTGGGTATAAGCCTGTAGCTCTAAACCCACTTGTAATATTCGCAGGGGTCATGCATTTGAGCCACACCCGTGTTAAAATTTCATTAAAATGTCGTTTTGAGATAGTTTTAGCACGATTTTCATAGAGAAATTGTAAAACTTCTTGGTCCCAATACGATTCGAAGGGCTTAAAACACGATTTGTCCATAGGTTGGAGTTCATGCGTCGTATTAGACGGCAAGCAGTAGAGCACTATGTCGTGTTTGTCAGCTTCTTCCACGATGCGAAAATCTAAATGGCTCTTTGCGCCATCAAAAATGAGCAGATACTTACCGAACGGCTTGAATTTAGCTACCTAAATGCTGTATGAAGACGACAAATAATTCCTTTGTCATGCTACCTTTTGCAGCCATGTGTACAACTGATCCAGGTGGCAAATTTTCATCGAACTCTGGCTTCTTCCTCTTTCCTTTAAATAGAACCATAGGTGGGACAGGATTACCAAATGCATTGGCACATCCAACCACTGTTACATTCTCTCCATGTTCTGCCACTTGCATGTGCACTCTTTTCGCACCTTTCTGTGAGATCACTTTTTGCTGGTGATGCAAAGTGAGTCTGCACCCCTTTTCATCCATATTAAAAATTATTTCCGGATGGTCATGTAGGCCTAGTTCGTCATACAGTTTTCTTACTTCTTGAAAATGTTTGGACACAATTGGTTTCTTCAGTTTTTGTGCCCTGGCTGGATTCAAAAATTGTGCCTTGCGCTTTGCCAACTCAGGGTTTCTTTTCAAAAACAGCCTTAGCCATCCCTTACCTGCGATTCCCGATTCTTTATTAAAGCTATGGGGTATATCAAATTTCTGACAAAAAGCAAATGCTTGAATTCTAATCATTTTTGGCGTCATTGGTATGCCTAAATCAGAAAATCTTATAATACGCCTGACAAAATCTTTTTCTTGATCTGGAGTGAATATTGTGTGCCTTCCTAATCTTTTTAATAAATTTCCTTTTTGTACATGATTTCTGAGGGTTCTACGAGGAATTCCATATTGCTCCGATGCTTTATATATAGACAATCCATTCCGAATCGCCCGAACAGCCGCTGCCAAGCTATCCTCCGTCCAAGTAGCACGTTTTTGTTTTGGGAGCGACATTGGGTATCGTTTTTGACTGTAAGCTGAAAAAAGTCAAATTTCTGTAATAATGGGTAATAAGGTATGTTACTGTATACTTCGTAAGAGCTAGATTACTAATAAAGCCTATCATGCATAAATAAGGCCTAGGCCTTATTAGTGATCATACCCAATCTTACTTTAAAAACCTATAATTAATAGTTACAAGCTAATAGTACAGATTAAGGTTATGATTCGGTAACTTAAACACATTAAGAAACAACAACCAAGAGAAACTTGAAAAAAAAATAGTCATTTTAAGTGAAATCTTACCTCGAAAGCGCAGGATTTTTATAAGACGGCACAAAAACGTCCACTACGTTCGACCGATGCGTGCTACTGGCGCAGGGAGTGCGGGACGCGACGCTCGCGCTCCCAGCGGAGTTAAAATGCGTGTATGTATATGTACGCATAGTATTTTGGAAGCTAGAGTTATTTATCTTTGTTTTTTAAAGTGTAGGCCTAATTCGAGCACAGGCTTTATTTGTATCAAGTACCTTACCTATTTTAAAATAAAAATATAATTTAACAAGACGCTTATTGGCATTACTAATAGTATTCATAAACTAAGATTAAATATTGTGTGTTTCTTTAACGTGTTGATGTGATAAGTCGGTGGTATATGAATGGGCTATCGCGGCATCATGCCGCACGCCGGGTGGCGCGGCCCGGGGGTCCGGGTTCAAAGCTATTGTGAGCAGGCGCTAAATTTATTAATTGTTTTCTACGTGACACTAACACTGATACCATTGAACAAGTGTATAATTAATTGAAAAGTCGGAAAAAATGTTGAGTTGTTTAATAAGGAATGCTTAATATTGTTGTGGTCACAAATAGGCGTAAATCCAAGAAATATTTAGAGAGTACGTACCTAGATGTAATAAATTATATTATTAACGCTATAGCTACTTTGTTTAATAAAATTGTAAGAGAACCCATGGATACTACGAACATGTCACTGATAATGGCATGAAGAATTTTTTTGTTATGTCCTGCATGCGCCAACTTACGGTAATCGACATTAATAAAGCTACGAACGGCTAAGGACCAAACATTATTTGCACCCGATTCATAATGTATTATCGCTTAATACATTAGATTTTTTTTTCAAAAAAAAAGCAATATATATTACCGTTCAATAAACTAACCGTTTCGCCGGCACTTTTCTTTCAGCAGTACACTTAATTAGTGGTGGCGGACCTTTGAAATAACCTTCGTATTCGTCGGTATTGACAGCAGCGCGCTGACGGCTCGGCGGCGCCTCTGCCCTCGTGACTTGCACCTAGCGTTCATTACGGCTCTAACAAGCCAGGTTAATGCAGTGAGTTGCAAAAAGCCTTCACCTTTATCCTAACCTATCTCTCTAATATAAACCTTCCGACCTTCACTATAAAAACCACTCTCCCTTGTCAACATGCGTCGACAACGCCGACGAAACACAACATTCATTTCTAGCCACTTTGTCCTTTCAATCCTCTCTACAAGACCCAGTTTGCCGTATCAACAGACGAATGATACATATTCCGGGAGCCGAACGCAGCCATTTTGATGACATTAATGACTTCCAAATCGGACTGATACGTTGATCGAGGTCCTCGACTGCGATATTAATTTCTTAACTGTTGAGGCATCGTCTCTATTATGGCGGTCTCTCAAAGGCGACTAAAAAACTCAAGTGCAATCACCGGGAGTGACTACGTCAGTAAACTTATTTGTATTTCCAGTTTTTAGATTAACGGATTGCATTGTATCCATTACGCGAAATAATTTGGCAAATTACTCTTGGAACAGCAGTTCGTAAAATAAAATTTATGTATCCCGAATGCTTTGACCGCAATGAGCCATCACTAACTGCTATATAATGAGAGTATTAAAGGATATGAATAATTGGAAACAGGAAACATATGAAGAACATTGAGTGAAAATGCAATTCTTACTTGCAAGGACGTAATGCAATATTTGCGCGGTGGCAATAATAATTGGCTCTGGCTCCTGTCGTTATGCGAAATTGAACGGCGCGACCGAATGTACGAAACAAATACAATGTATGCTACTTACGAGTATTGTGTAGTATGTAGGATCGATTAATGTAATACTTAGGTAATTAGACAGAGACAGATAAAAGAGGTAGGTAATGAGATTACAAGTATTTTCTAGTAAAGATTTTTCCCTATAGTAACAAACATTCTACGTTTTAAAATCTATTCATCACTAAAAACGAATGCGAAAGATTTTTTTAAGACAAGAACAAAGCAAATGTTGTTTAGAAAGGCTTAAAACGCATTTTATATACATTATTATTATTTATTTTTATTTGTATGGAGTAGCAGACGAACATGCAGGCCACGTGGTGTTAGTCCCTGTAGCTTCGGGATTAAGAATAGAGCTACGGTATCCCCTGCCTGATCGTAAGAGGCGACTAAAAGGGGGCTTCCGGGGATGCGGACGATGAGAGTGGGAGCTTGACCCGTCCAGCTAGCAGCCCCGGGAGGGACGGCGGTGTATGCGTGGCCGCATACCGCCGTGAACACCTGAAGGTGCAGGAGAGCACATCTGCTCTCCCGAAGATGGGCCCGTTGTGGGGCGCCGCACGTGGAGGACACCGGTGCGTTCCTATGGAGATCCTGGAGTCCTCACCAACGCAAAGGCAGGCCACCGAGGGGGTTTTAGTGCGGTCAAATCCCACATAACCCGGTATCCTCTCCCAAGGTGTCGGGTACTTTTTGAAGGTTTCCCCCCCGATACCAAAAAAAAAAGGCCACGAAGTGTTAAGTGGTCGCTGCAGCCCATGGACATCTACATACAACCTCAAGCAAGCATAGGTAAGTCTTGTCTGAGGTCGTATGCAGTTGCGTTACTACTCCGGAGGTTGGTGGTCGCCTCATGTAAGTGTGGTCGGCAACTGCACCTTTCCACCGAAACACAATAGAGTTGGTTCACGGCAGAAGTGGGTGCAGTGGTACTACACAATAACACTTTCAGAAAACCAAGACCATCTTTTGCCAACTTCCTTAGGTAATATAAATAAAATAAAGTTTTTATTGCCTCAAGCAAATATCGCGTTAGTAAGCTAAGCTTACGTTAGTTGCAACACGGTTCAATGTTAGAGACAGCTGCCAATCATGCAAAAGCAGCTAAGCGCGAGCTGGTCTATCGCTTAATGTTCCGTAACCGTACAATGTTGTATTAATTCGTACCTATAATGCGTGCTACACACGTAACAATATATCGTAGCGATTTATTTGCGGTTTGCGCAGTTTTATCACATGGTCATCGGTTTAATCATACACAAGTGCGATAAAACTGCGCAAATCAGTTTTTACAGTTAATTCGATACAACATATCGTTACGTGTATAACAAGCATAATTTGTATAAATAACTTGTACCTAGTCAGGGTTTAAAAGTGGTGTAGCCTCTTTTAGTCGATTTTCGTCTGCACGCTTCAAGCATTCTTACTCGTATGGATCGTATCGTATCATACGAGTATGTTCTTAGCGTCTGTGGTGTGCTAGTGGAAGAAGGACAGTTTTGTAGGTAGGGCTAGGTATAGGTACGTTACGGTTGTGGGCCTGTAGTACATAACGCATAAGTATTTGAAAATTGAAATATATTTAGAAATTGAACCTGAGTTACACTAATTTGCAATAAAGTCTTCGTAAGTCTTCCTTTTGGTACAGCCTTTGGTACCTATTTCTAGGCTACGGTACCCTCAAAATGTATACTCATATCCAAAGCTATCCATGCTCTGTCGATACACACATTTTTGTAACGGTTCAGGGTAAATATTGCAAACTGGCGGTATTAAAAGGTTATTTGTGGTTGTGGCGGGAAGTGCCGTGGTCAAATCGCTTGGTCCCCTTTTAACACGACACTATATTTTTAAACAACCGCACTAGGGTCGTAATAAAATTTTATAGTGCTGATCATCGTAACATTCCTAACCACATTGACATTTTGAACGGTGTACGTGAATGTATATTACAGACTATATCTATGGTAGATTGAAACATTTTTTGCACAGTTCTTTGTTTGAGTAGATAAGAGAAAGCTGCAATTTGAATAGGGTATTCTAGTTTATATGAGAAAAAATATAGATACGGTTGATATACTTAGGCAATAAGCTGTAAAAAAATGTTACATTTGATTCTTAAAATAACAAAATTAATTTTTATTTTTTATTTTTGTGACCCATTCAAAATTATCACTTTTCTATTTCAGTGCAGTAGTACCTACTACTCTTACAGTTAAGTAGTCGCCATGATATTATATGACGTCAACATAAAGACCAATTTAGTGCATTTGTTTACATGACCGAGTGACGTCGACGACTACAGAATGAAAAAAATACGCGCGAAATTTGAAAATGTAAATTTTTAATACAGTTTTTAGTGTTATATAGGCACCTTATGATAACACTCTGTTTTTACCTTTTAAATTGTTAATTAAAGCTGAATTACAGCGTAACACAATTGGACAGGCATATAATAAATCTCTCAGAACACGCAGAGAGACAGATTTGCACTTCATTAACGACGTCTTTTTACGTGAAGACGCGTCACTCGCATTGTTAAATTTGTCGCGAGTCGACGTCGTGCTGAGTGATACTATCGTAAATAACTTTGGGACTTAATTAACTTGAACGTGTTACTTACATTTTTGAAAGGAACTGTTTTATATAGGTACTGTATGAGTTTTTAACAAAACATAATACCGTCTTCAAACAGTGAAAAATAAAACTGTTTTGGAGTCGGTGCCCATTTAGAGTGAAATGAAATGAAAAAATGACTTAGTTGAATTAGCAACGTCTTTTCTCAATTTTCAAAATCTGCAAGCTGAAGTGGCAGTAAGCAGACCATACAGCTAAGAAGACTGCTAACCATTGACAAAGAAAGCACCTCGAATGGTGACCGAGCCAAGGTAAAAGTTGCACAGGGTCGTAATAAAATTTTATAGTGCTAATCATCGTATCATTCCTAACCACTAATCACATTGACATTTTGAACGGTGTACGTGAATGTATATTACAGAATATTGCTACAGACTTTATCTATGGTAGATTGTAACATTTTTGACGTGAAAACTTCTTTAGCGGCGTTGTGCACTTTTTTTGGGATGGGTAAAAAATGTTAAACTCGCGTCAGGAAACGTGGCCTGATCGAATATTCGTAAGACGGAGGGGTGACAGCTGATGACGGCTCTATTTAAAATATGGGCACTGAACAAAGAGCATCTATTAATTAAAAAAGTGACGAAGAAATAGTGAAAGAAAATGAGTGAGTACTTTATAAAAATACTAGAAAATGAAACCTACTGAAAATACTTTATGAAAAATAATACTGATAATAAAAGGAATTCGTGCGTGCCTAACTATTCCAAAATATCAAAAATGCACAACGTTAATGTTCAAGTTTTCACTTCTGCCGGCACCACCGGAGTGCAACCCGTTGTTTTTATTTTGCAACAACCACACAAATCTACAACCAGGTGCACTGAAGACCTGAAGAATAGAAGGGAAAGTGGGAAGCTGCTAAATAAAGATGGCGCAAAACAGAGTTGCAAATGAAAAGCTTATATAGCCTTTTAGGTATGTAATAACACTAAGTTATCAAAAAACGGTTTATCGTCATTTTTGATACATAAATCTAAAAGTAAATTTATTAGAGACAAACTTTAATGCATGAAGTTAAACATGCTAAACTCATTATTTATTTTGTAAAGAAAATGAGTAATTATGTTAATTATTTAGATGTACCTCATTAACAACATGTTTTACGCTCGTAAGTTAATTAAAATCCCATTATTTAAAATATTGTATCATATTCAGTATAAACTTTGCAAGGCTACTTCTTTATTTAAATGTAAGTAACAAAGCGCGCATGGCTCGGCGGTTAGCGTAGAACGCAAGCGGTCTATGCAGCTAAGCCAAATGGGCGCGGTCGGGTGTGAGATGGGTGACCGCTAGTGGCAAAAAAATTCATGCGCGTTTCCGTGCTTCGGAGGGCACGTTAAGTCGTCGGTCCCGGTTGTTGTCGATATATAACAGTCGTTAAACCTTGTCGGAGGCCTTAAGGGCGGTTTGAAAACATCCGACAGCGGGTTGGCCACTAACCTGCATCTCCACCAACCCGCATTGGAGCAGCGTGGTGGAGTAAGCTCCAGGCCTCCCAAATAAGAGGGAGAGACCCGTGCCCAGCAGTGGGGCGCAAAAAGGGTTGCAGCCAATAAATTTGGACACATAACACAGAAGTTCTTCTTTCTTAATTTGATGAAACGATTATAGTTGTATATTATTTATCTATCAATGTTATTATAGCGTACCTGTGTCATCATATTTTATTCGCCGAAATGAAGACAGTGACAGAAGACAGTAAAATGACGAAGTAAAGAGTTTACCTCCGGCTCAATTCTAAAACTGTATCAGTATTCAAGCGAGCGTTCGTTTAATGGTTGACTGGAATGTCGTTGCGCGCAGTAAATATCATCTCGCGACAGCTTCATTTAAATACCTTTTGTCAATGAACGGGTTAAACATGACGGGGCGACGCGATAAAAAAGAGTTATGGAGGGTGCTCGCTACCGGCACACCACCGGGTTTATTTCTTTTTCATAACTATTTCATGCAACAAATATTTTAATTAGAACATTTTCGGCGAGGTGTGAATGTATGGCGTCATCGAGTTTGTTAACTCGGCGTAATTGTGGAGAGCATTGAAATACATTTTTAATTTTAACAACCATGGTTCATGAACTTTATTAAATAAGGAACCTATGTATTTCTATTTATTTTTACCCTGTCGTTTTAACTTCTTAGTTTAAAATCTCTCACCTACAAATTGAAACCATTTATTTTTGAACGAGGCATCGTGTAGAAAGTATTTTGGTCTAATGTACGAGTAATTAGTAAGTTTATTGATCATTATAGGTACCTACATAAGTGCTTATATTATTATGTCGAGATTGCAATATTTTATAACCCTTGATTGGCAAACTGGAATCTACACACGTAAGTATAAAAAGAACAGTCTGCGGAATAATTGCATTTATATAAAATATGACCTTTTTGACAAGCGGATTAGGAACTTAAATCGCAATTTAAAGTTATGGACATAGTTACACAAAAAATATGCCAATTGACATACATTTTCGGATATCTTACCACTATTGTGCCCAATCCACTTTAAATTTCGTCCCAAACTGCACTCCAGCTAATCCGTCGTGTAAACCGTAACAATAAGTATCCTTGCTATCAAAAGTGACAGATCTCAAAAGAGCAGTGCAAAAACGGGTGTTAAGGTAATGGTACTTCCAATTCTGTCCTGCGGCGACGACGGATTTGTCGCTTTCGCCGTGCCACTCGGCACGATGACAAAGCACCGAGCTTAATCCCACAACAGCCATTTAGGGCCATTACAAATAAAAGTTTGTCGGTCGTCGATTCGGCTGAATGCCACAATAGCCATTGACGGGACTTCACGCTGCGCCCGTGAATGGGCGAGCGCCAAAAAAATCTATTAGACACGCATAATGGTTCCGATGTACGAGCTATCGGTTCCTGACGTATCGATGTGAGAAATAACTGTTGATGTAATTTGGCACTATTATGTGATAGGAACATTGGATTACGTTGATTGACGGAATCTTCCGGGAGAAAGTTACTTGAACTGTACCGATGTGCGCTGAAACATTGATTGGTACAGCTAAATATGTGTTACATTGCTTGTTCTCTAGAAGTGGCAGAACTATTACATATTCTTTTCATAGTGGATTGCGGCGATTGTGATTACTTAGGCAAAATAGCTGTTTGAACTGTACCGATGTGAGTTGAAACGTTTAAATGTTGAGAGAAAGCTAGTTGAATTGTAACGAATCTAGTTACAATTTGTACTGTTATCAGAACTGTTATCATACCGTTGAGAGATCAGTGTTTCACATTGGTATGCCAATCAACAAGTCTCAGCCTAATTGAACGATAGGCGTATCAGATTGGGTACACTGTGTATAAATAAAATGTTACACATTAAACATATCGTATGAAGACACGTTTTAATGTCTAATATCACAAATATTTAGTATCTATGGGTAACTCAAGAAAGCGAATACCAGCGGCTAGCGTAGAACGCAACGCAAGCGATCTAAGCAGCTCAACAAAATGTGCCGGTCGAACGTAAGAGAGCACGTTAAGCCCACGGACTCGGTGGTTAGCACTGTTAGCTATTACCAGTCATTAAACCTAGTCGAAGGCCTTATACCTAGGCGGTTGAAAATATCCGACAGCGGGTTGGCCACTGTACCGCATTTTCAGTACTCCGCATTAACGTCACATAATGGGGAGAGACCCGTGCTCAGCAATGGCAGGCAAATAATGTTACAGCCAACTATAGATTTCAAAAAGAAGAGATGAGAAGTGATATAGATTTTATTGTTTTGTGTAAAAAAGGTCCTACACTATGGCTGCTGATGGGCCCATTCATCAATAGTTTGTGGTAATAGAATACGTACGCACATTAAAGCTTACAAACATGAATATAATGTAAATAACGCAAATGAAAAAAAAAAATGCTTTTAATGATCCGTGTGAAGCACCTAATTCTAATCAGTTCAACTTCAATTTATTTAAGAAACAAGTGCGTGAGAAAAAAAATCTGCAATAAAATATAAAATAGATTTAAAGCTCGATCGATAATAATATGTTTTAATACACCTACCCATTGTTCGGTATTGAAATTATCAAATAAGGTCATGTAAGTGATGTAAAAAGATCACTTTCGAAATAGAACAATGCCTTATTGTTCTGTACTTCATCGGTTCATAAATTCAATAAGGCATAAATCGAACAGAGAACGAATTCGATTCAACATCGATATGATACCATATCTGTTTTTCGTTCGCAGCGGGTTCTAGGGTGCTCGGGTATTCGTATACGATGACAAATATTATGCTAAAGAAGATGGATAGGAAAAATAACAATGGCGACGTTGTAACAGCAGAAAAGGATTTGTCATGTCAAAAATGACTGATCAAGTGTTATAATATAAATGATAAAGTAAACTATTATGGTATTCACGAAATAAAAAAATCCATACCAATATTATAAATTTGAAAGTAACTCTGTCTGCTACTCTTTCACGCTTAAACCACTGAACCGATTTTGATGAAATTTGGCATAAACATAGGAAGGACGTTGAAAAACGACATAGGCTACTTTTTACCGCAGGAAAATATCTCATTCCCACGGGAAGCAAATGAAATGAATGAAATGCACCGTGTAGTGTTATAAATACACTACATGATATTACTCGTACTTACTTCATTCACGTCCATTATCATATTTTATAACTTATATCCTTTTGTTTCATTCTTATACCTAATTTGCTTTTCCTTTATTATTTCTTTAAAAAAATATTTACTTTCTGTGTTGTTTCTATGTTTGTTTATTTACATTTTGACGCAGCTATCAAAATTGTCATGTCTTTTTTTTTTTAATTTTTATAAATAAACCTAACAATAAGGCAGACGGGCCGCGTGATGTTAAGCGATCACCGTCGCCTATGGACACGGGCAACCCTAGGGGAGCCGCCCGAGCATTGCCGGCTTTGGAGGAGAGCTTTTTTTACAGCTTTCTTGAAGAACCCCATGTTATAGTCCACTGGGAATGCCTCAGCTGGAAGGTTGTCCCATAACCTACACGTCCGTGGTAAAAAGGACTGTGGAGGCAAAGCGGACTGTGGAGGACCGCCACGAGTCCAGATGGTGCCGGTGGAACAACCTTCGTGTGGTGGTATAATCATGGAATGGTGATGTAGGTATCAATTTGAAGAGTTCCTCGGAGCACTCACCATAGTAAAGTCGGTAGAACACGCAGAGCGAGCCTATGTCTCTTCGCAAGCTAAGGGGTTCTAGCCTGTCAGTCAATCTTAGGTCGTTGACTATTCGGACTGCGCGCTTTTCAACGGAGTCAAATGGGTGTAGCTGTTAGTATACTTCGGTGCTCCTGCCCAGAGATGGGAGCAGTACTCCATCTGTCTGTCTTTTATGTTTCTTATATTTTTAATTCGTTTTGCGGTATTGTATAAAAATACTTTTAGCCATTCAATATTAAAAGAAAAGAAAAATTTTATGTTTCTTATTTTATTTCATAGATTAATAATGTACTTATAGTATTGTCTTTGGCTTATTCATATTTTCTTATATTAGCCCGTTAATCAATATTTTAATCTATACATAAAGATGAAGAGTTTGTTCGTTCGTTCATTTGTATGTTTATTTGAACGCACTAATCGCAGGAACTACTGGTTCCAATTTAAAAAAAAACTTTTTGTGTTGGATAGTCCATTTATCGGGGAAGGTTTTTTTTAAAGGCAGACTATGACTAATACCAAATTCCACGCGGACGAAGTCGCGGGCGGCCACTAGTATACTATAATATTATAAATTCTAAAGTAACTCTGTCTGTCTGTCTGTCTGTCTGCTACGCTTTCCTGCTTAAACTACTGAACCAATTTTAATGAAATTTGGAACACAGAGTGGACCTTGAGAAAGGACGTAGGATGTTTTTTACGGAACTAAAACTCCTACGGAAACCTTGAAACGCGGGCGAAGCCGCTGGCGGAAGGCTGCTTACGGCAGCATGCGGCCACGCACACACCGCCGTCTTTCTCGGGGCTACTGGCTAGACAGATCGAGCTCACACTCTCACCACCTGCAACCCCGGAAGCCCCCTTTTAGTCGCCTCTTACGATCAGGCAGAGGATAATTATCATAATTCAACCTATTCTGGGAAAAACGCTCAGTTTTATGAGTAGAACGATAGAAGCTTTCTTGGCTATACGGTGTATAGGGCGTCTATCCTTCTTGGTTCGGGGTGAGGCATCTATCCATATAGGTAGGCATCTATCCCAAAAAAAGGGTTCTGCAAAAAGTTCAATATTGCAAAATCTGTCATAATTAGGTGAAAGGAAATAAGTAAAAATAAAGCATTAAAGACCAAACTACCGAGGCTTATAGAAAATATTAATGATAAATTAATATTTTTTAAATTATGGAGCAATTTCAAGAAGTGGGTCATCTATGCTGGTTTTACCCTAGAGTATTTAAAAACATCTAACAGCGGGTTGACGACTATCTCGTGTCTCCACCAATATTGGAGCAGCCGAAAATAAGGCCCAGGATTCCCCAATTAGACAAAGAGTCAAACCCGTGCCCAGCAGTGGGGTGCAACTAGGTTGAAGACAGACAGACAATAAAGTTAATGCAAATGCTGAGGTTAGGCATTAGTGTCCAGTTCTTGTAGCCTCGGGATTAAGAAAAGGGTTACGGTTACCCCTGCCTGATCGAAGGAGACATCTAAAAGGGTTCTTCCGGGATTGGGGGCGGTGAGATTGGGAGCTCTAACCATCCAACTGGCGGCCACGGGGAAAATGGCGGTGTGGTTCTCCGCATGATGGGCATATTTTGGGGCGCAAAGAGTGGATGACACCGGTAGGTACCGCGAAAAAGCACTGAAAGTCTTGGAGGAACGTACCTCCAAGAGTTTCAGTGCTTTTTCTTTTTTGCTCGTCAACGACCCAAGATTGACTGACAGGCTAGAACCGCTTAGCTTGCGAATATACGTAGGCTCGCTCTGCGTGTTCTACCGACTTTACTACGGTGATTGCTCGGAGGAACTATTCAAATTGATGTCTACGTCACAATTTCATAATTATACCTCCAGACGAAGGTTAATGTTAAGCCGGCACCATCTGGACTGGTGCTGGTCCTCCACAGTCCGCTTTGCAATCTCCTTTTTTACCACGGACGTGTAAGTTATGGGACAATCTTCCAGCTGAGGCATTTCCAGTGGACTATAACATAAGGTTGTAAAAAAGGCTCTCCTCCAAAGTCGGCAATGCTTGGGTGGCTTCGCTGGGGTTCCCCGTATCCATAGGCGACTGTGATCGCTTTACTCCATGAGGCCCGTCTTCCTTTTTGTTGGGTGTATATACCTCTAAAACCTTGGGAGAGCCAAGATATCGATACCTGACATCGTTGAAGTTGAACTTGTTCCCAATCAAAGTCGGTATTTTGTCCCGTGACAAAGATTTCGCCCGACGTTCAATGTAGAAATCCTACATTTACGCGTTAACGTAAATGTAGGATTTCTGCCGTGAATTTGCCGTGCCGTGAATAAATACACGGCGATAATGTTTAGCCGCCATGTAGATTTTCCTTCCAATACTAAAAATAACTAGTGTGCACAGACATTTTAGTAAAAATAAAACGCCTAGATAAGCTAGGTGCTTTTATCGATAACATTTGCAAAGTTATTTGTGTCAGAGCTGACTCTACATGCTAACTCTACAATTTTTCCTTTATTGCGAAAACAAGCTAGACTAGATTGGTTAAATACAGGTAATAAATTAATTGCAGAAGATAGTAGGAATTATAATTAAAAACAAAATATTTTTTTGTCAGTTACACTTATGTACCTACTTTAATTTAATATAATCGTTTTAAATTTTGTATTTTTATTAGCAGAATTCCTAGACCTACCTACCTACCTACCTCTACGATATAAAAGTTTTCAAGTAAACCTTTTCTATTAACTATCTTACCTTAAAATATAAAATTATGAAAGTTTTATAATAAAACCTTGAATGAGTTATCTAAAAAATATATGCCTAGGTAAATACTTCAAAAATGTTTTGTAAACAAATAAAATAATCCCAACAGCTGATTTCACTTTTTATCAGCTGATATAGAATCAAAATTGTAGCACAAAAAGCCAAAGATTTAAAAGAAAATATAAATAAAAACTTACAATCGTCTTGTTAGGCGCCGGCAGCGGCGCGTACATGTCAGTGATCATCTCGACAACACAGCACAAACACAACCTAAACTTTTTCTACAATTTACCAACTCATTTGTAACTATTTTTATTTATTTACAATGTTTCTGTTATTCACGAGAGACTTTTAGATTATTTACAAGTGATACGAATTTTTATCGCGATGTATCGAGTGATAATCGAATCAGGCGCGCGGACGCATGATCGACGTTGACGTAGAGTCGCGTCACTTGGCTTCAATCGGCTCAATGCGAGCCGCGCGGGTGCAGCGTGGGGGGCGGGGGCGGGACCCTCCCACCCTCTTAGCCCCGCCCACACCAGGCCCCGCCCCCAAGGTCGTAGCGGACATATCGATCGCACGTGCTACGACTCCATTTTATTTTGGATTTGCATTTTGTATCTGAATTTTCCGACTGCTTAAGTTCTGTGTCATCAAGTTTTGACTACTATTGGATGTTGGAGATTTATTGCTTAGTCTTTATTTTTCTACTCTTCCTTTTCCAGACTAAGCAGCTACGGAAGTCATGTATATGAATATGAATATATTTTTGATATCAACTTGCGGTAGTTTCAATAATTTATTGCAGTTACAATTACCTTTTCCCAATCAAATTTAGTGCAATAACTTGTACAAATTGTTCTGTTTGATAAAATAAGTTAATAGATATCTATCTAAAAATTGTCAATAAAGCATTTTTAAAGTTTTATGGAGGTACCTAACATAGAAGAAGTTTTTAATGCATAAAATGTCGAAATAATTATGAAATAGATAGACCTGGGATATAAACAGGAAAAAGTTAGTAGGTAACTCTACATTCGTTGTAGACTAAGGGCCTCGTTCACCATCTCCAAGTAAGTTGTTGATTAGTTACGTCCCAAGTAAAGTTGATTTGCAAGTAAAACCTATGAGTACGGGTCAGTTTATTATACTCGTATGATTAGTGCTACTCGAACATCGTGAAATTGAAATTTAAGTTACTGATTACTTTAACCGACAATTAGCGTACTTGTCACTTTACTTGAAGGTGGTGAAAGTGGCTCTAAGAACTATAAACCTATTTACACTTTAAAATGGACAGCAATACTATATCGCGGAGGATGTTTCCTCGTCTCTCTTTATTCAGTTTAGAGTTCTGCATGGATAGAATACAGACAAAAGTTTTTAGCGCCAGCTCTACAATTTGCTAGATATTAATGATTAAACAAAGAAAACGAATTGTACAGTCTTTAACTATAAAGGCGGTAGGTATTGTTAGTTATGTATGGTTATATAAGAATTTACAGGTTAAATAATAATAAGCAAAATAATAATTAAGATGGTAATAAGTGTAATATAATAAATTTAACTATTATAGTGTACATTTTTAAATTTGAAATTATGTAATATTTGCATACCTACCTCATAAATGTAAATATGACAAACCAAATGTAAAAAACACCTTTTATAAACACCCATATTTGTGCGAATAAGTCTTTGTCTTTGTAAAACTTTTATAGGTAGGTTTTCATGTTGTATACATTTGGTTGTTTAATGTCTGCTATCGAAATTGAGAGAAATTTAGGCTGGAGTTAACACTGGTCATATGCGTGTTGGTGTGCATGACGAGTATGTCTTTGAGAAATAAAGTAACCAGTAGCACAATACAAAGAGCGCCTTTCTTAGACTGTAGTAACCTTAATGACAGATGTAATGATAATAAAATAGATATGCACTTAAAAATATTTTTTTGCTATTCTGCTATCGAAATTGAGAGAAATTTAGGCTGGAGTTAACGCTGGTCATCTGCGTGGTGGTGTACATGAAGTATGTCTTTGAGAAATAAAGTAACCAGTGGCACAATACAAAGAGCGCCTTTCTTAGACTGTAGTAACCTTAATGACAGATGTAATGATAATAAAATAGATATGCACTTATAAAATATTTTTTTTTGCTATTCTGCTA
Source organism: Pyrgus malvae (assembly GCA_911387765.1). Classification (NCBI taxonomy): domain Eukaryota; kingdom Metazoa; phylum Arthropoda; class Insecta; order Lepidoptera; family Hesperiidae; genus Pyrgus; species Pyrgus malvae. The sequence goes on from OU426955.1 coordinate 10,877,893, forward strand.
TCGAAATTGAGAGATATTTAGGCTGGAGTTAACGCTGGTCATCTGCGTGTTGGTGTGCATGACGAGTATGTCTTTGAGAAATAAAGTAACCAGTAGCACAATACAAAGTGCGCCTTTCTTAGACTGTAGTAACCTTAATGACAGATGTAATGATAATAAAATAGATATGCACTTAAAAAATATTTTTTTTGTTATTCTGCTATCGAAATTGAGAGAAATTTAGGCTGGAGTTAACGCTGGTCATCTGCGTGGTGGTGTACATGAAGTATGTCTTTGAGAAATAAAGTAACCAGTGGCACAATACAAAGAGCGCCTTTCTTAGACTGTAGTAACCTTAATGACAGATGTAATGACAATAAAATAGATACGCACTTAAAAATATTTTTTTGGCGTTGACCTATTAGGGTGACGGATAACGTTGTTATGAAATACTGCATTGTTTTCTTTCACCGTGGAACAACCTCAGACGAACTAAAAAAAATTTTTTAGTTGGTCTGTGGAGGCAACGATAACTAGACACTATTGCGTATTTAGAGCCACGTGTCAAGATTTTAACGGGAGACCTCCGTGTACAAGACCTTCGGCTTAACCACTCCGTTATCGCTGCCTTATTTGGTTACTAGCCTTAGCTCCTTTTTCTACTATTTTTTTTCATGTCCCACTGTTTGACACATGTATATCTTCTTAAAGTGAGAGAGATTTAGGCCATATTCAACCACGCTGACCAAGTGAGTATTGGTGGTATGGCCTTAGCTCATTAATATTAACAAAATGTGGAGATAACAAAAGGTCTCGGGCCCTTCACAAGAGCCGAAGAGGGTACCGAGGGGGTTTTAGTGAGATAAATTTTATATCACAAAACCCAGTAGCTCTAACTAGAGTACTGGGTACCTTTTGAAGGTTTCCCTCCTAAGAAAAGGTAGCTACAACATAATGCAAAACAGGTAAGACTATTAATATTTACTTTAGATAGAGACTAACTTGACTAACATTGTATTCCCGAAAAAAGTCAGATGGAAACTACAGAAAAAAAACATTTGAAAACTTATAAAATTTGATTAAAGCTCATAATGATATAAGGAATGAATATAGTTCCACAAATTGGTTAGGTGGACGTTATCTCGTTCAATCAATGTCAGACCACCAGTTAAATAGATAGAACGGAACAAAAAATACAACAATTTCTCTTTCCCTTCAGATACATTATATAAACATCTGTCGTCTATCTATCTACCAGTGGTAAGGGACCTTCCAACAAGGTGTTAAAGATAATGAAATATAATACCGCAGAGCCCCAGTAAACACGACCAAATAATTGTTAATGGGACATAAAAACACCATAAAGGTATAAAAGTCGGCTAAAAAACGCATTGGCGCCGTTCCCCGAGTTTCTACCGCTAAACTTTCTAAGAGAAACATCGTCGCGTTTAGAATAGCTTATAAGGGTGCCCACGATGCTAAATGTGGATTTTCTCGAGCATACCTACTTGCATTAAATATTAGAAAATGCTGGCTGAAAGAATATTACTGCTTCTCTGGTGGAGAGTAAAATTTTTTGACAGATAAAAAATTTATCCTATAAAATTAAAGTAAAAAATATGGATAGATGTTAAGTAGTGTGGTTTTTAATAAAGTAATTATGTCAACGGTCGCTTACACATTGTTGTGGGAGGACGATTTTTTTTTATTAAAACATAACTATCTTTATAGTTACAGGATGCCAGAATTTAATACCGAATTTAGCAAAATCATAAAATGCAGTAGCATCCCTATATGGGCTTAGATAATGATGAAGTCACTGAACAAGATGTAGGTTAGGTTATTCCACATATTAAGCGCTCGACAAAATCAAAAAATACTCTCTTAGGCTCCCCTACTATTAAGCGTCTAATAGTTTTATGACACGCATAACACAAGAGATGGGGGTGTCAAGGGATTATCCCCTTTATTGTAAGTGAACAAGACGTTCTTTGTCTCGGAAGTGAACGGAAATGACAGTCGCGAGTCGCCAGCATTAGTGACATTAGAATGGTGGGGTGCCACAGGGATTGTAAGGGAGCCCGCACACGGGAGAAATACCCAAAAGGAAAACCCGATCGCACACAAACACTTCGATACCCATCAAGCATACCCTCTTATGTATTACTCAGCTATGCATGCAAGGGTAAATAAGTAAGTAGCTATAACTGTGAATAGATCACAATCCACTATAGTAAAAAGGTTAGGCTGTGCGTGGCTGTAGACTCATCAAAATACCTACTCGTAAACTTATGTTTTGCCTTATTTTAACAGAAATGTTGAATGTAGGACATTTTAAATTGATAAGAGGAAGACGAAACTACTTTAACGTTTAAAATAATAAGATGAAATCATTTTATACCAGACCCCGATTTTTTTTTACCACTATACTGTTTTAAAAGCTATTAAAGCTATTTTTAAAATAACAGCAGCGTTGTCGCTTTTAAAATAACGTAAACTCCTAATAGCATTATGCCACGTATAACAAGGACCGGGGTATCAAGGGATTGTTCCTTTTATTGTAAGGGAAAAAGCAGAAAAAACGTATCTTTGCTTTGGAAGCGAACGGAAACGACAGTCGTAAGCATTACGATATTAGACCGTAAAGGCGATCGCACATATTTAAAATACCCAAATTGTTTAAGAACGACCGTACACTACAGACCTACTATACCTACCATTAAACGTAAATCCTTTAAGCGTAGTAAAGCAACATGAGGCAGTGTAGATAATAACATTCATATTTTTTAATTTAAATAAATATAAAAGGAACATGATATTTTTGAAACGAGATAAATGCCGCACAAACAAAGACAAAGAAAATGAAAAATCAGTAATACAGTTTAAGGAGTACAAAGAAACGTAGCTGTGTTTTAGGTACTTCTTATTAGATTGTTCCTCTTAAATCTCCAGGTTAATTCTATTTAGCTCAAAAGGCATCTGTGGTGTGAGGTGTCTCCTACAGCGTATACATCCTTACTGATACCCTGGAATTCTGTTATTTCTTATGACAGATGTATAAGGTTACGTCCGCACAGACAGGCGACATGCTTAGCGCATAGAGCTTAGCGAACCACCTCGCGAGTAGCTTAGTAAAACAAACTTTCTGGAATGTTCGCGAACGACCGCACTGCGCGCTTGGTGCCTAGACTGCCTAGCTTGTCGCTAAGCGTAAATCGAAGGAAACAAACGTGTTGGTTTTTAATCACGAGGCGCGAGGCATTTAAGAAATGGATGAAATATTGATTACATCAGTTTATAAAAGAGAACATGTGTAATCCAGCTAATGAACTACATAAAATTGCCGTCTTGTTGATATGCATTTTCTAAAAAAAACGTGTTAGTTTTCCTTTAACTTTACAATATTTATAAAATTTCTCATCATAGTTACGCAATTGTTTATACAAAACAATAAACTTCCCACGACTTGACTCGGCTTGCCTCCAAAACCATATCGTACACGTTCTGGTAAAGTAGCTAAGGCTTTATTTACTTACATTACTTGAACATCTGACTGACTAGACTGACTGATGAGCTGCCACCCTTTTGCATTCCAATGCTGGGCAGGGGTCTCTCCCTCTTATTGGGGAGGCCTGGAGCTTACTCCACCACGCTGCTCCAATGTGGGTTGGTGAAGATGCGAGTTAGTGGCCAACCCGCTGCCGGATGTTTTCAAACCGTCCATAAGGCCTCCGACAAGGTTTACCGACTGTTATCTATCGACAACAACCGGAACCGACGGCTTAATGTGCCCTCCGAAGCTCGGAAACGCGCATGAATTTATTGCCACTAGCGGTCTCCCATCTCACACCCGACCGCGCCCGTTTGGCTTATCTGCATAGACCGCTTGCGTTCTACGCTAGCCAACGTGCCATGCGCAAGATTGTTTGAATGGATTGGGATGAAATTTAGATCAGAGCTAGATTATAGTGGAAATAGTAGTGTGGAATAGGACATAGACTACGTTTCATCCTGGAAAAATGTACCGTTTCCGTGGGATATATTAGAGCAATCAAACTCAGATCACCGAAACCTTGCTGGATCGCTTGTAAATTATAATGGCCACACACCAATGTGCCGTCTACCCAAATAAAATTTCACCTAGTGAGGGGTCGGGGCGACGGGCAGGGTACATTGGGCGTGTCGGGATAACAAAACGAACTCGGGACCCGTAGCTCAGCACCGTGCGAACTCCGCTTAACGCAATAAACATTTTAATTTGGACACGAAACGCACGCAGAGATGTGATTACACGAGGGCGGCGGCCAAAAGAAATCGAATTACGAAAATATTTCATTCGACTTTCCAATGATGATAAACACGCTCCCAGTTTCGGATATTCGAAATTACGAATCGGATGATGCATTACGTTTGCGAGACGCAAAACCGTTAATGACTCGGGGTTAACAATACCAGGAATTGGATTTACGTGAAATCATTGCCTCGGAGAAAGCAAGGTTGTAGTCGTGAAATGTTATCACCCATTAACTTACCTGATTTTTATTAACCTTAATGGGTTATTGAAAACTATTTTGTTTACTTGCAATTCATGCAACACTCAGATGTAGGTAGGTAATTTCAATTAAACTTTTTCAGATATTAGAGAGATAATCATTGTTTTATTGAAATTTACCCACCTTTAACACAAAACGTATTGTTTCTCAGCATTTGCGAATTATTTCGGGATCTCCTTTAAGACGCCTTTCCTTCATTGCGCCCCTAATGTATGAAGCGCTTTGAAGGAAAGATTCAGCCATGGATGACAGGGTAAGTACTTATACGCTAGTCGCCGCCATTTTCGGAGCTGACAACGCAACACAGTCAAACAAGTTGTGTATCAGAGATATGAGTAGATCGAGGGTTTTCTGGCTCTAAGCTATGGCGACTTGTACCTACTTATCCCCAGTTTTAAAGAAAATGATTGTCAGGCGTAAAAGCATCGTATCTAATTAAAAAACATCATTACATTTTTAATTTCATACAATATTTATTTATATTATTAATTTTAACACATTACCATTTCAATTCACTTGAAATGTATTGTGTTGCATTGCCTCTAAAATTTTATATCTGCACGTAGATATGTGTACCTACCTAGATATGTATAAATGGAAGATTAATATACCTCCACTTCCAATTTTCCGCCCATAAAGGCACCCACATCGAGTTTGACCAGCCTGATGAGCGGAAATAGAGGAAGTTACCGACGCCGGTGTATCCGTGACACACTCAATACCTCGAGTATACTCGTATGTTTCGATAAACTATCGTAACTATTCGTCGGTGGCACATATCTTCCTTCTTCCTTCTTAAGTCGACTCGGATATGTCAACAAACGTTAAAAGTAGGTAATGTAATATTTTTAGTACATGGACGACCGAGCATTGCTCGGATAAAAACGATTGATTTTCTTGGTTTTATTTTAAGCAAAACACTCATTGGCTTAGTATTACTTAACAACGCCATCTGAATTAATATATATTTTTTTTCAACCTTTTTTTAATGTCCCACTGCTGGGCATAGGTCTCCTTCTCATACAATTGAGAGTGATTTAGGCCATAGTCCACCACGCTGGCCAAGTGCGGATTGGAGGACGTCATGCTTTCGAGAAATTATGAATTTCTCTCAGGCATGCACGGCGATGGAGAACATCGTAATCAATGAAATATTACAATATTTTGAGCAACGATAAATTATATATAATATTAATAAAAAAACGCAACACGCTTGCTTGAGGTTTGAACGGGGGTATTAATCTAGCTCCGCAGTCAGCCTACATAACCATTCGACCAAGGAAGCTATAATTCCATCGACGAACTTTTTATAGAGCTCTTTCAAATCGACATTGTCATTTGTTTGAACTGCAGATTGGCGGATGACTTTTGACGGCGTTCTACGCCAAAATATCATTAAATTTAATATTCTCAAGTAGATGTCAGTAAATGGTTACTGATACGGATCAGTTTATATTTAATTTGATTATCGCTGAAAATTCGAATAAAACGACAAATCTAAAAATAAAACCTAGCTGGATCAATCTATCACACCCGAAATCCAGGGCACTAAATTTCATGAAAATCGTTGGGGCCGTTTCCGAGATTGAAATTATATACATATATAGGTATTTACAAGAATTGCTCGTTTAAAGGTATTAGATTAATTAAGATCGGTGATCAGAGCTTCAACTTTTTGGCGTATTACTGCTGGGCGCGGATCTCTTTTCATAATTGCGCAGGCCAAGTGGCGTTAAGTGGTCGATGTTACCCATGGACATCTATACACAATCTGAAGCAAGCCTGCGTCTTGCCTTAGGTCGTATGGCGCTACCACTCTGGAGGCTGATGGTTGCCTTATGTGCAAGTCTGGCAGGCTGCCTTTGTACCGAAACTGAAGAACAAAACGAACAAAGAGAACATAGCCTTTAGTGTAAGTTTGTAAACGCGCAAACGTTAATAATGCGTCCGAGTTAAAATTGCACAGATAAATCTTAACTTGAAAGGAATAAGGTCTCATAAGGCCGCATAATAGATTTATGGGAAAAATGTTAGCACGTAGGTTCTACCACCCATAAAAACGTAATTTATCTACAAAAGGCTAAAAGCTCTTCAATTAACATTATTAGATTATAATATCGGCACCTTGACATATCATAAGCAATTCATATATAAACAAATAAATTAATTTTCTAGTCATCAGTCGTGTCGGGCGTAATAATCGGTTATGTGCAAATAACTAACCGCTTAAAATGTTTAACATTAATCTTCCATAACAAGATATTCAATGACTATTTGCTAGAACCATAAATTTTAAAATAATCGTCATTCATGTCATACTTATGATATGACTTATTGTCTAAAAAAATACTCACGATGGTACGGCAATGTCTTACAGCCAAATTATTGAAACTTCTGCCATGTGTGGAATGCCACAGCCGATTCTGGCTTCAAATTTTTGCGCGCTCCCTAGATTAAGAAAATGCTCTATGGAAAATCCATACCAGAGAGTTATACTATGTTTCTCAAGGCTAGTCATGTCCAAAACCCCACAAATTATCAGTGTCATTAGTGTAGGTGGTAGAACTATTATCGTTCGCCCGGGGAAGTACCATCGCTGCACCCACTTCTGCTGTGAACCAATTCTATTGTGTTTCGGTGGAAAGGTGTAGTTGCCGGCCACACTTACATGAGGCGAGCACCAGCCTCCGGAGGCATATGGGTTATTCGCAACAAAGGCTTAATTAAATTTGGAAATCTTTTAGAACTCTAAGAAATAAGATAATTGTGAATATGATAACCACACCCCCATCGCAAAGATTCGTAACAATAAAGAGATATAAAACATTTGACCCTGTCTAAATACCTAAGTATAGAAGACTAAGTACCTACAACAAGCTGTGGAAAGGAAAAATACGTGCCTAAGAAATATTACCCGAAAGTTTTACGTTCTCTGCTTGCTTGTACAATACTTGAAAGCTTTTTACAGAATATTGCTCTTTTTTTTGAGATTTAAAGTGTCTCCTGAATGTAAATTTTTACTAATACAATTGAATTTTAACTTGAACTTAACATTTAAACATAAACTTTATAAATTAACAGTTACATGAATCAACGTAGGTACTTAAAAGGTCAAATGCTGAAAAACACTCTCATCACATCCTTACAAATGAAGAGATAAATCTCCTGCCCTTCTTTATATAAATGTTCCTTTCCTACAGCGTTGGCGATGGTGAGGAATAAAACGTGAGCAGTAAATTTTGTCTGCACTTTATTCCAGCACTGCTTTCACAGTTCTTAAGTTTATTTCGCTGACGTTCTTGTTTTATGCTTCAGAATTATATTAAAAGTGCTAAAGTTAAATCACTTTCCAATATTGTTAAATGTGTTTTGTTTAACGTACATAACCGTACAGTGCAATGTTCCTTGTCGGATTGTTTGTCGAGGGAACCGGGTTAAAACCGGGAACGATTTTAATTTTTTTGTTCTCGATCTCCCGGACTTGCTCGTGTTCATTTACTGGTTGGTGTGTTTACATAATTACACTGGGCAACATACACAAAATAATGTGGTGTATAATTTTAGGGGCTTTATTTTTTGAATAATTTTGTTTTCAAAATAGAACCCTAATAGTAGTTCTAGCGAATTCATCGGAACTACCTGATGGCTTTTTCTCTAATCCAACAACAGTATACTATCAAATAATATCAAAAAGGTGCCTTTAAAAATGTAAAATGATAAATATATATAATAATATAATAGAGTAAAGATTTGATTCTCTTTGTTTGTTTATATGTATTGAATTGGCTGCAAAACTACTGGACCGATTTGATAAATTATTTTACCATTGGAAGCCTACATTATCCCTGATGAACATAGGCTACTTTTTACAGCGAGAAAATGGTTCATTCTTATGGAATTAAAAAACTAAAAACACGCTTTTGTGAAAATACGAACTAAAAAGTAAAAAAATAAGAAGAAAATGTATTTTACTGTAAAAAAAAGCGTGGGGTGCATGGTGTCAACAGTAACAGTGGTAAAAACCACCCCCCGCTTTTTTTTTACAGTAAAATACATTTTCTTCTTATTTTTTTACTTTTTAGTTCGTATTTTCACAAAAGCGTGTTTTTAGTTTTTAAACTACATTATTTATTTTTAATTTTTTAGTTGGATTTTTATTCTCAAATTATTGCATTATCATCGGCCCTTGACCCCTATGCAAATTTTCAAGTTAACCAGACGCTTAGACGTGTTAAAGTACCTTAGGCCACGAACTTATCAGCCGCCCCTCGTATATTTTATTTTATCCTGATGATCCTAGTTACGACTTTAACATAAAGTTATGAGATTATTGTATTGTCATCGGTCCTCAATAAATCTACAAAGTTTGAACGAAATCTGGCCGTTTAAAGTGGGTCAAAATCGCGCCCAAAGAAGTCGGTTACAAACATACAAACATACAAACATACAAACATACAAACATACAAACATACAAACATACAGGTGAAGCTAATAAAAAGCGTGTAAAAACGGGTAATAGGGTCCACGCGGTTGAATCAACTGGCTAAATGCCTATGATTTTAATTTGGCAATACATCTGCTTACGTCGTATTTCAAATGGATGGAAGAAAATAAGAGATATAGCCTGGAATAGCACATATGCTATTTTTTATCCTATGGAGACCCATAAAACGGGTCCACGCGGGCGAACCCGCTGGCGGAAGGCTAGTGATAAATATATATATATGATAATTAAGTTTCAAACGATAAGTGATTCTACGAATTGTGTTACGATGATTTTCCGCCTGATGTAGCGTTACGAACGTATGTACATTCGTACTTGTTTGTATGCAGAAAAGTGAATGAAATATTATAATTAGCAGTGGAATCGCATAAAAATCTGTTACATGTCAGAATTGTAAGTAAACGAAGAGGAACGGACAAAAAGCGTACTCTATTCATAATCTAGTAAATATTATAAATGCGCGTACATACATACATATATTTCTCTGTTACGCTTTCTCAGTTTGACTATTGAACCAGATGAATAAATAAATATTTGTCTGAAAGATAAAGAGATCACAAATCACCCTGTAAATGAACAATCTTTTATAGCTTAGTGATTAAGAAATTGGACTAGCACGGTGGGACCCGAATCGTTTCTCGTTCTAGCGTTCACCCCTGACTTGAATTTCACATAATATAATATTCATCATAACCTGCTATCCCTTGTACTACGTAGGAGACATCAACACATAAAAATCATTTTATTTATACCAATTCGTCAACATGGTGGATGACCTAAATCTTTCTCAGTTCTGATGAAAGCCCCATGTCCAGAGGGTCTAGGTACTCTATACGAATCCGTAAGTTTTAACATTTTCGGAATCGTTTTTGGCATAATGAGATCATTTTTTAATTCACGAATTTATAATATTAGCGTAGTTATTGATGATATTAAGCTACTGAATGAATAATGTTGCTAGAATTTTTTCAGTATTATCCAAAAATGAGGCTCGAAAGTCACAACGTTTCGGACATGGCTAACAGAGTAGGCAATCTGCGTGAGCCTTAAAAAGGGTTATTGATGGTGATAATGAATAACATATCGAAATCATTTTTACTTGGAAGGTGCAGGAGAGCACATCTGCTCTCCCAAAGATGGGTCCCTTCCAGGGCGCCGCCTATGGAGGACACCGGTGCGTTCTACTGTAGATCCAGGAGTCCTCCCCAAGCACAGAGGCAGGTCACCGAGGGGGTTTTAGTGCGGTCAAATCCAACCCGGTATCCTCTCCCAACTTGCCGAGTATCTTTTGAAGGTTTCCCCACCGATACAATAAAAAGAAGCAATTTCATACCGAGAAATATCAAGCTGATTGTTCAAGTAGTTCAGTTATGCGAAACATCCGCATAAACGAGCAAGAAACAAGAATCATCTTGTATGGTGGCTGCACGACTACCAATAAAATAACAAATGTTTATTCAATTTATGAGCATAATATCCGCTTCTGAGGCAATACAAAGCCGTATTGATTTTATTAGACTGATCGTACTACGGATATTATGTCTAATGGTTTGCGCACAATTCGGCCACACAGCATGGCGGCCCGCGGCGTCGCCTCTCAGTTCGGGCTTTGTACGCCATTATTCATCAATAGCCCTTTCAATTGCATTCTGTGCCGACTTCAATGCAATTTTGTATTAAAACAATACTTGAATGTTGGTAAAAACAGTTTAAGGCTCAATCTTTAGACGCCAGTGTTCCAGATGTAGATACATTTTTTTTAAAAACCTTAATTTCCTAAAAATTCGCTCTTTCGTGCCTATCGATGCCCTTACATGACCTTACCCAATAAAATTGTGAATATCACAATGATTGCCTTCAACACATGTTGTACATAGGTACCGTATACCTATATCCGAGAGGTAAATAGTTTCCAACGTTTTCTGAAGGGCATTTAAAGTGCACCAAAATACATTTGACTAAATAACACGGTGGAAATTAGGTCTTGCAGAATTAGGTCTTAGACTTAGGTGGTTTTCCCTTCTTTCTCTTCTATTCAACTCGAATGCACCGGAAAAAATTGGTAGCATTTGAGTTGTCAACACTAACATTGGCAACATATTCTACGGTGTAATCCCTGCTATTCACAAACTTTTGTCATCAACTAGTAAAAAACACAAAAGTTGGCAACTGGCAGCGCAGACATCAAAGTAGGTTTGTATATACATTTCGCTTGTCATAAAAATATGACGAAAAAGTTCACTGCACTGTGACATTGTAGATGTATCGTCGAAGGTGTCAAGCGCGGACACCCGCGGCGACCGTCACCTGTCAGCTCACGGTGATCGTCACGCCCCAAGGGATATTTTAAGCCTGTGTAACTCGGTAAGGTAAAGATTAATTAGAATGTCTTGACTGAGCTGAAACTTCGTTCTTTTATAGCCCGCCAGTCAACCTCTTATTCCTAAACGGTTTACAATTTATATGATGACGGGATTGTGAGCGGAAAAGTAAGAATGTCTACAAAGGTATTGGTTTGAATTTTGTAGTGAGATGGCACAATTTGTTTGCATTGCAACAAAACATACATTTCTTGACGAAGCTCGTATGGCCCAGCGGCTAACGTAGAACAGAAGCGATCTACGATCTACGTGAAATGGGAGCGATTGAGTGTGAGATGGGTGACCGCTCTAGTGGCAAATTTCAAGCACGTTTCTTCGGAGCTTTGGAGGGCACGTTAAGCCATCGGTTACAGTTGTTATCGTTGTAAAGCAGTCGTTAAACCTTATGGGAGGCCTTATTTAATTTAATGTAATTTATTTATTTTTGCAAACACCTTAAGCTAGGGGTTACAAAGGGCTTAACCTAATGCCTTTTGGCATTTTCTTCCAGTCAACCCTGGGTGAAGGTGAAAATTGTGTGGTAGGCCTTGTTTATGAGAAATAAAGGAAAAGCTAAGAAATTGTTTAGAAAGAGAAAAAAACATAGAGAAAGAAAAACAAAAGAAATAGTATAATAATATGTACACATATACAACTTATACATACATATACACTGATATACATATTCTCATTATATACACATATACATAAATATACACAATATACTTATGTAATTAATTAAATATAAACATATTATATATTCTAAAATAAATATAAATAATTCATAAAATTTTGTTAATGGATACAACTCTTATCGATAATAAATATGTTATTTAGGGGTAGAGATATTCAGAAAATGTTTATGAACCAGTTCCTTAAACGATAACTTGCTTGGTGCCTTTCTTACAATTTCGGGCAAGATATTCCAGAGTAGTATAGCCTGAACTGTGAAGGAATGATGGAAAAATCCACTTTTATGCGGCGGAAGAGAAAGAGAAGATTTTCGGAGGAACGTAGTAGTTGTGAACAGAGCAGAGGTACTGAAAATTTTCCTTAAGATATGTAGGAGAAATTGGATCGTGCAACACAGAGTACAGAGCCAATAGAATACGAGAGTCACGCCTTTGCCGAATAGTAAGCCATTTAAGCTGGCTTCGAAATTTGGAGATATGATCAAACTTACGTAAATTAAAGATAAAACGAATGCAGTTAGTCAGGTATAGCACATACATTTGTAGTACCTAAAGTATTTGCGTAGATACAATGTAAAGTGCGAACATTGTATTAAATCGTGCGTGTACGATTCAAGCGTGCTTTTAGCATAGCTAAAAGTAATGTTTGCACGGCATAATAATGGAAGCCTTCAGTTGTTTCGATTCACGATGACCTATCTGGTGTATTTTACTATAATAAACGCAAGGTTCGAAGTTGGCTGTATAGCGTGTCATAATAGTGTGCAGTATAAAGTATGAAACCGCTAGAATTCCTGAGCGAGCGTTGTTCGGACATCACGTGGCGGTGCGCACGCGCATCTCGGCCCGTGTCGAATGAATTTCTCGCGCCTCTCAGCGCCACACAATGCCCATTTCACAGTATCAGTCTTCGATGACGACAAATCAAAATAAATTACTGATTTCGTCATCCGATATTCGTTCCGATATAATTTTGTGTCTTCGTGCCGGAAAATCGCAAAACAGTTGAGAGTTATACCGTCCTGGTAACTGTTAAGAAATAAATATTTTTCCAAATAATTATGTACTCTCATAACAATTACGTGACAGGCGCGTATAGATCTGGGAATACTGTAGAAAGCGTGCTTTTTCGTAAAGCATACAGAGGGGATATAAACCTTTATAAATAGATTATGTATTTCTTGTAACGAAATAATTATTATGTTACATAAACATTAAATCTATATATTTACATATCAAACACGGAAAATTAGTACTTACTAATATTTTCATGTCCTTGTGTTCTGCGGACACGGAGTCGATACTAACCTGAAATAAAGAAAAATAATATTAAACGACTATAAGTTTCTATAATCAAAAGTAAACCTACAATACAATGATAGTAGAGAAAACAAACAATAAATATCGCTTCACACCCATAGCCCCACAGTAGGGTAGATATAACCTGTGTCGTGGGTACAAACACCCAGACTAAGAACAGAAATTTAAACTCATCATTCAAATTTCTGCTTCCCCGGGAATTGAACCCGGGACCCTCCGATCGGCAGTCCGGTATAACCATTGCGCCACACGGGTCGTCAAACACATACACATATAAATAGATACAAACTTAAGACATATTAGTCTCGTAGTTTCGTTCAAAATTACATGATAACAATCCTTCACACTATTTTTGAAGTGAAAACTTCTTTAGCGGCGTTGTGCACTTTTTTTGGGATGGGTAAAAAATGTTAAACTCGTGTCAACTACACGTGGCCTGATCGAAAATTCGTAAGACGGAGTGGTGACGGCTGACCACGGCTCGACTGTCTATACTTGTAAAATTCGTTTATATATCAAGTATTTAAAATATGGACATTGAAAAAAGTGCATCTATTAATGAAAAAAGTGACGAAGAAATAGTGAAAGAAAATGAGTGAGTACTTTATAAAAATACTAGATACAAATTAATACTAATAATTCTAGCAATTCGTGCGAAATTATTCCCTAACGATTCCAAGACATCAAAAATGCACAACGTTCATGTTTTCACTTCTGCCGGCACTCCCGGAGTGCAACTCGTTGTTTTTTTTTTGAATAGAGTAGAAGACGAGTATTCAGGCCACGTGGTGTTAAGTGGTCACTGCAGCCCATGGATATATTTATACGTAACCTGTACGTGAATAGTTGGCGCTGCTACTTCGAAGTCTGTCCATGTGTCTCCCCAAAGCCGCCTCATGTAAGTCTGGCTCCACCTTTCCACCGATAAACAATAGATTGCTTTCGGTAGAAGTTGGTGCAGCATTAGTGCTTCCCTGGGCGAACCATAAAAGTTCTACCTACAAATAGCTCTACACTAAGATTCCTGTGTCATAGGTAACATCGATACACACAAACACCTAGACCAAGAACTGAAAATTAAACGGATCTTACAAATTTCTGCCTTGACGGGAGTCGAACCTAGAACTGTGATCGGCAGTAGGACATTTTAACGAATGCGCTATCGGGTCTTCACTATTTTAACAATTACTTTAAAATTAGATAAATATCATATCATTAATGTTTAAAGGTAAAGCTAGTAAGTTATGGGCACTTTAATATAGATCTATCCAACGATCAATATTATCTTATTACCTTCATGAGGTATGCAAATTAATGTTACAATAATTAAAACTTATCTAATTACAAATAATTATAAAAATGTACATTGAAATAGATTTCTTACATTGTAAATATAAATTAGAAAAATATATTTCTTATTATATTATACTTACATTATTATTATATTATTATTTGTACATATGTATATTGCGTCTTTTTATTGATTATTATTTATTTATTTTTATTTTTCGGATCGGATCCGATCGTCGGCTTTGGGCACCCATAGGGGTTTTGGGTTTTTGTACACTGAGAGGAAAAAAGCCGGCGAAAAAAAACGTCCCAGGTTTTTATGGAATTCTTTTATGCCGCTTTATCGTTAAAAAATCAGTGACCGAGTAGTACGCCTTTTCTAGTAAATACTTTTTAAGTTACTAAACTTAAAAGTTAGTTAAGTTAGTTAAACTCGTTGCCCGCTTTTATTTTGAGGAATGCTGGTAGGTTATTGTATATTTTTGGTCCCATGCAAAAGACACTGTTATGATATTGTCTTGTTTTAGAAGCTATTGAACACAGTTTATTGTTACGTC
This sequence comes from Pyrgus malvae, assembly GCA_911387765.1. Taxonomy (NCBI): domain Eukaryota; kingdom Metazoa; phylum Arthropoda; class Insecta; order Lepidoptera; family Hesperiidae; genus Pyrgus; species Pyrgus malvae. Next base: position 10,893,148 of record OU426955.1, read on the forward strand.
TTTTTGATTCAAGGGTTTCATATTTAGTGATTTCAGTTTTGACCATTAAAGAGATCTCATAAATATATAAAGTAGGGAGCGTCTTTATTTTTAAGTTTTGAAAGTGCGGCCTACAAGATTCCGTTTGTTGTAATTGACATATTGCGCAAATTCACTTTTTTGGGCTTTAAATACAGTTACCCCAGAATATTATTCCGTACAAAAGAGTTGCACCTACATTAAGCATGCTAAGCATTTAAAACCGCCGTTTTACTTGACTGACGTCCATATACATTTCTTAATTAATTAATAACTTTATATCATAGAAGACCTAGCTAACTTAACCATCGATAAATCTCTCGTACTCTAGCTCTATTAGAGCCCCAAACCTATCGCAGCCGTCCTTCAGAGCCCAACAGAAACTAATTAGAAAGTCCCTAAAAAGTTAATATCATAAGTCGGTGAACGTACACACGAGCGAATTTAATTTGGAGCGTTTTTAATTACGACTGGAGATTCGTTCGGAGTCGGCCGGTTTCGGCGCCGCGGCTGCCAGCCCTGTAATTATGGGGCCCGTAATTGCGGGACCCGGGCCCCCGCGCCCCCGTCCCCTCTCTAGCGTCCTATGGCAATGCCACTGAAATTAGGATACTCTTTGAAGAGAATTCTAGCCGAAATATTTACGAGTCCTCCGCCAAATTAGCTGGGGATGATGGATTTTATTTTTGCGCGTCGTTACCGAAGTGGTTTGGGTTATTTTACTTTTGAAGCACCTTTTAATATTTGTTTATGAGATAAAACATTAGCGTGATAGTGTTTTTGAGAATTTTCTAAGACACTTACAGAAATTTTTTACCTAGACAAGAACGGTTTGTTATTTTTCAAGAACAACCAGCAAACACATATACGAGCAATGTTAAACGTCATTGCAACTCATGAACAATGTACGTGTGTATATATTATTTGTTGACAGAAAGGACAGATTCCCATGATCCTTTATTGAAAAATAAAAAATGTATTTTTGTGAAGTATTTCAAGCTAAGCTAGTGCTATTAGCTAATAATATTATTAGAATACACAAAAAAGCTTATTAGTTTATAATGGATAATTTTAAGTAACATTCTGTGTCTATAGAAAGCTACACAGATGTATCAGATTAACACATATTATGCATATATACATACATACGTAACGTTACACACTCATAGCCCCTCAGTAGGGTAGATATACCTTACCCATATAGGTCGTAGGTGTCATGGACACACACAAACACAGGAACAAAAACACCCAGACTGAGAACAGAAATTTAAATTCATGATTAAAATTTCTGCCTCGCCTAGAATCGAACCCGGGACCCTCCGATTGGCAGTCCAGCATGGTAACCATTGCGCGACACGGGTCATCTGTGTAATCCATGGACATTTACATCTCCTTACATACAAGGACTATTCTCATGATTCTTAAGCAAACAACAAACAACTAGGTAGGTACGTATATGACATAATATAAAGTCCTTCAACCTAAGCTTTCGACAGACACGACGAATTTTTAAAAACATTCTTTAACCAAATTTAAAAAAATATAAAGATATATCAGCTACCTAACAAAAGCAAAACTTTTTTTGTTTTACTCAAAGCATCAAATAAATTGTCATTTAACGTAGCGTGGTGGAAAGCTTCTTTAATTGGAGCAATGCTAGAGTACTACTACTGGGCATGCATTCTTTGTTGAAAGCAAACGATACGTTACGCGCCCTACGCGCTACTTAGTTACAAAAACTGTCTAGAACATAAAAACAAGATGATCAAATGCTTGATTGATCTGTAATATCCGTCTACAATACAACAAAGTCTGTTATGTGTTTATGTAAATTATATACACAGAAATACTAATGAAATCATAACTGTACACATGCGTACAGGCTCTACCTACTACTTTACAATTGTTACGGACCGTGCAAATGGTTAATTCTCTATAATTACGAAGATAACTCGCATTTGTAATCGCTACTTGCTACTGAATACTGATCACTGTTATGTTACTATTAAAGAAAATTCGACAGTCTATAATTTTAAGATACAAAATATAACAAAATATGCCTTAAACTTTAGACACCACATTGTTTTTTAGCTATGTTTAATTTTATAGACTATAATTCTATTAATATTTAAAAGAAATTATTAAAAAAATATAATAAAAAAATATAGGAAGCTATAATAATAGCTATAATAAAAATATAGAAATAACTGTCATTGTGACAATTAATATAAAATTGACAAAACAAGTTATAGGTTTTTCTAATTAATTTTTCTTTTATCTTTATCCCATCTTTCAGTAAGTATAAGTGTAACTTTCTAAGTTTAATATATTATTATGTAAGAAAGAACTCTCATTGCACTATCTTGGTTTTGATTATCACTCTTATAGTTAATACTAACTACTCATATTTAAAGCTCACAAAGTACTCGTATGAGAGTTAAAAAGGGAGATGGGGACGTAATACCCATACGTAGAGCTAACCGCAGAAATTATCAGCTTCTACGTTCATGAATGAACTCCTTAACTTTGAACTGTTTTCTAGCATCTAAAACATATCTGAGCTTTACAAATGAACATAAAATTTAATACAAGCTATTAAAAAGCACTCTAATATAAAATAGTATAATTGTTCTGAATGCAATCCACTCGTCTCTATCTGTACGGTTTAAAAGGATTGTATTTAATTACGATGACTGGCTGCTTCAGAGCCGAAAAATATTTTTAGTCTGCATTACGATAATTACACTTTCGGTCAGTGACTAATGTATAAACCGTTTGAATATGCTAAGATCTATTACTTACATATAACATTGTAAAAGTTTTGCATCTTAAAAATGTTATTATCGTCTGATTATACATCTCTAATTACATTGTCTTTTTATTTTCTCTGAAATCTTAATCCTTAATTCGCTTATTTTTTGTTGAATTGAATTAAAAAGTGTATGTATTAGTATTTGATTGATTATTATAGTATTTGATATAGTGTATATTTAATTAATAATGTAATGTTAACAATTGACATACTACTATGATTAAAATAATGACTAATTAATTATTGAATAGAATTTTTAATGTATAATTAGAATTTAAATTATTTATTGCATTAAGTTGTTTAAATTGTTGTTTTTAAATATCTTTTATAATAAATTTTGATTTTTGCATGCCTTGTCTAAGGTAGAATACAGAGAAGCATAAACTGTTATAAGACCATCTACTTGTATGTAAACCTAAATTCATACAAATAAAATAAATTGATTGATTGATTGATTGATTGCCAGATACTGGCATTCTGACTAACGATTTGAATTAGAATTTTTATAAAAAGTCTGTAATATTGTCAGTTGTGACCGGAAACGGTGCGTGTAGTACAGATGGCATGAGAGATAGCACAACATGCACTTTACATGGCCATCTAAAAGTGACATCTATGGCATTATTTTCACATCTATTCTAATAATTTCTGTAATTCTTTCACTCATTCTGCGTTCTGCAGGGGTGGGCAGATATAAGTGACATCATTTTGTTGAAGTATTTTATGATGCATTCACTTCACATAGAGGAGACTTAGTCTTCATTTCACTAACTAGTAGTATATTATTATTATGTTAAGAATTTTGAGTATTTATTTTTTAAAGAAAGGAGGGTGATAAAACTGTATCAGTTATTAAATATTTGTTGATTATCTTGAAAAGGTATGACAACATTAACAATTTAATTATTTTCCTCGCCAATAGTAAAACCGGCCAGTTACCTGTTAAAACTGATGTTTACAAGTGTTTAGCACGATTCAATACGGGTATATTTAACATAACATTTACCATTAAATACAGTACCTATAGGATCCAGAGGTGTGAGTCATTAAAATAAATTTGATAAGTAGATAGTTTCGGAGTATCTTAAGCGTTATTTTCTATATCTTGGAATTTTATTAAGTAAAAGTCCTGAGTTTTATTCCATTTCTAAAAAGGCCTACAAGTACCTAAACCTACAAGTTTTCAAGCTGATACAGTATAACTACACCTAGTCCGGCGATCCCGAGAAACACCGTGAGTTCCCTTTTACATAATAAATATGAATAAATATGATACAGAAATAAATATGATACAGTACAAGCGCGAAAGCAAAAATAACAATTCCACATTCATTCCACATCATTATTATATTAAGTTCAAGTTAAAGCTTATTACACTAATATTAATACAATATTACAATTGAAAATTGAAATTAAATAAACTTCTTTTGGAGAACGTTTTTATTTCCTGGCACAAAAAATCCATCATAAAGGCAGAATCATGTTCGGTTTGCCGGCGAGCGTCGCAAGCCGACCGCGGGAGGTGTTTGTCCGTAATCACACATATAATCACACCAATTAAATATTTTTATTCCCATTCTGCCTTTGTTAGAGCTGAGGTGTGCCTTTGTTGGCCCATTTGGGTACACGCTTTTGTTTGTATAAAGTTCAAGGCAATACTTAAGAGCGCGAAATTTTATTATTTTATATACCGATAGCTTGATTTTGAACTTAATGGAGAATTATTTTAACAGTGGGATAGACAACTAATTTAGCAGTGGGCTTAGAATAACATAATTTTTATTGATAAAAATTAAGAGCATCCATTGTTGAGTATTGATTACATATAAGTACAGTGCAGTAATTGTACAATTAATTGTAATAACTGGTACACTATTATAAAAGAATTTCGACCGTAATAGTAAAGTGTCCCTACAGAAAAGCACGACAAGGCAAGCAAATAGTAAAAAAGCTACCTTATCTTATCACCAATTGGTGATTACTTTTGTTACGGAAGTGAAATTGAAGCGATCTCTACCAACCGACAAGGAAGAAATTTCAACGACTACAGTGAAGAAATTGGACCATAGTGATTATGCTTAGTGATTTGGATTCTGTCAACTGGGTTTTTGCGAAAGAAGACATTAAACGCCTTCCACGTTACAAACTGAATTTTCATTACCCATAGCGCGTAACAATTGGTTGCATATTTGCTTAAAAATACGCAATCCTCATAAAGCTAAATGTACTTGAATACAATATACTTAAAAAATAATAATACCTTAGAAGAAGAATCTTATCATTCTTAGAAGAATACACAAATGTTTCAAGCCATGTTCAGGCCAATTAAGTATTTTCTACCTTTGCCCCCTAAGGTAAACAATTGCTTGCTTATTTTTACCGACTTCTAAAAGGAGGAGGTACTGTATTCGGCTGTATGTTTTTTTTTTTATATATGTTCACCGATTACTCCGCCGTTTGTGGACCGATTTTCAAAATTCTTTTTTGTTCGTATGCTTACACTCCCGAGGTGGTCCCATTGTCACCAAATCAGGATCTGATGATGGGATCCCAGGGAAATCGAGGGGAACTCTCAAATTTTATAGGCTCACACATTGATTTTCTTATACTTTCTGAAGCATAAGAGATATTTGTGCATAGTAATCATCATCTCATGTTGCTGAGCTGATGATGGAAGGTACTGCAACAGTGAGGAGTTGAAAGCAAATTCTTTCAATAAATAGTTTTTTATTCCAAATCTTACATTCCTGAGGTGTTCCAACTGTCACCAAGTCAAAGTCTGATGAGGGGATCCCAGAGAAATCGAAGGGAACATTCAAATTTTATAGCACAACAAATGATTTTCATATTTTTACTAAAGCAAAACAGGCATTTTTGTATAATTATCATCATAGCATGTTGCTGAGCTGATGATGGAAGGTACTACGAAGGTTAGGAGTTGAGAGCAAATTCTTTCAATAAATGGTTTTTTGTTCGAAATCTTACATTTCTGAGGTAGTCCAACTGTCACCAAGTCAAAGTCTGATGATGGTATCCCAGAGAAATCGAAGGGAACATTCAAATTTTATAGCACAACAAATGATTTTCATATTTTTACTAAAGCAAAACAGGTATTTGTGTATAATTATCATCATATCATGTTGCTGAGCTGATGATGGAAGGTACTATGACGGTTAGGAGTTGAGAGCAAATTCTTTCAATAAATGGTTTTTTGTTGGAAATCTTACATGTCTGAGGTGGTCCAACTGTCACCATGGCAAAATCTGATGATGTGATACTAGGGAAATCGAGGGAAACACTGAAACTTAATAGGCACACACATTCTTTTAGTCGTATTTTTTAACATAATAAAAATATTTGTGTCCGGTAATTATTACCTCATGTTGCTAAGCTGATGATTCAACGGTTAGGAGCTGAGAGCAAATTCTTTCATTAATTTATACGTTCAGGTGGACTTATAGTAGTATTCTTTCAGGGTATACGATGGCTATTAGATAAACATGATTATAAAAGGTATCTCTTTAACGTTTAGAAATTAACTGAAAAAAATTCCAATTATGATTATACATATGTGCAGAATTATTAAAATTACTAAAAAGAGTGAAATAAATTAAGTTTTTAACAAAAAAATAGAACCGACTTCAAACGGTAAAAAATAAAATTGTTCAGTACCTACTTCTTCTTGCTTATGGTAATGACTCTTAAAACTATTTTTGAAGTCGGGCCCTTAATAAAATGTCCTGTCTTAGTAAATATAGTGTACCTTTCGTTCTGGGCACCGACTCCAATATAGTTTTAACAGTCATTACCATAATCAAGAAGAAGTAGGTACTGTCCCACTGTCTGTACTGTCGGTGCCCATTTAGAACGAATGGTACGACATTTTAGTACGGGCCCGACTCCAAAAATAGTTTTAAGAGTCATTACCATAAGCAAGAAGAAGTAGGTACTGAACAATTTTATTTTTTACCGTTTGAAGTCGGTTCTATTTTTTTGTTAAAAACTTAATTTATCTTAAACGTCTTTTCTTTGTCGTGTGGAAGAATTCTATTCACGTTACGTGAGAAGGTTAATTTGTAAAATTAGGAGATAATTAACATTTTTAGCGAACACGCTGTTAGTTTCTGTTTTAGTTAAAATCTCGTCACCCTTAAGTTTCTCCCTACTACTAAAAATACAAACTTTTTTACTTTACTTTGTAGTTAAATCAGATCAAAACAGACATTAATAAAAATCCGTTTTTATGATTAAAGAACTTAGAACATTTCTTTTGGCAGCTTATTAAAAACATCAATGATATACTTCACATAATTTTATATAATTTTATCGTTTCTTACTTAAGTTGTGTGGGTTTGGTGATGTACATATACCATACTATCTATGCAACTATATATAACATCATGCTATTATTAATACCAAAGTCCACGCCGATGAAGTCGCGGGCGGCAATTAGTTGTTTTATATGTTCGAAGTTCATTTAAGACCTCAATGATAAACCATAAATTAGTTGATATATTAAGACGACCCCTTTATTTATTGCGAGGAGATAGAGTCCTCAAATGTATGGAATGTTAATCATAATCATTATTTCCTGACAAATTGTGACTTTTTAATTAATTTACGTTCCTTTATGAATTGCGTCCAGACATTGTTGCTGTTTTCTGTTTGATTAATATCGATTTTTTATAAGCGGAGGTGAATTACTGTAATTAATCAAGGGAGATTGCAATCGTCGATAAGGCCTGATCGATATTTTATAAGTGACAGGGTCTGGAACAATTACGTTGGTGCGCGAGTGGAATATTGACCAGCTTTTATAACAAGCTTGCGGAGTAGCTTTAATTCCTATTTATTATAAGAATATAAGATTATGAGATCTATCTCAAGATCTGATAAGCTAAATATAGAACTAAAAATAATGTTTTACGGTATATAACTTATACCTACGAAAGTTGCGATACCAAAAATCAAACATCGGTCTCCGTCGCTGAGGTCAAAACCTGACGCGCATTGCTGACTGATAATTTGTTATTTGTGTACTTTTTACTGCTTCTTGGTGAGAGGAAACATTCTAATATTACATTACGATATTTTCCATCATCGTTTATGCTTGAAAGCTACACGAAACTTCTCAAACTACGTGGACTATGGTCTTATGACTATGGCAAATTCTGAGATGAAACCTGTACGGCCTGTACCCAGCATAAGTAGGACATGAAAAAGTGTAAAAAAACTTTTGCTCCTATAATATTAAATTCTTATTGGCTCGTGTTTTAATGCGACATTAAATGAGGAACTTTTCGATATGATGCCTACGTGCCCTTCATGATTATACCACCAGACGAAGTTTAAAGTTCTACCGACACCATCTGGACTCGTGGCGGTCCTCCACAGTCCGCTTTGCACGCTCCTTTTTACCACGGACGTGCAAGTTATGGAACAACCTTCCAGCTGAGGTCTGAGAGTCAGTGGATTATGACATAGGGTTCTTCAAGAAAGCTGTAAAAAAGTTTTCCTCCAAAGCCGGCAATGCTCGGGTGGCTTCCCTGAGGTTGCCCGTGTCCGTAAGCGACGGTGATCGCTTGATACCACGCGGCCCGTCTGCCTTTTTGTTCGATTAATATATTTAAAAAAAACTTTTATCATACAACTTGTATCTAAGGTCTTACCTACATCATTTTTGTAAACAAAGTCATCAATTTCCAACTATTCACGTCCACAAATGTTATAAGCAATCTTTTAGAACGGATGACTTTTAGAGTAAAAATTATAAATTCTTATTAGAATATGTGGGCCATTCTTTTAATATAAGCAACATCCAAGTTGTTTTTATACTGCACATTTTATTTATAGATAAGTACCACCCTGTTTTTGTTCAGTGTAAACAAAGTTATTAACTTTGACGATAAATGTAGTAGAAAATATTAATGTTAGAGTAAAAACAATTTTGTTTCAATATGATGGATATGTTTACAATACGTTAAAAAAACACTTTTTTTATTTGAATGGGGTCGCAGTAATTGTTGTAGCAGAATGTACATGCAGGCCACGTGGTGTTAAGTGGTCGCTGCAGCCCATGTACATCTACACACAACGTCAAGATAAACTGTACTTCAAGTCTTGCCTGTTAGCGCAGCGCAAAAAAGATTATTGACTTTGAACGATATTTATAATGAATTATATTTCTTCAGTGAAAAACATATCCATTTCAACATGCCGAATAAAACACTCATTAGTATAAGCAGTGTCAGAAAATTGGTGGATAAAAATTTTAAAACATTATTTACCTCGCTGAAATGGTTGTTAAAATTATATGGTACGGGTTAGGAGTCCCGGCCTGCTGGTTGGTAGTATGCAAGTATCGTCATCCGCAAGTCACTTCACATGCGGAAGTTTTCCTGATGGATATTCTCTGAGCAATTATCTCTAACGAATCGATGCGGCGGCCGAATCTTGCGTACTACTTACAGAGTTTAATACATCCATACATAACATGCGATTATAATAAACGATACTTTCTATTAATAATATTTGCATACCTTACGGGGGAATGTGACGAGCTAATAAAATATATATTGACCAACGTTTGTAATTTCACCGCGGTGTTCTAGCACAGCACAAACGAGATTAATACTCGTAACTTTGAACGATACGTGTAAAAAATCCTTTTACAATAAGAAACAAATCTATTCAATATGCAGATATATTGAGAGCCAGAAATTTGGATGACGAAAAAAAATCTAAAATAATTTACCTCGCTGAAATGGTTGTTGACATTATGCGGCACGGGGTACGATCCCCCGGGCTGTTGGTAGTATGCACAGTTCATGTCCTCATCCGTAAGTCACTTCACACGCGGGAGTTTCCCTGATGGAAATTCTCGGAGCAATTATCTCTAACGAATCGATGCGGCGGCCGAATCTCGCGTACTAATTGCAGGGTTCGTAGTTCGGTGCGAGCGCTCTCGCTCGCTCGCCGTCCCGCTCTGCGTGTTTGTTTACGCGGGGCGGCGACGCGCAGGGCGGCCGCTGGGCGGGTCGCGGACGTATCACGCGAAACTAATATAAACCGATAACGCACTTTCTTTATGCTACCGAGTCTAGGATTCTAATCGAAGCTTGGTTTGGTCAAAGCGAAGACATCTTTTTTAATCGTTCACCAAAACGTGCTCATATTAAAATTTTATGTTTTGTACAAAGTATTCAAAATAAAATTACATGAATAATCATAAAATAAAAACCAATGTAAACTGATAAAGCACTATCAACATTATTATTATATAACTAATACCTAATCAAGTAAGGCGACTAAGCGTTTCTATATTTGAGCTATTCTAATTCTAATACCTATAACTTAAGAATGTCGAGAGTCTAAGTACTCTCAAAAACATATTATTAATAATAAATTGACATTGATAAAACCTTTCATCTAGGCTACTATAATAAATATATTAAACTAGCCTTCTCGAAAGGCTTCGCCCGCGTGGACCCCTCTCATAGGTTCCCGTAGGATCAAAACCATCCTATGTCCATTCCCAAGGTCTACTCTATCTGTTTTCCAAATTTCATTAAAATTGTTTTGGTAGCTAAGCGGGAAAGCGTTACAGACAGACAGACAAAGTTACTTTCGAATTTATAATATTAATAAATATACTCGTATATAAGTATGGATGAATAGAGACGTAGGTTCCAACGTAGTACATATGTATTATTATGTCGCTATGTTATGACCACTGTTAGTGTCCTATGAAGTATTATTGAGAAAATCTAGCAGTAGCTGGACATAGAAACTTATTTTAGATTAATGATGAATAAACGTCCTTCCAAAGAAACCTACCGAATGTAAAGAGAATAGTAACATTAATTCACAGTTGCCTCATAAAGGCTACATGAAAGCCATTCACGCTTTAAAAACGCGACCGAAGCTGAATAGTGGCCCACTGAGCATCTAAAGGGCTGAGAACAAACTCCTGGAAATGGGAGTAACAATGTACGTAGTGTGAGACTCAACGGGAGCGTCGCGGGCGCAGCGCAGATTACAATAATTATGCGCACGCGCCGCGCCCAGCGCCACCTATAATCACTATCATTTGCGCATGTTATTCTATATCCTACAAAACGCCTGCTTATCGTAGACGACATCTACATTGTTGTTCTTACAATAGAAGAATAACGGTGCTCTATGTAAACCTAATCAAAAGATTTGTCATTATTTTCGCAGTGCGCATACGACTCTCGGAAATGTGTGGTGCATTATGTGGAACAGCATTCTATTTATTTTTTAAGATAAACATAGCCTTTACTTTAAAGTGTTTCCAGGCAGACATCGCTTTTACTTAGAGTCACATTTACTTTTGATATTTGTTATACCTAACTATGTTGACTGCTTCATAAATAACGACGTAACACCTGGCTGGCAAATTAGTAAAATTTTCGAAAATTTTGTATCAATAGTCTTTTATTATAAAACGAAACATCTGGAAGAATATCATATGACTAGATTTCGCGTGATATCGACTACATGAAGGAAAGTACATCCTGTCATACGACTCGCATCCGCCCCGCACTGATTGCACAAAAAAAATGGATCAATTTTTATAATGGTCGCCGGGGTAACGATCCCGATGTACTTTATTACAAACCGGATACATTTATTATCTTCTGTGGCGAAAAAATACTCACTTTCATTAAATTTCTATCCTAATTGTGGGATTGTAACAGCTGTCCCTGAATGGGCGGGTTGTATAAGATTTTGAAGAAATCTAATGTTGTTAAAGGTCTTAAAGAAAAAAAACTTGTAAATAAAGAGCTGGAACAGGAGCTGAAATTGTGTTAAGTGGTTCTGATGCCTAAGTCTCGCCTACAGTTGATGCAGTAGTGTGGCTCCTCTAAAGAGTTATGGCCTCATGTAAGTAATACTTACTGGCAAATAGGTACATGTTTTTACCGAAAACACAGAACTGCTTCACGGAAGAAATGAGTGCAGCGGTGCCCGGTGGATCCATTATCCCAACTGTACTTTTTCTATCTATTGAAGATTCAATTTCATACATATTAGATTAAAGTTTAAAGAGTTATGAGTTTTTAAATATTAAATACCCAGCACATTCGAAATTGGTCAAAACTGGATTCGAACGACGAATTGAATTTCAAACAACATACCGTCGTAGTACTGTTACATTTTCGTTTCAATTTGTTTTGTTAACTCCATTCATTATTGTGCCTAACAAGAGTGAATGGGCCAGGGCAGCCCTACATTGTTAGGCCGTGTATGCGCTGGGCGGCTGGGCGGGCCGAGGGCGGAATCGCCAGATGCGCACGCGACGCCTCGCGTGCTCGTTACGCCTTCTGATATATCACATTGAAAACGTCGTTACTTGTAGTAATTGTAATTGAAATATTGGAGCACTTAATTAAAAATGTGTTTTTCAATTTGTGTAAGTGTCCTCGCCTTATGACAGTTTAATTTAAGCGATAATAATAACCAAATAAAGGTTTTTAGTTTACTAAAGTTACTGAATAATAATTTTAATAACCAGTATTATGTCGTAGTTGTATAATTTTGCTTTTTATTTATGATTCTGTTACGGTAATGCAAAAGGTCTTAACTTATTTTAAGTAAGAAAAAGTGGTACCTATTATTTTTTTATTTTAATGCAAGGTCGGTCAGAATATGAATGATTAAAAACATTTTGCCAGAAAAAATAAATGCAGATTCTATTTCCTAGTCACGATTTAAAAGAATTTAATAAAAATCCAAACTTTATCTAATTTTATAAAATGCGGTGGTCTCTTTAATAAAATATCAAATGCGGGACATTACCGGTTTAGGCAATTGTATTGTGGACCCTAGCTTTTCACTTAAACACGAAATATTTGTCACAGTTGGCGTATGTATGTATGGCGTATATTCTAACATCTACAACAACTATCATTTCATTTTATTTCATTTCATTTCATTTCACTACATTTTTTTTAATTCGTTACGCACTCATAGCCCCACAGTAAGGTAGTTATTACCCTCTGTCGTGGGTACCATGGACACATACAAAGACAGGAACACAAACACCCAGACCGAGAACAGAAATTTAAACTCATCATTCAATTTTCTGTTTCGCCGGGTATCGAACCCGGGATCCCTCGATTGGCAGTCCGGCATGGTAACCATTGTGCCACCATAAACGAAATATATATAAATGAGATATCAGAATACATTTGCTACAATTTATTTACAATTGCCATTAAACTTAAATCTCTGTACTTGTAACATAAAACCTGTCTTCCTACAAGCTTCCTGCATCTGCACTTAAGCCGCACAATGTTGAGAGTTACCCCGACCTTGCACAATGATCGGCTTAAAAGGGGTGCAATATTCCAGGTTGCAATCTAACACCTACTTCCGCTCTACCGTAAGCTTCGCATTCGCATTTCAAGTAAACTGCTTCGATTGCAACTCAAAGCACAATCGTTAATTTTAAATTTAAATTAGTAAATCTATCTATATTTACTTATTTAAACGTCTCGTTGATTTACATAATACATACTTAATAAATGCAAAAAACTAAAGAAATTAAATTTAGTTTTTCAATTTTATATATTAATAGTTTTCATGTTTTTGTATTTTTAGGATAGGTAGTTTTAATTTTATTGTGTATATCAATTAATGTCTTACGTGTAATAAAGCTTACTTATACATAATATGTTTACATATCAACTGTATAACTTACCAACCCTTACTAGAGCAGCGGGGTAGAGTAGGCTGCAGGCCTCCTCTATAGTGGGGTGAGACCCGTGCCCAGCAGTGGGACGTAGAAAGGGTTTCAGGCATATGTTTAATTGTTACATACTTACCTACCTACATTAGAATTTTTCTTTTAAACGTATCAATTTAAAGGAAATAGTATTATTCCTAAGTTTCATCTATATTTTTAATTTTTAGTATGGTGCAACGGTGATATACTATTCCGGACTGACGTTCAAAGGTCTGGGAATCGTTTCCCTGCAGGGCAGAAATTGAAATGATGTGTTGCGTTATTTATTTAATAAATAATGTAGTTTACAAAACTAAAAAACACGCTTTTGGGTGCATGGTGTCAATAGTACTTATCTTAAAAACCACCTTACGCTTTTTTTACAGTAAAATATGTTTTCTTCTTATTTTTTACTTTTTAGTTCGTATTTTCACAAAAGCGTGTTTTTTAGTTTTGTAAACTACATTATTTAGTTTTAATTTTTTAGTAGGATTTTTTTTCACGTGTTAAAAATATAAAACTTTATATTTGTTTCATTAAGCATCTTAGGCCGTGAATTTATCAGCCACCCCTCGTATATTTTTTTATATCCTGATGATCCTAGTAAGAACTTTAATATAAAGTTATGAGATTATTTTATTGTCATCGGCCCTTGACTCCTGCGCATATTTTCAAGTTAATCAGACTCCTAGAAGTAAGTGAAAATGAGGTTAAAAGATTCCGTTACATACATACAGGTCAAGCTAATAAAAGCGTGTTAAAAACACGTCATTTACCATGCTGTAGCAAATATTTTATTATTTACATACCAGCCGTATTACATACCAACCCTCACTAGACCAGCGTGGTGCAGTAGGCTCTATATTTTGTTTTACGATAGAGAGGCGATAATGAGATTAGAAGATCTTTCATATTCTCACAAAGTAATGTCACATTGTCCGTAGCAAAACACGTGGGAACTTATCATGCATAGGATATTGAAAACTGATAATTCAATATTCCATATTTGATTTTATCCGGCCAGAGATAATCTGCGAAGTGGAAACATTGTTCAAATTTCAGTCACAACACGTGTGATTCTCCTTTTTGATACTGGTATTGTGCCTATCCTCTTATGAATGGGGGATTCATTCGTTCAATGCGAGTTGAATGAACGGACATTTGACGACCGTTTCCTATGCAAAATTTCGCTTAATCCCGGAATAAAGGTCTGCATTGGAATGCTTCCGTTGACATGAAAGCAAGTGTCGGACACAATACGGTGTAGAGATGTTCATTTTTAGGGTACCTTAGGGTACCTTTGAGAAGTAACAAGTTAAAATTAACAGTAATAATTCAAACTTTAATTAACTGAAATCCAAAGACATGGCCTCACACATCATACAATTCGCAAGAGAACCAAAACAAGTTGGTATTTCCAGTTGATACATTCTCCATATTCTCGTGATTTTGGCTTTACAATACCTAAGTCTAAAGTGAACAAAAAGAGAAAATCTGAAAATGTACGTGTACCTTATATATATATATATATATATATATATATATATATATATATATATATATATATATAAGGTACACGGTTATATATATATATACGTGAACAAGGTTATAATATGCGTAACCTAATAAGAAGCTGGTGATTTTTTTATACTTACATGATCCGGTCAAAAAGCCAAACGAAATACTATTATTAGTATTAAGCATTCACCATCGCCTACGCACAAGAGCAACGAGAAAACGCAAAACAAGCAAGCAACGACAAAGAGAAAGCTTTTTACAGCTTTCTTGATACGTGAATTAACGTGAAAAGACACCATTGTTACTAAAAAGAAGGACAAAATTAAATGAACCAACAAAAAAACACACTTTCACCTTTATAACATTACTTACAGAGCAGCGATGGCCGAGTGGTAAAAAACCGCGGTCTTTGACGCGACCGATCCTGGGTTCAAATCCTCGGCGCGCACAAAGAAATTTGTAATATGCGCATTTATCGCTGCTCCACGGTGATGGAAAATATCGTGATACTTAATTATTTACGATGTTCTCTATCGCCGTGCATGCCTGAGAGAAATTCATAATTTCTCGAAAGCATGACGTCCACCAATCCGCACTTAGCCAGCATGGAGGACTATGGGCTAAATCCCTCTCACTTGTGAGAGGAGACCTATGCCCAGCAGTGGGACATAAAAAAAGGTTAAAAAGAAAGAACATCACTTAGTATGGATTGTCACGGAACCACGTTTGTGCAATTTAAACTCACACTTGGCCAGTTTTTTTAATGTAATACTGATGTCCTCGACACTGTTTACAAGCATAATAGGATTAGTAAAGATGTTGAATGGTACTAAGACATCTTTAAGGTTTTGTCGAAAACGTATTTGTTCATTGATATTGTTGAAATAAGAAATTGGAGTACCACTTGTGTCAGATTTAGGCACGGCATGTAATAATATGTATATTTTTAATTGAATACAAGTTTAAGCAGTTTATAAATAATTGCTAGTTCTCAATATTGAGAGCATTTTTTTTAAATTTCACTTTGGTGATATGACTACAACCCTGTAGTGCCCTACTGCTGGACATGGGTCTCTCTCCATTTGCCCTTATCCTGCCCCAATGCGGGATGATGGAGTTCCGTTGAATATTGTCTTTAAGGCTTTTTATAATTCTTAAAAAAGTCTATATCTCGAAACTAAACATGAACGGTTTGTATGTTTGAAGATTAAAATTTCTAAGTTTGTGTGTATTAAGTTGTAGAATTTGTATCATTTAAGGCGAAGTACCTCACTCGCACTCATTAAAAACTGAATCGCATTTTTGAATTCACGCAATGTTATGGTTACCGTGTACACTTTTATGAGGCAAGTTGAGGCAACCATCAGCGACTCAGAATCCGGTATCAAGCTTCTTTTATCCACCAGTATGCAATATTTTCTTAAAATTTGCGATACGAAAATATGTAAAATCAACTCATAAAGTGCATAGCAAAAAGTTAACCAGTGTCGAACACGCGGTACTTATGACAGCGCGTGCTTTCGCGCCAAACAACAAAATACTCGTAACCAGTGCATAATAATAGTGTTTCCGCCCTATAACGATATCTACATTATAAGTGAACTTTTACGAGCTTTTGTCGGCTTGTCGAAGCTGTTACACAACTTTTTGCTATACCGTAGATCACTATATAAGTATACTATAGGTAGGTACATCACTTTAAGACTGACATATTTTACGATCCTTCTCGTCATATTGTTACTGCTACTCTTTGAAAGAATTAAATAAAAATCGAGATTGCATATCAATTTTATGACCCGTTCAGACTTTTGTAGTCAACAAGTAATTAACCTCTCTACGGAATGCGGTGCCATCAATATAGTGAGTTGAAAATTTCTGAATTTTTGGGTACGTTTTGTCGATGCAATTTATAATTATACTCGTATCAAAAAGAGATACCATTTCTCATGTCATGCGATACTCGTGGCTGCGACTGCATCGCACTGAAAATTGAATGACAAAATAAGCTACTGCTTAATAACGTTCCCACCCTTTTACAACAACTACGTAACAGTCTTCTCGACTTTTTGCCACACTGTACATCACTTTACGGCTGAAATATTTTATTGAATTCTCTTCGAACTCAAAGGACCATTAAAGGTGGTGGTAGTTTACTGTTTACTCGTTTCCACATTGTTGCTGTTAAGAACTACTCTTCACTTTCCCAAAATTTAATATATTTTGTTGTATTTAAATGAATTCATGTTTTTACCAACTTTTTTGGAAAAAGTTTTATAGCCAATAAATAATTTTCCAAGTGCGCTTGATTACTTCTACGGTTTTGTATAAAAATGAATTGATTTTCTCGATCAAAATCTCGAGAAAAATTGTATTAGAACCATTTTCCTCATCTTAAGTAATATTACCTGTCAAAAATTTGTAATTCAAACCAAGTTCAGAAATACATTTTTAATACAAGACGAAAGGTTAAAAGTTCAAGTTAATTATTTGCTTAAGATTCTACTTGACAGTAATATTTTGGGATGGCTTATGTATATTTTAGTTTTATTTTTTAACTACGTGACCCTGTGATCACTAGTGATCAGATTTGAGTATTTGCTGTTTACACGGCAAAAAAGAGTCTATCGGACACACTACTTACAAGTTTTATTTAAAAAGGGTCTCGAACATGCGGTGCACGTTGCTCATAACAGCAAGCGCATCGCGCAAAAAAACAAAACCAAGTGGCTCGTAATAATGGTGTTTCCACCCTATAACAGTAACAGCAGAACATCCGAGCTTTTACGAGCTTTTGTGAGCTTGTCGAAGCTTCTATTTGACTTTTTGCCGCTCTGTACGTCACTTTACCACTGAAATATTTTATTGAATTTCCTTTTGGACCTATGACCATTGAATGTAGTAGTTTATTGTTGACTCTACATTACATTGTTGCTGCCGAGAAATTATATTCTTCTTACCAGGCCTTTTATTTGGTATCAGGGGGGAAAACTTCTAAAGGTATCCAGCACCTTGGGAGAGAATACCGGGATGTGGGATTTGACCTCACTAACACCCCATCGGTGGCCTGCCTTTGCGCTTCCACCGGAGGTCCTCCACGCGCGGCACCCTGGAACGGGCCCATCTTTGCGAGAACATGTGCTCTCCTGCACCTTCCGATGCTTACGGCGGCCACGCACACAAGGACGGCGGGCCTTCCCGGGGCTGCTGTTTGGACGGGTCGAGCTCCCACTCTCACCACCCGCAACCCCGAAAGCCCCCTCTTAGTCGCCTCTTACGATCAGGCAGGGGATACCGTAGCTCTATTCTTAATCCCGAAGCTACAGGGTCAATTTATATAAAAAGTATCTCGAACAAGTAGTGTTCAGTGCGCATGACAGCGAGTACATCACGCAAAAAAACAAAACCAAGTGGCTCGTAATAATGGTGTTCCACCCTATAACAGTAACTGCATAGCATCCGAGCTTACGAGCTTTTGTAAGCTTGTTGAAGATTCTACTTGATATTTTGTCGCCTTGTACATCACATCTGGAATGTTTTATTGAATTTACTTGGAGCTTAAGGCCATTACAGATAGTAGTTTACTGTTGATACATACTACCATACTATTATTAATGCGAAAGTTCTCTCTCTGCGTGTGTCTATGTGTTACGTTTTTACGCCTAAACTACTGAACCAATTTTAATGAAATTTGGTATACAGATAATGTGGATCTTTGAAAGGAAACAGGATAGTTTCAAAGCGAAAAATAGGCTTAAAGGGGTTGAAGTAACGGATGATAATTTGTCTGAAGAGTCATCTTCGAAGATAAAAATTTAAGTTTTGTATTAAAGCATTGGATAGAAAGTAACTAAATATTCTTACAAGAGTTTTAGACGTTTCAATCTACATAGGGAAGAAATAAAAGTTAAAAACTAAATTCCACGCGGGCGAAGCCGCGGGCGGAAAGCTAGTTTTATTATAAAGAGGATCTCGAACACCCGGTGCTTGGTGCGCATGACAGCGAGTGCATTGCAAAACAAATCGAAGTAGCTCGTAATAATGGTTTTTCCACCCGATAATAATAAGTGCGTAACAATCGAGCTTTTACGAGCTTTTGTGAGTGTGTCGAAGCTTCTACTCGACTTTTTGCCGCTCTGTTCGTCACTTTACTGCTGAAAGATTTTATTAAATTTACTACAGGCTTTCAGCCCATTGTAAGTACATAGTTGTACTTAATTAGTAGGTTACTGTTAGTGTTGACCCTATTGATCCATTGTTGTTGCCACGAAATATTATTTTCCTTGATAAGACTTGCATCAATTTTATTACTCTGTTTAGAATAACTTTCGCGCAAATTATACACAGATTTGAGGCAAACTGGTCTTCTTGAATGAAGGTACATATTTCAAAAATTAAATGTTTCTTAAATATAGTAATATGTAATGTAAGTATAACTAATAACCAGTACCTAGAATTAAAGTAACAAAGGACCTAAATCTTTCGTAATTGTATCATAATAATATGCAATAAGTACAAGAAGAAATGAAAACTCCGGTAAAAAATTAAAAAATACTTTTATTTACACTATAGGTACCTAAAAATAAAAGATGTACGTTCAAAGGTAAACGACACTACATAATAGCATGTTTCAAAATCTAAGCATTTATTTCAACCACAGATGATGGTCAGATAATATGGCCGTCGCCGCGTATAGATGCTCTGTTGTTGAGATAAAATTAATAGCTGCTATTAAACCGCGAAACACTCTGAGGAAGACTTCATTAATTTTCCGCAACGGACTACGCCTCTTAATGCTCGAGATGCCCCGGCGATAGATTTATTAATTATTAATCATTTCGTATCTATTTTCCTCCTAACCTGAAAGGCATTTACATCATCATGGCATTTACAGTATGATTTATAAATAAAGTTATTGTGTTGCTGATTTGAAATAAAAATTTTAATCTGGAAAATTTCACTTCAAATCAGGGAAAGCATTTCTATAGATTTTTTGGTGGAAAGGTAGGGTTACCAGTTGGTTGCCAGCGCGACTTACGAGTACAAAAGGCAACAACTACGGAGGTAGTTGCAGTGCATACGCGATCTCAGGCTTGCTCATGCACGAGGTGTTAGGTGCACGCTCATCTGCTTCTCCATTTAAATATATATATATATATATATATATATATATATATTATCAGGCGTTACTTTGCGAAACTACATTGTTATAAAGTTAGGTAAAAACTACTTTGCAACAATCCGCAATCAGAACGAAAAGTGTCTTTCGCAAAGTGACTGTGCGATAGTGCGATTAACCGATTAACCTCACGAAGACACAAGTTTGCGCGTTTACCGCTAAAAAAGCCCCATTTGTTATAGCGCCCCAGTTCAAGGGCACCGCGCTCACCATCGGTGAAAGTGTCGGTATCTTGGGAGTTGACATTACGAGTAAAGTGCAGTACCGGAGTCATTTGGAGTACAAAGCCAAATTGGCATCAAAAAAGCTTGGTGTCCTCAACAGAGCGAGGAAATGCTTCACTGCGGGGCAACTCCTGACGCTGTATAAGGCCCAGGTCAGACCCCACATGGAGTACTGCTCCCATCTCTGGGCAGGAGCACCGAAGTACCAGCTACACCCATTTGACTCCGTTGAAAAGCGCACAGTCCGAATCGTCAACGACCCAAGATTGACTGACAGGCTAGAACCGCTTAGCTTGCGAAGAGACATAGGCTCGCTCTGCGTGTTCTACCGACTTTACTATGGTGAGTGCTCCGAGGAACTCTTCAAATTCATGCCTACATCACCATTCCATGATTATACCACCAGACGAAGGTTAAAGTTCCACCGTGGACTCGTGGCGGTCCTCCACAGTCCGCTTTGCACGCTCCTTTTTACCACGGACGTGTAGGTTATGGGACAACCTTCCAGCTGAGGCATTCCCAGTGGACTATAACATGGGGTTCTTCAAGAAAGCTGTTAAAAAAGCTCTCCTTCAAAGCCGGCAATGCTCGGGCGGCTCCCCTAGGGTTGCCCGTGTCCATAGGCGACGGTGATCGCTTAACATCACGCGGCCCGTCTGCCTTATTGTTAGGTTTATTTATAAAAAAAAACCGTCGTAGTGTCAATAATCCTGATGATGCTCTGTTTTGAGGTGAAACACGTGTTGGTGGTGTTTCGTATTTTGGTGTATATTTTATTGTTGCATGTGCATGTATACTATGTGGCCCTCCCACATAGGGAGGTGCAATTGCATGAAAAAAGTCACCATAATACGTTCTGGTATCGGATTGTTGCAAAGTAGTATTTACCTAACTTTTTTTTAAATTGCAGGTTGTGATGGGCACCGAAGTTATGTGTGCCTTTTATACAAACAATATTCCATACTTTTTATGTCCCACAGTGTAGTGGTGTCTCTCAGTATACGACCTAAACTTGATTTCATGAATGGCAATATTACTATGTATCTAAATACGATGTATCGCCTCACATCTGTATCCATCGCTCAGGTAGGACAGGTAAACAAAACAATTGCTTTAAAGGTACGAATAGATATGTGTACGACGTAGTATGGTACTTCTTTAGTAAGTACGAATACCACGTTCTTTAATAATACCCACCTTTAAAAAAATTCAATGTATAGTAAGGTTTAGAAATACTGGGGGTTGTAAAATAAGGAGGAAGGAGGGTTGGATAGTTGCTATAAATCACGATGCTATCTTTCGCGAGCAATGGCTATAGCGATGCCAAAGGGTAACTCTCCTGTCTTTATCGAAGTGCAGACATAAATTAGTCTTGGTTTAGTGTAACACAAATTTAGATTGACTTGAAGAGTGTCAATATCCGTGATGTTTTAAGAATACAAAATAGCCTTATGTAATTACTCGCCTTCCGCCAGCGGCATCGCCCGCGTAGACCCGTTTTATGGGTTCTCGTAGGATAAAAACCATCATATGTCCTTTCTCAAGATCCACTCTAACTGTGTTCCAAATTTCATTAAATTTGGTTCAGTACTTAAAGCGGGAAAGCGTAGCAGATATACAGACAGACAGACAGAGTTACTTTCGAATTTGTATTGTTAGTAG
The DNA here is from genome assembly GCA_911387765.1 of Pyrgus malvae. Lineage (NCBI taxonomy): Eukaryota > Metazoa > Arthropoda > Insecta > Lepidoptera > Hesperiidae > Pyrgus > Pyrgus malvae. The sequence goes on from OU426955.1 coordinate 10,915,308, forward strand.
GGATACTACAGATGTTACCTAAATGGAAATCAATTTCATACACTTTTAAACTTTTTTGTGAAATATTGTTTTATGTAGGAATAATATGTAGGTAGTGGTATGGTCGATGTAAATACTGATAAGTTCACCGTTTTGAGATAAGCTCTCCTGTCAATTGTTAATATTGCCTTCTATTAGATGCATGAAAGTAACCCTTACTTAACTCATAAACCTAACTCATAACATCCCACTGGTACAAACCTTTTCTCGCAATTGACAGGGATTTAGGCCATAGTCTACTACGCTGGCCCAATGCAGGTTTAATTTTCAAAAGATCTTGTTGTAACTTGTCATGCCGTGGACCAGTGATGAAAACACACGTTATATTTTTTGTAGTTTTTAGTGCGCACCGCAATTTTATCTTATCGACGTGGGAATTCGATGTCTTTACTATTTGATTTGAACGGATCTCCAACATAGTTAAATGTAAATGAATAAATTATTATATTTTATTGATATCGATTTAATTATATACGTAATGGAATAATAAATCAAGTTTGAAGCAGCTTTCACAGTGCCATTTTTCACTTATACGGATTAAATCTTACATAAGCAATAAAATCAAAGATTCCACAGCGAATAATTACACGCTAAACCGTATAATTTGAGAGTCATTCATTAAAATTCAACTAAAGACGAGAACAACAAAGTTCTCGGGGAGTCACAAATCAAACGCAAGTCGGCGATGGCCGCGGGCGTCGTAAATCAGAGGCGCGCTTAGACCTTCTTAGCTTTTCTAGATAAAGATTTATCCCGTAATAACATGTTGCTTTTCAGTAAATCAACCGCCGAATTATCCGGTAGAGGAGCAATGATTAATCGATGGAGCTGCCGAAGTAATGACGGGAGGATAGCACGACGTGCGCCATGGAAATATTGCGCTGCTAGTGCGCCAGCAGGCTCAATGGACACGATCTACAGACGGAACCAAGAATGGATGCCGTAACAAGATCTAATTTACTCGTCCTTATTATGTAGGGGCTTTATAGAAGTACAAATATTGTGAACCTTTTCAACGAAAATTTCAAACTTAGTAATAGGTCCTAGTACAATGGTACTCATAGTTGGATTTATTGTGTGGTGCGTAACGTGAACAAACACGAAGATAATTAAACTCAAACACAAACATCTTTCACACTAAATTTGTCATTTTCTCACAATTTCTATCCATTCCTGGTGCTACTGGAAGAAATTTCTTATAGGAATAAGTAGCACTCTGTACTGTACTGAAATTCTTCTCTTAATATGTTTTATAATGTATGTGTGTACGAAATTAAATAAATCAATGAAAAACCCCGACAAAGTACATAATTTGACCCATCATTCAAATGTCTTCCCCATTTAGCATCGAACCCAGGACGCTTGAAAGGCAGTGCTGTAATGATAACCAATGCGCTATAGACTGTCGGTAAAGTGAAGAAAATAAAATTTACTTTATGTAGAGATCGTGCTGTAAATTGACACTTAAATGGTATTAATTTAGATGTTTTTATTAGCAGACACATAACTCTAATAAGTGATCACAATTATATCAAAATATCTGGGTTTATAAATGTCGCATCGGGGAACTGTTTCTGATGAATTTTAATTAAACACAGTCTTTAATTAAGTTTATATGCAGCGAATGATACTTCATAAAAACATGTTCGTAGAGAACCTAGGAAGTCTTTATTAAGATTGCGACTGCAAAGAGGCGGGGCCGTCCACTTGTTGGAGAATTTGAATAATCGCCACATTACCAGATAGCATTATGTACCATCGAACAAACCACGATACTAACATTGTATTTTGATTATAGTAAATAGTGCACAAGAAATGTCTACAAGTTACATGACAGCGTACCTACGCAATGCATGGGACATTTGCTTGATTGCAACAGAATAATTCGTTCATATACTTTGAAATAATAAAATATTATATGTTCCTTTCGTATTAAATTACGATATTAATGAACAGGATTCGGATATAACATATAACGTGTCAATGCTGGCGAAACAAAAGTATGCTACGAGTATGTAAGATACATATTTTTGCGAAGGCTGCGACCGCGCCTGATATTTGACCCAACCAATGAGAAAATTACATGTCAATATTTACCTATCCTTAAGTTATGAATTAAAACCCTTTATATCTTTCTTTCAAATAAGGCTCTCGCAAACGATACATTAAATTAGTAAAATAAATACCTACCACAAATTTTATAATTATCATAAAATATTAGAATAATAATACACGTCATCCAATGTTGATATATTATGATGACGTGGGAAAATCTTAATGTTTACGAAGATTAATCCGGTGCAGTCTCTTAAATCACTGGAATCCGAGAATTTGCACTTCCACCTCATCGGTCATATTTTAACGATAATGATGGTAAGCGAGCGTGATAATAATTGTTATTACTATGATCCACATCTGCTATTATTTTATAATTGAGGGCTTTTGGGCGAAACCCTGCAATTATGAGGAGAGCCCGAAGCCAAAACGAACAACATGCAACGCAGTTTTTGCACTCCAAATTGTTGTAACCAAATGTAAAGGCTCGGATTCCTTCTCGAGAACGCGAGTCCAGTTTTGAGAATTCTGCCGTGTATGCTGAAATAATGAAATTTGCTAAAATTGGATTATGTTAGCACATACGAAACCATGTTTTTGATTAGTAAACTCCATCCGTTTAATTATTTACAGCTGGATCACATCACAAGTATGAGAAAGCAATAATTAACCACACTTACTAAGTGTGCGTTGCCATGACTGTCTTTACATGCCTTATAGAAAAATTGGATAGTACTGGGAATGTAAGTTTCACAGTAGAATAGGTCCGTAAGAGAGTATTAATAAATACCTGAAAATGCGTTTTGTGTAGGTAGTACCAACCGGCTAGGTTTTGTACCATGATTCTACCACCACAATATAATTTACGAAGCTTATTTTACTCCCGGCTATCCATTTTACTACTCGTGCAGCATTAGGTATTATCGTATCGTATAGTAACTGTAGTCTAATACAAATTGAGTTAACTAAAACGTGTATTAATTATATTCGATAATTTAATTCCGTCGCGATCATTTTGATTACATGGATTTTTAATCGGACAGAAATCTATACGCCGTAATCCGTCGGAGTCCTGAGAAAGGCGGATTCATTATTTATTATGAATATTAGTCAATTTTTATTTAGTCAAAAAAGTGGGCAGCGTTGGCCTGTTGGAGCGGCCGCATGCAATTAACCGGGCCTACCCTGTAATTATGGACAGTAAATTTCTGGACCCGTCCAAGCTGCGTTCGCGTATATTGTTCTATCTATTGAGTTTATTCGGGATTAGCTGGGTCGGTGCCTATATAAGGCAATATCCTTTATAGAAGTCCCTGTTGTGACGTACTCTATTTAAAAAAAATGTATTTACTCTATTTTATTTTGCTTTTTAAAATTTTTAAAATCTCATTAAGGATCTGAGGTTGGTAGACTTTGCCGAGACGATTCTCGACAGAGTCTACTACACTGGCCAAATGCAAGTTGGTTAAGGTAAAGTTGTTAATTTTTTGTTGTAAAACTTACATGTTACGAGAGAACTACTCGCTTGACCTCTCGATTAATCAGTTATTTCGTGACGTGTGTAAAGTATATAATCTTTACACATTATTGTTTGATCGTTAAAGCCCAAAATTGTAACTTCACGAAATAGACTACGTAAATTATTACATACGGGCTCTATCTCTGTTTAACATCGGGGCCACGAAAATATTATTAAGTTTTCTACTTAGATGAATTTCATCAGCTTGTTAAAACGTCCAAATTATGGTAATTATTTCACGTTAATTTCATTTTTAATAACAGACGTATCCTGTGGGTGGCATCATTCAACTAACTCGGACCAGGCAGGTGCTAGATATGATGGCAAAGTTGTCAACTCTATGAAACTTAACATTCTTATTTTTATAAACAGCATGTCTATTTATGTTGTTTTTCGTAGAAGTATTTACACTGGTGTGTAGACTACATTTTCAATTATATATATATATATACACAAATAAGCTGTGTTAAATAAGTCGTTTGTGTTACCTAACTTGGGAATTGGATTACATTTTACGTAAATAGGTCGGAAATTCTATTTTGTTTCAGTGAAATGATGCAGATTCCGACCAGACTAACATGAAGCGAATTTCAGTCCCCAGAGTACACGAATTTTAAGAGTAACTATCCATTAACCAGCGTATAATAAGAGAAGGTTATAAATTTTAACACACTATTTATAAGACGAAGCATCGTATTTACCGATAAAAAGTTTTCGATATAATTTGCAATAAAATGGATTCCTATATTTAGTTCGAATATAACTAAGCCCACGGTGACTGAATACAAACCACCTCTTCGTCGTATTGCATAAATGTATTCTCTACACATCCAATTTAAATTACCGCGCCTAATTTGACAGCCTACGTCCTAAATTAGCGTAGTACGAAGGCGGCAAAGTTGTGTAAGATGTCATATCTGTCAAATATGTTGTTTGTATGTTGAAGCGTATGTAAGCGCATGATACGTGGCAGGATATTAGTAATATCGAGGCTGTACGTGCCGATCTCTGACCCCTATTCATTCACAATCAGAGTCGTGTCGTGACATAGAGCCTTGTCGTTGTCGTGTTCCGTGATTCCGAGACACAATGGAATTCCCGTCATGACTCGGCGAAACTCGCCCATTCATGCCACACGAGGACTCGCCTACGCCACAAATGAGTAAACACCGATTAGAAATCCTACAAGCAAAGTGACATATATGTTTCATGTTAGTTTCGTACTAATGTTAGTCAATAAACATAGCTTTCATTGAAACTTGTCGCATATTATACAATTTGCTGAGTAAGGTCCTTGAGCGCCTGTGAAAAAATCAGCGCGAGCGACTAAAAAAAATTAATCGTGATCTTCAGAAGCACGTGAGTTCGCTGAAATCGTAAATGTAGTAATTTACTATGTAGCGTAAGAATTCTTAAAAACTGTACCTATCAGGAACCTTTTTAATAAGTGCTGGTTACTACCAGTACGTACGTACTTAGGTTACAGTTACGTAATAGGTACGTACTTGCATGCATAGTTTTACAGAAGAAGTATAAAATTAAATAACCACTGCACTCATTTTCTGCTGTGAAGTTGAAATAGGTATTGTGTCTCGGTGGTCGAACAGACAAATGGCTCTGTAGTTTAGGTGCTATTCTGAATGTGGTCCTCTGACCAAGTACCTACCAGTTTGTCAATTTTACGTGCCGCTAAATGTTTTTCTTTTTATTTATCGTAATGTTTTCTTTTACAGTGAACAAGTGAACGATATTCAAATTTTAGCTGTTGGATAAGTGCTTTATGATTTTAAATCAGCTTCAAACTCGGACATTCCAATTCTATTGACTGTTTTACTTTGCTTTATTGATTAGAATAAAAATAGGAAAGAAACTTGAAGGAGGTATAGTTGAACAATAAAGGCTTGAAATTCGTTTATTCACATCCAATCCCCATACATAGCGGGTCCAAAGTTCCAAACATGCCTGCGGCATTGGGCGAGCCGGGCAGTCGGGCACGTCCGAGCGCCCACGCAACGGCGACCATTGTATGCAAATGGCGGGTCGCAGGTCGCCATCCGCGCGCTTTTACCGACTCCGACCGACCTTCTCTTTTTCTTTACATTCTTGGACAAACCAGCTCCATCTTCGTCTTTGAATGGATTTTTTTCAATAAACTTATGATATGGATTCATATTGAATCAAACTTTGTAATGACTGAGGATTAAGATAATTCCATTCCTTATACCAACTCGGTATTTAAAAGGATTTTTGGGAGTAAGTTGGTACATTTTTTAAATAAAAGAAATCTGTATTTTCTACTTTAGTATTAAAATCAGACGATAGTAATGAATACGTCTTGGTAGTTTTCAATTAACTAAAAATTTAAGACCTCTATCTACTTATATTATTCACTTTACAGCATTCTTACTATTTTTGATTCCTTACATAAAGTGTATTCAGGTACTGTTTGTGTTTCAAATGTAAGAACAATTGAAATTTAGAAACATTCATTAACATTAAATTAGTAAAATATGCAGACGGAAACAAATTTGGTCGAAAGACCTCATGCTCGTCATGTTAAGTTAAGATGTTAATCTTGTAGATATAATAGCAGTCATTGAACCTTGTATTAAAGATGTTTTCAAAATATACAATAGCGTGTAAGCCACTAGGATAGCCACATTGGAGTAGCGTGGTGTAGTAAGCTTCAGGCACCCCCAATTACTGGTAGAAAGGAAACCCGAAGGTTTGAAGGAAACCCGAAGATTTGCAGCTAATACCGTAGGTACAGTAACAAAAGACGGAACTTTTAGATCTAAGTTAAAGCAACAAATAGGTATTGCAGTGTTCTTGGTGCATAGCAACAATGTACTGGAACTAAACTCTATCCAGCGCCCAATACCTGTGAGTGTAAGAACAACAAAAGCACCGAGTGGGCGTGATCAATGTGGCATGTTTATTTCAATCGGCAATTTTTCAGGCGGCATGTACTGCATGCAGTTGCGGGAGATTTATTGCGAGCACTGGGAACGGGGACCGCATCGGACGCCTTGATTAATGAGCCGAGCGCTCGATCTATTTACTGCTTGCTCCGTGTCGCCACTCAGCGAATCAGCTGTTGCAAAAGTCTGTAGTGGATTGAAAATTTTAACTTACAACTGGATCTTTTTGGACTTTTTCTCAATTTGTACTTTTCAGTTTATTATTCAGTCAGGTTAAGAAAGGATTTCGATGCTAACATTTCAGTAAACATTATCGTATCTTATTATATCGTAGTATTCATACATAATTTAAGTAGTGATTTTAGTCGAGTAGTTTTATAACTTTTAAGTGAACTTTTGCCTAAATATAGAGAATTTTTAACGTTACCTAAACAATGTCGTTAGGTACTATCACTTGGTCCAGATTAATTTAAGGATAATAATAAAGCAATAATAATTATAATAAATAAATTATAAAATAAATAAGAAAGCTAATTATTATATACCCCATGTTTTAAAATAGGGCTGAAGTTTTTCTCCGTCTGCTCTTTTGTTCAGCTCAGCATTGCCTATATAAGCGCACCCAAAGCAGACATTTTCTGTCTGCTTTGGTTGCGCTTGAAAAAAATAACGTTCACTAATAGTTTGTAAAGGAACCGTACAGTGAATAAAGAATATCTCATTTCATTTCAATTTTATTTCACTCCATTTCCTTCAAAAAATTTAAACTCCAATTACATATCACGTTGTCTTCTGAATTAAAATTGTCTCGTAATTCTAACGCAATTGCTCGTTCTAAAATCTCAAACATGTTAATTTGAGCAATCTGTTTTCGCAACTTAAAGACTTCGTCACTTAAGTTACTTAAGCCAAAATTTTAAGGATTGTCTTCTTACATTAACCCTTTACCGCATGTCGTGGCATATATGGAACACTTTGAAAACTAGTTGAAATATCCGAACCAGTGACAGATTTTTGCCGTTATTAGAAGTGTAAGTATTGCGTAGTATGTATCCGAACGTAAAATGACAGTGACAACCGTTGATGTTGTCTATGGTTCTATATTTCAATAACAGATGACCGCGAGCGGCCATTTTGTGCAGAGCGTTCAGTTGCGATTTTTCTATCATCAGTTTTTAAGATTTTGTGAACGAATATAAATAAAAAATTTATTTATTGAGGAAGAAGAATGGATCCAAGAAGATTCTATGGCATAACGCGTAAGTAAAATTAACTACTTCCTAGTTAAAATAAGTAACAAACTTTGTTCCTAATATGGAACACTATGCGGTAATGGCAATATGACCCGGGCAAATATGGAACATTATGAACTAAGAGTTCTATTAACCGTTGGTCAAATATGGAACTTTATGCACATGGTACCTCATAAGAACAATAAAATATACACATATAATATAAAAATAATGTACATAATAAATTATTTATAGTACTACATTTTGCTATGTTTGATTGACTTACGTTTGTGGCATGTGTTGGTAGAATATTTACCTCATGTCGTTTTTTTTTATTTTGTTACAGGTAATAAATCAAATAATTGTGTTTTGTCATTTCCTGAAGACTCCGATGATGAATACTTATCCGATGAAGATGAATATCAATTACCAAAGAAAACTATTGAAGAATCTGAATCTGATTCTGAAGTCGAATCTGATTCTGAAGTCAACTCTGATCGTGTAATTGAAAATGAAGTCATATATTTGCAAGAATCACAACTAGAAGATACAGTGGAGATGTTAGAAGAAATTGACGAAACGTTGAGACAGATATCAAGTACTGAAAAAACAGTTGGAGCTAAAGCTAAACCTGTAAAGGTACAGAAGAGACAAAAGTTTTTATGGGCTGAAGATCCTATTGAATACGAGACCCAAGACATAACATTCTTAGGATGCGAAAATCTTCCAGACGAAATCTTACAACTGGAGACGCCTATGAGTTTTTTAAAACTTCTGTTTCCAACAGAAGCACTAAACCTCATTCATGAACAAAGTAACTTGTATGCTGAGCAAATTCAGCCAGAAAGGTCACATTCACTTACTAGAGATCAGATCAGTAAATTTATAGGCATTGTTATTTATATGTCTGTGGTACAACTACCTTCTACTCGTCATTACTGGAAAGAAGGAACTTATATCGAAAAAGTTGCCTCTGTAATGACGTGTAACGAGTTCGAAGAAGTAAAAAGATTTTTGCATTTCTTTGATAAAACTAAAGAACTTAAACAAACTGATCCAAATTTTGATAGACTCCAAAAAATCAGACCACTTTTAGATATATTGAGAAAACAGTTAATAAATATCCCTAAAGAAGAGTATATGGCAGTGGATGAACAAATGATTCCCACCAAAGCAAAAACATCGGGCATGCGGCAGTATAATTCAAAAAAAACCCATAAGTGGGGTTACTTGAATTACGTGTTGAGCGGAGCTTCTGGATTTAGCTATGATTTTGACTTGTTTACGGGAAAACACAGAAAAGACTTGCCAGATAATTGTCCTGACCTTGGCGCTACTGCTAATGTGGTAACTAGACTGATAGACACAGTGCCAAAAAACTTGAACTACAAACTGTTTATTGATAATTGGTATACCAGTCTACCTCTTATGGCATTTTTGCATAAAAATGGGGTTTTACCACTGGGAACAATTCAAATAAACAGAGCAAAAGATATAAATTTACCGAGCACAAAAGAGCTTTTGAAACGTGGCAGAGGTTACTGTATGGAATCATCTACTGTTGTTGAAGATGTGAAGCTCAGTGTCACAACATGGGTGGATAACAAAGCGGTTAATCTATGCTCTTCATATGTTGGAAAAAATCCTGAATCCATCGTAAAGAGATATTCTAAAGAAAAAAAGGCTAAAATCGATGTCTCTCGTCCAAAAGCTGTTGAAATATACAATAAATACATGGGAGGGGTGGATTTATTGGACTCCATGTTAGGATTTTATAGGATACAAATAAGAAGTAAGAAGTGGTATCACCGTATTTTCTTTCACATGATCGATCTAGTATGCGTGAACAGTTGGCTATTGATGCGACGATGTAATAATCAAAAAGGTAGTGATACCTACATGCCGCTTCTTGACTTCAAGTTATACATCGCAGATGTGCTTATGCGAAAGACGACAGGTGTTTTCACACCCACAACTCGTGGAAGAGGGAGACCCGTTCTTGACCAAAACATCGAAAACGTCAAAAATCCAAAACGAAGGCGCTTGGAACTGCCACCTCGGGAAGTAGCTGAGGACGGGATTGGACATTGGCCTTGTTGGAAAAAAGATCGACAGCGTTGCAAAAACTGTGACCAAAAGTCATATGTATGCTGCAGTAAATGTGTGTGCTACCTTTGTTTTAACAAAGACCGCAACTGTTTCATGAGTTTCCATGCTACCACAAATAAATAAATGGTTTATTGCATATTTAGGTTGTAATTTTTAATATAATAAAAATAATGAAAAAATACTTACGCTGTTTGCATTTTATCTATCAACACTGTGAGTATATGAGAGTATATGACATTATCACGCTTAAACTCCGAGCTTTTAATTATATGTATTTATATATTATAATTTTATATTACCTATATAGTTATAGTTCAATTACCTTAATGCATACTGTTCCAAATATGGACACAAGTATGATGCAACCATGATAGCATGGTGTTCCAAATATGGAACAAAGGAATTTTCCTCAAATTTTCCTAAATTTTCATATGTAATAATTTTTTTATTATTTTTTTTGCATTTGCTTAGAAGTAATACATATCCTAAATTAATTTGAAGGAAATCAAAAAATCCATGCGGTAAAGGGTTAATGAAGTAGTCTCTAAATTCAAATGCAATCGTCGTTAGCATTGAACAATAATATTAGCAACGCCGTCGTAACATCGTTTTTATTTTAACTAAGTAAGTAGATATAAAGCACAACTAATGTTCTTACTTACTTATCACCTTGTGCATGTAAGTTGAGCAACCTGTTTCCGCAAAAACACTCAAGCTTAACTAAACACGTCGCCACTAAAGCCAAAAGTGAGTGCATAAACGGAGCGTAACAGTGGGGAAGCGATAATTTCCCATCGGATGGCGTACTCGACTTGTTCCCATCAAGGGTGTACCTAATATGATACGCGGAGCGCTGGGAGGGCTGCCTCTTACTAAACATTTTTGAAGTGAAAACTTCTTTAGCGGCGTTGTGCACTTTTTTTGGGATGGGCAAAAAATGTTAAACTCGCGTCAGGACACGTGGCCTGATCGAAAATTCGTAAGACGGAGGGGTGACAGCTGATGACGACTCGACTGCCTATACTTGTAAAATTCGTTTATATCAAGTATTTAAAATATGGGCATTGAACAAAGTGCGTCTATTAATGAAAAAAGTGACGAAGAAATAGTGATAGAAAATTAGTGAATACTTTATAAAAATACTAGATGAAAATCTACTGAAATAATTATTAATTAAATTAAAATTTGAAATCTGTTTTACAATAAGGTTTTTTAAAAGCTTATCTTTTATTTAAAATTTCATTATTTTACGAAATGGTTAGGCGTTATATATTTAACTGAACGGACAACAATCAATCATGAAGAAGAATCCAAACATGTAGCTGCAAACTATGAAGAAATGCAGCACGCAGTCGAGGCAACATTCAGTTGCCATGACTATTGCAATATTTTATAAAACAAAGTACTATTCTTAAATTTATAAATAGAAGTACCCTTTATTTAGTAACGTATGCTTTTTCTATCTACTTGAGTAAAAATTCATCAGGACAAATATTTCGCCCGTACAATACTAATATTCTGAACGTAAAATACTGACAGTTCTCGGGAGTGACAACCCTAAACATTTAGCAGCACGCCAGTTGACCGCGTTACAAGCGCGACGAAGCGGGTACCCCGAGACTATTTATCAAATGATCATTTGATTTTCTTGTGTTTGATCACTGAACACATTAGAATTTGCAACAGCACTGCTTGATTGTGAAGTAGCTTTACTTTTTATATATTTATTTCTGGAATTAAAATAGGAAATTGTTCCTAGATACTACTGAAAAAAATCTATTCATCTAGACAAAATTAAAGCATGTGAAAGTACTCAAAAGTTTTCAATGTATTTAGAACAACAGACTTAAATATCTTAAAGTCCAAACTGTACGGTACTGTGATCGTTATGTATGAAAAAAATTCGCTGCCAGCTGCCACTCGATAGATTTTTAATTTTATACATATGTCAGTATAGATTAAACAGTAGAAGCTAGCGCAGGTTATTAACACATAGTTCATATTTTATGGAAAATTATCAATTATCTGAATAACTTTAACCAGAATCGAACCCGCACTCTACCGCACTCCATCCCATACTCAACCATCCTCTCCACGCACCCTCTCCCTCCGATATGTCTTATAAAATACGATCTGTTTTGATTGTGGCCTGGGGCACAAATCAATTAGGACTCCCTCGGCCCCCCGGAGCGCAGCGCCCGCGACACCCGAACCAGTGGCTCGTTTTATGACACATCTCACAACGAATCGATTCATTAACATTTACCATCTTTATTGCCACCAATTGGCAAGCTTTTATAGGCATAATAGACATTGATTTGAGCCGCAGTTTTGTTGAAATATAAATCAGTACCTGGACGTCCGAGCGTTGTTCGGATAAAAACAATTGATTTTCTTGGTTTTTAAACAAAACACTCGTTGGCTTAATGTTACCTAACAACGCCATCTGAAATAGTTCCCAATTAAAAAAACTATTGGCTTGCTTGAGGATTGAACCCAGGTCTCTGGCTCCGCAGTCAGTCTACCTAACCATTAGACCAAGGAAACGATAATTCCATTGACAAATTTTTTATAGATCTCTTTCAAACCGACATTGTCATTTGTTTGAACGGCGGATCGGCGGCATTGAACTAATATTACTTACAACTCACTGATCGGCGGATGATGTTTGACTGCTTTCTACGCCACTATTTATAATAATAAATACTATCCAATAGATGTCAGTAAGAGTCATTAGTATTTCTCAGTTTATATTTAAGTTGTTTATCGCTGAAAATGCGAATAAAAAGACAAATTCTAAAAATTTATCACGCCCGAAACCCTGGGCAATAAATTTCATGAAAATCGTTCGAGCCGTGGCCGCCGGGCCATGCGCGCTTCAACGCTTCGTTGGACCACCACGGGATCATAAGTTTTTGAACAAGTACAACATTAAGTTATACTTTTCTTATGAAAATCAATGTTCGTGCCTATAAAATTTGAGACTTGGTGAAGATGGGACCACCTTGGAAGTATATATATAAGCATATTGGAAGAATACTTATTATTCGAACAAAGAAAGAATTTCGTAAATCGGTCCACAAACGCCGGAGTAATCGGTGAACATATATAAAAAAAATACATTACCTCCTCCTTTTGGAAGTCTGTAAAAATTGCTACGCAAAATTAATTTGCGAATAACTAGAATTGGCTCTAAAAGAGTTGTTATTAGCAATTGTATTATTATAGTATTAGTAATTAATGCGTCATTTAAATAAGGTAGGTACAATAATATAGTGTTTTAATATTAAAAACTTTACTTTTATTATTGCATTTATAGTTCATTTAAGTTTAATATGCGTAAATATAGCAGTAACTGTAATATTACTACTACTGTATAGGTAAAATGCCAAACAGGCTTTTCAATTCTAAGACGGTGAAGTTAAATAATGATGACTTAATAAAACCAAAGCTCTACTCCTTTTTTGTATCGAGGGGAAACCTTCAAAAGGTACCCGACACCTTGGCAGAGGATACCTGTTGATGTGGGATTTGACCGCACTAAAACTCTCGGTGGCCTTTTTTTTTGGTGTCGGGGGGGAAACCTTCAAAAAGTACCCGGCACCTAGGGAGAGGATACCGGGTTATGTGGGATTTGACCGCACTAAAACCCCCTCGGTGGCCTGCCTCTGCGCTTGGGGAGGACTCCGGGATCTCCTAAGGAACGCACCGTTGTCCTCCACGTGCGGCGCCCTGGAACGGGCCCATCTTTGGGAGAGCAGATGTGCTCTCCTGCACCTTCCGATGCTTGTAGCGGCATGCGGCCACGCACACACCGCCGTCCTTACCGGGGCTGCTGGCTAGACGGATCGAGCTCCCACCCCAACCCCAGAAGCCCCCTTTCAGTCACCTCTCACGATCAGGCAGGGGATACCGTAACTCTATTCTTAATCCCGAAGCTACAGAGACTAAAGCTCTACTCCTACAATAACATATAAAAGAGTCTGTGTGAAATAACAATAAGCCCATGCTTATTCTTCCATTACTTATAGTTGCATAGCATTTTAAGTGCAGCCCACAGACATCTACACTCAACCTCAAGAAAGTCTACGTATTGCTTGTGATCATAATAATATATAGGTGCACTATTCTGGAGGTTAAAAAACGCCTTACGTAAGTTTGTCCGGTAACCACATGTTTCTAGAATTATTTTACGGCAGAAATGGCTGCAACGGTGGTGCTTCACCGGTCGAACCATAAAAGTTCATGGAACTATTCGTTATATAGGCTGCAACCCTTTTTGAGTCCCACTGCTGGACTCGGGTCTCTCCCCCTTATTGGGGAGGCCTTGAGCTTACTCCACCACGATGATCCAATGCGGGTTGTGGAGATGGGGGTTAGTGGTCAACCCGCTGTCGGATGTTTTCAAACCGTCCATAAGGCCTCCGACAAGGTTTATCGACAACAACCGGGACTGACGTCTTAACGTGCCCTCCAAAGCACGGAAACGCGCATGAATATTTTATTGTCACTAGCGGTCACCCATCTCACACCCGACCGCGCCCGGTTGGCTTAGTTGCATAGACCGCTTGCGTTCTACGCTAGCCACCGAGCCATTTCTATACAGAAAAGCTATGCAGACGAAAGATAATGGGTACGAAACACTCACAAAATTAAATTGATTATTTCATCATGGTTAATAAACATGAAACTACATCATAGGGCGTATCGATTTGTAATTAATCTTCGATTTAATACAAAATCTAATAGAAAATAATGACGTAATGGAGGCCGCTGGCGACAGGGTCGATTCCCACGCCGCTTCGGACAATTTTAGGTTTTTTTGAGACGAAAATAAATTAAGTTTCTGTAATCAGGCGCCGGCCGATTCCTGACCCGTTTCTTCGCAATATTTCTAAAACGCTATTACAAATACATTTATATTACCGCACAAAAAAGCTCTCGGGCAATTTTCGCCACATAATGAGGCCATTATGGGGAATTTTGTTTTACCAACATAATAACACTGCCTTTTATTCGAGCGATCCAGTCCGCAAAGGACTCCGTGTCTTAAAGGACAATATTATTCCAGACTTGATGAGATTTTCGTGCTAAAATTTTAAGACTAAATTGGCATCATTATGTATTTAGCTTCGCGGATTAAGACCATAAAGGTCAGAAGAGGGTAATGTTTACAGCCATAATAAGAGACTGTATATATGTAAAAAGATTTAATTATATTGATATTAATTTTAAACTCTTTCATAATGTTAGGTAAGTTATTTTTTTTCTTGTATCGGAGGAAAACATTTAGAAGGTACACGACACCACGCGAAATATACCGGGTTATGTCAGATTTTAGCAATTAAATCCGTCTCATAGCTTGGGGAGAACTCCAGAATCTCGCACGATCGCACAGCTGTGCTCTCCTGCACTTTTCCGTGCTTGGCACGCACACACCTTACTTTAGTCACAGAATACTAACCATTACTAGCTTTAGTCATCTCTTAACCTAGGTACCTACTTTGCCTACATACCTACAACTTATATTTCTATCGTCCAAGTAGGTACACAATGTTTTTTATTTACACCTTTTATAACACAGGTTAAGAAAAACGATAATATTTAGGTAACTAAATAATTAGGCATCTGATTTAGGCGTATCTTTTGGTTAGTGAATATCGGTGTTAGTGATCTACACGCTGTCAGACGATCTTAAACCTCCTGAATAAGGCCTCCGAAAAGGTTTAAGGACTGTTATCTGTCGGAAACAACCGGACCGACGGCTTATGTACCATATAAATGGTTGGTTAGAGAGCTAAGTACAAGCATTTCCAAATAAGTATATCATAGATGGTTGACACATAATACACACTAATAGAGTCGAAAGCCACAAATATATATGGCTAGCTTTCGCAAAAATTGCCTACTGCTTCCTTTAGCCTTCACCTTTTTGTAAAATTAATTATCTTTTCTCGATTTACACACGTTCTACGCTAAAAAATAGTAATATGTATTATTCTAATAAAACGTGGGTTGCTCGATATACGAAAAATATAGCACAGAACGCCCACAATTTTTTTACAATAATACTAGTATCATTTGTTCATTATTATTTTCTGCTTATATTAAGGATTTCTTTTCACTTATTTTCTCTTACACTACTTTTTACTTTACACACAAACTATGATATACTTTAAAAGCATGTTTTTTTAGTAATTTTACACTATACGATCAGCAGTAACTTGTGTCCTATGTATCGGCTATTATCGACCCACAGACATACTGTTCTCTCAAATATGCACATCTCAAATATAGTATGTGTACTTTTTTAAAGAGTTTTTTGCCGTCGCCGCTTTTTTCTCTCAGTTCTATATATATCTAGCCCAAACGGGCACCTTTTTTTTTTGGTATCGGGGGGAAACCTTCAAAAGGTACCCGGCACCTTGAGAGAAGGTACCGGGTTATGTGGATTTGACCGCACTAAAAACCCCTCGGTGGCTGCCTCTACGCTTGGGGAGGACTCCGCGATCTCCAGTGGAACGCACCGGTGTCCTCCACGCGCGACGCCCCAGAACTGGCCCATCTTTCTTCGGGAGAGCGGATGTACTCTCCTGCACCTTCCGATGCCTAAGGTGACATGCGGCCACGCATACACCACCGCCCTTCTCAGGGCTGCTGGTTGGAAGGATCGAGCTCCCACTCACACCGTCTACAACCCCTGAAGCCCCTTTTTAGTCGCCTCTTACAATCAGACAGGGGATACTGACATGGTCTGAATAACATAATCTGTCACTGTTTGTTTTATATTTTTTTATTGACTGTAACATAAAAACTCTTTGAGATGATGAAGAAACTAATCCTCTTTCTTAGAGCAACAAATCACCCTTCAGGAGAGACGGCATAGCACCTCGCTTCGATACATAATTTTTGTGCCAAATCTGGTGCGGGGAAAGAACGCACACATTTTAATTTTGTCACACATTCACAAATATTCTTTCATCGCTACAGACGCATACATTTCTAAATATGTCAATATCAATTAACAACGTCATTTTCTATGCACCGTCAACACTGACACCGACACACACTGACACACTAGTTTTTTTTTTTTTTTTTTTTCAATTATGGCATCGCAAACTCTGTGCATACTGCCAGCGTCAAGTATAATTTTTGCATCATTTTTTTGCCAGTTTCAATGAAACTGGACGAAGTAATACAAAGTCAGTAAGTAAGTCGTCAGTAATCAGTCAGTCTAGTCAGTCCAACATTCAAGTAAAGCGATGGCTACTTTACTAGAACGTGTCCGATGGAATTTTGGAGGCAAGCAGAAAAAACATATTTTAGCACTGTTATTCTATTTCACAAACACTTGTGCACTATATTAACCTATATCAAACAAAATGCCATCAACTTTATCCGATATAACTCAAAAATACACAAAGAAAATGAAAATAAAACAAGAGCACAATATGTCTTTTTCGACTTCCCGCCAAAACTCTCGACACACTAGTTGTATAAATAGAAGGCACATTGTGCACCGTTCTATTGTTTATAGTTTACTACAAACAATAGAACGGTGTGCACTTATGTATGTAGACGTATCGCTTATCGCTTCCGACATTATAGGTACTTGTAATTGGCGATTTTCCGCAATTTATAGCGATTCGCGCAATTTATGGCGATTCCAGCAATTTATGGGCAGCGGACAAGTAGGCGACTGAGCTTTTGCTTGGGTCATTGCGAAATCGACTCTGTGTTTCAATTAAAACTTTATGTTCCGCAAATTACCTGCCAATTATGTTCCATTATATTACATAACCATAAGTTATTAAAATTACATGCAAAGGAACGAAAGCTCGATGTTATTTGTTTTTAATCTACATTATTATTTTATAATATTCGGCAATAATAAAGGGGATAATTTTATTTTCGTCATAAATCACCTTATCTGGATCTTTTTGGCGTATGTAGATATGTTCATGGCACTCGACACAAATCATTCACTAGTACCTAGTAGGTACTAGTGAATGATAGGTACTACCTACTTAATATCCATATGTATTTTTTTAAGCATAATACCGCCATAGAAAAGCTAGTTTATTTAAAATTGGATTTTCACTAAGAATTTTAGTTTAGAAAGAAAACCAGTTTTAGCTTGGTTCTGTTAATTTTAATTTTTAACGTTTTGTTCTAAAGAGATATTCTACAAACCAAATATCCCTTCAAACTTTCGTAGTGAGTAAGACTTTTTAAAGTAGAGGCAATTGAGATTGCGATGAAATAATCATGTGTAAATTACAGCACGTTAATTTACGGTACTTCTTGGCCATAAATTGCACGTAATTTGACTAAAGTGGACGGAGAACTGCATATGGTCATATCGGGCACGCACCGAATATAAATATTGCAAAAAGATACACGTACAATAAGTACATATATTGGCGAAGGATTTTGCAAAAGATTATTCGGGAAGTCATCGGTTTCAGAAAAATATAGGTATTCGTTTATGAACATAGTAAGTATTCGTAAGTCCCGTTATTTGAGTAAAGATTGGTGATTTGGTTAAATATTTTTGCTTAATTATTTCTCTAATTTCAATCTCTAAATGCCTAAATCATTTCAACTGTATTATACTAAAATATAAACCTTCTAAGTATAAATTTAAATAATAATTTGTAATGATAAGGGTCCAAGTGTTATAATTTATGCAAAATGTGTAAACGGGGCCCTGATTTGGAATTTCCCATAACTTCGCCTTTTCTTTAATATATAGATTTTCATTGGTTCAAATAATGTTCACTTCAATTGTCTTTATAAACTGTGGTAAAACACAAAACATTTTTTTAGTTTTAGAAAAATTTCGCAGACTTTGTTCAATATCACCAAACATTTACGTATGTACGATACGTCGTACAGGTAAAGATCCTGTAAATTGCTTCATAGGGTTCCACAACACATCCGACGTCACAAGTATAGCAATGTGTAATGAAATAATTTTATCTTTCACTATAATCAATGCTTACAACATAATTTAATGGGATGATTATTTCGTAGCAGAAGTTGCCTCCACTCGCTTCCCTTTGATGATTTATTCATGCGACAATTAATTGACTATTATACTGTATCACGAGATGATCATCCTTATTAACTTCTACGTATTTTTTATCGCAAGATAGACTCATCACTTTAAGGAAGATAGCAATCTTGGAACAACCCGTAATTTAAACATCAATGTAACGTTATGTAAGGCAAAAAGCTCCTATGTAAGTAAAATAAGTAAACAAATACTGGTCTGTAAGCTGCGAGATAAATTAATTGGATTTGATCGCTCGTAATGAATGAATTTTGATAGGCTTTGGAGACTTACTGCTGAGCATAGGTATGTTCCCATAATAGGGGAGACCACTTGCCTGAAGCTTACTCCATCGTGTTCATTTGTGGAAGACGAAGAAAGCATAGAAGTGATGGTTGAAACCAAACTAAAGGAAAATGAAAAAATGGTGTACGTTTCGTGAAAAGATACCTTAAAATATATTTATTTCATAAATTAAAAAAAAAAAGAAATATTTTTAATTAAATTTGCCCTTAATTTATACTGACATGCAAGATTAATTTGAAACTAACCAAACCAGTCCGATTTATTCGGTTTGAATTTTACATTAAGGTCTTGTTACTCTACAGTTTAAAATATATTATTTATATCAATAATAAATCATAATGGACAAGAAGTTAAAATTATTTTCCCATAGGTACCATAGATAATACTACAACTGAAGAGTATAAAATTAAGTAGTTATTAAATGCAAGTAGTTTTAATGCATCAGCATTTATCTCAATTATTTTATATATATTTATTATATCTTTTATCCTACAACCGCGTGACCTGAAATCGAAACTCACCAAATCATGATTATATTAAGGTTTAGGTGCCTACTTATCTTTTCTTAAAAGTACTTAATAAGAAGAATTTCAGTTCAAAGCAAAATCTTCACGATCGAACAGTCTTCGAATAAACGTAACAACAAATCATTAGTCACATTAGCGAAAGTGTCTAGCAACATGTGGACGGTCGAGTGTCATAAAGTAGCTGAGGTCGGTGGAAGGCGTCGTCCGAAATAGCCGGCAGATATCCGGCTATATGACGCGCAGATATTTATGTCGCGCGGCCCCGCCCACCGCCGTGACTCCATTCAGCCTGTTTGTATTTATTTCATGTCTATTTATTTGTATTTGCCTTCGCTTTTGAATAATGCATGAGCGGTACGTTTCCGTCGTGTGTAGGCAGCGTGACGCCGACCCTCCTCGCAGTCGACATTTTCGCTGCAGACTCCTAAACTCGTTCTCGTTCCCAGTGCTTCGATCTGTGATTTTATCTCTTATATTTTATCAAATTTACTCATCGATAAATAAGGCTTAGTAAGTTTTCTGGTGGAGTTAATTAACATCGAATGGAAAATAATAGAATTAATTATCGATAAGAGCGGCCGATCGGTGGATACGTACCTTTATTATTTGGTAGGTAAATCACGCGGGCTATCGCGGGCTGTATCGATTGACCCCGCCCACCGCGATTTACAACGGCTTGCGTCAACCGGCCCGGCCCGCGGTGATATCACGCTTTGTCTTTACCACGCTCACGTATTCAATGGGACACCATGAATATTCAATAAACTCTGTCACATTATTCTATTAAAATATTAAGCTTTCTTGGAATTTACATTTCACAGACTGAGTCAACTTACCTTTAAGTTTATGGAAATAGCTTAAATGTAAAAGGGGAAAGCTTAGATTCATAATTGAGTTCACAATTTATGAAATATGTTAAATTCCTAGGTATTTTTTCGTCGTGTCGGTCGTGCGTGTCTAAAATGACCGCATCAAATGGCTTTTTTATATTTTGCTGCTCTTAAATCATTCCTGCTAAAGTCATTGTTTGATTTTCCTTAGTATACACATATAGAGCAAGAGACTAAGAGTTCCTCGCAAGAATTTTCAAAGTTTAACGCTATTTTTATCACTTTCAAACTTTTTATGCGAAATCCATTCATTATTGTTATTTGTAAAGCGAGTAACATACTCATAATATCTAAAAACATCTTCATTTAGCTTGCTATTAACGTCTCAAAATTTTCAATGAGAGTTTAATTACGGTGTTTAATGGTTATTCCGTTAGTGAAAATGGCAGTATTGCGAATAATACCCGGATCGCCGCAGTCACGGGCCGTCGCGTTGCATCATAAATCACGAAGCTCACATGATACCACTGAACTTACTTTGTCACGAGGAAATACATAAGTTTGTTGTGATTTTCATATCTCTAAAGCTCTTTAGAAGCAAGATACCTAAGGTGCTTGTACCGAGTGTTGTATGACATTTTTGTTGATCGGTTTTAACGGAACTTTAATGAAATATACAGCTCATTTAAAATGCCAACGTAAGTATCAGGAAAAATAAATATCTATTAGGTCTAGGTATACTTATTAATTTTAAGTTAATGATCCTTCCTAAAACGGTTAAGAGAACTTATATATGAAAAGGTGTGATGATATAAGCCATTACACAGACAGCCTGCAATTTTTCAGTTATAATTACCAACGGCTACGCAAGCAGCTCTACGAAATGCACTATTAAGAGCAATTAGGTGGAACGTAACCAAGTATTAACGAACACCACTAAATTGATTTTTTATCCTATACTTAGAATAAGAGAAAAAATTTAATTTTTTAAAATTTTGGCAAACATGGTTGACTTGTAGAAGGGAACTTTTAAGCTTTTATAAAGCAGAGTAGGTAATCGTTCGTAGAGTGAATGATTACTTTAGCCAAAGCAACTTTATTAAACTCTCATTGTAATTCATACCAACAGTATGGGAGATATTTTAGTACTTTACCATTATTAATGACTACACGCTAATTGTGCTATATCATGCACCTCATAACGATACGCACATTAAATTAAAAAGTTACTTTCGTGACCTATAATAACATACCCTAAGTATGCACTTTTCATCGTTGTACAAATTATTTTTTGTTGTTGGAAATATTGTTATTATTAAGTCGGACTTTTTCATAACATTTTTACTTAACATTTTTTAGTAGTGTGGTGGTTTTTGCAATGTTAGGCCTTTTGAAATTTTTTAATACGATTTCCAGACATTTTTGTGTACATAATATAAACATTCATGGTGCTACATGTTCAATATCTATTTCTCCTAATCGATTTATCATAACGCCTATATAATGGGTACCATATTATGAACACCCGCAGAAAGCACAGGAAAAGAACAACCAGTCAGCGTGAAGAATTTTAAATTCATTATTGTAATTTCTCGCCGGGAATCAAACCCAGTAGGTATCCTTCGACAGTCCGACGTAAAAATTGGATGAAATTTTTAATGCATTATTTACATTACGTCATCATAATTATTTTATGTTAGCGAAATTTATAGTCTGGATTAGCACAAAGTATACTTTATACTCGTATCTAGATAATATCTATAAATGTACTGTTCTCCTGAGATGGATTAGTATAACCAAATAAACTCAAAACCAAAAGCTCAAAATTAGTCCAGTCCAGTGGTGTAATGATTACCATGCCGGACTGCCGATCAGAGGGTCCCGGGTTCGATTCCCGGCGAAGCAGAAATTTGAGTGATGAGTTTAAAATTTCTGTTCTCGGTCTGTGTGTTTGTGTTTCTGTCTTTGTGTGTGTCCATGGTAGTGGTACCCACGACACAGGGTATATCTACCCTACTGTGGGGCTATGAGCGTTAAACTTTATTAAAAAATAAAGTTATTAAAAAAGGCAGGATTAGATAAGATAATAATTCTAAGATTTTGTGTACGTCGGTCTCTGGTAGGTACCCATGCCGATTATGTCATGCAAAAGATGTGGTTCTCGCATAAAATAATTATGATGACGTAATGTAAATAATGCATTAAAAATTTCATCCAATTTTTACGTCGGACTGTCGAAGGATACCTACTGGGTTTGATTCCCGGCGAGAAATTACAATAATGAATTTAAAATTCTTCACGCTGACTGGTTGTTCTTTTCCTGTGCTTTCTGCGGGTGTTCATAATATGGTACCCATTATATAGGCGTTATGATAAATCGATTAGGAGAAATAGATATTGAACATGTAGCACCATGAATGTTTATATTATGTACACAAAAATGTCTGGAAATCGTATTAAAAAATTTCAAAAGGCCTAACATTGCAAAAACCACCACACTACTAAAAAATGTTAAGTAAAAATGTTATGAAAAAGTCCGACTTAATAATAACAATATTTCCAACAACAAAAAATAATTTGTACAACGATGAAAAGTGCATACTTAGGGTATGTTATTATAGGTCACGAAAGTAACTTTTTAATTTAATGTGCGTATCGTTATGAGGTGCATGATATAGCACAATTAGCGTGTAGTCATTAATAATGGTAAAGTACTAAAATATCTCCCATACTGTTGGTATGAATTACAATGAGAGTTTAATAAAGTTGCTTTGGCTAAAGTAATCATTCACTCTACGAACGATTACCTACTCTGCTTTATAAAAGCTTAAAAGTTCCCTTCTACAAGTCAACCATGTTTGCCAAAATTTTAAAAAATTAAATTTTTTCAAATTTTGGCAAACATGGTTGACTTGTAGAAGGGAACTTTTAAGCTTTTATAAAGCAGAGTAGGTAATCGTTCGTAGAGTGAATGATTACTTTAGCCAAAGCAACTTTATTAAACTCTCATTGTAATTCATACCAACAGTATGGGAGATATTTTAGTACTTTACCATTATTAATGACTACACGCTAATTGTGCTATATCATGCACCTCATAACGATACGCACATTAAATTAAAAAGTTACTTTCGTGACCTATAATAACATACCCTAAGTATGCACTTTTCATCGTTGTACAAATTATTTTTTGTTGTTGGAAATATTGTTATTATTAAGTCGGACTTTTTCATAACATTTTTACTTAACATTTTTTAGTAGTGTGGTGGTTTTTGCAATGTTAGGCCTTTTGAAATTTTTTAATACGATTTCCAGACATTTTTGTGTACATAATATAAACATTCATGGTGCTACATGTTCAATATCTATTTCTCCTAATCGATTTATCATAACGCCTATATAATGGGTACCATATTATGAACACCCGCAGAAAGCACAGGAAAAGAACAACCAGTCAGCGTGAAGAATTTTAAATTCATTATTGTAATTTCTCGCCGGGAATCAAACCCAGTAGGTATCCTTCGACAGTCCGACGTAAAAATTGGATGAAATTTTTAATGCATTATTTACATTACGTCATCATAATTATTTTATGCGAGAACCACATCTTTTGCATGACATAATCGGCATGGGTACCTACCAGAGACCGACGTACACAAAATCTTAGAATTATTATCTTATCTAATCCTGCCTTTTTTAATAACTTTATTTTTTAATAAAGTTTAACGCTCATAGCCCCACAGTAGGGTAGATATACCCTGTGTCGTGGGTACCACTACCATGGACACACACAAAGACAGAAACACAAACACACAGACCGAGAACAGAAATTTTAAACTCATCACTCAAATTTCTGCTTCGCCGGGAATCGAACCCGGGACCCTCTGATCGGCAGTCCGGCATGGTAATCATTACACCACTGGACTGGACTAATTTTGAGCTTTTGGTTTTGAGTTTATTTGGTTATACTAATCCATCTCAGGAGAACAGTACATTTATAGATATTATCTAGATACGAGTATAAAGTATACTTTGTGCTAATCCAGACTATAAATAATCTCTGTACCAAATTTCATCCCGATCTGTTCAGTCGTTGCGTGATTGCAATAAGCAACAAATATCTAAATATCAAAACTTTGGCATTTATAATGATATTTTTAGAAGGATAAGTAGCAGTCTTTAGATGATTCCATCCGATAACACTGGCACTTTAAAACCAACCGTACCATCGCGTGATGACTCTCATCAACAGCGATCTGCTTGTACCATTGATCGGAGCAATCTCAAAATCATCTGACTTCAGTTCACCAGATTGCCAGCCTGACGAACTGTGAAAAGTATTAGTATTATGCTTCTGACGTTTGAGTGTTTGAAAAATAAACATTTTGCTTATTCTATACTAATATTTTAAATGCGAAAGTTTGGGTGTTTGGATGGATTTGTTGCTCAATCACGCAAGAACGGCTGAACAGATCGGCATGAAATTTTGCGCAGAAAGAAAAACAGAACGAAAAAATAATTTAAAGCTATATATAATATATAAAAATTAAAACAAAAGTACCGCTATTTTGTTTGCGAATCTAAATTCTTCGCAAAACGTACCTATGTTTTATTAGGTTTAAAGATATTTATTTCCCATAAAGAATAATATAATAACTTATGTTGAGAAATTAAACCTAAACATAAAACATTATTTAACACGAGCATTTGCGTCACAGTACAGTAGGTCCAAATCAACCTTTACTTATTATAACCAAAATGTAAGAAAAACTAGTTCGTATCATTTAATTTATTATACATTACACTAAGCGAAATTATTTGAGTAAGTTTGTTTTTAACATCAAATATTCTGGTAGCATTATTTACAATTTTTAATAATATTTTACAGTAAAATTTTACAATTTTAAATGAAAATTACTTTAACAGTTAAAGAGAAGAGACAAGCCATCGGTGATCGGCGATTTTGCGTGTGCAACGATGCTGCGTCGCGTTTCGGCAAGGTTTTTTTTTGAATGGAGTAGCAACCGAGCATGCAAGCCACGTGGTCTTAAGTGGTCGCTGCAGTCCATAGACATATACATACAACCTCAAGCAAGCATAGGTAAGTCTTGTCTGAGGTCATATGCAGTTGCGCTGCTACTCCGGAGGCTGGTGGTCGCCTCATATATAAGTGTGGTCGGCAACTGCACCTTTCCACCGAAACAATAGAATTGGTTCACGGCAGAAGTGGGTGCAGTGGTGGTACTTCCCCGGACGAACCATAAAGATCCACGACTGATGCCGCATTGTGATTTCGTGACTACGTAAATTCGACCGCAGTATCGCGCGTTTTAGCGTTTTCAAGTTTGCACGGTGCAGCGTTCGTTCGCTGCGTTTAGCCACTAAATCTTCGATCGCCGATGCTAAAAGTAGCTAGTGTATATGGCTTGGCTGTATGATCGAATTGAAACACTTTCCAAAAAAAAATTAGAACAGTTTTTTCATTAATTAAATATTACAATTGTAATTTCACGAATACACAGAAATTGTTTTTTAATTCCACGAAATTAGTTCTTTAGTTTTTGGTCGTACTAATACATTGTACGAAGGTTAAGGTGTACTTTTGCATTAAGTATAAGACAATTGTGCTTGTTATACATTTCACAGTGACTACAACAATCTAGCAAAATAATGAAGTAGTTTAAGAGTAATGCGTCAGAAGCAGGTCACCATGATGAGAGGCGTCATGCGATGCGCACGTGGTGCTTTTGTTGCGCCAATTAGATGAAAACCTCTCAAGACGTCTTTTGTCCTGTGTAGTTGTAGGTAACTAAATTTGTTTTATTAGTTCGATAGAATCCTTTTTAATAAAGGAGTACCTTGAACCGAGCTTTTCTTGGATAAAAACATTTGGTTTTCTCAAAAAGGAACTTGAAAAAAGAGAATAAATAATCGGATTGCACCTTGTAGATGTTAGCGAAATTTATCATCGTATTCTAATTATATTGTAGCAGTTTTTTTTCCCAATAATCGGATAAAATAACGTATTCTAAAAATGAAACCTATATTATAGCTAGGTCGATTTACCGCCCCCGAACCGTATACCGTGCATACCGTTGGAGCCGTTTCAAAAATTAAAATTATATATTTTTTTTTGTATATCTTTATTAATTGTTGCCCATTTATTTATAATAGACGATAAGAACACAAAAGTAAATCGTTTAAATTTAAACAAAATTACTCAATTTTTTTACCTAGCAGCTAAATATCTTACAATGTTATCTTGCATTTAAGTAAATTTGATCTTGTTATGCCTGTTCATATTATAAAAATGGACATGAAATAATAATGAATAAAATAATGAAATAATGGCAAAATCCTTCAAAATCATTTTTATGACGGCCAATATGCATAAGGAGATCTATCCTTGATATATACATAGGTTCTATCTTAACTTAGAGGGGTTTCCATGACAACAATGGTAGAATCACCTCAATTTATTTGTTCAGTAAGTGCTGCCAATATCCCTGTGGGTTGTATATTAGAGTAGGTAGATTTAGGGGAATGAAGGTCGCAGTTTGCTGACTCTACACGTAAAGAGGGACTTTTGAGGATTGCCCCTTCGCCTTGTAGGTACGACGTAATGAAAATAGTCTGATTTTCCTTATGTTAAAGTTTGCAGCATTGTATAGTTATACTAACATCGTAACTTGAGTTGAATTGACATAACTACCTGCCATTTTTTACGATGGAAATGTAATACAGCTCACTAAAATAGTAAAAAAATCTTGATTTGTTGATCGACAACTGGCAACCTAAGATAACGGAAGTTAGCTTTGAAAGGTTAATGCAACTCTTCAGGGCTTATGTCGGTTTAAAAACTTCCTACTCCAGCATACAAAGCTATCATTTGCCCATAATTGATTACGTAGATGTGCCCTACCCTGATATAATCGAAAATTTTCTAGTTATACTAGAGCGCCTTCTCAACAATTGCGTTCGGTTCATTTTCAACACGAAAATACGATCATATCTCGAAATTTCGAAGCCAGCTTAAATGGCTTACCATTCGGCAAAGGCGTAACCCTAGAATTCTCACGATACTATGTCTTACATGATCCAAATTCTCCTGTGTACAAGTACTTCTACTGTGTGAAGGAAAACTTTCAGTACCTCTGCTCTGCCCATAACAGAGGATTACGTTCCTCCAAAAATTTCAGTATCTTTCTCCCACCACATAATAGTGGATTTTTCCATCACTCCTTCACAGTTCAGGCCATACAGCCCTGGAACACCCTACCCGAAAACATTGGCAAGGCACCCAGCAAATTGACATTTATGAAATTGGTCCGAGAATATTTATGTATTTAGGTCATTGTAGATATTAGAATAATAATTATTATTACTCTATGTCAATATATCTACATTCTATCCCATTATGATCTTTGGTTCTTGTTACTTGTTTATTATAAAAGCCTACCTCGCATCCTCAACATCACCCAGGTTCGGCTGGAAGACAATGTCAATGGGCATTAGGTTTGACGTTCAAACCCTTTGTGAATAGAAGCTTAAGGTGTTTTTTCACCTAAATAAATAAATAAAAAAATAATAAATAAAACTTTTATAAATCTATATCTATACATATAATAAAACTGTAAGCAGGGTCTATGGGCATGATGACAGATTTTTAAATACCTTTCCTTATTGTAGGTACACGTCTCCTAGTTTCGAAAAAAAGTTTATTTCAGCAATAAACTCAACTTTTAACGTAAATTAATGTATTTTCTGCTATGTAATTTGAATTAAGCGCGAAAACGCTCGTAGGTGTCATGGCGTCGGCTTGATGGTCAAACTTCAAGCAACACGATGACATTAACTGAGACGTGACGTCATTCCTTTTGATTGGCGTTTCAGATAACATGGCCGATTGCTGTATTTAATACTTTTGTTTTATTGAAAATCTTATTAATCTTAATGTTTATATTAAAACGGGATCATATTTTAGAACTTTTTTAGCATATATTTTTCTGTAAAACCGTTTATTCTCTAATTCTTTAATAGTGTCATCATGCCTATTCTGTACATTGCATAGAAAAAAAATACTTCTAGAGGTTTTTTTATAAGTAACAGAAGCTAAAAATATAAGTTTTGAAATTTTTGTCTGTCTGTCTGTCTGTCTGTTGTTAGCTTTTCACGCAAAAACTACTGGACGGATTTTGATGAAACTTGTTTTGTTTTATATATATTGGTCCTCGCTAACATTTAGGCTATAGCTAATTTTAAAAATCGCCCTTTAAGGGTGTGGAATGAGGGATGAAAATTTTTATGGAAAACTTGGTTTTTTTCAATAGATTTTCTTGAAATTTGGTTTAAATATTTTCTAACCAAAATAAAAAATACGTGTTTCAGCATTTCTCGAAATTCACCCTTTAAATGTCAATTTTCTTGAAACTCTTTGAAAATTTTGTGTCGAGACTTGATGTACAGAATATTTTTGTGCAGAGTATTTAACTTATAATTTTGTATTTGTAATCTTTATTAACATAGTAAGTAAGCTTTTTTCAAAACTACTCCTCAATAGCAAATAAAATAAATTCTAAAGTTGGTATCTCAAGCGTACAATAATTAACCTTAACTTAATATTTCATTCTCAAATACGTTTCCCTTCTTTGAATGATGTGTTTACTGGTATATTGTTGAATTAATTTCCATAACATTAGTGTGCATTTAATATCAATCGGGTCATAAACAAAAACGTGACGTTCATTTAAACAATATGCGACATTAACTTATAGACACTTTGGGGAATTTGGATGAAAGATTCGTTAACAGCCCTTTCAAAACCATAAATAAAAGTTTAAATTTAAGTAAAATTATTTTGAACTATCATTAATATGGTCGACCATATTAAATGTACTTAGATCAGCTTACTGTGTTTTCCTTCGTTGGCCGAGTATGGCTAAGCTATAGGTACCTAAAGAGCGCATCGCGAGCCTACTACTGCCTACCGCCGCCAAACCTTCCAACACAGGCTGCATTATGTAAGTTGCTCAGCTTATTAGTCCTCATTTGGGGTGGAAGATTATGAACAGGCTGCAGCTGAACTGACTGGTATCGTTACATTATATCAAGCTGCAACCTTTTTAGCGTTCCATTGCTGGGCATGGAGCTCTCCTAATATTGAGGAAGCCTCGGTCTCCGACTAACCGAACTCCAAATCTTACAACCTCAATGCTCTAACCTTCATACAGAATGTAAAAAGCCTTAACAAAACGGGACTACTGCAGACATCTAGGTGACGAAAAGTTAAACTTTTACTGAACCAACTGTTAATCTCAATATCTACCTGTTATATATATTATGGTAAACATTGCGCCACGCTGGTTTTCCCGTCGTTGGGTATACGTATGATGCTGAACATGGTTAATTGGACCAATGATAACTTAAAAAAAATTTGCGTCTCTTTATTGCGTACGGGCTCATCCACACACGTTGGTTGATGGAGATATTAAAGATTCTTTATTTTCAAATTCAGATAGCACACTGTTTAGAGACCCTTCCCTAGGTACCTTCTGCTTTAGTTTTCACAATGTTATATGAGTTATGATGACTTATGACCAAACTGCTGTCCGCAAGTTTTAAATTTTTACTCTATTAATTGTCCTTATAATTTTTCCGACTGTCCTAAGCACGTGTATGTTTAGAAATTTTGTCTCCCAACTACAAGTAGTTGTATAGTGCACCTCTTTTCTGCAGTAGGTTAAAGCTATGTATCCTATGCATTCTTTGCAATATAAATTCACTCAATTTACTTAAGATACTATTTATTTTTAACATAGATGAAGCCACGGGAACAGCAGTACTGTGTATCTCTTAACTTTAATAAACGAGCTACATATTTGTAAAGAGAATCTGATTGCGCGAGAAAAGCGAAGCATGCAAAAACTGGATAGTAAGATCTGAGTACAGTAAGCAGTCCTTACTGTTTTAGGTTTGAAGGATTTAGAAAAAATAAATAAGGTGTCTTCTGAACATATGAACATTTTATTATAAGTGATTTCACTATAATATGTAAGAATAATCTACCTACTACTTATTCAATGCAAATAAATAATCTTTAATTAATATCTTTTATACAAGTCTTTATTCACGCGGACGACGTCGCGGGCACAGCTAGTTATTAAATATAATATTATATTTTAAATACATTATTATTTATAATATTAAATTAATTATATAATTAGTAAATATAAATAGTATTTAAAAAATTAAGTTTTTAACAAAAAAATAGAACCGACTTCAAACGGTAAAAAATAAAATTGTTCAGTACCTACTTCTTCTTGCTTATGGTAATGACTCTTAAAACTATTTCTGGAGTCGGGCCCTTAGTAAATGTCGTACCATTCGTTCTAAATTGGCACCGACAGTACAGACAGTGGGACAGTACCTACTTCTTCTTGCTTATGGTAATGACTGTTAAAACTATATTGGAGTCGGTGCCCATTCAGAACGAAAGGTACACTATATTTACTAAGACAGGACATTTCACTAAGGGCCCGACTTCAAAAATAGTTTTAAGAGTCATTACCATAAGCAAGAAGAAGTAGGTACTGAACAATTTTATTTTTTACCGTTTGAAGTCGGTTCTATTTTTTTGTTAAAAACTTAATTTATTTCACTCTTTTTAGTAATTTTAATAATTCTGTATGTATTAGCATAATTGGAAAAAAATTCACTTAACTTCTAAACTTTAAACAGATTTACCTTTTATAATCATGTTTATCTAATAGCCATCTAAAAGTCTGAAAGACATACTATCAGTCCACCTGAACGTATAAATTAAAGAAAGAATTTGCTCTCAGCTCCTAAACGTTGAGGAGTTGTACCTTCAATCATCAGTTAAGCAACAGCAGGTGATAATTACCAGACATAAATATTTGTATTATGTTAAAAATATGACTAAAAGCATGTGTGTGCCTATTAAGTTTCAGTGTTTCCCTCGATTTCCTTAATCATCAGATTTTGACATGGTGACAGTTGGACCACCTCAGGAATGTAAGATTTCGAACAAAAAAACATTTATTGAAAGAATTTGCTCTCAACTCCTAACCGTCGTAGTACCTTCCATCATCAGTTCAGCAACATGATATGACGATAATTATACACAAATATCTGTTTTGCTTTGTAAAAATATGAAAATCATTTGTTGTGCTATAAAATTTGAATGTTCCCTTCGATTTCTCTGGGATCCCCTCATCAGACTTTGACTTGGTGACAGTTGGACCATCTCGGGAATGTAAGATTTCGAATAAAAAACTATTTATTGAAAGAATTTGCTCTCAACTCCTCACTGTCGCAGTACCTTCCATCATCAGCTCAGCAACATGAGATGATGATTTCTATGCGTAAATATCTCTTATGCTTCAGAAACTATAAGAAAATCAATGTGTGTCCCTATAAAATTTGAGAGTTCCCCTCGATTTCCCTGGGATCCCATCATCAGATCCTGATTTGATGACAATGGGACCACCTCGGGAGTATAAGCATACGAACAAAAAAAGAATTTTGAAAATCGGTCCACAAACGGCGGAGTAATCGGTGAACATATATAAAAAAAAAAAAAAATACATACAGCCGAATACAGTACCTCCTTCTTTTGGAAGTCGGTAATAAAATCACAAAACTCGAATCTGTGTGTTGCGGTTATATAAAACTACCAATTGTGAGTTACACAGTGTACCAAAATAAAATAAGTGAAATTCACAGATTAAATGCATTCGCACAGCAATGAAAGTAGTCACCTTACGTCACATAAATTTAGTCAAAGTCACAATAGTGAACACACTCACGTAATATATTTTAAATACATATATCTATTTTCTTAGCATTCATAAGTCATCGTCATAAAAATCACAAATGGGCGGCCTAAGACTTAATATATTCAAGTCACCCGAGGACCAATTCCAGAGATCAAATAGCCAATTTTTAAACGGTGTTCGATGACATCTGCTGGTATCTGTCATAAATGTATGATTAACGTTTATGCCGTCGACATTCCTCGACGTCGCGTCGGCCCGCTACAAGTTTATCTCATAGTAGGGGACCAAGAGAAAAGTTTTGGATTTACTCGAGCGCTTCAGATCAAGAAATCGTACCTTAAGTCCTGATAAGTAGTCCTAGCATTAAAAAGCTGTGTATTTGGGTTAAATACTCTTTTCTCCGGTTTTAAGTTGTTAATTTAAACATTCCATTATATATTGACTATTTTCTTTATTAACTTAAACAATCAATGTAGTTCGCAAATTCTGATATTATTTTTATTTTACAGGTTTATGATAATTTCTTGCATAAATAGTTAGACGAAATTCTAACTTAGTTAAATTGTGGAGAGAAAAAGGTAGGTGAACCTTACCTCACCTAAATTTGACTTTGAAATTTTCTTAAAAACTCTTGAAAGTTTTTAGTCAATCTTTCGCCATTGAAAAAGCAAACATCATAATGAAAACAATTTTTCTTCAATCCAATCTGTTAAACCAATCAACCACCCACGATGCTCGAGTAAATCGAAATTTAGCATTGTGATATTTAAATACTATTTAAATTTAGCGCGGCGCGTGCCGAGCGGCAATCCCGGGCGGGCGGGGGATGCGGTGATGGGCGGGCCCAGCTACCATCAGTCAAGCGACGAAAATTGACGGAAAATGGGCGGACACCGCTTGCCCGCGACGTCATCAATTACCGTCCTGACCGTCACCGCGTGCACTCTAAGACGTGCATGCCTAATATCCACTTATGCCATTATTAGTCGGTGACACATAACCTTTTTTTAAAAGAGGACAGAAGTACGGTTGTTTGTAGATTTTCGCAGATTTCACTGCAGATAAGACATTTACTTATATTTTGGGTTTTACCAAAAGTCAAAGAAACGATCAGTGAAAGTCAAAGGAATACACAAAGCTAAACAAGTTTATCGTAGAATTCAGGAAAACAACGATTATGATCCAAATTATTTGCTCTCAAAATACAAATGAATTTACAAAGTAATTATTTTCTTTTCGCAATGTTGAGTGCACAGCTTAGGTCGACTCCGATTGCAACTGCCTAAAATTATCTTTTTCCTATTTGACTCACCTCCTGACATACTTCCGACTTAAATGCTGTCAGATTAAGCTTCAGCAATATCTTTGATCATAACAAAACTAGTCATGTGACTCTGAAATACAGAAGCTAAGCTAAATAACCTCTAAGGACAAAATAACTTCACCAATTTCATTATTCACTCCTATTTACCTATTTGACATTATGTTCTCAATTATGGCAGGAAATACAGAAGCTAAGCTAAATACAACACCTCTAAGGACAAAATAACTTCACCAATTTCATTATTCACTCCTATTTACCTATTTGACATTATGTTCTCAATTATGGCAGGGATATGCAACAACAGACGCAACACAGCTTTAATGAAATAACAACTCTCAAGATGGAGTACCGTAACGCGCAAATAGTAGCCGAGCGCACGTTCGCCGCAATCTCAAACAACATCTCGAACAAGGATCATTGAGATGTAATCTAGAAGCTATTGATCGCTCGGTAATTGCACAGCATCGACTATGACGCAAGGTTACTCATCAGATCAGATTTCATGTTTTGACGAGACCTTTATTAAATGGTAGCCGGCGCAAAGTTCTGCGCTCTGTTCTGCCAACATCATTACAGATACCTCAACTCAGTTGTGCGCGCGGCGCTATGTGTGGATAAACCTGTATATACACAGTTACTTTGTGTGCGTGACAAGAGGTACAGTGAAGTTGCTCGGACGATCACGGCCGCGTCACTGTCACACAAATTAAAGCTGTATAATTACTAGCCCACGCACACATAGCGCCGCGCGCACAACTGAGTTGAAGTATCTCTACGTTAGTATCTTCGATAAGTATAACTATATTACACGCTTTATATTAGCTTCATCTGTATGTTTGTAACCGACTTCTTTGGGCGCGATTTTGACCCACTTTAAACGGCCAGATTTCGTTCAAACTTTGTAGATTTATTGAGGACCGATGACAATACAATAATCTCATAACTTTAATAAAGTCGTAACTAGGATCATCAGGATAAAATAAAATATACGAGGGGCGGCTGATAAGTTCGTGGCCTAAGGTACTTTAACACGTCTAAGCGTCTGGTTAACTTGAAAATTTGCATAGGGGTCAAGGGCCGATGATAATGCAATAATTTGAGAATAAAAATCCAACTAAAAAATTAAAAATAAATAATGTAGTTTAAAAAACTAAAAACACGCTTTTGTGAAAATACGAACTAAAAAGTAAAAAAATAAGAAGAAAATGTATTTTACTGTAAAAAAAAAGCGGGGGGTGGTTTTTACCACTGTTACTGTTGACACCATGCACCCCACGCTTTTTTTTACAGTAAAATACATTTTCTTCTTATTTTTTTACTTTTTAGTTCGTATTTTCACAAAAGCGTGTTTTTAGTTTTTTAAACTAAGGTAAAAGCACCTAATACGGAGGTATTTCACAACATTTGAAAGTAAGTAACAAAAATAAGCATTTGTAAGTCTTTCTAAAGGTGCCAAACCACTTTATCGTTAAAAGTGGAACTTACATTTTGTATTGCTGTTGAGTCTATGTTTATTTTCATGATATTTCTTATTTTAAAAAAATATTTAAATAGTCAGGTCGATTTTCCCTAATACGGAGGTATGATTTTGGTCAGAGCCTATTACTGCGGTAGACGGCTCCTAATACGGAGGGTCAGAAATTATATTCATTGAAGTTCCGTACAAATAATATTTATTAAATAATATAAATGTGTTAGTAAAGTAAATTGTAAGTTTTTCATTCATTGACCATTGGTTTGATTACGTTGATTCACTTTTAATGAAATTACACAATATATTATATTACAAATATAGCATAACCGTGCATTCACACACACGTTTTAAAAAGAGTTTTGGGTTATTAAAATAAGGTTAATTTTTCTTTTTACGTTCAGTATAATGAAAAAAATGAGTGAAGCGAAATCGGTCTGTATAGAAAGATCTTTCCGTACAGACCGACTTCGCTTCGCTCATTTTTTTTTACTATTGTAGTTTTTAGTATTGAGAGAATCCTAGGGGATCCTCATGTTAAAATACAATACTTTTTATTCCTGAATTCTAACGGATTCCGAAGGAATTTAAGAATAAATAAGTAGTACTTAGTGTATTTTTACACGCGTGTGTATAATGTGTATAGTATAGCGTTCACTGATTTAATAGAATTAAAAATACAAGTTTATTTAGGAATCAAGTTATATTATTTAAAAGTAGTTACATTATTTAAAAAATAATGAAAAACAAAAACAATCATCTAAAATCTTTAAAAAATCAACAGTTCGTAGAGGAACAAAAAGTTTAAAAAATAATGACGTATCTAAAACATAATTTTAAGTCTCAATCTTTCAAAAATTAACAATCCGTAGAGGATAGTAAAAACTAACTAAGGTAACTGAAGTTTTACATTATGTACTTAACTAAAAAAAAGATCTAAAAAAATAACTAAATAACATATTAAAAAGGAACTGAAAATAATTACTTAAAAAAATGGTAAGTAAACTTAAGGTAAGTGAAGTGAGAAGCTGAAAGTGCTTCGCGCCGCTGCTGGCCGCTGCCACCGCTGCCTGAATTGAGCTATACATGATATTTAACATCAACTTAAAATATAATTATTTATTGAGCACT
Source organism: Pyrgus malvae (assembly GCA_911387765.1). Classification (NCBI taxonomy): domain Eukaryota; kingdom Metazoa; phylum Arthropoda; class Insecta; order Lepidoptera; family Hesperiidae; genus Pyrgus; species Pyrgus malvae. The sequence goes on from OU426955.1 coordinate 10,951,625, forward strand.
TTGTGAATAAATATTTAAACAGACTCATCTGAATTATCAAAAAAGCAACGGCGTTTTATTTGCTTTATTCTTGCAGGAATATTAGAGTTAAAATCATAAAAAAATTACGTTGATTGCATAAATTTAAATAAAAATATTTACATAAATTTAAAAGTTTTTATCGCTTTTGGTTTTATCAAAAAAAAAACACGCATATCAAATAAGAATCCACATATTTATTTACGCAACCCTAAATCTGGTAATTTTATGTTCTATGAATAGGGCCGTAATAGGAGATCATATAACCTAATACAGAGTTACCTGGAAATAACTACCACCGTAATAGGAAAACTACTCGTGTTTTTAATAATCCTAATTCTGACCCATCAAAAATTCGATAAACAAGAGAATATAAATGCTTAATCAAACGATAACAGTTTTTTGGCTCAGATGTGTAAAACTCAAATCAACAGTTATACAAAATAAATGATTTGTGATAAATTAAAATACACCTTCCTATTTTTACCCCTTCTAAGAAACAAACATTTTGTACTCAATCGTTTTCATATTTAACTGGATTTCTAATTAAGAACACATACCGCAGAATATGGTTTCTAATTTATCAGATTAATAATTATTTCAACTAATCTTGGAACTAATTGAATAAGTAAATAAATTGAAAGTTATAAACAATTAAACATGCCCAGTATTTTTTCTATTTCGGAGTTATACCACCGTATTAGGATTAATCTATAAAATTCGTATCGTATTACGGCGGTATTTTATTTCTTATTTTTTGGGTAAAAAATGACTTACAAATATGAAACAAGCTATTTAAATAGTGGGTGTAATTGTAGGAAAATGCTATAAACAATACATATACAAACTCGAACGGCTTATTAATACGAAAAACTTAGTTTATAAATATTAGTGTACTTACTTTTGTTGTTCCGCGTTTGTATGGAAACACCTCTCACGTCGATGCCGTTACACAGACTGATTGATCTTGTTGTGTTGTCTATGTGCTATACTTGCAAACGTCAGTTAAGTCATGAAGTAATAAATTTGGAATAAATAGTTTACGTTTTGGTGTACTTAAAATTAATAAAACAGGAATAAAACTCGAAAATAGAAATACCACCGTAATAGGAAGCGATTTTGACTACCGCCGTATTAGGAGCTTTTACCTTACATTATTTATTTTATGATATATGATAACATGTAATGTAACAGACTATAAAAGATTTATAGCCTGTTACATTATATCAACAGTGCCTCGATGTAAAGTGCGAATATAACTCTTCTTCTCTTGATTTTGTGGCAAAATCGCTCATAGGTTATCACAGAAATAACTGGGAGCCTGGCGAAAAGAAGTGTAGCAGGCTAGTCACCTGTTTGATGCAGATAGAAATGCAGCACAGCTAAATCCTAAATTGTATCTTTCTTATTCTTTTTATACCTACCTAATCCTTATTTCATTGCTGATCTTAACCGTTTGCTATACGAATAGGTATGAAAACTGCTTAGATATTTGTAGAGTACCAATCCAATCTCTCTTTATCGTGTTTTAAACAGCTGGATGCAATCCAAATAAGAAGACGAAACACCAACAAATAGCTAGCATTTTAAGACTGCATTTGCTTACATTTCTCGAACGAGCGATCGCAGGAAGCCGCAACCAGTGCAAAAGCTCGATCGATTTTGAAAATTGCCCATAATTAGCATGTATCTCACTCGTCCGGACTGCGCGTTTAAGACTGGGAACTCAACCACAGGCCACATGATATTCCAGTAGCGTTTACCGAATAACGGCAGGCGAAGGCGACGGACGCAAATTGCCGGAGGAGCTGGTTGCTGCCACTGCGCAAATTGTAGGAGCACGGTCGATTGTTCGCCTGACGCTCGCGAGCGTCGCGTCGTGCCTGTGTTCCGACGCTCTCCAAATGCTACACAGATTCTGTTTTCTTTTATTATCAAGGAGCAATCAGCTGTCAACCTACACAGCAAAACAAATTAAATCTTTAGATACTCGAATATACGTATAAAATTGTCTTGGCCATTAATTACGACAGAGCCTAAACGAATGTCGCTAAAAATATAATTTTGTATAATTTTTAAAAATATTTTTGGTAAGTATTCTGCTTAATATTGCTTATACGTCTATGTTAAAGTCCACCAATTGAAACTTTAACTAAGAAACTTACCAGTTGGTTATTTGATAGAAAAAAAGAAAAACGTATTTTAACATTTTTGAAAAATGAATCCTCCCAATCTTCACGATATTAATTCGTGTTAAAAGTTTGTATGAAGTAATTCAAACGATTTACTGAAAACTTTGTGCTTACGTTCCTTAATAGAATAGATAAATATCAGGTCTCAATATTATTGTAAAACCAACTCCTAAGAGGATAGAATAGCTTGATTTGGCAGAAACCGGATCCCGTGAAATGTCCTAAGTTTATTCAATATCCGTACCTCAATACCATCTCAATCTCAATACCGTCCAATCAACATGGACATTAATTTAAATATTACATGAAAGTCAGAGTGTAAGTCGTTTCATACTGAACAATTAAATACTCAACATTCCAGCAAAAACACGCGGTTTCCGCTAAAAGGTGTGTAGCGCATAATTTGCATCTAGATAATGTGTTGCACTGGTGGCTACGTGGCCAGTCACGTCTGAGACATTTGATCGTAACAAGAAGTGGTGTATTTGAGAAGGCAACGAGTGCGGGTAATGGTGAGGTAATTGCGCAGGCATTATCAGGTGACCCCATATTGCGGTCGATCGGACGGCGAGTGCGTCGCCGCCGGCCAAGACATGCGGATACCTACACGGAATAAGGACAACGGTATGAAAAATATACCGTTTATTTCTGCTCTGTTTCAAAGTTGTACGCATGCACGTAGCGAGGTGGAATTAAAGTTTTGGCGAACGATAAAACACTGCCAGCTTCCCGAGCGCGTTCTTAATTACATGATTTTGAAAATATGTTTAAGAAAACTGCGTACCAGTTACATGATTCCCAAATTTTATCGACGGCCAAGAGGACTTCCTCCTTGGTGGACTTAACAATTTCCACCAACCGCAAAGCAGCGTGGTAAACTGTAGTAGAGTCAGTCTTTTTAAACCCTGAGGGAAGACTTACTACCAGCACTTTAAAGTAGGATGAATAGTTCACAGGTTGAAGTCAAAACTCTAATGAAAATTAAATTTAGTACGTTATGAAAGTTCTAATGAGTAAGAATAAAATAGGTAAACGGAAGCTGACATTAGTTAATATTTTTAATGTAATACAAAATGCCCAAGGGTTAGTTTAATATTACTGGTTTCTAATTATTCACCACTATTTTGAACCACCCACATATTGAACTACATTCATAAACTGACTGTACTAGAATCACAATGTAAATATTATCTTGTATATATATTAAATATGTTTACTATAAATAAAAGTACCTATCTACCCACATTATAAAACGTCCGAAACATAAATAGTCTGACATTTCATGTCTTCCACCTTCATTCATCATTTCATACATGTGGAAATTCGTGATTTTCTTTTGCAACATTATTTACAGTCATTTAAAGTAGCTATCTGTCGTAGATAGGTGCATTTGTTGGTCACAAAGGGAGATAATAAACTCGCGTCGCGACGGTCGCCGCTCTTTGAAGTCTCAATTAGTAACGCGAGCGGGTAATTGTGGCGAAAATTAATTCCAACTCTGTCGGAGCTCAACACAAGGGGATGACGTCATCTAACTACCGCAATGTACATTCTGTATAGACCATTAAAATAAAATACAAGTACCACGCTTCTTTTATTTGAATGGAGTAGCAAATGAGCTACGACATTTACACACAACCTCAAGCAAGCCTTAGTCCCTGCAGCTTCGGGATTAAGAATAGAGCTACGGTATCGCCTGCCTGATCGTAAGAGGCGACTATAAGGGGACTTCCGGGGTTGCAGACGGTGAGAGTGGGAGCTTGACCCGTCCAGCCAGCAGCCCCGGAAGGGACGGCTGTGTGTGTGGCCGCATGCCGCCGTGAACACCTGAAGGTGCAGGCGAGCACATCCACTCTCCCGAAAATGGGGCCGTTCTGGGGCGACGCGCGTGGAGGACACCGGTTCGTTCCAATGGAGATTTTGGAGTCCTCCCCAAGCGCAGAGGCAGGCTACTAGGCTAGAGGGTTTTTGTGCGGTACAAATCCCACATAACCCGGTATATTCGCCCAAGGTGCTGGGTACCTTTTGAAGATTTTCCCCCCGATACCAAAGAAAAGGTAGGTAGTCTTGTCTGAGATCGTATGCAGTTGTGCTGCTACTCCGGAGGTTGATGGTCGCCTCATGTAAACTGAAACACAATAGAATTGCATCACGGCAGAAGTAGGTCCAGCTGTGGTACGTACTTCCCCGGGCGAACCATAAAAGTTCTATCACCTACAAAAGCACTCATACCCAGTCGCTAAGATAGGTAGAGCTCGACATACTCGTATGTATTTACTATGACTTCCTTCACGAAAAGCGCATGGCCCGCGCGGCGGTTAGAATAGAACACAAACGATCTATGCAACTAAGCAAAACGGGCGCGGTCGGGTGTGAGATGGGTGACCACTAGATATGAGCGCCGCGCCGGCGCGCCGCCGCCGCCGCAGATTTCGCCGCGCCGCCGCCGCCGCGAAAAGGAAACGGCGCGCCGAGTGAGCGAGAGAGATAGTTGAATCGGTCACTATAAGAGGCAGGCAGATATAAAAGGCAGACGGGCCGCGTGGTGTTAAGCGATCACCGTCGCCTATGGACACGGACAACCCCAGGGGAGCCACCCGAGCATTGCCGGCTTTGGAGGAGAGCTTTTTTTACAGCTTTCTTGAAGAACCCCAAGTTATAGTCCACTGGGAATGCCTCAGCTGGAAGGTTGTCCCATAACCTCCGTCCGTCCGTGGTAAGAAGGAGCGTGCAAAGCGGACTGTGGAGGACCGCCACTAGTCCAGATGGTGCCTGTGGAACTTTAACCTTCGTCTGGTGGTATAATCATGGAATGGTGATGTAGGCATTAGTTTAAAAAGTTCCTCGGAGCACTCACCATAGTAAAGTCGGTAGAACACGCAGAGCGAGCCTATGTCTCTTCGCAAGCTGAGCGGTTCTAGCCTGTCAGTCAATCTTGGGTCGTTGACGATTCGGACTGCGCGCTTTTCAACGGAGTCAAATGGGTGTAGCTGGTATTTTGGTGCTCCTGCCCAGAGATGAGAGCAGTACTCCATATGGGGTCTGACCTGGACTTTGTACAGCGTCAGGAGTTGCCCCGCAATGAAGTACTGCCTCGCCCTATTGAGGACACCAAGCTTTTTGGACGCCAATTTGGCTTTGTGCTCCAAATGACTCCGGTACTGCACTTTACTCGTAATGTCAACTCCCAAAATACCGACACTTTCACCGAAGGTGAGCGCGGTACCCTGGAACTTGGGCGCTATAACAAATGGGTTTTTTTTAACCGGTAAACGCGCAAACTTGTGTCTTCGTGAGGTTAAACTCGACAAGGTTAAGTCGATCTCATTCCGAGACCCGCTCCAGAGAGTTCTCGACTTCAGACACAAGTTTGATTCTACTTTCCTCCACTTGTAACCTAGAGGCATTGGCTCGACAGGTGCGTCCACAGTACTATCATCTGCATAGCAATGTATACTGCGTGATTGTTGCAGCATGTCATTGATATGCAGAATGAATAGTGTAGGAGACAGCACTAAGCCTTGGGGAACACCGGCATTAATGGGCTTCATATCTGAGCAGCATCCGTCAACAACGACCTTAATCTGCCGCTCAGACAGAAAGTTTGCCACCCAGTTGCATAGCCTCAGGGGAAGACCGTAAGATGGAAGCTTCGCGAGAAGGGCCCTATGCCAGACCCGGTCAAAGGCCTTTGCGATATCCAAGCTGACTGCCAGAGCCTCCCCGTTGCCCTCGACGGCTTCAGCCCAGCGGTGTGTGAGGTATACCAAGATATCACCGGCCGACCGGCCCTGGCGAAAGCCATACTGACGATCGCTAATCAACCGGTGCTTCTCGAGGTACCTAAGGAGCTGCGTATTTATAACACGCTCCATCACCTTAGAGAGCAGGGAGGTTATCGCAATGGGCCTGTAGTTGGACGGGTCCTTTTTCGGGATTGGGTGTACTAGGGCTACCTTCCACGAAGACGGTACTTTACTAGTGGTGTAGGAAAGCGAGAAGAAGCGCGTTAAGACGGGAGCCAACTCGGGAGCGCACGTCTTTAATACGATCGCGGGGATATCATCCAACCCGCTCGACTTCTTGACATCGAGGGCTAGCAGAGCTTGTCTGACGGCCTTTGGAGTGAATCGCACGTCTTTTATCGAGCTCTCACACTGTTTCATGGTCGGCGGTGTGGCACCTCCGTCGTCCAGAGTCGAGTTTAAGGCAAACAGGGTACCCAGGAGATCGGCTTTCCCTTTTGCCGTGTGAGCCAGAGTATCGTCCGGTTTGCGTAAAGATGGTAGAGACGACCGACAGAAGTTACCTTCGACAGGCTTGGCAAGCGACCAAAAAGCTAGACTCCCGCAAGGGTAGCTTGATAGACGCTGGCCAATTCTGCCGACGTGCCTAAACTTTTGGCCTTGGCTATTTGCTTCTTTGCCGAACGGGAGGCAGCATTGAATTTTTTCCGAAGCTTAGGCGATTCGGGGTCCTTGCGCGTGTGCGCATCAGCTCAGGATTTTAAAAGCTTCTTGCTTAAGGCTAGAAGCCTTAGCGCAAGAACCATTAAACCAGGGCTTGTTTCGCCCGCCAATGGATACTACAGAGTTGGGAATAAAACCAATCATGCCCTGTCGTATCACATCGGCTATCGATTCCGCACACGTGCTAGGATCACCCGAGGTGAAGCACAGCTGCCTCCACGGGTAGGAAGTCAGGAATTCCCTGAGTCCATCCCAGTCCGCTGACCCGTAATGCCAGATTTGACGCTTCCCATTGGGTCGAGAACCTTCTGGGGGCGGCAATGGTACGGCAGAATCTACCAGGCAATGGTCAGAAGTCCCAAGTGGGGCCCTAACCGTCACCCGGTAGTTAGATGGATGGGTGGTCAGCAGAAAGTCCAGCAGAGAGGCAGTATGGGTCTCAATATCTGGTACTCTGGTGAAAGTGTGTACCACCTGCGTCAACCCATATGCCAAGGAGAGGTTGTAAGCGGCCCTGCCAGCAAAGTCGGTGATTCTGGATCCCAACCATTCGGGCATTATTTTTAAGTTTTAATAAATGTTAATATTTTTATCGATAAACAACGTGTTTATTTTATTTTTTATCTGCCAACATCTAAAAATCCTTTGGAGGTCACGCCGCCGACGACGCCGCCGCCGCCGACTCCAAAAAGTCGGCGCGCCGCCGCCGACCTCCCACCCATCGGCGCTCATATCTAGTGACCACTAGTGGCAAAAAATTTCATGCGCGTTTCGGTACGTTAAGCCGTCGGTCCCGGTTGTTGTCGATAGATAGCAGTCGTTAAACCTTTTCGGAGGCCTGATGGGCGTTTCAAAACATCCGACAGCGGGTTGGCCACTAACTCGTATCTCCACCAACCCGCATTGGAGCAACGTGGTGGAGTAAGCTCCAGCAATAATGGGGAGAGACCCGTGCCCAGAAGTGGGACGCAAAAAGGGTTGCAGCCATGACTTCCTTCGTGTAGTAATTTTAAGAAATTTACATAACTATATATAGGTACACCGTGTGTAATTCTAATTGATTTTCGACTGACCCTAGAAGTGTCAGTTCGATATTTTAACATCGAATGTTTTTCCTTTTTCCAACAACTTACTTTTGTTTCGTAAAAGTAATGTTAAAAATAACAATAATGTGACTAATCTTCAGAAACTTTTAATAATAAAATGATGTTTGTACCTAATCGTCTTCTAAGAAAGGTCATAAGTCATAACAATAGGAATACTCTCACAGACATACGTCTCAAAAAAATTCTTTTCACACTTATGTACATAATTATGTATTGTAAACATGAAATTCTGTTAATCATTTAACGGAAAAATATAGCTTGTTTTAGGCTACTATTTTCAATAATTTATGTTTAAATCCGATTCAAGTGATAAGAGTTCCTGTGTATTCGAAATCATTTACGTTAATACTAATATTCTTTTTTGTACTTAAAAATACCCAAAACTGCTAACCGGAAATAACAAGACGTTAGGGCGTAAAATTTCTTTCACACCTAAGAAGGTTTTGGGAAGAGGCTTAATAAACCAATTAAGGTTCATTACCTAATGCAGCCGGAAGACAAACATTACGGTCGTCATTACCGACCACAACCTCCCCTTGAATAATGTGAAATGGTAAAATATTGCATTTCACATGTTATGGTTTTAAAAAAAGGCCAAAACGATCGCTCCGCTAACGGCTTTATCGCCAAGAGTGTAAGGTCATTTCGTTTTAGTGATCCGTGACGCTTTACTCATGTAAATTCATCATTGCCAGCGGTGTCAGTACACTGTTTCAGTGAAAATTAATTACAGACGCCTTCTTTCTGATCTTACATTCATATTTCAAGTACTACCTATTTATTTAGGTTTGTAATATATTCATGAAATATATGTACATTTATATACTAAATTTCAATCTTGATAGAAGATTTTAGCGATCTACAATTGCTGCTAGACATCAATGAACACCGTTCATGATAAATAACAGATTAATTGATATTACATTGGTAGGATAGGTAATTCATTTTTAGAAAAATGTAGTATATCATACTAATTTCTAAGTAAATTACCCACTCAGCTAAACTCTGGCTAAATAGATCTGGGTATCATTACTTTTAAGAAACTTTGGTGTCATTAAGCATGCTGATCATAACGACGTTTACACTCATCCTACCCGAGATCAAGTAAAATAAGCTTTCGAACAAAAAAATATTTTTGAAAATCGGACCATAAACGGTGGGATCAGCGGCGAACAAATATAAATAATTAAAAAAACATACATTCCAATACATTACCTCTTACTTTTTTGAAGTCGGTAAAAATAAAAACCTTCTAAAGGCGCTAGGATCCGAAATCTTTAACGCTAAGCTCTTGCTTCTTAGTTTTTTAAGTAAGATAGTATCCATCACATGCTTCACCGTCCCACTGACTATTTTCCTACATGTTGCATAATTGAGGCATATACAAAAATTCTTAAAAATATTTCATACAAAAGTGCAGCGGGATATTAAAAAGGTCGAAAAAAGTAGTAAGGCAAATAGTAGCGGAACCCAAAGAAATGGAACGCTCTTGCTCTTTTTTACGCATCGGAGTATTGAATATGAAAATGTGGAGCTATTTTGCGGCGGCATGATGAATGACGCCGGCCATTTCCCGCCACCATTACGGTCACAACATATGGATGATTTGCGCCCGATGGATGAGGGTTGCCGCGAAACAATAACTTTGTTTGTTCGGCAAATGTATGTAATGTATAATACTTACCTTACCTGTGCCTGAACTCGTAAAAGGAGCATTTATATACTTAATATGTTTGGAAATAAAATGCGTATTGATATTTATTCTTCACGTAGACGATCTAACTCACACCACTGACAGTGAAGGTGAAATCGGGGTTTAAAAGTAGTGGGATATTCTTATCTATGTGTAATGTTCATGGAAGAAGGCCATATGTGTAACTAAAAAGTTGATGCGTACGTAGGTACTGGCGAAAGTCATATTATACCTATGTGAGAAAAAATATATAAAATATGTTTCAAAGTGAACGCAGTCGCGTCTCCTTCCGTTTATAGAGATCGCTCCAGGTAGTAGGTAAGTATTTTATACCTTTATCTAAATTTGTTTGGCCGTAGAAAAATAATTGATTGTGTCACCTACTGTACATTTATTTAGTTGAACAACAAAAATAAAACATGACCACATACGTTCGTACCTTCGAATTGAAACAACTTTCAAAAAAATTGAAAATAGTTCTGCTTGGAAAACACCTATACATGAAACCACTTATTTATTTTTTAATTCAAATCGCAGAAAAAAGAAAATCTAATAACAAGGCACAAACCACTGGTGTTCAAAATAAGAACCTAGACCGAAAGTAATTGCTGTCAAGCGTCAGGTATTACTTGAATAATTACAGTCGCAATCACAATACAGTGGTAAAACTATTAAGTTCCTCCGTGTCTTGGCGAAGCTTGTTTGAGGTGCTATTTTGATTAGAAAATTACAACTTCCTTACAATTAAATTTTCCATTACCTGTTAGCTGTACAATTCAGTCGTTCACGTATCACTGCTAATTAAATTTTAAAGTTGGACCTCGTACTGAAGCCTGTAATCACGTAGAATAATTCCCGTCGAATAAATGGGGCAAAGGACATAATTACACTATTCGAAAATTTAATTATAAGTAGTTATATAGGAGAAAGGTGTTCATATTCACGCGGTGCGCGAGAAGCAAGAAAGCTTGAGACTCCTATAGTGATACGACGCTCTGTAATTAAAACTTAAGCAATTAATGAAAGAATATGTTTAAGACGCTACAATATTAGGTTCTAATTTGAAACAAAATATTCCGGTTTTACTTGAAGCTAAAATAATAGGGCGTAATTGATCTAAACGTTTTCTTTTACCTTTTCTTAGGTTTTATTTCATAAATCATCGGAACACTTGGGCTCACAATAAATCAGAAACGGAGGTTGTAATTAAAATCACGATTTAAAGTAACATTTTGGAATACGGGGTATAATTAAAATCTTTTTGGTCGAAATCGTTAGATGAATCGCTGATTGCGTGGAAAGGCTTGAGGATGCCGTGACCGCGTAGACGCAGATGTTTACATACGTTATAATTACGTAGGTTCGTTCGTCTACTTAATGATCTTTCCACGACTCACATCTTTAAAATCATTATGTGAAATTAAATTTTGTAAATATATTTTTAATTGTTCTAATTAATGAAGACAACTCACGAGCGAGTTCTGAGAAAAAGCGACATCCGAAATCATCCGACACCAAACTCACATCAGTAAACATCAAACATGTCGGCAGTACGGAACGTGAAAAACGGTTATAAATCAATATGAATTACGTTATAAAATTGTTTTTTCGCACGTCCTTATGAGCGCGATTATAGGAAAATTATAATAATTGTGCGGGCCATAATTACGTGATGTAACGTAAGGGCCTCAATTTGAATTTATGTAAAACATCGCGCAATAAATTTACATTTTATGACTTTGCTCTCGTGGCGGCGTGGGTGCGATATCTCGGTTTAGCATCTTAGTCCCGTATCTTTAAATTTTACAACGACTGAGCTAGATGAGGTCAATCACATGCGATTAATTCAAATGCAATTTTATGTAAATTTCAGTGGTACTTACATAGTTAGTGCTTAAGAATTCAGAATGTTTTTTTGGAAAGAGAGTTGTTTGTGTTTATTTGTACATATAAAAGAAACTAAAAATGTAATTATTTTAGTGTAAAAAAAAATTAATTCTTACTTGGCAGAGCCAAAGTTGTGTAGTATTTAAAAAATATTTCAATTCGGCTTTTTTTACTACTGGCACTATAGACAGCCTTAACAACTCCAAGAAGTAGTAAAATTGCCTGAGCAACTGATATAACATCTCACCCCAGCAAACCTCGGCTTGCATTCGCGTATGTCCAGAGCCAGAGGCCATTGAAACTTACAAATAGGTATGTATATGTATTGAGAAAATGTGACAAATGAAGTGTATAAAAGAATGTTGGTCTGTATGACCTTTATAGAAACGTAAACTATGCATTTGATCATGTCATGATCTTCAGCAAAGTGTTGTGCATGAGCCCACAAAAGTTTCTGAGTTGGTGTCTGTCTGTCTGTTCCGGCTCATCTCTGAAAGGGCTGGACCGATTTTGATGGGACTTTCACTGGCAGGTAGCTGATATAATATGGAGTAAATTAGGCTACTTTTATAAAGTCCACGCGGACGAAGTCACGGTCAGCCGCTAGTAAAATTATTCAATTTTATTAACGGCAGATGAAGTTTGTCTATGCGTTATCACTGTCATCAGAAAATAGTATAGTATAGAAAATAGTATAGGCAAGTACATTCGTTTTATGTTACGAAGATCGAACATTGTTTTAGTGTGCGTAACCTTGGGAGCGTTGAGTGTCGAGTAACGTCAGCATGAAAACTATTTTTATCAACATATTTTGTAAATGTTTTATTAATGGCAGAGATGTTCAGATGTTTTTGTAAACGCTTCGAAAGCTTACACACATACACGCGCTTTACCAGAGCTGATCGGACTAGATGAAATAGAACATATACATCGACGGGCTTATGATAATAAAACAACAGCCGACGTGATTCAAAAAAGTCTCAATTTTGAAATCCAAGACTAAGTCCGTGCACGTCCGTCCACGGTCCTCACGCGCCGCGCCCCAAGCGCGACGATTATAATTTCGAACGCCGATCAACATGAAAATGAAGGCCCATAAATTTATTAGACATAGTGTCGGCCAAACCGCCCCGGGCTCGTATTATATAAAATATGTCAAGAATTAACCATTATCATGCTAAGAATATTTTACTTTGGGCCTACTCCTGGTGAACTATGTCAAGACAAGCAAATTTGAATAATCGTGACTCGATTCATGGTCGATTATAATTGGACGAAATATAAGAGGTAGTCTCAAACCAATATATTAGGTATAAACAATTTTCAAATGGCAGTTAGGTAATTATGATAATGATATGTCGTTAAAAGATTACTAATAATTTCATCTTTTCACCTATCTATTCAAAGATTATGATTTTGCATTAAACTTTTAGGAGCCTTCAATAAGTTTAAACCGACTATCTGAATACCTTTTACACAGAAATCAAGCTATTATCATGGGAGTAGGTACCATTTAATTTATATTTTTTAAACATAAATTATACACACTAACCAATCCTCCTACCCTTAGCAACGTAAGTTAACAACAACGCCACCTACATGAACATCTCAAACAAACAAAGTATAAGAACTTCTTCGTATAAAAAAGCAACTCAAGGTGCGGAAACGATTCCGTGTTCAATGATGCAGAAATGTCGGAGTATTGAAGTCCAGTGAGAAAATCCATGTTTACGTAAATACAAACACATTAGGGGAAGAGTGTTTCTGCCAAAACATGCTTTTCATCGATTCACAAAAAAATCTAGTTTCAAATTGTAGAGTCACTACTTTCTGAGAAAACTTCCAACTTTAAAAGTACTTTTAAAGTCAAAAGTAACTTCAACTACAAATAATAAACATGGGTTTTGAGTATACTCAATATATAGGTATTAATAATTTTCAAATGGCGAGTTAGGACCACCATAATTATATGTCGTTAAAAGATTACTTAAAATTTCATCTTTTCATCTATCTTTTCAAAGATTATGATTTTGAATTTAACTTCTAGGACCCTTCAATAAGTTTAATATATGATATATCATGTAAGTACATGCCTTTTTTTGGTATCGGGGCGAAACCTTCAAAAGGTACCCAGTACCTTGGGAGAGGATACCGGGTTATGTGGGATTTGTAACGCACTAAAACCCTTTCGTTGGCCTGCCTATATGCTTGGGGAGGACTCCGGGATCTCCAGTGGAACGCACCAGTGTCCTCCACGCCGCGGCGCCCCAGAACGGGTCCATCTTTGGGAAAGCAGATGTGCATTCCTACACCTTCAGGTGTTCACAGAGGCATGCAGCAACGCACGCACCGCCGTCTTTCCGTGAGCTACTGGCTGGACGGGTCGAGCTCCCACTCTCACCGTCCGCAACCCTGGAAGCCCCTTTTTATGCTTTTTTACAATTTCGCTGTAGCTATTTTAAAGTCGGTCGAAAAGTCCAATTAAAAATTCTAAAAATCTCATCACCAAACACTAGCAGACCCGATTTCAATTTTTAACATTTCGACAAAGTGCACTGATCAAGTTTCTTCAATTAAATTAAAAATAAAGATAAAGAAGACATATTTTCCTAAACTTCTGTGCATAAGTGAACGAAATGATTTAGTTTATAAGTTTCTTGTGTATAAACAGAATAATTTAAATGGACTTCGACACGTGTGCCAAGCCAGCGTTGACGGTCGCAAAAAGCAAACGGCTTTTTTATGGAAATGGCTCCATTAATCCGGGAAAATAAAATATGTTCGACGACAAAGCGACTTGTTCCGGAAATGATACACTCAAAAGGGTACGTCGCTTCGTAAATTTATCTGCCTTCAGGCAAAAAACTTCGTATAAAGTTTGGGGCGCTTTCAATTTGCATGTCTTGTGTCGTATAGATGTTCTATGCCACGAAGTCCGATCGTCTATGAATGTTGTGACGCGTGCACATGTGCGTTGTTTAAGTATGCGTAACTTCGAGAGCGCTCAGTGTCGAGTAACATCAACATCATAGCTAAAGGTATAAAAATCGTGTAAATAAGGTAACTGTTTTTTGTTAGACAAAGATTTTTATTTGCACAGTTATCGGTGTTTACAAGAGTTGTTAATATACGAGTGTATTTAGTTCGCCATATGCACATAAGGCATGCAAATATTACAGACATAAAAGATAAAACTTAATTATAACACAATTATAAAAATGTACATTTACATCCATTTAATTATTTTTATTTGATCCCATATTGCGCCTATTAAATTTTTTGATTTTTATTTACTTCAGTATGTGTTTATTTAATTATTCTTTTATTTATTCTTTATTTATTTATATTTCGGATCCAATACGATCATCGGCTTTGGATACCTATATTGCAGGATTTTGTACACAGACGGAGAAGTTTTAGATTTCTTTGCTAACGTTTCGAAAGCTTATGCACACAAGCGCGCTAGTCAGTACACATGCGACCCTTATATGAAAAGCGATCCGACTTCGTGAAATAAAATCTGTATTATCGTGATATAGAATCGATTCTAGGATGTCAGCCGTACTGCCTTGGCGTGCTACTGACGTGTAGACCGACCAGTACAACTCCCATATTGCTACTACAGGACTTATATCATACGACTACGTTAATACAGCAGCAAATTTGCAGAAAGCACATGACCTGTATGTAGCTGGGGTAAACACAAGTTATATAGGTATACAGCTAAGTAAGAACGGGGGCGGTCTCCGGTAGAAAGCGTTCCGGTTACAGGGAAAACCCCGTATCTTGCAGTTTACTTTCTTGAAACAAAAATAGCATTGCAAAAAACTTAAATCATAACTTATTCCAACACCTTGAGGATTCAAAAAAATTAAACACCCACGTATTTCATTAATAAACCAAATAAATGAATTTATCAACTTTCATACAAATCAATACCTATTTAACTTCCTTATTAGTTAGATATTGATCCTTCTACTTTTGAATTCAATAGCTTAAGCGCTACAATGAATGAAGATTCCGTTTGAATATTATGTTATTTAATATCTAAAAATTTAAATAATGTAGAAAATGGATTGGTCTGGAAGATCCGATAATAATATGTATTAACTTTCGCATTTTCTCTTTTACATGGCTTACGCAAAGAGAAATTATTGGTAAATGGTGTTTTCACGCCGTTGCTATAACTCGCTTACGACGTGACTTAATCAACTATTATGTTGGCACATCGATGCACAGAAATGTCAGCTTCACACTTATCGCTGATCTCATAAGTATCAGTACTTCGTACATCTAAAGGCTTGGCTGCAGCTCCAGCTCCAGGAGGATTTAGTCAATATCCCATGATGTTGTTTGAATGTGTTTTAGGTAAATAAAATTCGAGGAAAGAACTAATTTTGGCAGTAATTTAAATAAATTGAACCAAATAGCTTCGTTGTATATAGGTACAGTAAAATAATTCAAATTAGTGTAAAATGTACTCTACATTTTTACATCAATTCGAATTACCAAGAAATGTATTGGTCCGATGCCTAAATTTTCATAAACACGAAAGAATGTTTTATTGAATAAATGAAATTGTGCTGTAAATCAAAATATTGTTACCTATTTAAGAAAATTTAAATAAGATTTATATTCAGGTAACGGAGCTCAAATTAACTGTAAATTTATACATCAAATTGAAAAGCTAAAATACTGTCGGTACTTAACATAAAGTACATTCTTTATGTAATTTATCAATTATCCTTTAACTCAAGGTATGCGTTCCAAGTCATAAAATCTAATAGCGCATAATTCGTCGTTTAATATATTCGCATTGTATTGCAAAGGAAAACAAAATTATCATAAATATGTACCGTAATATATTAACGTTATGCTACCCAGTAAGCAATGTCAAAATTGATTGGATTTGAAAATGTAATGTGTAAACAAAATATATTTAATTAGGTATGCGAAAGTTAGGATGTTAGGATAGATATTTGGTGCTCAATCACGGAAGAATAGCTAAACGGATCAGAATGAAATTTGACACAGAGATAGATTACATATTATATACATATTATATATACATATAGTCTGGAATAGAATTAGGAATTAAGTTTTGTCTCTTGTTTCATTTACTCGTTGTATTTTTGAGTTATATCGGATAAAGTTGGTTATAGTTATATCGGATAAGGTTGATGGCATTTAGGGTAGTAATAGTGCACGAGTGTTGTGAAGTAAAATAACAGTGCGAAAACATGTTTTTCGACTTGCCTCCAAAACTCCATCGGGCACGTTCTGGTAAAGTAGCCCTCGCTTTACTTGAAATTCTGACTGACTAGACTGACTGATACCCGATGACTTACTGATTTTTTCTATGACTACTAAGTGATGCAAAAATTATACTTGCCGCTGGCAATATGCACTGAGTTTGCGATGACATTCTTGAGTAATGAAACGAAAATAGGACATAATAAGATAGTATAATCATAAAGTCAAATCACCCGGGCAAAGCCGGGTCAGATCACTGTTTCGTAATAATTTTATATATCTTATAATGATAGGTGTACCCGATTTTTAAAAAAAATAGAGGTTATTCTGGTCACACAAAGGGTGCACTCGACGATTAGATAAGTCGCTGTGGTTAACAAAAATGGTTATTTTTTTTTGTTTTATGTCGTATGCAGTTGCACTAAGTCTGGTCGGCAACCGCACCTTTATATAAATGCTAAACGGAAGCAACTGTGGTAAGTTATTTTCCAGTTGTACCATGAAATTACTGCCACCTATAAAAATATTATATCTCAAACATTTAATATTATTGTCCTTACAAATAACACCCACGTATTGTAATTCCAGTATATTATCGTACTTATAGCTCAACCGCAACCTGTTTCAAGTCTCGAAATATGAAACAAAAGAAAATGTACTCATAATCTCGACCAATGGTGGCTGTTGTTCTCATATGGCGTTGTCAACAGAACAGGTCTCGGATTCGGGATACGGCGAGGATCGTAATTATATGCTACGCAACAGGTTCATGATCAAAGCATGTGAATGGCCAACTCGTTTTTATATTTTGGTCATAATGAAATCAGTGTATCATACTTTTCGTAGAAAAGTCTTCGTTCGATAATAACAGTATTTTTAGAAGCGAAATAGCAAATTTTTATTTTGAGTAAATACATAATGAACTTTCATCACATTCCAATTGCAGATCAAATATTTGTAGAAAAACTATAAATTAAGGATTAAGATTGTAATCGTGAAGTACTAAACTTATATATAACGATAAAATATTTTCATGTAAAATGTTGCCAAGATTAGACGATATGACTTGCACTGTCAAAAAGTTAAAAGATCTCATGTAGAGCAAAGCTTCTTACTTTACATGCCCTAATTTTACAAGGCATAACTTCACAAACTTTACACCTTAGTCAAAATATGTAATATGTGGCTTGGCATTTTTGTTACTACAAGAACTATTGTATCACAGAGAAAAGTAATGAACACTGAATTAATTTTTCATCTTACGCCTATGTGAATGTAGCGAATGAGAGAAATTTTGATTTGCGGGTGTCATACAAACTTCCATCCCCTAGTTTAATTTCCCCCTAATTTCCCCTAAATTTCAACTTTCTAGAACATTAGAAAATACCCTAAGAATTTTGAAGTGAATCAGTGACGAAATCAGATTTTTTAGATATCAATTTAATCTAAGATGTAGGAGCTATGTAATTAAATCTTCATATGTTCGATAATTCCGCTATTGAAAACATATCCTGAGAAATATTGCCCTTAGAATCGTAACTTAAAAACCCTTCGTCAAACACTTCGTTTATTAAAATTGCGTTTGAACAATCTGCACCTTAACCTGTTAGTGTTAATAAGATCTTAGTTTTTGGTGAGAACAGATTTCGCCTATTACCCGTTACAAGTACATTTCTGGACGGAAGGAGAGCATTGTTAGGCTAATAGGTTAACAGTTTCTCTCCGTTTTTAATTTCTAAAAACCAGCCAAGTTGGACTCACGCACGAAGGATTCCGTACCATTATCTATAAAAAATCACGTTTATTGTGTGAGAGCCCCCTTAAATATCCATTTTATTTTATTTTTAGTATTTGTTTTTATAGCGGCAACAGAAATACATCATCTGAGAAAATTCTAATGTCCAGCCATCAAGTTTTATGAGATACAGCCGGATGACAGACAGACGGACAGACAGACGGACGGACAGACAGACAGACGGAGAATGGAGGCTAAGTAAGAGGGTCCCATGGGCACTCTTCGGGTTGTCTGGTCGTAGGAACCCTAATAAAAACAGAGATCCAAATGTAACAACTAACAAGTGTTTCCACGATATGACAAATTCTTGTGAACTATATTTAATGTAAATTTGCCCATCCTCTATCCTATATCCTAGATAGGGATAATTTCCAATAGATTGTCATATGAAATATCATGACATTTTCACGGTTTATATGATCTTGTTCGGAATATTTCGCCACCGTATATATTCGTACATCGTTAGGTCTTGGCATTAATGATATTTTTGCTTTATTATGGATCACTGTAGAGTGATGACTACAGTTTTTTAGTGGTTGGTATTTCATAAACCTTCTTCTCTAAGATATGAGTACCATAGTAAGCATAAACGTAATCTCAATCTTTAATAGGTATACTAGTACCTATACAATTAAAATCTATAATGACTAATATTATTAACGCAATTAAAGCAGCTGAAAACGCACTTATTGAAGCGATATAGATAGTAGACGGTTGCTCTGAAATATTAGTCAATCTTTGTATCTGTTATTACCATCTTGGATTTAATGAGCGAATTAATTGGAATGCGAACGGCGGCCGTTAGCGTAATTATGGTTTCGACTGGTTTAAGCCATGTAGCCTTTCTGAGAGTTCTACATCTATAAAAGTATATAATATCCATTTAGAGATTTAATAACACAATAAAATAATAACAGAGGTTTAAAGATCCGTTATCAAAGATAATTTATATGCATAGTGAAATGTTTAACACATTCAATACCCACGCTTGGGGTTTTAATACCAGCTAGTTAAATTCCATCAATTTTGTGCAGAACGCATATGGCATGGAGCTTAAGACGATTCTAGTCCGCTGACAAAATGTGCCACAGTTTGGCAGAGGCTATGAATTAAGCATTCCCCAAGCAAGGCTTCCCCAATTATGAGGTAACATGTTACCTATACTAGGTAGGTATAGAGTTACAGCTTCGAATCACATACCGATTTCTTGCTTGGTAGAACTTGAAGATCTTTACTGCGGTATTGCTATACCTATTTCTTAATAAGCTTTGCTACGATACGAACGATTGGCATATACAATCGGGGTTTAAAAATGGCGTAGCCTATTTTGGTCGATTTTGGCATGCACGCTTCTACGAAGCAATATTATCTACGTTTTTGACGTCTGTAATGTGCTCATGGAAGAAGGTCATGTATATATATGATGTGATATAGATATTATGTGCGACTAACATGTTGACGCTATAGTTTTTTGAGAATGCTAAACCACTTTTGCATCTTACTTTACATAAGCCAATATTTTTCTTTAAGAATAAACATTCAGGGTTTCTTCTTCAAATCAGTCTTAGGTTTCTATTAAGGCAGAGTAATGTCGTGCGTAAAGAGTTGCATTTATATTTTTTATAAATACAACATTCTAGCAAATACAGTAATAATTTACTATATTCCATTGAAATTGCACATTGACAAGTACGTCAGACTCGTCAATATTTGCAACAGGCAGCTGCTTGCGTTTTTGCAATAAAGTTTGTCAAGAAATTGATGGCTATAAACCGAATGTATTATTTAGTGTAAATGTCAATATAGCCAGAAGCGGCAAGCGCACGCACTACTCAATGTATACGCTATTAATACGAAATAACTACAATTTGGGCGACGAACGACGTTTGGCGTGTCCGACGGCCGGCCGCTCGGAAGGCAACGGAAGGCTGTCACAGGCGCAATTACAGTACCGAGAATCGGCATTAGTTCGTCGGACTGAACTATTTATGTAAAATAAGAGCAGCTTCACGTACGGGGAAACGGCGATTGCACGCATCGCTCATTAAGCACTTTAGAGCAATTTGAGGAGAGCAGAAAAAGTCGGACGAGACGTGGCACACCATCGCGTGGTCAATTAAAATGTAGCCAGGCTGCCGATCGAGTGCTCGGTGCAAGCAACGGTATTCCTGCCATCGCGGTGAGTGGACTGAACTGGACTGGAATTGCTCGTATCCTGCTAACTAAATGACTCGGACTGGACACCTATCGCCACCGTCAATAGCAAATAACTGCTGCGGTTTATTAAGGACCGGATATGTACAATAGGGATAGACTCTGTAAATCCTTTCGAGTAATTGTTCACAATAATCTATGTTTAGACTAAGAATTCTAACAATTTACATCTTCATTTACATCATGGATGTTATATTCAAGACACAAGAAGTCTTAAATAAAAAAGAGGGTCCATTTCTATGTACTTGTTTTCTTTTTTAAAATTTCTATAACTTTCAAATATGAACCATATAAGAAGACATTTGACAGTTTTTTTTTTTTTGAAAATATTTGTTAGTTACAGATGCGTGTCGGTATTTAAACTCTTCCTACGAGTCCGGTATCTTCAAAACATAACAACATAACTATAACATAACTAACATCCCAATTGGATCGTATCGCTGAAGTGGCTCTTGGGGCATCTTGGAGTTTAGCATGAGTCACTGTGGTAGCGGGCATTACTAACCAAATGTATTCGTTCCATTACACCTGAGAGCCGCGGGTCGTCGCATGACTTGTAACATCGCGCCTGTCGTGATTTAAAGAACATTAGATTAGGGTTTTTTGCTTGAGGTAACTAAAGTAGCTAAGGGCATAGTTATGGTTGACCATCTGTTTTTAAGTAGTCCACAAGTTTAGAGATATTAGGTGAAACGTCATATTTTAAAAACATTTACTAAAATATCAAATCGAATGCGTATTGCTTTGGCAATTCAACGAGGTAATGTTGCTAGCATTCTGGGCACACACCCTCAGGGTAGGCATTTGGATGCCATTTTTTTTACATTAATTAGTTTATATTTTTTTACTGTTACTTTATGTATACTATAATTTTTAACCTTTTTATTTTTATTGTTCTTGAAATTAAATAAATCTATGAAATGCGTGTCTTTTTTTAAATAATTTGTATGTATTGGAATGACTGTAATTAGGTAATTGAATTTTAATGCTTATATGAAGTAAAAGTTTTACAAATCCCATGAGTTTAATTTTGAAAAAAAAAATCAACATTGTTCGAATCTAATACCTTTAAACGAGCAATTCTAGTAAAAACGTATATGCATAATTTGAATTTCGGAAACGGCTCCAACGATTTTCATGAAATATAGTGCCCAGGGTTTCGGGGTGATTGATCCAGCTAGGTTTTACTTTTAGAACTCACTGACATCTATTGGAGAATACTAATAATATTGTGGTGTAGAACGCCGTTAAACATCATCCGCCAGAATCAGAATCCGAAACAGTTCTCTAAAAATTTCTTCAATGGAATTTTAGCTTCCTTGGTCGAATTTTCACGTAGACTGACAGCGGAGCGTTCAAACTTCAAGCAAGCATGTTGCGTATTTTTATTTTTTGTCACAATTTTTTTTATTGTGAGCTAATTCAGATGGAGTTGTGAAGTAACAATAAGCCAATGAGTGTTTTACTTAAAATTAAACCAAAAAAAATCAATTGTTTTTATCAGAGCAACGCTCGGTCGTCCAGGGACTTTTCTTTAAGAAACGAGCGAAAAAAGAAAGAAGCCTCGAAAACATTTTCATGTAAAATATTGCTAATCCGACATCATATTACTAACACCTTGCACTGTCAAAAATTTATCAGATTTCATGTCGAGCTAAGTTTTTAACTCCACATGCTTTAACTCTACAAGCCCTTTTTATCTGAATGGAGAAGCAGACGAGCATGAAGGCCACGTGGTGTTAAGTGGTCGCTGCAGCCCATGGACATCTACATACAACCTCAAGCGAGCATAGGTATGTGTTGTCTGAGGTCGTGTGCACTTGCGCTGCTACTCCGGAGGCTGGTGGTCGCCTCATGTAAGTGTGGCCGGCAACTGCACCTTTCCACCGAAAAACAATAGAATTGCTCACGGCAGAAGTGAGTGCAGCGGTGGTACTTCCCCGGGCGAACTATAATAGTTCTACCACCTACACTAGTGGCTTGGCTATTTTGCTATCATCTTAAGGCATATGTACATAAATATTTCACAAAAAGTGTTTGTTGTACCTATAACAAAAAACGAATATGATGGCACATCATCCTCAAAGTACCTGAAATTTATTTTGGCGTAGCACTCAGTTACACCTGAGAGCCACGGCATCGCATGACTTGTAAAATTACGAGGAAACCATTGCGCCAAGAAGCCTGTATGCCTACGCTAAGCCAGTTCTGAAACTTGTTTACGCACTCTTAGTAATAAGGTTGCGACAATATGAGATATTTGTTATGCAATAAGGCTTTGCCTGGAACACTATTTGCGTCCCACTGCACACGGATCCTTCCCTGGGAATTGTTAATGTTGTATCAATTTTTATTTAAAATAATAAAATTTAAGGGAAAATAACTTAACCAGATTAAAGGAATAAAGAGCGAAACAAAATAAACATACTTATTAATAAATGTGTTGCTCCACATAAACCAAATTTGTAACAACACATTGTCTACCTGTATTGTTTTTTCGTACGGTCAAGCGCTACTTTCTAAATAATGATGGACAGACAAAAACTAAATGATATCGTCTAAGGCTAGGCTTTGTTCTAAGGAACTAATTGTGAAGCCGACATGCATCAATCACTTGGTCGACGCAACAACGAAAACACTGTTAGTTTTGCCGCCGAATTATTAATTACATTCCCACAAAAAACACACACACACGCCGCCGAAACACATAAATTTCTTCCTTTTTCACCGCACAAAGGACGGGCGCCCTACAATATAGGAATATAACACTAAAGAGATTAACCGCGCCGGACACGGTCGTCGCGGCATAATTTTTGGCGCCAGTAGTCCTGCCTCTAGATTAAACTAATATGAAAAGGAAATTGAGTAGAAAATGGATGAAGGTTCTACGTGTCATTAAGGATTGGTTACGCCGCTCGAAAGTGCCGACCGGCCGTATTTATTTGACTACATTTAATTGAATTAGCATTTCGGTAGTTTTTACGACCTGTTAGTAATGTTCGGAACAAACTTTAATGGGCACTTATAGATAATAACAATCACATTCACCCAAATATAGCTTTATAAACAGACCTCAAGGCTATTTGTTTATAAATTTATTATTCATTTATTTTTTCTTTGGAAGACAGGTTAGAAATAGAACCATAACAATTCTTAAATATTTGTATATTTTCGATTATATGTTTTTAGTTAATTTTAGTTTTAGTATTAAATAAGTACATAAAATATTTCGTTCAAGTTTAAATATCTTTATTAATTAAAGTAAATATTTTCCCATTGAACGATTCTTATAATAAGTGAATGTTAAATTACAATGTGAAAATCACAGATTCAAAAGAGGGACAGTCATGTAACATTCAAAGCGTTTACCATAAAATTATGGCTGTCCTAAAGAGGAAGGAAACGAAGAGAAATTTCGGAAATAGTTTTCATAAGTAACTTGACCCCGCACGATGGGGTCTATTCGACCCTCCCGGGTGAGCGCTATGAATAGTAATGGAGTCTAGGGCTCTAGGGACCCAGCCTCCATCCGAACGGGGCTTATGGTGCGTGCTAAATCGACAATACCCCGGGGTACTCCCGCCTAATAGACCGTTTTATAAACTTACCTATTTCGACCGCGATTTGTTCTACGACTCAACTAAATGAACCGTGGCGTTCTATGCTAACCAAATAACGGTTTGTTTTTGTGGTAAAGATGTTAACAGTTGCTGACAGAGTTTATTATCTATATATGTAGTTGTTACCTTTCATTTTATGCTGCAAAAGTAAATAAGCATGAATGAAATCACGTGCGTTTAAGTTATGACTGTAACCGACGAGGATAATTTACAAACGTAATACGTAAAGTCAAAATTAAGTATTTTGAACAGTTGCAACAAACAAACAACCAACAACGTTAAGTCAAGGAGTCAATAACAATGTCAAGGTAAGTTCATTTACTTTGTACTTCCATAGGTATATATTCTTTACGAATGAGTTGGTAATAAAATATAGAGCCGTAATACTTAGGGAAGTTCAATAGATTTCAGTCTGTTAACAGTGAACTGGTATGGATACTATAGACTCAGTATAGAGTCACTATCATTTGTTATTTTGTATTGGTAATATGTGAGTTTTACATAACCATCGGAAACCTGTTTATCGTATGTTAGGCAAAGTGTTAATTGAGAAGTAAGCATATACCCTATGTTTTGACTTAAGATAGTTTTAGTATGAAGTTGTCAGTGTAGGGGCAAGGTTTGCCGAGGAAGAGTACTGCGACGACTGACTCACATTCATGAGCAGGTCCGGTGAGGAGGAGCCCTTGCCGCTCATGGCTTCGGCGGTGGAGGCGCATGACACTCACTCACAGCACTCGCGAGGCGCAGGCGGCGCGGGCGGTCTGCGTGCGTCGAGCGACCGCGACTGCCGCGAACCGGCCCCCACCGCACGACGCAGCCCCCACCGCTACCGGCTGCCTTATTTCTCACTATAATTTGCGTGTTGCTCGTTTTTTACCATTATTACTCCCTCGTTTTGTTTTACGTATTATCGAGTGCATCCCGCTCGCACCGGCCGCCATGCGCGCCGAGCGCCGCCCAGATAATAGCCGCGTGCAATTACGTCCGCGCACCGCGACCACGTCGCGTCGCGTGGATCTAGGCCCCGTGCGGCAGCTAGCGCCATCTGTTGACGAGAGGCGGAACTAAATTACAACTACTGAATCCTTTACACAAAAAACTTTTTTTTAAAAGCCTTTAAAAATTTATACAACCATTAAATGGCAACGGAGCCCCTTTTTGTGTCCCTTTCCTAACCTGGATCTCTCTCAAACTATCAATGACTAAAGGGATCTAGAGAGTATTTCAGCAAAACAGCTTTTACTCCCAACAGCTCCTTCAGTTAAGAAGGAGTTTACTAAGCTAAATCTTTGATGAAACGGTTTTTTTTATCTCAGAATATTGCGACTTTTTGAAAATATCCAAACCAATATCTTCTTTCTTCTCCTTTAGAAACATATCTTCCTCCACGATAAGCGAACACTAGAGTACACTACCTACTTTCCACCACTACTAACAACTCTACTCGCACTCAACTCTACCAGATGTTACAAATTATTTTTGAAAGATTAAGCTGCTCAACATTCCAAAACTACAATACAAAACTAAATCTTTTTAAATTCACTAATGTTCCGAAACCCTAAATTTCACACGAAAAAGCTATTCGTATTGAATAGAACCAGGATTTTCCCAAAAAGCTTTAACTAACGGATAACTACGTTTGTTTTCATTACTCACACAATTATTATAGCACCACGTTAATGAATGCGCTACGAACTTCGTAGCGCTGCGTAGTATTTCGTAGACGAGTTTAACTATATTATGACTACGACGTTACTTTCTGGTATGATAACATGTCATTTTATTCATTTTAAAGGGTAAAGTAAGACAACAATCGCAATTACAAAAATACTTATAAATATTAATGTACGTATTTCTATTCATTTATTTAGAAAAATGCAGATCACAATCATGGTCAGTAAAAAGCCGTCGAAGAATAGACACGGCTATAAACAAATTTCGTTAGAAGATTATTTGCTATATAACTAAACCACAAACCAAACTATTATATAGACACGTGTTTTTAAGTTGATTCTGTAGTCCATGGACCAGTCCATCCATTGATATACCTAAGTTATAAATTCAATCTGACTAACTTTATAATTTAGATATATCAAGACAATGGATTGAGTTTCATCAGCTACTCTATATTTCACTACTGCAGAATACTGAACGAAAATAGACGGCTTATAGTAAACACCGAACTGTGAATTTTTGATATTCCTTTTGTGTTATAAATATTTGTGGTTTTTTTCTTATAGTTGATAGTATATGTAGATGTATATTTTAAAGAAGAATCTACTTAAAATCCAATTCTAAAATTGTAAATCAATCTCAAGAAATATAAAAAAGTACCTACCTATATAAAAATACCTATTGACTTTTAACCTTCAAATAGTAGGTCATGTAAGAGTTAATTAGGCTTTTTTAAGTTACGTTTTGTGAATACATTAGACGGACATTTGAGGGTGGTAAAAATTGGCTGCAACCCTTTTTGCGTCCCACTGCTGAGCACGGGTCTCTCTCCATTATTGGGGAGGCTTGGAGCTTACTCCACCACGCTACTCCAACATCCGACAGTCGGATGTTTTCAAACCGCCCACAAGGCTCAAGGACAAGGTTTAACAACTGTTATCTATCGACAACAACCGGTACCGACGGCTTAACGTGCCCTCCGAAGCACGGAAACGCGCATGAATTATTTTACCACTAGTGGTCACCCATCTCACACCCGACCGACCATTGGCTTAGTTGCATAGATCGCTTGCGTTCTATGCTAACCGCCGGGCCATGCGCGCTTCAATAAAAAATAATAAAATTAATTATTAAATAAGAATAAAAAAACAAATATTAACTAAAAACCTCTTTATTCATAAAATGTTCAATTTAAACAGACTGGACCTGTGCAACGCAATTTGAAAACTATGGTAACTTTACAATAGACTACAGGCACTGCTTGGACTTACAACAAACTAACATTACACAACAACTTATTTTATAAATGTTCAAAAGTCCTACGTTCGGAAGTCCTAAAACGAAATTATGTAGAAGTATATTTTAAAGAAAAATGTAATTAAAATCCAATTCTTAAATTATAAATCAATCTCAAAAAATATAAAAATGTACCTTTATAAAAATACCTATTGAATTTTAACCTTCGAATAGTAGGTAAAGTAAGAGTTATTTTAGTTTTTTAATTTACATTTTGTGAATCCAATAGACGGACATTTGAGGGTGGTAATAATAAAAAAATCAAATATTAATTAAAAACCTCTTTATTCATAAAATGTTCATTTAAATCAGACTGGACCTGTGCAACACAATTTTTCATTTATCTATGGTAACTTAACAATAGAGTACAGGCACTGCTTGGAATTACAACAAACTAACATTACACAACAACTTGTTTTATAAACGTTCAAAGTCCTACGTATAGAAGTCCTAAAACTTCTCACTTACAACATGCATAAACCCGAAGCAATTATACTAATTAAGTTCTACTGCCCAATCGCCACTGGTGGTTGGAAATTATAATGTCCTTGAAACATTGCATAATTATCTTTAGTACCGCACTGGTATGTACTAATTGGTGCTGAGTATTGTTGATAGAAACGATGGTCTCTCACTTGCGTTCGCGAGTACAACGCATCCTGGCGCACATCGGATCCCCAGCCACCGTACATCATGTTGTTTCCAAACATCGCGGCGCTGTTGTAACCGTTAGGAGTATTCGGCACAACTTGCGGAGCCACTGAACCGTAGTTAACAGGCATATGCTTCGGCAATACACTCGGTGCCACAATCGATCCAATATTAGTACTTCCAATCGACGGAGGAGCTGTAACGTTACTCGCAGCTGCACTTATGTTTTTCACTTTCTCCTCTACAGCTTTCGGTTGTTCAACTTTGTCTTCCTCCTTCGATTTTTTGTTCTTTCTGGAAACATTTGCATGTGTTTTCACATGTTTCGCGAGATGGTCGGAGCGCATAAAGCGCTTTGAGCAGAGCTGGCACGCGAACCTCTTTTCACCCGTGTGGGTACGGAGATGTCTTTGAAGCTCGTCGGATCTCGTAAAACGTTTGCCGCAAAACAACCAATTGCACACGAAAGGTCGCTCGCCGGTATGCCAGCGGAGATGCGCCTTCAAATGAGATGTTTTCCCATACACTTTTCCGCAGCCTGGCACGTGACAAATGTGTTCGCGTTTGGCGCCATCCTTTCCGTAGTTTGGACCAAAGCCTGCCGCCTCAGTGAGGCAGTTTGGGCAGCGGCACTTGGCACAGCGTCGCTGAAGCTCACGAGCTTCCTCGGTGGTCGTAGTGGTCGGAGGCCAGTAGGCAGGGTACTGCGGCGGGTATGATGGTAGCTCCCGCCAAGCGGAGCCGCACCACACGCCCGACGAGGCGCTGCTGCAGGATGAGAGGTCTGAGGCGGGAGACAGCGCGTCACCACGCCCGTAGCCGCATCCGTAGCCTCCCATCATATTCATTACCTGTAATAACATTAACATATTAGTCATGTATAATATTAAGTAAGGGAAACTTCCCAGTAATAGCACTTCGTAAATAGTCTAAGCTTTTTATAAACACAACTATTATAGTAATACAGTTAGAATTAATTCCACTTTACAATTAAACTAGTGACTGTTGACAAGACGAAATATTGAATTCGCAGCAACTCTTAAAGAAAATTTAAACTAGAGGATGCTATAATTATTTTAGTGTAAACACTATGAACACTGCAATTAAGTAGTTCAGGGCGTGGGCGGGCGTACGGACCTGTTGCGCGGGCGGATCCATGTATTGCATTTCCGGCGATGGTGGTGACACGAGAGCGCGACGAAAGCCTTCAACTGGATAATTACAGGGCGGAACACCGCTCGCGCCGAGACGGTTTTAATAACTGGCTTGGGATAGACGTAACAAGCGGTTGTCACCTCTCCCCGGTCCCCCCGGGCGGCGCGCGCGCACCCTGCCCCGCGCCGCAGCCTCCGATCCCCACCCTGCGCGTGAGTTATGATCTACACTTACACGAGATGGGAAAACCGAGATGCTCAGCACAAAGGTCATGTTTACATTGCCCGCCTAAAAGAGGTGGGGATAGCACGGATTCAATCATAGTTCCGGTTGTAGTCATTGTGACTGTCTCTTTCGGTTTTCAATTTATTTGTATCTTGTAATGGACACGGAAGTATTAAGGTTACATCTTGTTGTTTCAGTTACTTGTGTGATTGCATTGGGTTATCAAGATTGGTTAGAATTTTTAAAGAAAATCAACAAAGCTCATCTCGCGTAGTTAGAACAGTTTTCAACTTCATGCTTCATTAAGTATTTTATTTAATAGGTAATTCAATTCTCCTGCTCACCTGTAAGTGGAAAGAAGTTGTTAATGATGATGTTATAAATGGTCTAAATGTTGCGTGTCTCTGACCTCTGTAGGCGTCATCTAAAATCTCGGAAACTTATATAACTTTAATACTAAACTCCTGCTGATCGTAGATTAAATTAGTTTAATAAAATCATACGTATAAGTACCTACGTAAGTGGATATATTACGTTTCCCACACACTTAATTACAGATAAAGAGATAGCATCTAGCGGCAACTCCATAAGTATACGAAATAGTTATTATTTTTCCGTTTCGAACTCCCAGGCGCTTAATGTTTTTAATTTTTTCTCTATTTCGGTCGGCAGTTCGTTGCAGACGCATGATTTATGCATATTCGAGCGGGGCCAAACCTTTAATTACACGTTGTTAAAATATGGCAGTTTGTTAAATCGTTTGCCTTGCTTTTGTTTGAACCGCGCTCTCTAAAGGAACTACATTTTCTTTTCTTCCGAACCGACGCTGATGACTTTTTGTTCCTCTAACCGCTTTAGTCTGCGATCCTGACACACATCTTAAGTATCGCGTTATGCATACCTACCTTCGTCGCTTATTAGGATTTAAATCGATTTTTAACAGATCGATATGAAGTTATCAGTTTACTTCACTTGTATACACGGGCCCATGAATTATTAAAGATAGATAGTATGTAACACCATACCACCAAACATTCTTTACATAATGATTATACATCCATTGATTTTTATACATATATAGGTACTTAAATCAAAGTCGCAATAGATCTATGCGATACTCTCACCAAGAATTGAACTGCGGTAAATTGCATACGAAAGCATCGATTTATGATAGTTACAAATATGGTTACAAGACAGTGAAACAATGATATAGTCACACACAATAATGATATAGTAACAAGGTTTTATGTCTACAAGTTGAGTAGAGTTGACAATCTTAAAAACAATTCAAGTGGTGCTACTCAGTTTGTCACCGCTATAGGTCCGCCGATCATAGACCCTGCAGGATTTATTTTACTATTATCGCTTCTGGACGCGGCTACATCGTCATCACCATTTTATAAGTGTTACGACGTTCTTGAATCACCGCTGCTACTATTAGTATTTTCAAATATGCATTTCTTTTTTGCTTCGATGGAAAGGTGCAGCCTTCGGACATACTATCGCAGACAATTTTCGAATATGTAGAGTTCTAGCTAGCTAGAGAGCCCACTTTGAACCATTATGCCTTCATGTTCTTTACTAGACTATATTATTTAACAAAAATACGCCAATGTATCCAATATAAAAAAAGTGCTAATGCAATATTCAATAATGCCTTATTCAATAAAAAAATGTATTAAATAAAAAAACGTGTTCGATTGCCTCAAAAACAAAACAATACCTACCATATAAGCGTCTTTTGCATGGGTCCAAAAATATATAATAATTTACCTGAATCCCTCCAATCTAAAACAAATTGTAATTTTAAACTACGAGTAGCACTTAAAACGTTCTTATTTACAAAAGCTTACTACTCGGTTCCTGAATTTCTAAACGATGAACTTTAACTTCGTGAGGGATTACGAAATTAAAAACCTGGAAGGTTGTTTTTCCGCCGGCTTTTTTTCCTCTCAGTGTATAAAAACCCAGTGAATTGGGTGCCCAAAACCGATGATACGGATAAAATATCGTATAAATAATTATCAAAAACGCAAATATGGGATAAATATAAATCAATTATATGGATCGTAAATTTAATACTTAAATATATTGGTTAGTTAGATTTATTTATTTTGAGTAATTTTATTTCTATTAACAATATTTGCATAACTTACAGGGGTAAATATGGCGGACATGTATAAAACAACTTTGGAAATACCCATATTTGCGCAAATAAATCATTTTGTCCTTTGTTTTTTCTGATGTTTATAATTAGAGAGCATGGAATTACAAACACTTTCCATACTTGCGAGAGCATTAAACTGTTGATCTAGTCCTTGTATCTCTTCCTAGTTCCTACATCTAGGAAAGCATTAGAGATTATTCCACCTCCTTATCCTCTTATTTTAATACGGATTAGTGGTGATACGGGTAAGTGGCCAACCCAATATCAGATATATTGAAATGGTCTAAGTGGACTTCGGTATGTTTTATTAATAAAATACGTAGACACCGTAAGTATATTTCAGTTCAACAACTGTCTCCAATCGAATGCATTATGACAACCACTATCAACAAAAAAGTGTGATGTGAAAAGGACATATAGCATGTTTGAATTTGCAAGGAGCGAAAAAGAAAAAGCTAGGCGCGTTTGATTTTTGATGTAATGCACGAAGTAAAGGAGCGCTGAAGCGATAACGTATCCAATCTTTTACTTTATAATATCATTGCCGACGAGAGTCACTAGTTTAAATCCAAAAAGACATTTATCTACATTCTGTAACAAGTGGCTACTGTGTAGAATGGAAGTTTTTGTAATTCACTTGCAATTCCAGCAATAACCTGTCGACATGTTTACGACTGAATAGAACAAAAGAATCGCAGAAAGTCCGGCTACCGCTCGTCGGTGCAACACAAAAGTTCCACGCAGTGCACAATGCTAGCTACTAATGCGCTATGATCGCTCTCGACGTCATAAATCTTTGCTACTGTTTTTGTGAATACCGAGCCAACTCAAAAAATCAACCCTGACGCTTGACAGTTGAATGTCCTTTATGTTGTTAACTGTTACATTGTTTATCACTTACAATGACTACGAGATCTATGAGCAAAAAATATGTAAGTAGTTGAATTCGTGTAACATCGATACCATAGGTCGTAATTCAAATTCTAATACCTACCGAAAAATATGCCATAGATCCTAAATTATATAATACATATTTACTTATAATTTAAGTCTTGCTTCTTTATAAAATTACTTTCCGCCCACGCGTGGACCACACAAGATTTTTCATTGCAATAAGATACTTTTCCCGGGTAGTAGTAGCCTATGTCACGGCTCCCAAACTATCTCTAATCAGGTCGAACGCCCCGACCTATAAATCTATAAAATAATATTAGCTAAGTATGTATGTACTTGTCCACCAATTCGCACTTGGCCAGCGTGGTGGACTAGGGCCTAAATCCCATCACTTGTGAGAAGGAGACCTGTGCCCAGCAGTGGGACATAAAAAAGGTTGAAAAAAGAGTATGTACTTCAAAAATTACTTGTGCAATTTGTCTTTGAGTTATTCTTTGATTTGAAGGTTTAGGTACCTTTGGTAGATTTTGGTAGTTTAAAATTCTTGATATTTTGATTTAGTCAGAATTCCTAATATAAAAATGCTAATATTTAATTTATATTTTATTCAGGGGCATTCGATGCATCAGCAAGTGACCGCATAGAATTTTCGCGCACAATCAGCCAAATCAAAGATATTTCCGTTGCGCTCATATATTTTACACTAATTACGGGTTTCATGTAACGTGGGCGTGTAATTGGTTCTATCGCACGATATCCTTGCTTTTTCACTTACTTCCTGTTCTTTGGCCGATGAATGAATGTTGAGTAAGACGAGTACAAAGTACCGACGCGGTGGTGTCAAGTTCCACTCATTGTAGCAGCCAGCGGCACCCACGCTTTTACAGTCGACATTGTATGTAAAGAATAAAAATCCGAGTTAATTGCTTGGAATTATGAAAATGTTGTACAGCAAGCATTTATTTCTACTTAAATAAGGAACTTTAAAGCCTCCTTAAAAGCTTCGGGATTAAGAATAGAGCTACGGTATCCCCTGCCGGATCGTAAGAGGCGACTAAAGGGGGGCTTCCGGGGTTTTGGACGGTGTGAGTGGGAGCTTGATCCGCCCAGCCAGCAAAGCTAGCTCCGGTAACGACGTGGTATGTGCGTGGCCACATGCATACCGCCGTAAGCATCGGAAGGTGCAGGAGAGCATATCTGCTCACCCGAAGATGGGCCCATTCTGGGTGCCACGCGCGGAGGTCACCGGTGCGTTCCACTGGAGATCCCGGAGACCTCCCCAAGTGCAGAGGTAGGCCACCGAGAGGGTTTAGTGCAGTCAAATCCCACATAACCCGCTATCCTCTCCCAAGGTGCCGGGTACCGTTTGAAGGTTTCTTCTACCTACCTACCTATACCCACCCAACTCATAGCTGACCACACCCGTTTTGGCTTGGCTTAGCTGCGGCCATGCACGCTTCTGACGCTTCATGATGAAATTATTTAGTACTTAACTAAGCGAATTACTAAGAAGAATTACGAAGCGCGGGGCTAGGCTACAATAGATCATATACCCTTCCCCATCAACTCAAAATAATAATAACTAAGCGAATGAGCTTACATAATGCTAAATTAAGAATAACATACTTATGTAGATACCTACTTATTAGAAAGCTAGCGTCCTGACACTCCTGACCTGAGTGTGTTCACTTCATGGTGATGCTTTTTCCTAATGCTTTATGCGTGAAACCGAGGGTCACTGCTAGTATTAAATAAAATTTAAAAAGTTTAAAGATCCTTGAAACACCCGTAGGTGAGTATAAGATTACCAATAAGTTTTATATTGCTATTGTAGTAAAGCGGACGCAAGTGTTATCTGATCGGAACAGATTTTTATACTTATGGCAAGGACATAAAGGAGTGAAAATCAGCGTAGCATTATTATCAAAAGTGTAACCAGATACAAATGTACCTGTCAGCACAATATGCTCACAGGTTCGCAAGATATCCTCTTGTCAGTTCGTAACGTCTACGTCCCATTGTTGTTCATTGAATAATCCTAAAAAGTGAGTTAAGCATTGTTGCTCTTTATAAAACCTTAAGAATTTTATTGCGTGTGAGCCAAATTGTAAACCGGACACCTGTTTTGTTTTTTTACTCGTCAATTTTTGCATTCTCCCGTGTATGCAATATACCTAACGCAATTTTACAGAGTACCTATTTATTTAAGTACCTAGTACTATATTACTACACTAATCCATCCAAAAGCATCCAAAAAGTAATATTATAAATGTGATGGATTGACCTGACTTCTTTGGATAGTTTGGACGTTGTAGAGTGACCTTTTTTTAAGGGAAAATATTTAATTTTTATAGGAAAACACGAGTAGCACACGCGGGCGGTAAGCCAATTCATTATAATTACATAGTACCTATCGCTCTATTAGGTATTTGAAGACCTTTAATATAAACATACTTAGGTATCTGCGTCTAAACCCCTTTGGAACACAAAACTGCTGCTTGAGAAGATAGGGACTTATAGACTCAACAGTTGTCTATATGTCCCTAAGTATACGAAGGTAATATAAGTTAAGATACCTACTTAAATGATGTGTGGTGGTGTGGACTTTTACAAATCTTAACCTATCTTGTCGTTTTTAATTTTACAAAATACAAACATTTGATCAAACATAAGCCTATAAACGTCACATAAAAATTAAGCACTGTTATTATACTAGAAGGGCACGTCACCCTATAGCCGAGAGTGAAAAAAATTCAAAGTAGGTAAAGGAATTCTGCTAAGCGCAGGCGCCCCGCTGCGTCGCGGCGGTCTTCAAAAGATGTCCTTTCTGCAGGATGACAGCCGAAATTGCCCTGCTTAAGTAAAAACGACATCCGAACACGGTTTGTTTTACACAACAAGCCGTTCCGATCAGATATCAGACTCCTAATAACACATTTGACGCCGGTAAATCGCACTCATCAGGAAATGCTCGTTAGTCCGTTATGAAGATTGCATTGTTGTTATGAGATCGCACCTAATTTTTTTGTGTCGGTGTATTTAGCTGGTTGCTCTACCGCTTTTATGAATTTGTTAACGATGACTTTAAATCTAATTTAACATCGATTCCTATTATCTTTTTACACATATAATATAATACCAACCATAGACATAGCATATACATAATAGTAACATACATATTAATGTAAGTACCTAGTACCCGACTGTGCCAGAAGGATTGTTATGTTTTTCGAGAGTAGGTATGTATGTATGTAGGTATCTAGTACTTATGTTTAATTTTTTGGCAAGCTCTGCGGCCTGAACGGCTCGATAGATTTTAGCTATCTATCTATAAACTATTACACACTAGTGAACTGATGTCTCCCCATGAAGTGAACTTGACTTCTCCCCCCATCTTACTCCAGGGCTCAATGGCTGAGTGGGGTGGTACT
This sequence comes from Pyrgus malvae, assembly GCA_911387765.1. NCBI lineage: Eukaryota > Metazoa > Arthropoda > Insecta > Lepidoptera > Hesperiidae > Pyrgus > Pyrgus malvae. The sequence continues at coordinate 10,987,368 of OU426955.1, forward strand.
CGCCCGCAGCCTCGAAGGATGGGTGTTCGATTCCGTGTCTCTACTCTTTATTTATATGTTTGTTAAATAATAAAATAATACGTACGTAAGGTACTTGGTTTCACAATAAATTATTTATTAGAAAACTCGGCTGAAAAAAATACCATTTTATTTGGAAAATAATTTGGGACCAAGGGGCCTCCAAATCTCTAAAATAAGCCCTGCAATTGTAGTAATCTACAATGTAACATAGGCACAATACAAAGATTTTCTTTCTATGTATGTGCTCTCTCTCTATTCAGTGAATTGAGGCTTAGTGGCTCTCTAGAATACCTAAATCCTGGACCTACATACTTAGGTGCCTACTTCAGTTTTATAGTATTTTCCTTCTCGTCCTCAACTTCGTTTTTCCGTGATTTATACTTATGAATAAAACACCCATATATGAGATGAGCGGTAAAGACCGCAAGAGCGGGTTCAAATCCTCGGCGCACACCCCTGACAGAGAAACTTGTAATGATATCGCTGCTCCTTAATTGATGACGATGTTTTGAAGATCGCAAATGATCTGCAAAACGAGGCAAAGTCGGTTGCGACCGTTATTTAGATGGGTAACTGAAAATAACTTGTACGGATTTTTAGAGCGTTAGACAGAAGAGAGGGAAGAACTCTTTTTTAAGTGAGTGGACTTTAAATTTTATGGGTTTCATCTTCAAGCCTCTTTATATAACCCAATGCTATTGATATTATTCTTCTTCTTTGCAGCCTTTCGTAGTCCACTGCTGGACGTAGCCCTCCCCTAACTCCAGTAGGAATCCAGCGGCTCCCCGCTGTCTTCTTAAGGTCATCAGTCCACCTGGTTGGAGGGCGGCCTCTATTCCTTTTGCCGAAACGTGGTCGCCATTCGAGAAAGGTTTTATTGATAAAAAATAAATAAATAAAGTTTCACACTACGCCCTACAGTAGGGTAGATATACTTTGTGTCGTGGGTGCCATGGACACACACAGACAGAAACACAAACACAGAGAAGAACAGAACAGAAATTTAAAATCATTCTTTCTGCCTCGCCGGCAAACGAACCCTCCGATCGGCAGTCCGACAAGAAACCATTGCGCGGGCCGTATATGATATGGTCGTATAATTATGATGGTGGAAGGATATGGTATAGTTTTCATTGCAGAGATTTCGCCACTGCGCTTACCACGTATAATTGCACGCACTGTACACCTGCGCGACGCTTTAAAATGGACAAAGACAAAGACATTTATTTGCACAAATATGGGTGTTTACAAAGTTGTTTATATGTATTTAGTTCGCCATATTTACCTTCATGAGGTATGCAAATATAAGGTACAATGATAAAAATATATAAGGAAAAAACTAAACTATAATACAATTACGAAATGTACATTTACATCTATTTTAGGTACTAATATTTTTAATTGTCCCATATTGCGCCTTTTATAAATTAAAATTAAAATATTTTTAAAATATCGGATCGGTTCCGATAGTCAGCTTTGGGTACCCATATCACAGGTTGTTTGTACACTGAGAGGAAAAAAAGCCGGCGGAAAAAAACCTCCCAGGTTTTTATGGAATTCCTTTATGCCGTTTTATCGTTTATGAAATCAGTGACTGAGTAATACGCCTTTTTCAGTAAATACGTTTTAAGTCCTTTTTTAAATTCGTTGCCCGTTTTTATTTTGAGGAATTCCGGTAGACCGTTATATATTTGGACTATAGTTTTGGACTATAACTATGGACTAGAAGTTTGGCCCGCGAGCTATACACGGCGATGAAATCTATATGCTTCATCGATCCTTTAAAGTTGCATTCATTTCATTTTTCAATAATGACTTCGCAAACACTGTGCGAATGTGCATATTTATTTATTTAAACTTCCATGTACCATAATACAAATTATGTACAAGGCGGACTTAATCCTATAAGCATTCTCTACCAGTCAACCTGGGGTAGTTTGAGGAACAACGAATGATGTTTTAATTTATTCTTATGGTTTAGGTACCACGTACCAAGAAAAGTGAAACTTACATACACAAATAAGAAGAAAAAAAACTCTCATATTGCCAATGTTTAATTTTTGCATCACTTTGTGGTCAGATAAAATCAGTAAGTCGTCAGGTATGTCAGTCTAGTCAGTCAGATGTTCAAGTAAAGCGATTTACCACTTTTACTTTACCAGAACGTGTCCGATGGAGTTTTGGAGGCAAACCGAAAAAACATGTTTTCGCACTGTTATTTTATTTCACAACACTCGTGCACTGTCATTAACCTACATCGATCAAAATGACTATATCCGATATAACTCAAAAATACACAGAAAATGAAATTAAACCAAGAGCACATGCCCCTTCAGACTTCACGATATGTAATAAATAAGTTTTCTTGGTCAAGGGTAACACGACCTGGAATATTACCCATTCATTCCCCATCGTACTACAATACCCGACATGGAAGTACTACTAAACCATCAACTATATCAAGGTAAGAGTTAAGAAACTAAACATGATAAAGCAGTTGAAATAAAAAAAGAGTTAGGATCAAAAAATTTATTCAGCACGTCACAAAACATACATTTTGTACAACCATGTTACATACATAATAGTATAAGAATATTAGGAAATATCTATGACTCTGTTTTAAGGCTGTTTTCACCTTATGGTTGACTTACTATTAATATTGCTTATGAATCTTCTAGTTTGGCTACATTTTGTATTTATTTCATTACTCTAGCATACAAGCATGTTGAGAATTATTGATAAAAGACAACGTTACTAATATATTATGTTACTATTACAATATGTAGTTAGCAGCCTTATATGTAGAAACATTTTCAAACTTAGTAATGAGAAACACGTTGAATAGGCACATATGGGTAATAGCTGACAATACATATTCCATTCTGCTCATAAACACTTATGACACTAATACTGGGTCCTAAAATCACAATATGTTATGGTATAATACAATTTAATCATTGTATGTGACCACTTAATAATAGGGTTCCGTACCCGAAGTAATAGGGTCATTAGGCCTATTACTACGCCTCCGCTGTCCGTCCGTCCGTCTGTCCGTCTGTGTGTCATCAGGCTGTATTTCATGAACGTGAGGGCTAGACATTAGAAAATTTCACAGATGATGTTTCTGTTGCCGCTATAACAACAAACACTAAAAATTGAATAAAATAAATATTTTAGGGGGCTCCTGTACAATAAATGTATTACGTATAATATGATATGGTTCGCCCGGGGAAGTACCACCGCTACACCCATTTCTGCTGTGAACCAACTCTATTGTGTTTCGGTGGAAAGGTGCAGTTGCCGGCCACACTTACCTTACACTTACTTGATCCGACCGTGACATGACCACCAATTAGCGGTTTTCGTGACACATGTGAGGCAACAAGTTACTTTTCTAAATATTGTCCAGACCATATATAAGTCCAAATTGAATTTTTTGAGGCAGATAGGACGTAAATTGATTTTAAGAAAATCGAGAATACTGGGTAAAGATAATGCGGCCCTGGTTGTAGAGCTACGAGCCTACGAGTAATGAAGTCAAATACAAAGATTGGTAAAATACAAGACCCTTAAATTAGTGCGAAAGGTTCAATTTCTTATCAGATATTACTTTAGTGGTAGGTAAAGAAATATTTTAATAATAAACCCTAATAACTGTGAGACTTAAAATTATTTCAATCAATGTATACAACACAGAAGCAAATTTTCGTTAGAAATAAATAACAATGATTATTGATTTAGTACAAGAACGAAACATACCTAAAGTATAATTCAGTGCATAATAAAGCGCAACAAAGTTATATACTTACTATTTAATAATGCTGGCACTTTTTAAACATAATGGAATGTCTCATTAATATTTATGTGCCTGTTGCAGCATAGACTGTATCAAAATATTTTTATAGAAAAATTATATAAATTAAATATTATGTTAGTACTAGGGATGTGCTACCAATTTAAAAATTTAAAAAGATTCGTAACTGCTTTTATGGAGTAGTAAATATATAAATTTAAGTAGAATAATAATATTCACTGGAAATCATACATTATATTTATTAAGTGATTAATCCATAACTATAATTAAATAAACAATTATAATACAGAACCATATTTCTATTTTTCTAAGTATCTTCCCCCTTTTCTGAATTAACGGGCAAGCCTGAGCAAGAATGTTGACAATTTTTGTAATGAAATGAAATGCATTTACCCAAATAATTACTTCAAATGTTTGTTTCAACTCATGGCAGTACTGACTTAATTATAATATTCGCTTTCACGTAACATTTCTCGCTCAGGAAAATATCTTTATACAGCTAACAAAACCTGTTTAAGTAATATCAAATATGTATCTCTTTCTGAAGATAATTAATAATAAGATGCTGGCAGTAAGATATTATACATAAAATGACGTGTATAAAAGGCCTTAACAGCAGAGTGCAGTAAATTGATTAGAAACTGTGCTAACCTGGCATGATCATCCATTTACATACTAATGTTCCTAAAATTATTAAAATTGCGTACTTAGACATAGCAAGTAAAAGATTTTAAGATTTCGATGCTTGTTCAAATAGGAAAATAATGTAATGTTGACCACATTTAAACTATACGTAACTGCACCTTTGTAGTAAGTGCACGAAATAATTAAAGACAAGAAGCTAGTAAGTAGAAAAATCTAAAATTTGTAACTGAAAAAGCACTATGTTTTGCAGAAATACACAACGAAAGTGGAATACATTAAGTAGATCATACAATTTCTTTACCTTAAATATATTAATAATCTCCACCTTATGCCTGATTACTGTGATTACACAGTAAAAACTTGAGAAAAAATTACTTGAAAATGAACATTCTACATACAGCAACCATAGCCATGTTTGTCCCACGCTAATTCAGTGACAAAATAACAAAAATAAAATAGTGAAGTTATAAGAAACAAAGAATATCGTGAGAAATAACAAAGCATATTAAATATAGTATGACTAAAAATATATTATATCAGATAAAGGACTTGAATGCTTCAAGTCATAGTGTAGTGTTTCTCATATCATTCAACCTCTTAATTAGTAATAAAGTGAAGGTTATTAAAATCCTGTTACACATTGTACAATATTACGACATGAGATTTTTACTCAATGAATATTTGTTTCGCCATACTAAAGTTTAGTAAAATCTATTTAAACAAGCTGCAGTTGTCTTTATAAAACTAATCGTAATCGTAAAAAATACGTGAGTAAAGTCCGTAATAAATAATTATGTTAAACTGTATGACTGTTTCATCTCACAAATGCAGATTTATTATGGTTGTTCATTGTGTCGTCTATGGTTGTTTATTGTGTCGCTATCATCGGAGTAGATAAACGGAACAGAGTGTAAGCTTCTTAAGAACGGGAAAAATTGTTACCTATTCTGGTAGGGTTGTCACAATAGGTTAAGACAAATAAAAATAAAAAAGATTTGTTAAATAGTTTTATTATTCAGTATGATAGAATATTTTACAAATTACTTACTCTAATAATTTTCTTTTTACAATTTTTGTTTTTTAATAATTTATTGTTTCTTTTAATGGTGTGGTAAATTCTAAATCTAACATATAGTTTTTTCAAGTAATCTATTAATGGGAAACACTCACATGGCATATCAAATTTGCAATCTTTAATATGTTGAAGTATTTCGTTGCCAACATTGACAATATTTACTTCAAGATCAAAATATTCGCGAAACTTTTACTCGAGCAATTCAACAAATGCGATAAAATTGTCAGGAGTTATATCTATCATTATTGGATTGTCACCAAAGTTCCGCAGGTAAGTATACAACATCGGGGAGTGGTTCAAATCTTACTTGCGATATTTCAACTTAACACACATACCAACCCACCCACATACCTACAAATGTTTTGTAAAATTTCGTAATAATAATAAAAAGGTAAAAGCACATTGTGTAGTATCCTCTTCTTATTAAAAAAAAAGAATCATACAATAGAATACAGGTACCTACTTATTTGAAAAAGTAATAATCAAATATTTACTTACCTATTGTACTCCTTGGGATAGTTAAAATATGATATATTTTTACTTTTTCTAGTATTATTCATAAAAACAGTACAGTGAACAACCATTGTTATTAATAACGTTTTTATATTAAGTAAATATTCAAACTTGCAAAATTAAATAACAAAACAAAAAACGTACGTCGCACAAACCCTGAGATTGCCAACTGGCTGTGCCAACGTAAACCGGTTTTTTCCAGTCTCGCCGCGTACGCGACAAGCGGCCAGTGGTCACGCACACATGCTCCGCGTGCTTGTAGTAGTGCAACCGATTCGCGCGGTTGTATGAAGCTTTCACTCTGTTCCGTTTATCTATTCCTGTGGTCGCTATCGAGCTTAGAGCATCACAGGTACTGACAGCTATGACACCCGTCAGAGTGGCTTTTACGTACGAACCCCTCGTCCCAACGTCCATGCACAATATGCCTTCTAGATTTATACAACTTGCGTGTTAGTGTGTGTGTGTGTGTGTGTTGGTGTCAGTGTTGTCGGTGCATAGAAAATGACGTTGTTAATTGAAATTGACACTTAGAAATGTATGCGTCTGTAGCGATGAAAGATTATTTGTGATTGTATGACACAATTAAAATATGTGCGTTCTTGCCCCTGCACCAGATTTGGCACAAAAATTATGTTTCGAAGCGAGGCGCAATGCCCTCTCCACTGACGGGTAAGTCAGTACCTTTGATGCTTTAAGCTATCGAGTGACAAAAAAGTATACCAGTATTTGTAATGCAAATTATATGAAGCAAAATAAATGCTTAGCATCAGATCAACTATTTGTTTATTAATTAGCTTGAGTGGAAAATGGTGGTTGAATAACAGAGTGTTACACTAACACAAATTGGCTGTCTAATAAAACGAATTTTATAACTCATCTCTCAATAACGTGTATCTATTCTTTGATGGCGCTAGTTTCTTGAATGTTGATTCCGGTGGGGTTGTGATTTTCACGTCATTTGACACAGCTGGAGGGTCTGGCCCATAGTGGAACTCTCTGTACAAGAAAAATAGTCAAGAATTTAATCATAAATATGTCTTATAATGCGCACATGGGCCGGCGGTTAGCGTAGAACGCAAACGATCTATGCAACTAAATCAAACGAACGCGGTCGGGTGTGAGATGGGTGACCGTTTCAGTGCTTCGGAGGGCACGTTAAAACGTCGGTCCCGGTTGTTATCGATAGATAACACTCGTTAAACCTTGTCGGAGGCCTTATGGGCGGTTTGATAACATCCGACAGCGGGTTGGCCACTAACCCGCATCTCCACCAACCCCCATTGGAGCAGCGTGGTGGAGTAAGCTCCAGGCCTCCCCAATAATGGGGAGAGACCCGTGCCCAGCAGTGGAGCGCAAAAAGGGTTGCAGCCATGTCTTAAAATAAGATCATTGATTAGTTACGATTTAAATTTAAAGGGTTCCCATTCTGCACTGTATTAAAGTTAGATCCCACCAAAACATTCTGTAAAAAACTAGCCAAGTCTCGATGGAGCTGCTTGTTTATCTCTAAAAAGTAATGAAATCTAGAGAAAGTCGTGCCAAGTCTAAGGTTCCTTACTGCGATTTCTTTATTATTATAGTTAACGTTGTGTGACTTGGCCGTTGAACATTCTTTTTGTTTACACGTAATGTTATATCTGTTTTAACTACCTATGTTCATGTACGTACCATGTATGTACCATGTTAAGCGAGATAATAGCCCATACTGGTATTGGTAATTGGACGCTAGTGTCTCATTTTAGGCTGTTGTTGATTGTGCAACACATGCATTCAGCATTGAGAATGCTGACTTCTGCTCACTTCTTTTTGGAGCGTCAAATCGACCACCGATCCAACATAAAATAACACTTGTGTATCCTTCAACGGCCAAGTCACACAACATTAACTATAATAATAAAGAAATCGCAGTAAGGAACCTTAGACTTGGCACGACTTTCTCTAGATTTCATTACTTTTTAGAGATAAACAAGCAGCTCCATCGAGACTTGGCTAGTTTTTTACAGAATGTTTTGGTGGGATTTCACTTCTTTTTGTAGAAACGTGGGCATATTGATTTATTTTATTAGATTTTCTTATTTGACACAGTTTTTTTCTTTTTATTCGAAGTACTGCCTAAATGTAAATTAAACCTAGAAAACTAAGAGCACTAAATAAGTAACAATTAAATAAAGCATTCAATTAAAACTTCTTTCAAATCTAATAATTAAGTAATAATCAGTAATACGTCACTAATCAGAATATTCCTAACATAGATACCTATTCAAATCTTAGAATTGTTATAATAACAACCTGCTAATTAAGGGCATGCATAAAAAAGGAGTAGGTATTGTAATTGAATATGTTTCATTTTGTAGAAACGACTGGAGAATAGTTTTTACATAATCTGAATTTCTTTATATTTACTAAATTTTTATGCAACAGAAAACACGATGCCATAAAATTTTCTCGATAGAATTATTTTTCAAAATTAGGACAATATTTTCAATTTTTATCATTTTATGTCAATACGAGTTTGAATGTAAGTATTTATCATTATTTTTTAACAACAAGCTAATATTATTATAAAGCTTTCTATGCAAACAGTTTTCTTTGTTTTGTTTTAGTTATTTAACGAAAAATTTTTTTGAATTGGCGCTTACGACATTCAAAATAAGATGATGCTTTCTTTTCCTCGCGAGAGCTGAAGTAACGCATGCCATCACTCTCTTCTCTTCGCCACTTCCATCCCATCCCACCATGATACCACCCATAGATAATACACTTATATACAGGAAATACCACCCGTGACCACTGTCAACGATGGACGCGTACTTTTTATGCCCGTATCACCCGCGAAATACGAAAATTTCAAATTTTATTTCATTTTGTTTAGTTTTTGATAATATATTTTGTTTCTTAGTAAGTAAGTATTAGGTATAAGTTATTATTTTTAGTAAGAATTAGGTAATTTTAAAGTTTAGAAAATGGGAAATAAAAGTAAAAATAAATTATCAAAACGGAAATATTTACAATTCAAACGACAGCAAATAGCTTATATGAACGAAGAAAAAAGGTAAGTAGAAAGAAACAATACCCGATATATCGATAATCTATTTACAATAATTTTTTTCGTAATATATTTTATTTTAGGCTAGCTATCTATTTATGAGCAAAGAATATTTAGGTTACTCGGTAGTCACACCTGGTCCTTATTTCACGATTTGGAAAGTAGCGTCTGTAGTCAAGTTTTTGAAGTCTTGTTTCACTCACGTTTGCAATACGACTCAGGTTCGATCCCCAGCGTAGCATATGTTTTTTATATTATATAAATTTGTTTTTTTTACTATTTTAAAATTACAAATAATTTTTACAATAAAAAAGCTTATAAAAAGACAGACTGAAAACATAAATATTTGAAATTCTTACGGCCGAAAGAAGTCTACATGAATAAAAGAAAAGTACGTAAGTAACCTAGGTACAAAGCTATGATTCATTATATACTTTAGGTGTTTATTTTTTTTACACCGTAATCAATTTTGTTTCATAAATAAAAACCTACAATTACACTGCCCCTATCTATATCGACTGAGTCGATAGACTGACAACGAGAAATCCTTACTGTGTGTGGTAATGTGTAGCCATACTGATCCTTTATTTCACTCTTAGTAAAGTAGTGAGCGTAGCTCGTAATAAAATCTCGTGCATTTCGTAGGAGTGTTCTGGATTCGATTCCCACTTGTACAGTTTTTGTAAAATTAGTCCTCAACCACAAATATTTTTTTTACAGTGAAAACGTTTTTCCGTTTCTAATTCATTAAAAAAGTGAACAAAATTGTGAATTTATTTTAAGTATCGATTTTTTTACTTTATTTATAATTTTACATATGAGCTGCGGCCCACTGTATACAATCGTAGAACAGTCGAAGCTGTACATTCGTATTTTTTGCAATGTTTAAGTACTGTACGTTGCTGATACTTATATTATACGTATTTGTTCAAAATTTTGTTACTAAATGACATTGTTGCAAGACAGTTATTTGAGCTTCTTCGTTGTATAAGAGCTTCTTCGTTGTTCCGCTAGGTGACGCTGGCTCGTAATTTAGAAATCAACTTATTTTTACTTAAAGTCACCGATAGATGGCGAATCCCCGCAAGGGGAACATCACCCCGCCGCAGGGTAGAGGCGTGGCTTGTGATTAGGTATTTCGCATTGATGCATGCCCTAAACCTTAGCAAACCTCACGAAATAATAAGCGAAATCAACAAAATGCAAATAATCCCTCCTAATCCATAGCAAACGTTTTCAAGCGCAGTAGAAGAATGTCGTAAACGAGTCGACTGTAACGCGGCCGCAAGCGCGTTTTAAAATACAGTCAGCGCCATCTAGCGACCTCACTATCACCGCCACTCTTAGTCCAATGCATTATATTTTGACCAAATGAGCGAAATTAATATTTTAGTGTAATTTGTTTATTTAATTTACCTATGAAATGTTCGAGTAGAATAAAGTTAATCGTTCGACTGTTTCTTCTTGTATACTTGTAAGTATAAGTATAAAAGCCAATCTTGTCTTATCCAGAGTTTTCCTTTAATTTTATTTATATGCGTATTAAAAGCAGAAGGGGAGGCATTCGCCCAGCATTGGAACGTAATAGGCTAGATTAAATTAGATCTTAATAAAAAAACTCAAAGGAAATAATACTGAACCTACTCAATCTATACAAACTATAAACATAACGTTAACTCTTTATCTTTATTATTAGACAGGTGTTAATATAATTAATATTTACATAATAAAATCAATGAACTTTCTACCAAAGGAATTACCTACTGTCCTGCCTCCTGGAGGACTCGAGGAGAGGGGGTTGAGGTTCGAAAAAACTTCGGGTCACTTATTCTCGGAGTCGAAGTAAGGATGTGACTTCAAGCCCGATTTATTTGCGATTGCTTTAAAAATTTTCATACATTGGGTCTTATATACAATTTACCCAGAACAGCGTGATTCAGAGTGTACATTACTAACGCCATCTAGCCCGATATTGCAGAACTATTACAACTTACAATTTTAATTGCGCTCCGCTAAAGCACGGTCGGACACCTACCTAGTACTGAAATACAGCTAAATTAATGATATTTTTAAACGTAACGAAGTAATATCTAACTAAATAAACGAAATGTAGAATACTAGAAAAGTACTTATAAATACGAACGCGATTCGAAGTACTGCCTAACTGTAAATGAAACCTGGAAAACTAAGAGTACCTACTAAATAATCCTAGTTATCCTAGTTTTTATAGTTTTCCCTTTATGTGGCCATTAAACCCTAACTCTGTACCAAATTTCAGCTCTCTGGGTTTATGGGAAGTACTAGTTCTATTTTGATTTTATGAGTGAGGTGAGTCTCGTAAAAGCGACGTAAATGCGAAACTTTGCTTTCGCTTAACTTCGGAACTAAATGACCTACAGACTTGAAATTTTGGATTTTAAGTATGTGATTATAGCTTACTGGATGATGAAAATTTAAGCGCTCTGGTCTTATCCAGAGGTTCTCAAATAGGGGCCTGAAAATGCGGCGAAATGGTTCCAGTAAAGGATGGACTAAGAGTACTAAATAATCCTAGTTATCCTAGTTTTTATAGTTTTCCCTTTATGTAGCCATTAAACTCTAACTCTGTACCAAATTTCAGCTCTCTAAGTTTATGGGAAGTACTAGTTCTATTTTGATTTTATGAGTGAGGTGAGTGTCGTAAATGCGACGAAAAATGCGAAACTTTGCTTTCCCTTAACTTCGGTACTAAATGACCTACAGACTTGAAATTTTGGATTTTAAGTATGTGTTTATAGCTTACTGGATGATGAAAATTTCAGCTCTCTGGTCTTATCCAGAGGTTCTCTAATAGGGGCCTGAAAATGTGGCGAAATGGTTCCAGTAAAGGATGGACCAAGAGTACTAAATAATCCTAGTTATCCTAGTTTTTATAGTTTTCCCTTTATGTGGCCATTAAACCCTAACTCTGTACCAAATTTCAGCTCTCTGGGTTTATGGGAAGTACTAGTTCTATTTTGATGATCCATGAGTGAGTGAGTGTCGTAAATGCGAAACTTTGCTTTCGCTTAGCTTCGGAACTAAATAACCTACAGACTTGAAATTTTGTATTTTAAGTATGTGATTATAGCTTACTGGATGATGAAAATTTCAGCGCTCTGGTCTTATCCAGAGGTTCTCAAACAGGGGCCTGAAAATGCGGCGAAATGGTTCCAGTAAAGGATGGTACGGCAGTGTTTGCTTTGCGCTCGACTTGGCGGGGCACTGACGTGCCATCCAGATAAAGATGATTCTTGCCTAATGTTATTCATTAGGCTGCAACAATTTTTAGGAGGCCTGGAGCTTACTCCACCACACTGATCCTATGCGGTTTGGTAGAGATAGGTATGGGTTAGTGGCCATGTTGTCAGATGTTTTCAAACAGCACATATCACAAGGCCTCCACCAAGGTTTAGCGACTGTTATCTATCAATAGTATCAATAACACCCAAGTCCCACGGCTAAACGTTCCTCCCGAAGCACGAAAAAACGCTGCGCGTTACCCGCGTAAAAATTTTGCCATTAGCTGTCACCCATCTAAGACCCGACCGCGCCCGTTTCACGTAGCTGCGTAGATTGCTTCAGTTTTACGCTACGCTGGGCTATGCACGAATTTTATTTATTTCACGTAATGTATTCCATGCAGCTATGGATGAGATACAAAAATTTGTTTTGTATACATTTTTAGAAGGGTATTGTAAGGTCTCATTATTTTTTAACACGCTTTTATTTTCAATTGAAAACAGCTAAGTGCAGTTGCCATATAGAAGCTTTTCAAAAACTTTGATACTACATTTTGACTGTCTTAACCTATTATATCAAATCCTAAATCATAAACTGTAATATATACTGGCAAAAAAAAATTGTCAGTCGTAAATATCGCCACAAATTCAACTTTATCACAGTATTTTGTAACACGCTTTTATTAACTTGACCTGTATGTATGTATGTATGTATGTAACGGAATCTTTTAACTTCATTTTCACTTACTTCTAGGAGTCTGATTAATTTGAAAATTTGGACAGGGGTCAAGGGCCAATGACAATACAATAATATCATAACTTTATATTAAAGTTCTAACTAGGATCATCAGGATAAAAAAAAATACAAGGGGCGGCTGATAAGTTCGTAGCCTAAGGTACTTAATGAAACAAATATAAAGTTTTATATTTTTAACACGTCTAAGCGTCTGATTAACTTGAAAATTTGCACAGGGCTCAAGGGCCGATGACAATACAATAATATGAGAATAAAAATCCAACTAAAAAATTAAAAATAAATAATGTAGTATAAAAAACTAAAAAACGATGAAAATAAGAACTAAAAAGTAAAAAATAAGATGAAAATATATTTTACTGCAAATAAAACGTGGGGTGGTTCTTAAGATACTATTGACACCATGCACCCCACGCTTTTTTTTACAGTAAAATACATTTTTTTCTTATTTTTTTTACTTTTTAGTTCTAATTTTCACAAAAGCATGTTTTTTTAGTTTTTTAAACTACATTATTTATTATTTCTAATGTCTGAGTGCCTTGGCAGCAAATGACCTCAAATGTGCATCATAAGTATCATAAGTCATGTGAAATCTTCTGAACTTTTGTTTGCAAAAGCAATTTTATTATTTGACACTGATAATGTGCATTTTAAATCTCTAAATGTATGTTTACTTATATCATTTCAAGATAATTTGTGTAGTATGCATTGTTTACAAAGAACTTCAAATTGAATAAACCAAGTAGATAAAAAGTATAAAACTCTTCTACAGGCATTACTTTTATCATTATGTTCTGATATTCTTTGGGAATCCAGTATATCCATACTGAATTTGCTGAATACCTTGTAGTTTGTGTACAGATTTAAAATACATATCAGTAAACATTTTACTCACCTATGTAATTTTCCAGATTGTAAATCATCAAGGAACTGCTTTAGCCTTCCAGGCTTATCCATTTCTTTGTAATCTGGGAAGAGATACATGTGTCGGAAGGAGTCTATAGCAATGAGGGGCAAGTCAGACTTGGCTTTGCCTAGATGATGCAGCGGATGCTCGAATCGTACACCATCCGCAGTCAAGAAGTTTATATGCTCTGAAAGTAATTAAAAAAAATACATGACTAATATCTTTGAACATGTAATTTTTGAAAGACAATGGGGAAATCATACAGAATATTAATGCTGTCAATTTGTTTTGATATATGGCGGTCACTAACCCAAATCTCAAATACTATGTTAGTCTGCATAGTGAAGAGTAGTGGAGCAATGAGGCCCCTCCAATTATATTAAGAGACCAGTGCCCATCAGTTACACGCAAAATAAGATTGAAGTCAATAAATATGATGCAATTCGACAACCCACGTGGTGTATGGGTAACAGTAATGGTAACCGTTGTTTTAGGAAGGAAACATTGTGATACTTACTTGTGCAAAATAATTTTGACTAATAATTGTATGTCAGTGAATAACAAGTACATAGGATTATCTGTGTAATTCTCAGCCCCAATGTTTGAATTTCTATCTTTGTGTGTTCCCATGGTAAACAAGACACAAGGGAACCTAATGTGGGGCTATGAGTGCAGCATTATTTATATATTTTTTATTACAAAGTATTATACAGATACTAGCACTCCGGGACCAAATCACATTTTGTTTGTGTGCTATGAGAATATATCTAAAAAAATTAAATCTGGAGTATTTATGTTACTTAACAAAATAAAATTTGTGCCTGACAGGTACACCATTTTACTAAGGGCACAACTCCAAAACCAATTTAAATAAACAAAAGTAATTTCCAAGAAAAAGTATAAAATAAAATGTCAGCATATTATATTGTTCTTTTAGAGGACAGTTTTAATTTTTGTTTAAATTTAATTATTGGTTTACCTAAATAAGATCAAATTTGAAAAAAAAATATACTTACGTTTTTCAGATATTAGTTCTCTTGACACTATTTCTTTGTATTTCTTAACACTTTCAGTATCTGATGGGTGATGAAAAAGAATCAAGAAAGGTAATCCCTCTTCAGTAAGTTCTTCAGCATTCTCAAAGGTAATTTCCCTTACCAGGGGTATACATTTGTCAGTCACCCAAGCATAGACCTCATCAAAGCTATTTAAATTACCACGGAATGTCTCATCAGGTTCAGTGGAAGTTTTTCTGTCAGTTCGGAAGACAACAATGGGCTGGCCTGAAATATTATGAAGAATATTATAAATTATGTGATACATATACCAAATATAAGTTATAGTATACCAACGGTTGTCCGCGACTTTGTTCGTATAGTGTATTGTTATATAGCTTATAGTCTTCCTCAATAAATGGATTGTTCAACACAAAAATATTTTTTTAATTTGGATTAGCATGTTCAAACAAACAAACTCTTCAGCTTTATAAATATAATATAATAAATTTTAAACATCTTATTCTATGTATGTAAACAGTCAACAATAAAGTATTTTCATTTCATTTCATTTCATATTATTAGAGGCTGCTGTGGCCTCACTACTGATAATAGTGTTCAACTTTATTTTTATTTTACTAATGCTAAGAAGTGTTAAGATAAAGATGCAGTATCAAACTGTAGTATTAGAAATAGACAAAAATGCAGCTATTGTATCTATGTGTATGAATATTTTTTTAGTAGGTATAATTAGTTAATTAGTTTAAGTTATGCAGTAATCATGACCATAGGTTTAGTGTATGATTTATCTCCTGTTGAACAATCATAATAGCAACTTAAACATATCTGATAACTGCAAGCAAAAATAATCTTATCACATTTTGTCTGTTTGATTTGAACAAAACCATATGGTAAAACACTAACAGGCTTACTAATAAAAACTTACACACAGGTTAAACAAAATATGGAATCTACAAAGGTCTGTTATAAAAAGGCCTTAAATTGTAGAGAACTCTGAAAAAATTCAAATCCAAGATTGGCAGCCAAAAAATGAAGTTGGACATATTTTTTTTACAACACACCGGATACAGATATCAATGTTGTAGAATACTGTAGAATATTGTAGAATACTTAAAAGTTTTTAGATATTTAGTTCATTAAAATAAAAGATCATTTTCAAAACGTCTTTTAATAAAACAAGATAAGTGACTTTACTTGTCAATATTATCATAATATTTCACCAAATCATCTTAATAGTGTAGAAGCATGTATAGGTACACATTTGAAGCAGACAATGCATAACATAAAATGGTACTATAATGTTGAAAGGTTACAAATCCCTTCATGAAAATATGGCTGTCACAGGATAAGTTTGTCAGTGACAGTAGTGATTATTAATTTTGTGTTTGATTGATTTCATCATATTGAGTGGCAGTTGGTAGTTTTTGGTTAAACAATACTCCTTTATTTAATTCATTCCTAAAAATATATGAAAAATTCAGTGAAATAAAAAGTGTTAGTAAAGTTCATGTAAGTTTATGACCAATCTGCACTTGGCGAGCGTGGTGGACTATGGCCTAAATCCCTCTCACTTGTGAGAAGGAGACCTGTGCCCAGCAGTGGGACATAAAAAAGGTTGAAAAAAAGTTTATGACAACCCTAAAAATACATTTTTGTAAGTCATGTCTGGATCAAATGTATACCAAGTATAGAGAGCAAACTACATATTGTCAAACTACATATTGCCAAAGAATTTAAGACCTTTTTTCACTTACCAGGAGGGTGCATAGTTTGTGATGCATCACCAAAACCAACATGGAAGAGACATTCATCTTTGAGACTGGCAGCTACCTTTCTCAGAACTTCATACTCAGGTTGATCTCTCCTGTCCATATAAGCAATTATGTGACGCTTCTCCTCACTCAAATCCTGAAGCTCCTTCAGTGAACCAAACTGAACAACAGGGTCAACCAATTGCTTTTTAATAAATTCTGCAAAAGCCTCAACAGACCTTTGGCCTGTGAAAATGGTAGTTATGTATTTAATGTTTAATTAATAGGTATTTTTAGTATACATGAAAATCTTTTTCAAATATATTTTACAACAAGTTGCAGAGTAAAATCATTGTTATAATAAAATTTATCTTGAAAATTAAAATATATTCATATTATATTTGCATATATGTATATTGATGTGTTATCATATCATCCTTCTTGCCTTTTTGGGAGATAACTAGTTGGAAGTAAAAAACCTTGGCAGTATTTTTGTTATAAAATAAATGTTATGTTAAAATATAAAATAGTGATTATTTATAAACCTAAATTTTAGTATGTATGAAATGTCCATTGGTTTTCATATGCTTTATATTCCTTAAGGTACCTCTTCAATTCCATTACAATTTCTGACAATTTTATAGTAATAAAGACAGAAATACTATGACTTTATAATACTTTGTTCAGTTATTTCACATTAATTTTTAGGAGTTTAGTTACTCATTGTAATATACTATCTCTTATGAAAATATGGCATTAAACAACTGAGCAAATAAGGCAGCTATATAGTTTGTTTAATACTTATACCTACATACTTCCACACGTTTTTAAGTGTTGTAAATAGGTTATGATTTTTTTCCTATCATTTTAACTTATTGTTTTTCTGATGTAGACCTTGCATGTTCCGATGCAACTCCAGGCTAAACTTTCCATTATGGACCATCAATTTTATTTACACATCCATTTTTTTGTGGATAGTACTCATAAAAAGAAAGCGTTTTGTGAATTTTCAGATTGTGGAAATGTATGGTTCATGAAATAGGTATATATTTTTTTACTTTTCATACAAATCGGAAAATATTACTCCATGAATATACCAAATAATTGTCATGTCAGACGTCAAAATTCACTTCACATTTCATTCAGCATCGAGTTGTATTTTATTCCATTTAATGCATTTTGTCTTGTTTATTTACTTAAATATTTTCACATACCTATTAATTTTGTTGTATAATAAATATGCAACATTAAGTTTCATACACAATAATTCTTGTGTATCATCAATTTAAATCTAACTTATCTTCACTAAAATAACTAATTTGTATTTACTAAGAACGAAACGCGAAGCAACACCATTTTTTAAAGTTTTACCCAACTCCATCCAGCTGTAGTGCAATAGTAACTACTTATGCTTATTTAAGATGTCCATAATAATACATGTTTAATCAATGGACAGCTCAACAGCAAAATATCAACACCAATCATCAACTCACATGATCTTATTCTAGACTATAACATAAGTTGTAAAAAAATTAAGTACAATAACATACCTCGATATTCCTTTTTAGCTGGCAAACCATTACGGAACAGTTTGAGAGTTGGATACTTGGTTATAAAGAACCTAGTGGCTATGGCACCCTCCTTGTCACAGTCAACTTTGCCCATGACCACCTTGCCTGGATCATAGCCGGCTTTTGACACCTCGTCAGCCGCATCGTCAAAAATTGGCATCAACATATTACTAAACTTGCACCATTCAGCATAAAAATTTATGAACACGATTTCGTTAGATGCTGAAATATTGAAACCGCACATTAATCACATAGTTCTACTTCGTACAATCAACAATAGCTATAGAAAAACTTACCTAATACCATGTCCAAGTTGTTTTGAGTAATTTGCACGGCACCGCTATCGGTTGGATTGTAAAAACTGTGACAAATCTGAAACACAACCGTTTTCACAACTATAAACCTATTAATCATTTAATTATAGCGTAAAATCAACTATGCATTTTATGTACGTGTACCAATTTCTGTGTGTACGATACAGAAGCTGAAATGTCTTACTCACCAATATTATAATAGTGGCTATTAGTTTGTAAGTAAACATATTTGCTAAGATCCACTTCATTTTCCTATGACAAAAAATAATATTGCTCTAAAATGTCAAGATATTTTATTTTCTCTTCTAAAAAAAAAGAGCAAACCGCGTTTAGCAGTTTTTTCACGCAGGCATTTCTATCCACAATTCCAAAATCTTCGCACGTCTCTTCGTTCGTCTGGCTGGCTCGCTTGCTCTCTTGTCAGGTTGTCAGCTTGGACAGCTTGTCAGAATATGTTTTTTATGAAGCAGTTTTGTAGCCTTGGATATTATACATTTCGGCCATTTTCGGCACACAATTTGCTAACCACTAACCACCCCACCGGGCCCACCGGCCAATGGCAATCGGGACGGCCATATGCATACATTTAATAAGCTGAAAAGGATGACATCCAAGCATAAATAATTGTTTTTGTTCTTCAGAGCTGCCAGTTTTGTGACTTCTCATTTCTGTGCACCAGTGTGACCATTTGTGGCAGATTTCTGCCATTTTGGCAGATTTCACTCCAAAATTTTGGCTCTGGCAGATTATGGTGACGGATTTGGCAGATTTTGAAGATTTTAGGAATCACGAGATTTTGAGTCATAAAATCTCATAATTTAAATGTATAATGAGTATTTTTTCTAAATTTAACATTTGGTATAATATAACGTAGATCGATAGATAGGAGAAAATGTAAAAGCTTGGATATTTGTTGCCATCATCAATCAATCGTGCAAAAACAGAAGGAGGGGGGGGGGGGGGAGTCCTGGGTCCGATTACCGGCGGAACAGAAATTTGAATGATCAGTTTAAATTTCTGTTCTCGGTCTGGGTAACGTGTTCCTGTCTTAGTGTGTGTGCATGGTAACCACGACATAGAGTACGTAACGAGACAGGGTAACGTGTGTTTAACTTTTAGTTCAATCATTATATTATCACTAACTTTAATTTTATTCTATTGACCTATCTAATTGACATTTCATTGATTTATATTATTTTTGATCATTAATTATTATTGTTTTTTTTTCATGAAGAAAATTTTTAATATATTAGTATTGTATATTGTTAAACCCCCCCCCCCCTGTTATAGCCCAAAAAACTCAAGTGTGGCAGATTTGGTAGAATTTGGCCCAGCCTGTGGCAGATTTGGCAGAATTTAGGCCCAGTCTGTGGCAGATTCGCCAATTTTGAGATGGTCACACTGCTGTGCACTGTGCGAGGTTTTGGGAGGAAGTCTGAAGGAACAAGTTGTGCTATTGTTTTATTTTCATTTTCTTAGTGTATTTTTGAGTTATATCGGATAAAGTTGATGGCATTTTGCTCGATATAGGTTAATGACAGTGCACGAGTGTTGTGAAATAAAATAACAGTGCGGAAACATGTTTTTTCGGCTTGCCTCCAAAATTCCATCGGACATGTTCTGGTAAAGTAGCCATCACTTTACTTGAATTGAACATTTGATGATTTGACTGACTAGACTGACTGATACATGACGACTAACTGACTTTTTTCTACGACTGCAGTGATGCAAAAATTTTACTTGACGCTGGCGATATACACAGAGTTTGCGACGCCATTATTAAAATTGAAAAGTAAATATTGAATGGCTGAAAGGATTTTTATCCAATGCCGTAAAACGAAATAAAAAAAAACATTTCTGTACTTTTAGTTTTAACCATAAGAATAAATAATACTACCAAAGACCAATAATCCTAAAGACAGCGGCATAAGAATACGGGTCGGTGTAACCACTTTGTTGGCATCTCTTTTTCGCAGCCAGTGTTACCCACTTATCATATTTTCCCCCAAATTTGGTAATCTACAATATCAAGCAAGTAAACTATAAACATTGGCAGACCAAACTGTGAAAGGATTTATATGCTTGTGCATTATGGTTGGTTGTTTGTGAGTTTAGATTGGTTGACTGGCATAAAGTTAATTGGGTCAGCAAATTACAGGACATACATATAGGAGAAAATAAAAGACAAATACAAAGATTTTTAATGGCACCAATATGGGTGTTATAAAGTTAGGTAAAAACTACTTTGCAACAATCCGCAACCAGAACGTATGATGGTGTATACCTTTTTCATGCAATAGCACCTCCCTCCCTCCCACATAGGACACATGCACATGCAACAACAAAAAGTATACACCAGCATACGTACCACCACCAACACGTGTTTCGCCCCAAAACAGAGCATCATCAGGGTTATTGACTCTACGACGGTCACCCGCAAAGTGAGGCAATGGCCGATCCAGCCCCCTTATATACGTTTTCAACTCCCCTCCATCGGACTCGGTGAAGTTCATTCAGCAGCAACACTGCTGAATGAACAAATCGATGTTTCCAACTCTCCTCTATTGCATATTTTTACCAACCAATCGGTCAGTTGATTTCACTCGATTCTTTTTAATGTTTCGAGTGACATCAACTTGACATTTGACATAATACATTTTGACGTATCACAAACGTCACTTCACCGAGTCCGATGGAGGGGAGTTGAAAACGTATATAAGGGGGCTGGATCGGCCATTGCCTCACTTTGCGGGTGACCGTCGTAGAGTCAATAACCCTGATGATGCTCTGTTTTGGGGCGAAACACGTGTTGGTGGTGGTACGTATGCTGGTGTATACTTTTTGTTGTTGCATGTGCATGTGTCCTATGTGGGAGGGAGGGAGGTGCTATTGCATGAAAAAGGTATACACCATCATACGTTCTGGTTGCGGATTGTTGCAAAGTAGTTTTTACCTAACTTTATAACAATGGAGTTCCGCAAAGTAACGCCTGATTCTATTAATTTTAATATGGGTGTTTACAAAAGCTGTTAATACATATTTAGTACGTCATATTTACCTTAATGAGGTATGCAAATATTACAAAGATATAAGTAAACACTTAGTTATAACGCAATATATAAAAATGTACATTTGTATCAATTTTATTATTATTTTTCTTCTCTTTATCCTTTTGGTCAAAAAATGGCTTTCAAAATAGACCGAATAAATTCGGAATTAAATTGATGGTTGCCAGTCAATACGTCCAGTGGCCTGAATCCATTTATTTTCGGCAAGAGCGTCAGTTGGAAAACTGAAAAAAATATGACAGCAACATGAGATGAAATTCGTCTGGTAAACTTCTCATAATGTCTAATACAAAATGTATGGAGTATCTTTTTATAGTCTGTGTGAGTGAAATTTAATATGTCGGGAAAATGCTCATAACGTGCACCCCAGGCGCGGTCCCAGGTGGGGGGGTCACAGGACATGACCCCCCCCCCCAATCCGTCAGTCATGCGTACATGGAAGGTAAAACAAGCGAATTTGAGACACTTCTTCCCTCAAATTTCTTGGCGACCCTCCCCCCAAAATTGAAGGCTGCGACCGCGCCTGATGCACCCAGCCTATAACATTTTACTGGTCTCCACTTAAATAGTTATATATAAACAGGGGGTATTTGAGCCTCCCGCTTGAAATGTAACTAACTACTAATGAGGTAACACATAATCTTTGATATTATTATTGTCACTGTTTTTGTTAAAAATAATTATAATTAAATAAGATGGTTAATTTTTTACTAATACGGGGAGGATATTTTGATTCGAGATCTGACAACACAATTTCGAATTTGACAATGTTTGAAATAAACAAATATAAGTTTATTTTCACGAATTTCACTATATTTACGTTGAATGACTAGTTATAAGACAAAAGTAATTAAATATCTATATATAAACAATACATATTTAGTACATTTTAAAGAGAAGTATTTAACTTACGCGTAAAATGTAATACCTTCCGGCAGCCTTCCTGTTTACGCTCACTGCGGCTCTTACAACCTAAAATACTGCAGCTCACCATATTATGGAACTAGAAAAATGTTATTTGCTTTTAATACAACACAATTTACAGCTGTGAGAATCGATTTTAACACATAAATATTATAAAACAACAATGTCACCCCGACTTCCACAGTTTGCCTGCCACATAATTAAAGGGCACTGTCAAAATATGTGGTTACACCGAAAAGGACAGAAAATCTCGCTCCCATCTCTTTTTAACAAGTTCTTTAAGTATATTTCGATCTCGCTTTAGCGTGCCGTAATGAAAATATGCCTCTGTCTATAGTACGTAAGTACATTATTCTTAGTCTAAGAATACTACATAGAACGGAATCTCCTTTGACCGCCATCGATACGCCGCAATTTATATACCTACTTCCCTCTTCACCCCGTTACGCCCCTCTGTCGCCCAGGCGTGCTGCCAGGGCTGTGAACTGTTATTAATGCTTATGTCTAAAGATAATATCGCAAAAATATAAGTTTTTCTTTACTTAAAAATCATTATTTTAGTTTAGTATTACAAAATATGAGAATGATAAATACTTACCTACTCTATAAATACTTATAAATAATATTACTTAATAAGTTATAAGTACCATACCAAATGAAGCCATTTAAGTAAGTATTACTTACCTACTACTCGGTCGAGTTAACATGACACCTGGGAGGCTACTCTGTACGCCCGTATCCGAAACTTTGTGAATTTTCGGGTCTCATTTTTGAGTAAGGCTGATAAAATTCTAGCAATATTATTCATTCAGTATATATATATCAATGTATATATTATTAATATTATCAATGACAACGTTAATCTTTAAGTTCATGAAAAAAGAAAGTGTCTAAATTTGCCAAAAATGATTCCGAAAATGTTAGAACTTATGGACGGATGCATACAGAATAGCCTCCCATGTTAACGCGACCGAGTAGTACATAGTGTAAGGGTTCAGGTCAGAGGAAATCAAAGACAGCGTCCATTTGATACTTCTCACTATTTAATACATTTTCTCTACAACACTTCACAATTTCAATTATGTATATAATCATTACTACCCCTAACTATTCCACTTTACACTCAACTCAACCCAAAAACTTCCCTGAATGTTTTATTGAATGCCCTCCATCTTCCGCCATCTTTTACGATCCCTGAACCATAAGAATAAATAATACTACGTAGAACGGAAACTCCCGCTCCGAACGGGCTCAAGGTCACGATATTAGCCTACACGTTAATTTCGGCTAAACCGACTACTGAAGACGGGCTGTCTCGGACGGGCGCGTCAATTACAATAACGGCGCCAAGTTAATGTGGTGTGTTTGGTTGTACAAACAATTCTAAAACAATGCCAAACTTAAGTTTTTTTTAGTTTGCCCAAAGATGATGCGAGATAAGTAATATTTTTTTAATAATATTCCTTTTCCGTACCTAATTTATCAAAAGGTTCTTTTTGTGTAGCCAATTGTTTCACTTTCACTCAATTATAAAAAAAAATGTTAGATAACTACAGCATTTTAACATGTCGCCAAAATATTTTTTAATAGCCCCCGCCATCGGTCATTGAACCTTTCTCGATTGTTTTGCCTCGCGATTGCGGCGCCGCGGCACTGGCGCACGCACGTTTTAGAATTGTTTGTACAACCAAACACACCACGCCGTTATTGTAATTGACGCGCCCGTCCGAGACAGCCCGTCTTCAGTAGTTGGTTTAGCCGAAATTAACGTGTATGCTAATATCGTGACCTTGAGCCCGTTCGGAGCGGGAGTTTCCGTTCTACGTAGTATTATTTATTCTTATGCTTTTAACCATGAATAAATAATACTACGTAGAACGGAAACTCCCGCTCCGGACGGGCTCAAGGTCACGATATTAGCCTACATGTTATACATAGTAATAAGACGGGCTGTCTCGGCCGGCGCGTCAATTACAATAATGGCGTCAAGTTTTTCTTTCCTTAATGGCGTCTCGGTCTTTTGACCACTTTGCCAATGACAAGCTGGGAAATCATTATTAAACTCTAAATTCCTAAAAGGATCGGAAATTTGGACAGGATAAGGATAGTTATTGTGGTGTGTTTGGTTGTACAAACAATGCAAAAACACACAAAAAACCACACTTAAGTTTTTTGAAGTGAAAACTTCTTTAGCGGCGTTGTGCACTTTTTTGGGATGGGTAAAAAATGTTTAACTCGCGTCAACTATACGTGGCCTGATCGAAAATTCGTAAGACGGGTGACAGCTGATGACGGCTCGACTGTCTATACTTGTAAAATTCGTTTAAGTATATCAAGTGTTTAAAATATGGACATTGAACAAAGTGCATCTATTAATGAAAAAAATGACGAAGAAATAGTGAAAGAAAATGAGTGAGTACTTTATAAAAATACTAGATAGAAATTAATACAGATAATTCAAGCAATTCGTGCGGAGTTATTCTTTAACGATTCCGAGACATCAAAAATGCACAACGTTAATGTTTTCACTTCTGCCGGCACTCCCGGAGTGCAACCCGTTATTATTTTTTAGTTTGCCCCAAGATGATCCGAGGTAAGTAATATATTTTAAATATTATTCCGTTTCCGTACCTAATTTATCAAAAGAACATGAACAGTTCTTTTTGTGTAGCCGATTCGGTAGTTGACACTATGAACAGGAAAATTCAAAAGCTCACCCAACGCTAAATAAACTTATTTAATAGTTTTACGTGAATCTGTATGTATTTTATTTCATATTTTTAGTAATACTTACTTTAATGGCTTCATTTGGTATGATACTTATTATTTATAAGTGTTTATAGTGTTAATAATTCTCATATTTTGTAATACCTACTGGAAACCTATATTATACTATATTATATTAAAGGAAAACCTATATTTAAGCGATAATATAACATAACTTATAAGACATAAGAATTATTAACAGTTGACAACCCTGGCAACACGCCTGGCCCGCCTGGGCGACAGAGGGGCGTAACGGGGTGAAGAGGGTTGTAGGTACATAAATGATGGCGGTTCAGTGGCGGTCAAAGAAGATTCCGTTCTATGTAGTAATATTTATTCTTATGCTTTTAACTGCTTTTAGTGGGACTATTGGGAAATTTAAAATACATAGGTATAGCTAAAAAATATTAAGCGATTTATTCGGTGACTTTTGGAGTTGGTTTCTTTATAGCTGCTTTGAGTCCACGTGTGCTGCTTTAATCAAAGTTTTAGTGACTTTCTAACGAGTTTTATTTTATAAAAGGCTTTACTTGTTTGGACTTTTGGAGTTGGCATGGCAAGTTGGCAACACTGCTGCACTGCTGTTCTGACATCGACATCCTACATTCCTACCTCTTGTTTTATTCCTCCTTCCTCTGATCATTTATTCTTATGCCTCTGACACAATACAGGGAGGAGCGCCTGCCTTTCTACTGATGTTTTTTTTTTCAATCTTGGCATCGCAAACTCTGTGCATACTGCCAGCGTCAAGTATAATTTTTGCATCATTTTTTAGCCAGTTTCAATGAAACTGGACGAAGTAATAACAAAGTCAGTAAGTAAGTCGTCAGTAATCAGTCAGTCTAGTCAGTCCAACATTCAAGTAAAGCGATGGCTACTTTACTAGAACGTGTCCGATGGAATTTTGGAGGCAAGCAGAAAAAAACATATTTTAGCACTGTTATTCTGTTTCACAAACACTCGTGCACTGTAATTAACCTATATCAAACAAAATGCCATCAACTTTATCCGATATAACTCAAAAATACACTAAGAAAACGAAAATAAAACAAGAGCACAATATGTCTTTTCCGACTTCCCGCCAAAACTCTTGTTCCTCTGAGCTATGGACAGACGCAGACCTGACAGTTACATACTAGGGATGGCGATTCTTTCCGAAAAAGATCGATTTTTGAATCGATTCGAATCGTGACCTAATGAATCGATTCACAAAAAAATCGAGGTCTAAAAGATCGATTTCCAAAAAATCTATCTTTTTTAACCGACTTCAAAAAAGGAGGAGGTCACTCAATTCGACCGCATATATGCTTTTTTTGTGTTTGTTCGCGGATAACTTTATCGTTTATGAACAGATTTTAATGATTCTTTTTTGTTCGAAAGCTTATACTTTCGAGGTGGTCCTATTGTCACCAAGTCAAGATCTGATGATCCCAAGGAAATCGAGAGGAACTCTCTAATTTTATAGCCCCACATAATAACGTGGAAATATTGCTAATTATGTTTAAACAATACAGAATTATTAAATTAAAAGTACTAAAAAGAGTGAAATTATATAACTTTATAACAAAAAACAAAACCGCCTTTAAACGGTAAAAGATAATTATTGTTCAGTACTTCGCATTTAATAAAGTAAAATATTGCAATTAAACGATGTCTTATTAGTAAAATCAGGGAATTCAAAAATAAAAATTATTTCTATTACCATATCAGATCAGGTATAAAACAAGACATTTATTTTCTAAATGTATTGGTTACATTAAAAAGTTTATAAAATAGATAATAAAATGTAGCTTATAGTTCCAAATGCTTAATATCTAAGCTTTTTAAAAACAATAGTCTGTTAAGTCTACTGGGATCCATGAGGTTCTGCCATGGGCGTACCCAGGGGGGGCAGGGGGGCAGCTGCCCAGATCAAGGTCCAGATTCAGGGATTCAAAAATCCCAAAAGATCTCCTAAACGAAAAAAGAAACCTATAAAGAGTACGCTAGATAACATGCTACCTCCTGCTGTTTCCTTTGTATATTTAATATTTTGTATGCGTATTACACGTAGACGTGTAATAGACCAGGGTCGATAATTTTGAAAATGGTAAAAAGTGAAAAAAATTTATAGTTATTGGAAAAGGTACGTACAGTTCGGGTAACTTTGAACATTTTTTACATTATTTTTATTATTAAAACTGATTTCTATTTATGATACCTTTATTTTATTGAATGAATAGTGTCCTTTTGAGTTGGTTTTTCTGTCTAACAAAATAAATTTGCGGAAGAAACAACAGAACTACCCATAATTTCCCCTAAAACTCGAATTATCATCAATCATGAATTTTGGGTAACTTTGAATAAATTTTTTTAGAATGTTAAAACCTTAATATTTTAAGGTTTAGGTAAAACAAAAAGAAGGTATTATTAAATTTAAAAACCTTATCTATAAAAATAACATCTACACTGACGTAAAAAAATAGCAAATAGCTTGGTTTTGCCATATGAATCAAAGTGGACTAGTTTACGATTATAAATCAGCGCTCAAAAACTTCCAGTAACTTAACCACGGAAAAGGAGGGAATTTTCAGAATTTTGGCATTGATAGTTTATTTCTTTAATTTTCATTTGGTACAAAAAGATTTTGGCAATCCATTTAACACAGTTATTATATTGAAATATCAAAAAGTTTCGATGTAATAAATTGTTAAATCTTTTTTCCAACTTTGTTCAAAGTTAAACGTCAATTCAAAGTTACCCGTAATGACTGTAGAGAATATAACAAAAATGAAAGAAAAAAAAATACGGAACACATAAGTATACAATATAACATAAAATCTTATGTTTTTTAGTTTTTTAATTTAAGTATAAATTTTAATAAATATCCCAAAATTGTACATAATGAATGATTCAAAAGAAATTCGGATTCGAGTTTTTATTATTTGTATTTTCTGAGAACATTTACTGTAGTATTGTATTATTGTATATTATATTTTTATACCATCAGAAAGTAGAGATATCAAAGAATATTAAAGCACACCGACTTTTTAAATAAAAAATTATAAAAAACACGCTTTTTGAAAATACGAACTAAAAAGTAAAAAATAAGAAGAAAATGTATTTTACTGTAAAAAAAGTGTGGAGTGGTTTTTAAGATACTATTGACACCATGCACCCCACGCTTTTTTTAAAGTAAAATACATTTTCTAATTTTTTTACTTTTTAGTTCGTATTTTCACAAAAGCGTGTTTTTGAAAGTACATTATTTAATTTTAATTTTTTAGTTGTTTTTTTTTACATATTATTGCATTGTCATCGGCCCTTGACACCTGTGCAAATTTTCAAGTTAATCAGATGTTTAGAAGTAGATGAAAATGAAGTTAAAAGATTCCGTTACATACATACAGGTCAAGTTAATAAAAGCTTGTTAAAAAGCAGATAATTTGACGTGAGAATTTTCCATTGAAAACTAGGATGATTTTTCAAAATGAGGTGAAAAAAATAAATATTTTAAACCGAAAAAATTACTGTGTGTTTGGTTCATAAAAAGGAATATTTTTAGCAATAGATAAAAAAAATCAAAAACTTAGTTATTTGAATATTTCACTTAAATTTTAAAGTTATTTGAAAAAAGTGTAAATACGAAAGTTGTATAGTCCGGCCAACGAGACGTGATAAAAAATGTAAACAAAGTTTCAGGGGTTCAAAACATTTTTATTTGAATAAATTATATACATAGCATATACTAGCGACCCGGCCCAGCTTCGCTCGAGCGATTAAGTGATATACATTAAAATTTATTTTACAAAAACCCATTTAAGTACTAAAGGCAAAAAATAGATGCGCGATGAGAATGCGCGCCGGGGGATGTTATGATTTATGGTAAAACAAAATATCATCTTCTAAAGTATTTATTTGATTACATTTTGTACAATTTTAATCTGAATTGACGAAGCTAATTAACGTTTTTATTTTGATAAGGATTAATACTGAACAGAATAAAGAGATTCGAGATAACGTGATATTTTTATTAACATTTTAAACATAACAGTAGTTATTGTAAGTCAACCGTAAGAGATAGAGTACATTAATGCGGACTTTTATTTAGCAAAATTATATATATTATATACTTGAGAAAGTGACACTGCAATTCTAAAAATTATATTTTTGGAGCAGCGAAAAATATGTATATTACAAACTATTTTGCCAAAGGCGCCGAAGGTTTGAACTCGGTATTTCAGTGTCGGAAGCCGCGGTATTAACCGCTCGACAATTGCTGTTAGAATGAATAATTGATTAGTTGTGCAGTAGCGCATCTGAAGAAAGCGGCGCAGCGGTTTTTTTCTTCCGAATTTGCTCCTCGTGAGAATGAGATATTATCCCGCGGTAAAAAGTAGCCATGTCCTTTCTCAACGTCTTATCTATTTTTATACCAAATTTCATCAAAATCGGTATAGTGGTTTAAGCCGGAAAGAGTAGCAGATAGACAGACAGACAGAGTAACTTTCAAATTTATAATATTTTAGTTTATATATATATTATATATATTAAATATATATATATTTGGATTCCACATTCTAATCGCTGTCGTCTGTATTAGAAAAGATATCTCGTCAGAAGAGTCCAAATCAGCCGTATTTATGACAAAACTATCTATTGTACTATCAATCATGTCGTCAATATGGCTATAAAAATTAAAAATTATAAACTATAAACACTATTATATTAATATTATCAATAAATCGAACGCAATCATAATAGGAATGAACTTTCACAAAATGGCGGAACAAAAGTTTTTTTTTAATTTTATTTTTCAATTATGGCATCGCAAACTATATGCATATTGCCTGCGCCAAGTATAATATTGTTACGACTTTCGAGTACCTATATCTCGAAAACAAAGCGTCGTACAGCAAAACCCCAAAAACGCATAAACAGTTATTAGGTCTACTATCGAACAATGAAGAAAGTTCTCGAAATAATTATTTCGACGACTACAGCGAAGATATTTGACTATAGTGATTGTGCTTGGTAATTTGGATTCTGTTGAGTGGATTTTTGTATAAGGAGACAATAAACAACTTCTACGTTGCAAACGGTATTTTATTACCCATAGGGCGTAACAATATTTACATCACGTTTTTGCCAGTTTCGTTATAACTGGAAGAGTAATAATAGGTAAAGTCAGTAAGTCGTCAGTAATCAGTCAGTCAAGTCAGTCATACATTCAAGTAAAGCGATGGCTTTTTTACCAGAACGTGACCAATGGAATTTTGGAGGCAAGCTGTATAAACATATTTTCGCACTGTTATTTTATTTCACAACACTCATGCACTGTAATTAACCTATATCGAACCAAATGTCATCAAATTTATCCGATATTACTCAAAATTATACCAATAACATGAAAATAAAACAAGAGTATAACATAATGTATTTTTCGACTTCCCCTCAGAACGCGACCAAATGTTGACTAACTGCTTTCCTGTACCACGAAACAGGCAACAAAAGCTGTCGTTGACTAACTGACGCCATTACTGCATACGTGTGATAAGGACAGAGATAATAATTGCTCGCTCTCGCAATAGTAACCTGGTAACGGTCCGTTTGTTTACATTCTTTATCTCGTCTCGTTGGCCGGACTATAGATCTTTTTATTACCTACAACTTTTAATAAATAAATAATAAATAAACTTTACACACTCATAGCCCCACAGTAAGGTAATGAATACCCTGTGTCGTGGCCGGGTACCATGGATACATACAAAGACAGGAACACAAACACCCAGACCGAGAACAGAAATTTAAACTCATCATTCAAATTTCTGTTTCGCCGGGAATTGAACCCGGGACCCCTCGATTGACAGTCCGGTATAGTAAACATTGCGCCACGCGGGTCGTCAAATGTCTTTGCCATTTAACTTTTTTTATAGAACTTGTAGTTTTTCCCGAAATCAAAATAAACCGTTATTTACCCTTAAAACTCACCCCCTCCCCCTTCCCGATCTCAGATCGCGCGTAAAAATTTTTCCTTTCATTTATGTTATACGTACATATTCTCTACCTTTTTCAATGGGTTTCATTCTACTATACTTTTTTTTTGGTCTCAAAAATTATCGACACTGGTCTATAACGTGAAAGGCAAACATACGCCTAACCTAAAAATACCTCCCCCTCTGACCCCCTCCTGGCCAAGACTTTGCCACCACTGGCCAAGACTTTGCTCCTCCCCTGGCCAAGACTTGCCCCCCCCTGGCCAAGACTTTGCCCCCCCCTGGCCAAGAACCTGGGTACGCCCATGGGTTCCGCTCATCACTTGTGATATTTCCGGCAATTGAAAAAAGTCGCTCACAAGGAACAAATGATCCTACGATACTCATATACAAACGTGATGTTTTTTCTATCAAAGAGAGTCTAAGGAAACTAAACACACAGCCATCTAGCGAGTTTTTGAGTAATTATCCCTTTAACAGGCAACACTTTTATAATACGGGTACATTCAACTAATTGTAAATAATTTTATGGTTTATACCAAAACAGAAAATATCGAAGTTCGATCTTTTTGGACTGAAAAATCGATTCTTCGATTAATCGATCTCAGATCGCCATCCCTATTACATACATTCACACTCTCAGTACATTTGTTTGACATTTGTATACTTGGTTGGGCTGGGCTTGGCAGCTTTTGTATTTTTAAGTTTTATTTAGAATTACGTGAGAATATTTACAAAAACAAGTTAACTTTAACCATTGACTGAGTCCAAACTACCAGCAGAATGTATAAGCAATGCGTTTTTTGCATTTTGTTTACGATTTTACTCGTTTCACTTGTTAAAGGTATGTTCAACGCTAAATGCAACAGTTTTAAGTTATAACTGCTTATTTTGTTGTACAATAACTTCTATTTTATCATTACTGAATTAAATATTCGTATATTATAGTGACTGGTCTTGAATGTTACGTCTGTGAAAATCAAGAGGACAATAACGAAAAATGTGTGAAAACGATAAAAACTTGCGAGTATAACCAAGACGTTTGTTTGACTGAAATCAAATGGGGTAGTACTCCATACTGGTCGCAGGGTGCGAAGAAACAATATTACATATCCAAACGGTGTTCTAATAAGACCGATTGTGCAACTTCAAGGCTGCGATACATGCCTCTATGCACTCATATTTGGTACCAAGACTGGCAGTGTGCAGACTGTTGTATGGGTGATCGTTGTAACTATTATATTATTGTAAGTATGTGTGTATTACAGCATGAACCACATATAAATAACTGCTTTATTTTTTAGATTTATTATTTAAACTGATTTAATTACTGAAAAAGGTGTATTACTCAGTCACTGATATCATAAACAACAAAACGACATAAAGGAATTCCATAAAAACCTCAGAGATTTTTTTTTCACTGTGAGGAAAAAAGTCCTCTCAGTGTACAAACACCTTGTGATATGGGTACCCAAAACCGACGATCGGAACCGATCCGAAATATAAATAAATAAATATTTAAATTTATAAAAGGCGCAATATGGGACAAATAAAACAATAAAAAAATAGATGTTAATGTACATTTTATAATTCTGTTATAATTAAGTTTTTCTCTATTATATTGTTATTTTTATCATTGTAGTATTTGCATGCCTCTAGAAGGAAAATATGGTGAACTAAATATACATTGTATATATAAAAATCTTTGTAAACACCCATATTTGTGCAAATAAAAGTCTGTCTTTGAATGATAAGAGATTTTCTTTCATTATTATTAGTAACATATTGTGATGTTCTTTTTTTTCAGAGTGGAGGCATCATTGCTAAACCTTTGAGCAGTTTAATAATTGGTGGAGCAGTTGTACTAAGAATATTAATTTTAAAGTTTTTTTAATGATACAAAATTAATTGCACTTACATAGGAAGTTGTAACACAATAATTACAAACTTTCATATTATGTTTACCATTAATGATACTGACAAAACTGATAATGACAAAAAAGCAAGCAAATATTATATTCTTACAATAATTAATATTTTTATGCTCTAAAGTTTATAGTTTTATATTTTTTATAAAACATGTGTGTAATGTTTTTAATATGTTCATTTATCAGTTTTTATAGAAGAGTAGAACAAGGTAGTTGCTAACTTGAAAAATCTGTCAGATTAGGGACCTCAAAGGCTAGCTACTTTTTTGCATAGGCCTTCAGCAATTTATTGTTTGCACTGATGCTGCATATTTTGTTGACTTGGGGCCTTGTTCATCATCTCCAAATAAAGTGTTGATTAGTTACGTCCCAAGTAAATTTAATTGGCAAGTAAAAGCTATGAGTACGGGTCAGTTTATCATATGATTAGTGCTAATCGAACATCGTGAAATTTAAATTGAAGTTACAGGTGACTTTAACTGACAATATTGTATTTGTCACTTTACTTGATGGTGGTGAAAGAGGCCCTAAGTGTGTTTGGTCACATTTTAATAACTCATCTTCAAGTACTCTTAAAATCAATTAAAGGCTACCACCAATATTGAAGAGTGCATAGTGTTTTCTTTTCAAGCGCTCAGTTACAAAGTGTGGTTAGGTTGCTGCATCTGAAGTCTGAGATTGCAAATGCTTAAAATTAGCTTGAAAGCAAAGAGTTGAAGGAAATGTAAGAGAGATTAAAGTTATTTAGGTTTGCAACTTTATGTGTAAAACTTAACTCCGACATCTTTGAAAGGTTCAAGTGTACCTTTATATATTTTTTAATTTTCGTAATTTACTTAGTTATTAGTTTAGTGGAGGCATTATATTTTGCCAATAATAATAATGCTATTGCCTTATAGCTTTGTTTGGCTAAAAAGGCACCAGAATAATCAATAAATACTTATAAATTGTTTTTTAAGTGATATTATTTTCAATTTTAATTTTAGTTCTATTACAGAGACTATTTGTATAAATCATTGACAAATATCAAATTATATTCAGTATCAGTGTACTAGCCAATTGTAACTTTTTTACTTTATTTTATATATTTACTAGATTAAGAATCTCAGTGTGATACAAATCCGTCCATTTTTATGATAGTTTATGAATAATAATGACGTATCAGTACAGTATAGAGTATCAGTGTACTAGCCAATTGTAACTTTTTTACTTTGTTTTATATATTTACTAGATTAAGAATCTCAGACAAATCCGTCCATTTGTATGATTTATGAATAATAATGTTATGTGTAATAATACATTTTCTTTTAACATCAAACTAAGGAAATTTTATGATGTTTATAAATGAACTGAATTTTAAGAATGAACTTCAATGACACTTCATGAAATGAAAGGAAATGTTACATACATTTATCAAAAAAATAGTACTTTTCAAGAATTAATATTTGTAAATGTAAATCAATTATTTAGAGTAGACCAATTCTACAACACAACTAAATGATTTTTTGTTTTTTGTCTGATCATTTTATACTTGTAAGTTTAAAGTGAATAAAGATTAATGTAAAATGTGACATTATGTTTAGTTTTATTTGCAGATTTTTTGGTCACTATACCAAAGGGTGGGCCGTTTCTAGGACAGAAAAAATTTTCTTTTGATGTTTTTAGGTTTAAATTAGAGTGAATCGTGAAGATTAAACTAAAATAAGAATATTCTGTTAACTGTTAACCTCAATAACTCGGTAAATATTGATCTGAGAAAGAAAGTGAAAATAACAAAACATGCTTATTTTAATTTAATCTTCAGGATTCAATCTAATTTAAGCCAAAACAGCAAAAAAAGTGTTAAAAGTCCCAGAAACGGCCCACCCTTTGCTACAACGCAACAGTCCAACCGATTTTTTTACTAATTTACTAATGATTAAGGGGCTGATTTCACCTCTTGATAAAGTTCCAGTTCCAGAGCATAAGAATAAATAATACTACGTAGAACGGAAACTCCCGCTCCGAACGGGCTAAAGGTCACGATATTAGCCTACACGTTAATTTCGGCTAAACCGACTACTGGCTGTCTCGGACGGGCGCGTCAATTACAATAACGGCGCCAAGGCCGCCAAGTTAATGTGGTGTGTTTGGTTGTACAAACAATGCCAAACTTAAGTTTTTTTAGTTTGCCCAAAGATGATGCGAGATAAGTAATATTTTTTAAATATTATTCCTTTTCCGTACCTAATTTATCAAAAGGATATGACCAGTTCTTTTTGTGTAGCCAATTGTTTCACTTTCACTCAATTATAAAAAAAATGTTAGATAACTACAGCATTTTAACATGTCGCCAAAATATTTTTTAATAGCCCCCGCCATCGGTCATTGAACCTTTCTCGATTGTTTTGCCTCGCGCGCGATTGCGGCGCCGCGGCACTGGCGCACGCACGTTATACTTAAGTAATATGTAATTCGTTTATTTTAAACCTACACTACGTAAGTATTTACACCTATGTAGGTAAGTAATACTTACTTAAATGGCTTCATTTGGTATGGTACTTTTAACTTATTAAGTAATATTATTTATAAGTATTTAAAGAGTAGGTAAGTATTTATCATTCTCATATTTTGTAATACTAAACTAAAATAATGATTTTTAAGTAAAGAAAAACTTATATTTTTGCGATATTATCTTTAGACATAAGCATTACTAACAGTTCACAGCCCTGGCAGCACGCCTGGGCGACAGAGGGGCGTAGCGTAACGGGGTGAAGAGGGAAGTAGGTATATAAATTGCGGCATATCGATGGCGGTCAAAGGAGATTCCGTTCTATGTAGTATTATTTATTCTTATGTCCAGAGTCTGTTATGCCTGCCCTACACGTTGCGATAAATCGTTCAGATTACTTCAGATTTCTCTGAAGAAACCTGTATCTTCAGATTTCTCGCACTGTGTGGATGGAAATCGTTCCGATTCGTTTCAATTTATCGGTCGTCGTCGTCGGCAGTATGAAATTTCATCAGAGAAATCGTACGTCGGCGGTTCGGGCGGCTTCGGGATCGCTCGGTTGAACTCGGCTCGGCACTCGACAGTTCGCCGGCTTTGTCTCGGACCCCGCTTGTTTTCGGGACGTGCGTATCACGTAAAGCGTGCTTTATGCAATAATATGTATGCTCCTCGATTTTTTCCTTTAAGCACATAATTAGGCCCCTACTATCCTTGCATCCAAGTGAAATCTACACCCGCAAATTGCGCACTCTAAATAGTCACAAATTATATGTATATGTACATACATACATCGAACCAAGTTATCTTTGACATCTGGAAATAGTTTTATTATGACAATTAGAATATACAACCAACTACCTGATAAATTGAAAAGTTACGATTATTTTAGACTTAAACAATAATTGTTTCAAAAAATATATTTTTAACTTTTTAAAACGACTTATCAAACAGCCCTCGTATATTTTGTCGGACATTATTATAATAATAAATAATAAACATTTCACACTCAAAGCCCCACAGTAAGGCAAATATACCCTGTGTCGTGGGTGCCATGGACACACACACAAACACAAACACCCAAACCGAGGACAGAATTTTTTTAAACTCGTCATTCAAATTTCTGCTTCGCCGGGAATCGAACCCGGGACCCTCTGATCGACAGACTGGCATGATAACCATTGCGCCACAGGGATCGTCGTTATATAACAATATTATAATTGTATTATTGACATTTAATGATAAATATTAATTTCCTCACATAATTACTGTTTTAATATTTTATTTTGTAACTTTACAATTTATTATGTGAGTTACAATTATTATGATGTGTGAAGCCTAAAAAGGTAGCATTTATTTGAACTCGTATTATGCATTAAGACCTGCAAATATTGTACTAAATGCCTCACACTAATGTTTAAATGAATAAATGACTAAATAACGCAAGAGCGACATCATCATTTTTCATCTTGATAACATGTTTATTGTGCGAACTTCTGCGGAAAACTGACGATCGAATCAGATATCGGTCACGTGTGGAGGCACTAGGGGCTTTCGATTTCTCTGTTCAGAGAAAAATCGGCCGATCTCTGAACGATTTCTCGCAACGTGTAGGGCAGGCATTAGGGATTTATCTGCCAGATACACAACAACTTTCTTTTTCACAGATCACAGTTAAAAATATGTATCTGGCATAAATATAAAGTGCCTCCACCCGACTCAAGTGGCGAACGAAAAGGATAATAGTTTTGTATATGAGCATTATTGTATTTTTTGTGTAGTCAGAATTAAATACCTATTATAAACATTATTATTATTTATAATAATAAGTTTTAGAAAATCAGTTCGATTTTCTTTCAACCTGTTTTATGTATTTTTCGTGGTGGTCTAAATCCCTGTCTCTTCAGAGTGAAGTGAAGTGTTACACTAGCTAGGTGGATTGGAGGACATAATGGGAATTGGAAATAATGAGCTTCTCTCCTTTTTTCGTTTGAATGGAGTAGCAGATGATGCTGATGCAGGCCATGTGGTGTTTAGTGGTCGCTACAGACCCTGGACATCTTCACACAACCTCACGCAAGTCTGAGTGAGCCATGCTTGCCTGAGGTTGCATGTAAAAAGCCTGCGAATCCAAAGGCCTCATTATAAGCACATAGATTTAGAATTTCTTTCCCTACTGTGGGCATCTACAACTTTCCAACAAAACAACAGAATTGCTTCACGGTAGAAGTGGGTGCACCGGTGGTACTTCTTGAAACGGCGGGCGGATCCAACCTTCGAGTCAGGGTCACTAAGAATTAGCTTTTTCGCGGGAGACGGGTCATATATAGACATTTTCGTATGGAGGGAATTGCACGTATAAGAATTTATTCCAAAATTTTCGCTGTTATAAAAAAGTGATGATAATACCTACAAATTAGTATAACGTAAAGATAAGTTTTTGTTTTAGCAATACCTACCTAAATGTACTTGCTCGCCCAGGAGGAGGGCGTGACCCTCCTCTGGATTTGCCACTGCTTCTGGTGATAGGAAAATTGTAAATAAAACTTAATATCACAATAGTTTCCCTTGCTGTGGAGCAGCGATAAATACGCACCTAACAAATTTCTTTGTCAGGGGTGTGAACTCTGTCGGAGACACCGCTTTTACCGCTCGGCAGGCAGGGTAATCTGCCGAACGTTATGCTTACGCTTTTTGAGATACTATTGACACCATGCACCCGACGCTTTTTTTTCTTCTTATTTTTTACTTTTCAGTTCGTAATTTCACAAAAGCGTGTTTTTTAGTTTTTAAAACTACATTATTTAATATAACTATTACCTTGTGGTTTAGCAACGTCTAAATTAACTCCAGTTATATGAAGTTTCACGCGCAATCCGTTGCGTGTTGCATCAAACGTGAACCAACCGTTAGTCCAAAGGTATTCGTGCGGTGCGGCTTTTAAAAAAGATCTTTGTTTCGCTGGGGTTAATTAAACCCCACGTGGTGCACGGAGGGTTAATATTTGCTTGACTCTAAGGATTGACGACTAGTGATCGGAAGACTTACTATTTTTGACTATAAGTTTTACTTGATACTGGCAATATGTACAGATGCAATACCATTATCGACAATAGAAAAGAAAACTTTTCAGACGACGGATGATATGATGTACATATTGTCATAAGAATAAATAATATTAGTACGAAAGTACATTTTTCTTACTTAGTCTAAGATGGTACATGTGCTGATCAGAGAGCTTGTGAAACCTATGCAAACTCTGTATAATTATTATATATGGGCTGATTACATTAACCAACTTGCAGGGTCCGATTTGCATACATTGCTGGTTATCTTGAGTATTTTATTACAATGTACTCAGATAACCAGAAATATGCCGGGTCGGCCACTGCAGGTTGCCCAATGTAATCAGACCTTTATTCTTATGTCTCTCTGGTGCTGATGTAATGACCATACACCACTATCTACGCCATACACATAACAATGACACTCAACAAGAAACTTACATTCGGAGTTTTGGCGGGAAGTCGAAAAAAGACATATTGTGCTCTTGTTTTATTTTCATTTTCTTGGTGTATTTTTGAGTTATATCGGATAAAGTTGATGGCATTTTGTTTGATATAGGTTAATTACAGTGCACGAGTGTTTGTGAAATAGAATAACAGTGCTAAAATATGTTTTTTCTGCTTGCCTCCAAAATTCCATCGGACACGTTCTAGTAAAGTAACCATCGCCTTACTTGAATATTGGACTGACTAGACTGACTGATTACTGACAACTTACTTACTGATTTTGTTATAACTTCGTCCAGATCCAGTTTCATTGAAACTGGCAAAAAATTGATGCAAAAATTATACTTGACGCTGGCAGTATGCACGGAGTTTACGATGCCATAATTGAAAAAAAAACTTACATTCTTGATGACTTGACACTAAGTGCATTTTGGGAGGAGTTTTGGCGGGAAGTCGAAAAAGACATATTGTGCTCTTGTTTTATTTTCATTTTCTTGGTGTACTTTTGAGTTATATTGAATAAAGTTGATGGCATTTTGTTTGATATAGGTTAATTACAGTGCACGAGTGTTTGTGAAATAGAATAACAGTGCTAAAAGTGTTTTTTCTGCTTGCCTCCAAAATTCCATCGGACATGTTCTAGTAAAGTAGCCATCGCTTTACTTGAATGTTGGACTGACTAGACTGACTGATTACTGACGACGTACTTACTGACTTTGTTATTTCTTCGTCCAGTTTCATTGAAACAGGCAAAAAATTGATGCAAAAATAATACTTGACGCTGGCAGTATGCACAGAGTTTGCGATGCCATAATTGAAAAAAAAAAAAAAAAGTGCATTTTGACATTTTTGACAAGACAAAACAAAATACTTTTTTTGCAAAATTAATAGAGTTGGCGTTTAGTAAATAAATAAATAAGAAATTGCAAGTAATCAGAATAACAACCCATATGGAAGGCATTTTATGGAAATGGACAAACTATTGGAACGGTATGTTGGTGTAGATAGTGGAAATAAAAATAATTATATCATGTACGTACATTTTTTTAATTAACTCTATTTGTTGGTCCAGGTTGGCAAACCAGATGGTTTGTTTTGGATAATGGGATACTGTCGTATTATAAATCTCAAGAGGAAGTTATTCAAGGTTGTAAAGGTTCTGTTAAAGTCTCAGTATGCCAAATAAATGGTAAGTGGTGTTTTAAAAACTATTCCCATTGCGTAAAATTCACTTATTTGAAGTCAAATAATCTGCTTCTATTGCGGCATGATAGTTGATTGGTACAGATAAAACAACTTTTACTTAACATTGGTTTATTGACAATTCATTAAAATCATTATAATGTAAAACCTGTCACTACTGGCATTATTTGAGTTACTCAGAATTGAAATATAATTATTATTGTTTATTAAATTATTATTTCTTTTAACTATACATATATTGTGTATAAGTATGGATTGTATCTGACAGGTAATAGTAGCAATAGATCACTTATAACTTATGCTATAGACATTCATTTTGAAATTTTACTGTTTCAGTAAATACAATTGATAATACTCGACTGGATCTAGTAATACCAGGACAGCAGCATATGTACCTAAGAGCTCCTTCACCACAAGACAGGCAGAAATGGCTAGTTGCTTTAGGCAGTGCCAAAGCATGTGTTGACTCAAAACTGGATCCTGCAGGTCAGTTATCCAGTATATGAGATATTGTCTGTGGTTTTCTGTGCCTCTGACAATAAAGTTACATAGATATTTTGTAATAATTGAATGTAACTTGCACACATAAAATGTAGCAAAAAACTGAAATTTCACCTAATCAATGTTAGTTAGGAAATTTGTTTTAGTATAGTGAATTAAAGTTGGATTCAGATTTTTAGTTACTAACTTAATACTACTAGTGTCTACTAGTTAATTATTTCTTTTCAGTACCTATATGGCAACATATACGAAATTATGTCTGAATATGTTATAAAGATAAGACCTATTATTGTATATTTTCATTGCTGTATTATTATATTGTATTAAAAAGAACATTTGTGAATAATGTCATAATATTTGACAATTAAGGGATTGTAAACTAAATATGACTTGCAGCTGCCAGATACGAGGACACCAATTCTTTGAGCCATAAAAAGTCAGAGCTGAGATTGTACTGTGACCTCATGATGCAACAAGTACATGCAGTGAAGAGTGCAGCCACAGCAGAGGGTGGGCCAGAGATTCAGGTATTAGATTTTAATTAAATTACACTGAACACAGCAGTTCAATGTTGTTTGTCAGTAAGGGTAAATCTGAAACTGGCTGGCTGCAACCTATATTTTACAATCCACTGCTGGGCGTGGTTCCCCCATATTGGGGAGGCCTGAAACTGGCTCCACCAAACTGCTCCAATACAACCTGTATTGTGGTGGAGATTAGGATCAAGTTGCTGTCAAATATTTAAGATCTGCCTATATAGGCCTCCAAAAAGGTTTAACAACTGTTCTATCAATTACAATCAGGGAAAGAAATTATTTCATTTACTTTGATTGAAATAATTTCTTTCAGAATTAAAAATCAGCCAATGGTGGGCCCATTTTGTAATTC
Organism: Pyrgus malvae; assembly: GCA_911387765.1. Lineage (NCBI taxonomy): Eukaryota > Metazoa > Arthropoda > Insecta > Lepidoptera > Hesperiidae > Pyrgus > Pyrgus malvae. Next base: position 11,029,311 of record OU426955.1, read on the forward strand.
TGAAGGAAATTATTTCAATCAAAGTAGATGAAATAATTTCTTTCAGAATTACGAAATGGGCCCCCAGGACCAATGGCTTTAATTACATCCAAAGCATTAATACATGCTTGAAATTTTTGCCATTAGGGGTCTCACACCTCCACCTAACTGCACCAGTGATTTAGCTGTGTAGTGTGTGTGTGGATAGCATATGTTTTACACTAACCACCAAATTGTTCACCATTCTGAAACTATTAGGGAGAAGTACCATAATTTGTTGTAAGAAAGATTTCCATTGTAAATAGATGTTTTATTCCCAGCTATCTCTCACCAACCCATTGCAAGGCCTTTGCAAACATTATACTTTTATCATCAGTAGTCGGTGATTTAGTTGCTGCATTTTATAGAAGCTAAAAGTTGCTAAATTATTCACATTGTATCCTACATAAAGAAAATAATGCGAGAAATATAGTACTTTATTAATAAACACATGACTGCAAGTATGTAGTATTATTATATATCAATAAAAATTGGAATTGACTTATAATATCTTTATTACTGAGACTCCTTTTTTTGTTACAGAAAATTGACGATGCTTCTAGCCTATTGACAGCAACATGTGATACTTTCATTAGAACTCTTGAAGACATTATGAAACTTACAAACAATTCATCTGCTAATTCAACACTATTTGAACCACCAATCCCAATGGTGCCAATGTCTAAAAACAATAGCAATTCTAATAAACTTACATCCAATAAAATCTCAAAGCAAAGCTTAACTAGATCTTTATCTCAGGAAAATAGATGAGAATGTAATCCCTTATCAAATGTAATTAATGTATGTCTAAAATTATGTAAGTATCAGTTTATGTGCATTAATTTTATAGTACATTTTTTTTAGTGTAGTTTGTGCTAGTCTTATTTGATTTTCTGTTTGAATCATAACTTGAATATTTAATAAGTTTAAACACATTTTAATTTAGATGAAAAATTTCATTTGACACGAAATATTTAACATCTAAAGAATGTTTGCAGAATCTTATTTTATTATTACAGTTACAATACAATTATAGTATTCTACATAAAAAAGATGCAAATGGAATTAACTATCTTATGTTAGAACCTACATCTGAGGCTAACGGACCATTTATGTGGTTATTTAACTATGTTATTCTAACATTAAATTATTTACAAAAAAAATCATTAATTGCTTTTTAGTTACTAATTAAAATTTCTACTAATATATGTTACTCCAAACATTAAAGTATTGTTTATGATCTATTTTATAACATTATATGGAGGCCCAACATTTATTATTTAATAGCATAATAAATACTGAATACAATTAAAAAGAGTATTGCAAGTGTGACATTTTTATTTTTTTGTTATTATTAAATGAAGCACAATAGCATGTTGAGTAAAAATAATATTTTTAAATATTTATCTAATTATATTAAACTTTGACTTCATAAACTTAATTTAGAATTTCTGTGATATTGTTTATCTTACAAGATTTTTACACAATTTATAACCTATAGAATGTGTAAGTTTTTGTATTATCTGAAGCCTCCAAACTGTGGATTTAAAGATGTACCTTTTTTTCATATTTAGTTAAATTATTTAACATTGAGTTTTTTCAAACTTCTCAATACAATTATAGCAATAGATATTTATTATTGTATTTCAACAGCCACTCTGAAATAATTACATATATTTAGGTAAAATATTATGGAATTTTCAAACTTGTTTAATTAATAAAGACCTTAAGTTATCTTTTATAAGTTTAGAGCATCTTCAATGATTTATTGAAGATGCTCTAAACTGCAATTAACTGAGTAATAATTGTTTGCTTAAACTTTGATCATAATATTATGGCATGTAAAATTGTAGTTAATAACAGAGTTGCTTGAATAAATTAACATATTACCCATGTTTGGCTACAATGGTGTCTTACTGTTTAATGTGATTTCCAAGAAAATATATGTAAGTAATGTACTTAATTGCAAATATGTATCAAAAACAATATTGTAAAAGCTTTTTGCTCTCTTTATTTATGTTTCCAAATATTACACATTCCAATTTATGCTTTTGTTCATTTTAATATTATTAGAGGAAATAAAATATATTGTTATTAAAATGTTTTTATTATTTTTAAATGTGTTACAGATTTATCAAATGCACAAGAACATAAGACTAATGACTTTGGCAGACATTTTATAACATTAACAATTAACCAATTATGAATAGAATTTATCAAGTTTTATTAACTTATACGGAAATTAAACAGCAGTCATATTCAAAACATTAGGCCCAAAAATAGTTGCCTCTCAAATTGAACTGCTTTTAATTTACCATCCAAGCCCTGATGAAATTATCCCTTTTACCAAATGGGTTCTCCAAACCTGTGCACAGTTTTTTCTTGGGTATCCAATTCCATACCCATTTTCTTTCTCATGTAAAAAATTGTGCAATCTCTGTTAGTGCACAAAACTTCTTCATGCAAACTGCCTTGACATCTCTGACATTCAGTCCAAAGCCTTGAAAATTTTTCTTGTAACTGCCTTAATTTGAATATTTCAGTAATATATAATTGACTTTCTTTGCTTAGACAGTGATCACACAAAGCTTTCTTTGCATTGTTAGGCATAACTGTTTTACAACCTATGCACTTCTCTTTTTTCAAAGTAAATGCTGCTAGAGCACCAACTTTAGATGTGACCATGGCTTTAGTTCGTGTATGTTCCCCTTTAAGAAGCAGAGATTCAGCCTTTTCTCCAAGAATAGGTTCAAATATTCTCAACAAAGGTTTAGATAACTGATTTTCTAAATAATAATTAAAATCAATTGGTACACTGTTTTCTAATACATAGATTGGATCTTCAGCTTTCATATACGCAGGGGTATTTTTAGCAGCACAGCATAAAACATAAGGTACTCTATCACCAAGTTTAGGAGCTGTCCCTGCATCCCGTTTTCTCATCCTTTTTGCCAATTCTACATGGGCCTGTTTAGCAGCATAATCATTTTTTGTAAGTTCTTTAGTTATTACCAACTGAGATATGTCAATTCTGTTGCAAAGCAAATCACTGATTATTTGTTTAGCATAATTCACAGCACCATCAGGGTCCCTATCAATCAATAATTTTTGGAGACATCTGCTCATCATGTTTGAAACAAGAGGACAATTGTCTCGTCTGACTGTTTCAATTCCTTTACAATCCATTTTATCGTATTTTTCTGGTTTAGTAAAATAGAGACCTGCATACCTTTTCTTATTAATAAGAAGATATGGGTAATACACTTTTTCAAATTCCAATTTAATTGGTTTCACAAACTTAGATGTTACAAATTCAGCAGCCTCTCTGCCTAATTCCATACTCTCCTCAAGAGTTTTTACCCCAAACTTAACCATTACAGAATCAGTATCACCATATATTACTAATGCATCTTCTTTATAACCATTAGATTTGGTGTATTTCTTCTCTACTTCAGATTTTGTGAATTCAATCATTGTCCTACCATATGCTGTTACACTTCCAGATATTTCTAAACATGGCAATTTTCCAACTTGTGCTCCAGTAAACCCATACACTGAATTGGCACTTATCTTTAAAGCCAACTGTCGACCATCAAGAACAGATCTTTTGAAAGGATCTTTCTCTTCTTTTAAATCAGCCTTAGCCTTCTTTCTAGCAGCCAATAATGATTCTAAAATTTCTGGCAAGAGGCCCTTTCTTATATTGGCTTTTACAAATGTGTTTCTTGTTGGTGTAACTGTAATATCATTAGAGTCAATGTTAAGATCCTTTAGAGAATTCGGTTGTACTAATGTTGTGTAGCATAAGTTATGTGCCATCATAATACTGGGATATAGTGAAGCAAAATCTAGGGTTGATATAGGGTCTGCATAATATCCTTTTTTTGGTTCAATAACTGTAGCACCTTCAAACTGATCATCAGAGCCTTGACCATGATAAGCTGGCATTAAATAGCCTGCATCTTTGGCTTTTCTAAGAAGCTGGCTGACAACTTTGATTTGCTGACCTCTTGTTAAAAGACATAATAATGGGACACCAGTTACCCTAGCCATTTCCATGTAATTGATGATGCACATCAATTTATTTAACAGTTTAAGTGGCAAGTATGCATCCTTTAAGCAGTACATAGCTAATCTTCTTCTAGTTTGTTCATTTTCATTTTGCAAATCTGTAATGATGCTGTGATGAACATCTTCCTTCTGCTCTTGTAGAAAGTGATAACTGACAGCATTAAGTGTATATGACCTCAACTTGTAATCTCTTACAAGTACAAGTAGTAAATCAAATGGAACTCTACCTTCAAAGTTAATACTTTTATTTTCACGACGACCCATTTGTTTTGATTGCAATACAGAATCTTTAATGACTGATCTTATATTTTTTATTCTTCCCAAAAAGTCAAAGTAGTCTACTTTAAGATGCTTTGCTCTGTTTATTAAGTAGGGCCAGTCAAAATTACTGATATTGTAACCAGTAATAATGTCCGGATCTAATTCCCGGAAAAAGTTAGACCATTTAGATAGCATTTCAGATTCGGACTGAAAACTCAGTACTTGTGATCCAACAATAGCTGCACACGTATTTAAAGTAAACACATTTCTTAAATATGGCTCTGCTTCCCCTTGTCTGATGACCATAGAGGCAATTTGAATAACAGGATCCTTGTCGGGTTCTGGGAATACACCTTTCCTTCCAGCACACTCTATATCAAAACTTAAAATTCTAATTGGTGCTACTTTTGACCATTCTCCTTCAGGTTGATGCGCAATGAAATTATTCCAGGCAACATCTACCTCTATCTGACATCTCGATTCTACACTTATTTGGCTATTCTTGGATCTTAGGGACCACTTTCCTGCTGGGATCTCTATCCAACTACAACCTACAACTGCAGTATCAACCATAAAGCGAATATCAAAATCAATATTGGTCTCATAAAATGTTGGATCACTTAGGCCAAATGTTGTTGGTTGCTTTTCTATAAGTCTTTTGGCTGCAGCTATAAGTTTTGGTAGGGCTACTGAAACCCTAGCAAAAGTGATTTCATGATCACCTTTGTAATACATAATAGACTTTGCCTTCACTAATCTCACTTCTAAAACAGTCTCTCTGATGTTATCTTTGTTGGAACGAAGGTCTTCAAGAATAACCTTATTAAGAGTTGATTTTAAGTTATTGCATGATGATTCAGAAAAGCTTTTAGGAACAGTAACATAGAAGTATGGGGTAAATCCGTGAACATGACAACAAACTGAATTTTCACCCATTGTAACACCATACATCCTCATGATTGGTACAGGTCCAAGCTGAGATCCTGGCATACCTTTCATTGGTTGTCCATTGTAGTGATCAATATCGAGTTGTTGAAAAACCAACGAATCGTTTGAAGGGTCTAACTCCGGTGGATTCGGTCTCGACCATTTTACGTTTGTAACTTGGTTCTCGGGACCTTCGCCTACAATTTCTTGCGAGTCAAATTCACATTCCATACCCGCCAATTGATCCTCAAAACTGCATGGCATTTCATTTTCATCGTCGTCATCATTAGATTTAAATCTCTTAGGTGGTGGACCTTTATTCATTTTTCTTTTGTCCAGTATGGAAAAATATCAAGGGAACACCCCTTGGATGTTTTGGCGCCAATAGTCTGAAACGATAATAAGCATATAATGTCAGGGGCTTCCAATAAGGAACATAATTGCAAAATAATTATTTCATATCGTAAATTTACCGAATTAAAACAATGCTTTTTTAGCTTTTGCAATGCGAAAAGTTATTGAATTTTAAGATTTTAAATTTCTGCTATCAGAACTTTCTGACTGACCTGAGCTGACTTCACTTCAGCTGACACTGACACTACAGAAAAGACTCACCATAGAGGTAGGAATAAAACATAGAGGGGCCCTATTCTACTATAGGAACAGCAGGTTATACAAATATCTGTTTAATCGACACAAACATGACAAATATCATGCTGTCTCTTTTTAACTAATGGATGGCTGCATAAGAAAATAAAGATAATAAAAGATTAGTGGTAACTAATTTTGGCAACAACGTCATGTTAAGGCACCATCGTGCCACGGCAGCCATTTTATGTTCCCAGTATTTACAAGTGTACTCTGTGTATGTGTGCGCTTGTTTTGTTGTGGTAGGTCTGCTGTCTAGGGGTGTCCATTAAAAATATATCGATATTTATATTCAATGTAAAATATCGGATCCCCATATCGATGTTTTTTCAGGTTTATGACTGAGTATTATGAGTGCGAAAATATCTTGTATTTGCTCCACAACACGGAACACAATACTGATCATCGTTTGATGGTAATTAAGTCAATTATTAAGATCTGAGATTCCGACAGCATTCAAAAAACTTAGTGAACAAATTTCTTATAGAAACTAAACTAGTTTTTTTTTCTGCAACGAACAAATAAAAATTGTTACTCAGAAACTTGTTTTATTCTCGTTCATTAATCAATATCAATAGCAAATAAATTTTAAATCTACATACTTCTATTATTAATTCGAAAGTATGTGAGGATGTATGTATGTAGGTATTTATGATTGTTTGTTCTGTTCAGTATTATAATATCATGGGTTTGTCAGCTTCAACATTTAATACAGGTTAAAATTGACAAACTGTTTGAATTAAATAAAAAAAGATATGATTCATTCAAATTTTTGAAAACTAGAGGTATGATAGTACAAAATAAAATTTGTAGTATTCATATTTTCTTTGACACCAATTTAAAGTTTACACATAATTTTAAATCTTATTTTTAAGTTTTTATAAAAAACCTAAATAAATGCATCCTTTAATAATACGAAACAAAAATATCGATATCAGCGACATGTGTTGTTCTGAAACGCACAACCCTATTAAGAAGCAGCCATTTTATGTTCCAACTTTACCTAATTACTTTAGGTAGGCACGCAAATCTCGTAGGTAGGGCCGGTCCATAGGTTTATGTCTATGAGACTCACAGACAGATGTGACAGTTTGATGTAAGGCATTGCATGATGTGTATGTATTACCAGTGTCATTTTAAAGTATATGAATATGAGTTTTTAAGATTAAAATTTGGTTTAACCAGGCATCAGTCTGAATACGAGCAAAATATGGCTATCAAAATATGAAACGTGTCTGCTAAAGTTTTGATGGCAATTCGCAGAGCTATGTTTCTTGCACTGTTATTTAATATACAGAGTGTTGTAGATTTTTTTTATTTCACAACACTGGCACTGTAATTATTTAATGTGCAGCGAAGAAATTCCATCAACTATTTTATATTCTTTTTATGACAAACCTTAATTTTATTAATTTATTTTACATAATATAGATGTAAGTATATATTCTAAGTCTATGGATACCTACTTTAATATAATAATATGTAAAGGTCTTAGAGCATCAAAGGTACTGACGTCGTAATTATTAATAAGAGATAATGAGAGAAGAGAGGTGAAGGAAAGAGAGGTCATTTTGGAAAAAGGAGAAAGGCCTTGGTTGGCCAACTTGTGCTATCCGCTTGTGATTTCCGGATGGCGCGGGGATTAAAAACTAGTCATATTCGTATAATTTGAGATTGGCTTGAATGGTTTTGGGGATAGACAGTTAGATAAAATAAAAAGACAAACAGTTAAGCACGTAAAGAATTTATTTTTAACTAGCTTTTAAATTTAGCTAGACTTGAGCTTTAGAATTTTTCTAAAATAAAACTAGCCTAAGTCATTCCCTGGTTACTCCTTATTACATCAGCTACCTGCCAATGAAAGTCCCGACAAAATCGGTCCAGCCGTTTCAGAGATTAGCCGGCACAAACAAAAAGACGACAGGCAAACTGACAGAGAACACCTAACAGAAATAACAAAAATTAATGAAATCACTAAAACTGAAGAGAAACACCATTCTCTCTCTCTAGGAAAGTACTGTATGGAGTGCCTCAAGGAAGTATTTTAGGCCCTTTACTTTTTTTTAATTTATATCAACGATTTTCCTCAAGCAGTAATAGAACCGATGATACTATTTGCTGATGATAGTACAGTAATATTTACAAATGAAAACACAGGCTTCTTTGAAAGTAATATAAATAATTGTCTTGAATCACTGAGAGAGTGGCTAAATAGTAATAATCTTAAAATTAATCTTGATAAAACAAACATAATGACATTTAAAAATAGAGTATCATATGGACAACCAGTAAATATTAACTATAAAGGAAAGTTGATATCTGAAATAGAAACAAAAAAAATTCTAGGACTATACATAGATAGCAGATTAACGTGGCAGTCACACAAAGAACACGTTTGTAAACAATTAAATAAGTTTTCTTTTGCTTTATATAAATTGGCCAAAGTTGTAAGCAAAACGGCGGTTCTAAATGCCTACCATGCGTACGTAGGTGCAACATTAAGATACGGTATAATATTCTGGGGAAACGCGACTGGAATTCAAACTGTGTTTAAGGCTCAAAAAAAATGCATTCGAGCAATATGTCAATTACAACAAACGGATACTTGTAGGCCACATTTTCAAAATTTAAAAGTAATGACGCTCCCTTCCTTATATATTTACGAGATCTCTTTAATGGTCAAAACAGAAATCACAAAATATGAAACCCTTAAATCAAAAAGACATAACAGTAAATTATGTTCAATCGCTTCCAAAACAAAACAATATCATAACAGTGTCTTTTGCATGGGACCAAAAATATATAACGGTCTACCGGAATTCCTCAAAATTAAAACGGGCAACGAATTTAAAAAAGGACTTAAAACGTATTTACTGGAAAAGGCGTATTACTCAGTCACTGATTTCATATACGATAAAACGGTATAAAGGAATTTCATAAAAACCTGGGAGGTTTTTTTTCCGCCGGCTTTTTTTCCTCTCAGTGTACAAACACCCTGTGATATGGGTACCCAAAGCTGACGATCGGAACCGATCCGAAATATAAATAAATAACTATTTTAATTTTAATTTATAAAAGGCGCAATATGGGACAAATAAAAATAATAGTAAAATAGATGTAAATGTACATTTCGTAATTGTATTATCAACTAAATATATATAAACAACTTTGTAAACACCCATGTTTGTGCAAATAAATGTCTTTGTCTTTGTCTTTGTCTTAGACAAAAATTATAAAAATGTTACTTTGGTATACTTAGACTAAGAATAATGTACTTATTGTTGGTATAGGTACACATACATTCATATGCATATTATACATTCATAATGCATGTAGTAAATATTTTAATATTACAGAAATACTCTTATAATTTATATTATTTATATAATTAATATATTTATTTGCAGTAAATAATAGATTTTTTCATAATAATATTATGAATAATTTGAATATACCTAAGTAGAAAACTTAGAATGCTTTAAAAAACTTCAACAGATAAATAAACATAAATAATATAATAATCGCTTTGTTTATCTTCTTACATTTTATTTATCAGTTTCAAGTGCTTGGCTGCAACGCCTGCAACCCATTGTTGCGTCCCACAGCTGGGCACGGGAAGGGCTGATTATTTAACCACTCCAACCGACTTAATGCGGGTAAGTGGCCAAACTGGCCATCCAGGCCATCAGATGTTTGAACACCGCTCATGAGGCTTCCAACTAGGTTTATTGACTGTAATCAACATGCGTTCTACTGACGTTTACTAACTAAATGTCACGTGAGCTTAGAATAACACATGAGTATAGGAGCTCTCATAGTGCTCGCTAACACATATTACACATAGGGTCATCGAATTCAAAGACGATATTTGAGTGAAGCCTGCTTGCTACTATGCGTTTGTCAAAGTCGAAATGAATCGATGGCATGATAACGAATGCACGTCAAATAGCGTTCTTTGCATAGCATTGCCGCAAGTATGCTTCTTACGATACGATACGATCTTTCTTTACGATAGTAAGATGTATTTTGACTAGGAGGGCAGAACCGGCAATTTTACGTGTAATACCTCCAGAGTATGGTAACGTGCACGAAATTTCAGCAGTCACTGATCTCCGGGAATCTTGACTTTGGGGATGTTTGGTTAAGGGTCTTACATTACGTCCGTTTTGGTTAGCTGTCATCACTTTCTTTCTGCCGGCTGGTCACATTACTATGTGTACTAAGGACTCTCATTACTCAAGTCTTAAAATTACCTACAAAAATCAACTGGGTACCTAGTGTAAAAGTGATAAAGTAAAAGCTACTATACTAAAACAAATATGGGAGTTGTGAAATAAATATGGCGAGCTTCTATAGTTCCAAATAAATAACAAAGATTTGTAATATCCGATTGCTACACTACGACGGCGCCGTCTGCTTTAAATATAACTGTCTGCCTAATACTGATAGTTTTCATAAAGGATGACGAATTTACAAAGTTCTAGGTCGCTGGCCGATGTTCCGCGCCAGCTGGTTGGGCATGAATCATCAAACTACACGCTAACCGTCATACGTATGGCTAGTTAATCCTTATAAAAATACTTATAATTTAAATTAACTCTTCACACTCATATCTCACACTAGGATTCCCTATGTCGTGGGTACCATGAACACACTCAGTAAAAGTCACTCAAAGCGCAAGAATACTTAAACTCATTGAAATTTCTGCCTCACCGGGAATAGAACCCGGGACTCTTGGCAGGCCGGCATAGTAACCATTGGTCGTCGAAGACTTAGTTGAGAAACTAAAAACTAAACTTTTGTTAAGATAATCCAAAGATGATTTCATATCGCATAAGTATGTAGGTTATTCCCGTTCACCTATGAAATTAAGAAAATGCATGGAAAAGTAGTTTAATTAAACCATGTACATAATAATATGTTATTCCCGAGATCGTTCAATAAATCTGCCTTAAATTTTACGTGAAACGCTCGAAACTCGATAGCGACATTTGTTTGCGACTCGACGGTTTTACGCCCCCTCCGAAGCGCGGAACCGCGCATGAAATTGCCACGGTCACCCATCTCACACCGCTACCGCGCTCATTTGACTTATTTGCGTAGATCGCTGGCGTTTTACGCCACCCGCCGGGACATGTGCGATTCGTACCCCAGATGTATTCTGTGAACCGCATAACAATTTTCACACACAAAAAAGAAAAAGAATAATAAATTTTGGGTGTTCCCCATACTTCGGGAACCCCAAAAATTGGACGTTGGGGGTTCCGACTCGCACTTGGCCGCTTTTTATGCATTTACATTCTACGGCCTTTATTTATATTGATAACTATTAAAATATATAGATACATACATTAGTAACTAAAACACCTACTTATATAATTTAAGTACCTACATCTTTCGTTGTTTTCTGAAAAGTCAATGACAGTTCGTCGGAAGGTGAGCGATTGTGTGGTCGCCGTCGAGTCCTGCTCAATGAGTTTCCTTCAGATAAACCGATGACTGTGCGCAGTATATTAATACACCAGACGTGACAAATACGCGGTGGCTCATTAATGGCCCAACGACTTTGTTGGATTACACCATGGTTGGATGGGCACACTTTGGTTTTTTGTTTTATAAAATAGGTATATTTTACTATAAATGGATGGGTTGTGTTTCTTTAAGAGTAGGTACACCTTCCTTCCCCCTATCTCAAAACGAACTTAGCCCAATATATCTGTTATTATGTGTTATTATCTTATAGGTCCGTAACACTCATCATCAATACTAATCTGTTAAATTGTTATCAATCTCCAAACATAATTAAAAAAACCTTTCTCTCTTGATGAATAAAAATGCTAGAGATAAAATAGGTACCTAATCACCTATGTATATCAAATTTATCATCCACATGAAATTTTCTTAATACTTAGAAATCACTTCTTGCATCAATTAATGCATTTATCCGGTTTTATGTTCAGATCTACAGTGAACTGAGACAATATACTCGTATTTAGTCATGGGAATTTCTTCAGTTTCACACGTCAATTTCGCGCTCTAGTTAAGCAGTAACATACGTAAAGGCAATTGTTAAAGCTTAAGTCTATTTCATTTCAGACATAAGTTTTACTAGCAAAATTCAAATCTTATTTTGGGTTCTAGTGCGCCCCTAGAATAAGATTTGAATTTTGCACATGCCTCCTCCCCCGCAGCAAGGTATTCCAGCCATTCCCAGCATACCTACAGAGTCGGAAAATGCCCCCCCCTTCCTCTAATAGGTACTAAAATGTACATGGAAATATTCTTATAGTACAGTTTTAAAAAAATACTATTATGATTTTATGAATAGTCATGGCATCCTAATTATTTTTTGTAATAGGTATGACATGTGCCCTGAAAGAACTGTAAATACTCGTAAAATCATTTGTATTTACTACTGGAATGCGATGTTTAAATTTTTTTCAAGAATAATTTTAATTTTGTTATTCTATAAAGCTGTAGCAAAAAAGTTGAATAGTTTGCTATCTGTATGGTCTGATTTATACCTATTTAGTATAATGCTTTTAAGCTTGACACAGCAATGTATCGTATGTTTTCAGCAATAAATACGAATAAGCCAGACAGGGTCAATTGGCTGGCGACGAAACCTCCCCAATTAGTAGATTCGATTCGAAGTTTAGAGCGGCTTGCTTATCTCTTACTAGCTGCAACTTTACTTTAGGACGTAAATAAAAATAAAATAATATGAAATTAAAATTTTAAATTAAAATTGTAGATAAAAAAGTGATTTGATTTGATTTGGAAAGACTTTTGATATAAAATATATTAAAATTATTTAGCGAAATATTTAGTTAGGTAGGTTTATAATATTTTATAATCAAAAAATTGGCAAGGAATGATTCTAGAGATAGATACTACCCATGTGGCGCAATGGCGACGGGTTCCCGGATTCGATTTCATCCATCCATCAGCCTTTTACTGTCCACTGCTGGAAATAGGCCTCCCCTAACGTTTGCCACTCCTCCCGGTCCTGGGCCTTCTGAATCCAGCGACTACCCGCTGTCTTCTTCAGGTCGTCAGTCCAATTGGTTGGAGGGCGGCCTGTACTCCTTTTGCCGAGACGTGGTCTCCATTCAAGGACCTTTCTTCCCCATCGGTTGTCGGTCCTACTAACTATATGGCCTGCCCATTGCCACTTCAGCTTGCAGATTTTGAGAGCTATGTCGGTAACCTTAGTTCTTCTACGGATTTCATCATTACGGATTCGATTACCGGCGAAGAAATAATTTAAATGATGAGTTTCAATTACTTTTCTCGGTCTGGATGTTAGTGTTTCTATCCTTGTGTGCGTCCATGTTACCTAAGACACGGTATATCTACCCTACTATGAGGCTATGAGTGTAAAACCTTATATATATATTTATTTATTATTATATTGACAGTTTCATGTTAATAATTTATTTTATTTTTCCACATTCATAGAAAACTTTTCCTCATGAAACATTCTTTGAATTATTTATCTATACTTAATAGGTATATAAAGCTGAAGAGTTTGATTTGAATTCGCCAATCGCAGGAACTACTGGTTAGAACTGAAAAAAATCTTTTAAACTACTACAATTTTTCTTGTATTTAAAAATATTGTTATAATAAATATACAATGAGCTCCTGTTCTATAATTTTAACTATTAGTGCAATCGGGTATAACAACTTTATTGTTTTACGGTTTTTACAATTTCAATTTACACATAAATGCAGTCGGTTTTTTTAGTTTTTTAAATTATTACGTTACACAGTCTCGAATTATATGTCAACCATGTTCTCTGAGTCATTCAGATAAATGCTTGAAAAAGCAATTTGGTAGTTGACTGATAATTTGGTAGTTGATTGTGTAAGCATAGAGTACGTAAGTACATTATTCTTAGTCTAAGTGTGTAAGTATATAGTTAATAAATAAAACGTGCCTAAGTATGATATTTCTATTATACCTGACAAAAATTGAGATGAAAGTTAATGTTAGTTAAGTTTGGTAAATGGTAAAAATATTAACAGATTATTACTCGTATCTGTTCCTTTCTTCCGAAACGGAGATTTACTGATACTCTCTAACTCAATCTAATTTTAATTTTAAAACGTACAAATCATGCATCATTTTCCAGATGTTCAAATTCAAATTTCTGCCTGCTAATCGTCTAATAAAAATGTTTCGATTGTACCGATAAAAAATAATCAACTTCCCAATGTTATTCTGTTCGCAACACAAGTACATACTTCTTACATAAATCACTCATCTTCACGACATTGGTTCTCGGTATTGATAATTGAATAAACTCATTCATTATTATGGAGTAGGTAGTCAATAAAACTGGCCACACAACCGCATCGATTGTGTTGTTTTACGAGTTCAACCAGCTGCAATGCTTAGCTATCTTTATTACTTGCATTGACCACAGATGTAAGATAAAAGTATTCATTGACCCAGCCTTTCAGTAATGTCAATATAAGACGTCCCGTTGCTCATTTCAAAGGAACATTGGTGTAAGTTGATATTGGTACTTATATCGTACCTACACTTGATATGATAAACACATGATATATAAGACGACGACCTATCTCAATATGATTTAAGTATGTCACTCTGTATTTGTTAAAGTGTCTTTATTTTGTTGACAAGGTTTTTGCTTACAAAATTTAATTGAATAATTATAACTATAAGTAAATAATCGTTTTGAAATTATAGTCTAAATATTATGAACATTACTTTTTAACAAAGTATTTTGTACTTATATTATTATTCATATTTGATTCTAGGTTTCCGCCCGCTTGGGCTACATGTTTGTTCCCATATGAATGAGATATTTTTCCCGGGAAAAAGAAGCCAATGTCACTTCAACCCTCAAGCTATCTCCGTACAAAAAATCTGGTCAAGGCGTAGTACCGTTGCGATGTGAAAGAAAGATTAACTATCAAACAAATAAATAAACAAACAAACACACTTTTAAATTTATAATATTGGTTCACGCTTGTAAATAAAAATTATGTAATATATATTTATTTATTTATTTTAAGGCATTGTCTTCCAGTCAACCCTGGGTGATGGTGAAACTATGAGGCTTTAGTTATGAAAATCAATAACAAAAGAAAAGCAGTACCTAGTTAAAAGTGAATAATATGTGAGGAAATTCAAAAGAGGAATAATAAATACATACATACATTTGTACAAATATATAGGTACATACGAACATAAACATACATAATATACATATAATATATGTTTTCAAGTAATACATTAAAAAACAAATAATGCATCAAATACTGTTTGTAAGAGTAAATATGACCCTTGTTGAGAAAAAAAATTGGTATTACGTAAGTTGCGTACCTTTTTAGGTACGTTTGTAAGGTTAGTCTTAGGATTTTAATTTTCGTTTTACAATAATAACGCAATATATATTTTTTGTGCTGTAATATACCTTTTGACTTCTAAGGACTGATGATGACGTCTTGGTGACTGGTCGGGCAGCAATGCGATATGCGTTGCTATCTTATCTCAGGAATGTGCCATCCCTTGCATCTCCGTGGGTAGTCCCACCACTTAACGCGTCACTACAAAGGAAAATAAACTTTTGTTACACAAAATCTATAACACTTATCTTTAAAATTTGTATACGTAACGGTAACCTAGAATTCAAACAAATCCTGTTACGAAAAATGTATGTATAAAATTTACAAATTTAGATTTTTAAATTTACGAGTATTACCAGAGCCGGATCAAATCTTACTTATTTGGTGCTAACCGTGTTTTTGGTGATAGGTAATGAACTTAAACATACCCTGAAACATATATATTGACATCTTTTATCGTGCTTATATGTAACACTTCTTTTTTAATTGGGAGCTACTTCAGTAGTTAAGTAACAATCAGCTAATGAATCTCTGAAGAAAATCAATTGTTTTTATCCGAGCAACGCTCGGTCATCCGGGTACTAAATATATGTAGTTTAATAAACTGAACCGTGTCGTAGGCGTCATAGCTCGGAGGACCATTGTTAGAACTTTTTCCAATACTTATATTAGTGACTGTCAAAACCTAAAGGTCAACCCATCGGACTTTATTTATTGAGTAACTTTCCGACAAATGGCCCGCCTACTGTGAAAATGTCTAACTAGGGATAAGTTTTATTGCTCCCGAGATGACCTATAGGTCTTATTAGGGCAGCTGGTGTTTGCGATAATATTATTAATAACATTCGCGTGACCATCAACCACATTTGATAAAGTCATTGTCCTTTACTGCGTAGGTATAAGGTTCGGTAGGTAATTAATTCATTATCCATGTTTTTTTGCGAACCTCATTGATTTATTTAAGCTTAAAATACTGACACCTTTAGTAAAACTTATTACTAGTCTGCTAAAATATGTGGATAAAATAGTAAAATAAGTAGATTATGAAAATAAGTTTAGGGTGAAACTGGGTTTCAGACACTTTCAGATCAAATATGTAAAACTCGTGAAATCTCCCGAATTAATATTGCGGATGTTTCTATTAGGCCAGTTTAAACAAAACATTCTACAGGCTTATTTAAAAAAATAATATTAGCCAGACAATAACACCAAGTTTGTCCATATATCACAGGGTCCAGTTTTCTTCCAGCGTCTCGACTACGTGACAAAAGATATGATAAGACTCGGAACCGTTTGATGAATGGTTTATTATGTTTGTGTAATTTTCCGGATGTATTACAGATATCGAATATTACTAGGACTACACTAGGATTCTATGTTCGTTGGTATCATGGACATTCTTGGACACAAACACCCAGCCCGAGAACAAAAATCATTATGATCATCATTTCAATTTTTGTTTCACTCGGAATCACAGGATATCTAGTGGTCAGATTGAAAGAAAATTTTTGTTGTAAAATTTGATGTGTTTAATGTCGTAAAATAAAATAAAAAAACCGGCCAAGTGTGAGTCGGACTCACGCACGAAGGGTACCGTACCATTATCTAAAAAATCACGTTTATTGTATGGGAGCCCCCTGAAATATTTATTTTATTCTATTTTTAGTATTTGTATAACAATAGCGGCAACAGAAATACATCATTGCCTTTGATTATCTATAGAAATCGATTGAATGGAAGGTTAATTGTGGTTTACGATTTATGACGTATTAAAAAAAACTACTTACTAGATCTCGTTCAAACCAATTTTTGCTGGATGTTTGCATAGTAATGTACATCGTATATTTTTTTTAGTTTTATCATTCTCTTATTATAGAAGTTACAAGTATCTCTCGCGCAAACTATTCAGTTTAGAAAAAAATGATACTAAAAACCTCAATATCATTTTTGAGGACCTATCCATAGATACCCCACACGTATGGGTATGGGTTTGATGAAAAAAAATTTTGAGTTTTTCTATTTTTCCATTCTAAAAAATTCAGTTCTAAGTATGGGGAACCCTCAAAATTTATTGCTTTTTTCTATTTTTGTGTGAAAATCTTAATGTGGTTCATAGAATACATCTACGTACCGAGTTTCAGTATAGTTCTTATAGTTTCGGAAAAAAGTGGCTGTGATGTGACGTACGGACGGACAGACAGACATCACGAATCCATAAGGGTTCCGTTTTTTGCCATTTGGCTACGGCACCCTAAATAAAAATCGCACTTTCGGCTACAAAAATACAAGTGCAGAGAGCTAATATAAGACGTGTGAAAATAAGACAAATGGACTTTTGATACAAAAACTACTTATATAACGTTTACTATGACTTGCTTTATTTAAAATTTTAAATTATTTTAATTAATGTAAAATTTGCAAAAAATATACAGTTGTGGTCATATATGACCACGTATATGATATTATAATTAAGAATGTAATTTTCGTGTACTTAGGGTCGAATGCTGTATTCGGGGTCGTCATACATATCGTTTTCTATCAGAATATACTCTGTTTTTTCCTTATCGTCAGAAAAAAAATCAATTTTTCCACTGTCGCACAGTCCAATTTTCATACTTTCTCGCAAATGCGAACCGGGCTTGCCAAGTTTCAACATTTTCTTGCTATCCTACCGGTAATTTTTTCTTCTACGAAACGTCTTCAAATAATGCGAGCGACGATTGCTGAAGGGTTGTTTTCACCAAAATATTATTTTCTCAGCTCATTAGACCCATTAGAAGGATTTTGTTTTGCCATACGAACGAAGTTTCGGTCATCTCCAGGAGTTGTTTTTATCTGTCTAGGTTCACGTGGAATATTCGAAATGGTTTGATATGTAGCAAAAACAGCATGCAAAACCGTTTTCGAACATTGCAAATGGTCGGCTATCTTTTTACAATTCTTCCGGCGAAATTTTATTGTTGTTATTTTCCTTGTAGATTTATCACAACTTTTATTTTTTCGCATTGGTTTTTTTATAAGAAGCAATCACTTTTAATCCTTTACAGCACTAAATGGCGCCTAAATTATATAAACAGTAACCTACAACCACAAATCGACTGTTTTCTATTTAAATTTGAATAAAGGTATAAACTATTTATTTAGCGTTCTTAATTACGTGACCAGCCAGTAAATAGGAATAGTATGTTTAGAAGTAGTGTTACAAGATTGTCTATTTATTTTTAGCTAATTATGAGTACCAATGAATACAGTGGTAGCATGGAAAAGTTTTACAATACCGAGAGAACCAATAAAAAATTGCGTGCAATAAGTTTCACGTCTTAGTTTTAAAAAATCTTCCCTTTATATCAGCGTTCTTAATTATATGTATAAGTATATACAAAGAAACAGTATATTTATCCTTACCAATACAATTGAATCTATTTATTTATCAAAAAATATTTTCCAGCTAAGCTTGCCAAAAGTGGATGAATTGAAAATAAAGTTCGATGGCCGTTGTTAACCCGAAACGGATCTAGAGGAAGTGTACGACACTTGAATGGGGCTTATCAACCAATGAATAGTGACAAAAAGTCACGAAGATATGCCATAAACTTTGGCCTCCATATCTCTGCTCGTAATACCGCAATGTAACTTAAGTTGGGTAATAATTTTTATAATGGTGTAAAAACTTGTAGTACTATTATTTTTTTTACTCGTAAGTACTCTAAACGATAGTTTAGTGCATTTTATGTAATTACAGGTCGCATACATAACTATAACACTAAGAGGGTTTCGCAATTTTGGTTTAGTTTCAAACGAAACACTCATTTGCTTAGTGTTACTTAACAACGCCATCTGAAATAGCTCCCAATAAAAAATATTTTCACAAAGAATAAAAATAAACGCAATATGGTTTTGATTGAGTTTTGAACCCGGGTCTCTAGTTCCGCAGTCAGCCCACGTAACCATACGGCAAAGGAAGCTTTAATTCAATTAACAGAATTTTTATAGAACTCTTTCAAATCGACATTGTCATTTCTTTGAATGTCGGATTGGCGGATTGCGTTTGACGGTGTTCTACGTCACAATATTATTAATACTCTTCAAAGTGTCCAATAGATGTCAGAAAGAGTCTTATTTACCGACTTCCAAAAGGAGGAGGTACTGTATTCGGCTGTATGTATTTTTTTTTTTTATATATGTTCACCGATTACTCCGCCGTTTGTGGACCGATTTTCAAAATTCTTTTTTTGTTCGTATGCTTATACTCCCGAGGTGGTCCCATTGTCACCAAATCAGGATCTGATGATGGGATCCCAGGGAAATCAAGGGGAACTCTCAAATTTTATAGGCACATACATTGATTTTCTTATACTTTCTGAAGCATAAGAGATATTTGTGCATAGTAATCATCATCTCATGTTGCTGAGCTGATGATGGAAGGTACTGCAACAGTGAGGAGTTGAAAGCAAATTCATTCAATAAATAGTTTTTTATTCCAAATCTTACATTCCTGAGGTGGTCCAACAGTCACCAAGTCAAAGTCTGATGAGGGGATCCCGGAGAAATCGAAGGGAACATTCAAATTTTACAGCACAACAAATGATTTTCATATTTTTACTAAAGCAAAACAGGCATTTTTGTAAAATTATCATCATATCATGTTGCTGGACTGATGATGGAAGGTACTACGAAGGTTAGGAGTTGAGAGCAAATTCTTTCCATAAATGGTTTTTTGTTCGATATCTTACATTCCTGAGGTGGTCCAACTGTCACCAAGTCAAAGTCTGATGATGGTATCCCAGAGAAATCGAAGGGAACATTCAAATTTTATAGCACAACAAATGATTTTCATATTTTTACTAAAGCAAAATAGGTATTTGTGTATAATTATCATCATATCATGTTGCTGAGTTGATGATGGAAGGTACTATGATGGTTAGGAGTTGAGAGCAAATTCTTTCAATAAATGGTTTTTTGTTGGAAATCTGTGAACTGTCACCATGGCAAAATCTGATGATGTGATACTAGGGAAATCGAGGGAAACACTGAAACTTAATAGGCACACACATTCTTTTAGTCATAGTTTTTAACATAATACAAATATTTATGTCCGGTAATTATCACCTCATGTTGCTAAGCTTATGATTGAAGGTACCTACAACTCCTCAACGATTAGGAGCTGAGAGCAAACTCTTTCATTTAGTTATACGTTCAGGTGGACTGATAGTAGTATTCTTTCAGGCTATAAGATGGCTATTAGATAAACATTGTCGGCGACCAAGAAAAACATATGTGAGAATTGAGAATAACGTATGAACATTCCATATTAAAAGTTGCAAGGGCCGCTGAACGAAACGGCATCATCTATTCCCGTTTCACTTACACAGAAGAAGACAGAGACGGCAACGTCTATCCCCGTCTCACGCGCGGCGTCTAAAACGAGATGCAACGAGTGTTCCTGCTTCGCTCACACAGGGCGGTGTGACGAGTAGAATCGAGATTGGAATGCGGAAAATTTACGAAATTAGTATGGAAAATTAGATATCTAGATTTTCATGATTTTTCTTTATAATATGGTTAAGGATGATTAGTTATGTAGGATAACATAATTTTTATAAAGAAATCTGTATAGGTTACGTAGATATTTAAGGTTGAAGTTTTTTCTGTACTTAGGTAGTTTTTTGTTAATAAGATCGTATTTTTATATGTTTTTGGATGTTTTTAGGATTAATACGATAGGAAATAAGTTTGTCTACATGGATACATAGTTTTTATGAATATATTTTGTGAATTAGCTTAGTTATTTAGGTCATAAGGTTAGCAATTGGCGAAATTTGTTGGACTTTGTGTATATTTTCTTAAATAACTCTTTATGTATTTTACCTATGAAAATGGAACTTATATAGTCTAATAGGATAGTTTACGAGGAACAAAACTATGTATGATACATATGTATAAGTGAATAAGATCAATAAAAAGAACCCGAAAAACAGCCTTCACCGAAGCAAAAATTGTATCGAAATAAGGCCGCGATCGGGCTATTGCACGCGGCTGTCTTTCTCGTATTGCTTGGGGAGTACTTAAGCAAATTGGGGCCAAGGCAAAGCATTCCTCGGCGAGCTCAAAAGTAAGAAGAAAACAAGACTCTGAAGACTCTGAAGACTCAAGAAGACTAATAACAAGAAGATTAAAGAAGATTGAAGAATTTTGGAATATTTGAAGACTGAAGTTTGGAAGAAGACTTCAAGAACATACGAAGAAGCCTTGGCATAGGGAAATTAGGGTTCGGTTAGGGCTGGCTGGGTTCCTTATCAGGAACATAAGTGGTTTTATTCAAAGAACGTCACCCCCTCACCCCCCTCCTCTTCCCCGTGACAGACGACTGACGCAACTCCCCGACACCGACGTGGCACCTCGCAGGTTGGGTTACCGGCGTCGGGTTTAACATCTCACACCCGATTTACACCCGCCACTCCCCTTTTGGCCTCGCTGGTGGCTACTACGATCCCACCACGCGTACTCCTAGGGCGAGTAGCGCGAACATACATACCGTATAGACGCGCCGCCCCCACAAACATGATTATAACAGGTATCTCTTTAACGTTTAGAAGTTAAGTGAAAAAAATTCCAATTATGCTTATACATGTGAAGAATTATTAAAATTACTAAAAAGAGTGAAATAAATTAAGTTTTTAACAAAAAAATAGAACCGACTTCAAACGGTAAAAAATAAAATTGTTCAGTACCTACTTCTTCTTGCTTATGGTAATGACTCTTAAAACTATTTTTGGAGTCGGGCCCTTAGTAAAATGTCCTGTCTTAGTAAATATAGTGTACCTTTCGTTCTGAATGGACAACTCCAATATAGTTTTAAGAGTCATTAGCATAAGCAAAAAGAAGTAGGTACTGTCCCACTGTCTGTACTGTCGGTGCCCATTTAGAACGAATGGTACGACATTTTAGTAGGGGCCCGACTCCAAAAATAGTTTTAAGAGTCATTACCATAAGCAAGAAGAAGTAGGTACTGAACAATTTTATTTTTTACCGTTTGAAGTCGGTTCTATTTTTTTGTTAAAAACTTAATTTATTTTTCAGTTTATATTTAAGTTGATTATCGCTGAAAATATTTTTTTATAATTTAAAATTTCTAAAAATAAAACCTAGCTGGATCGATTTATCACCCCCGAAACCAGGGTACTAAATTTCATCAAAATCGTTGGTGCCGTTTCTGATATTCAAAAAATATATTTAGGTATATACAAGAATTGCTCCCTTGAAGGTATTATATATATTATTATCTTATATAGATTATATATATATTGATATTTTCTTAGATTTTTTTACCGTGAAATTTTATTTAGTTCCTTATGACTATGCGTTAGAAAACCAGTTTACTTACCGCTATGCAGTGATAAATACGTATACAGAGAAAATTGTTGAAGTCACTTGGCAACTTGGCTTGCTACAATATTTTTTTTCCACCTTCTTAAATCCCACTACTGGGCACATATTTTCTCTTAGAAGTCCCTCTCAATTTAGGCCATAGTTTGGCATGCTGGCCATGTGCGGATGAGACATAATGCCTTCGTAATTAAATAAATATCACAATATTTTCCATCACCGTAGAGCAGCGATATTACTAAATTCTTTGTCAGAGATGCGCGCCGAGGTACAATGTTGCTGCTGCTACATTCTCATGTATTTTAATTCAATCAAATAAAATAATCAGAAAAGTATAAGTATCAATTTTATCAAAATGTCGTATGGGTGATGACAATCTCAAATGTTAAGATATTTGAGTTATCGGAAACGGCGAAACATAGTGTCATCTGATAAAAAAGTGAATAAGAGACTATTTTTAGGCATTGTATCAGTTAATTTCGCGTTATAATAAGAGTGATATGTCAATATACGATTAAAAGGCAGATAATGATACTGTTACTCTGAAGTGTGATGAAAGTGCGTGGGCTTGGTCGTGCGTCAATTTGCTTTGCTCAAAGTGTCGTTATTGCTCTCCGCATGTATTTCACAATGTGACACCATTTGCACTACATTAATCCTGAAATACATTCACGTCGATACGTCCTAATACCTATTTGTTTTCGCCATCGGCCTGTCTCTATCCATTTGTGTTAATGCATTTCAAAATAACTACCTATATATCGAAATCTGTGACTAAAAATGCAGTTTTTTATGTAAATTCATACTCTTTACGGATATTATAATAAACTTATATTCAGAAAATTAGCTCTGCCATATACAGTGGTGGTCACGTAATTAAAGAAACTGTAAGCATATTAAAATAAGAAATCTTTTCCATTGCATAGTTTTTTATCAGATTCCTATTATTACTTGCTAAACAATTTAAATATATTTGTGTAGGTATTGTGAAATGTTAAAACGAAGAAATTACAATAAAATTTGCCATTTATTAAAAAAAAACTTGTTATTAAACAATGGGGAATTATAAAACGAGCGAATAAAAAAAACTTTGCGACTGATGATGACATACAGTTTTAATAACTTGAGCGGTATGAATTAGATTAAGCGAAAAATTTACTAAACTAACGACGAATATTGATAATAATAAAATCCAGAACGAGCTTACAAAAAGTGGATTGTGATTAATCCATTTCAGATATTAAAATTTTATCCGAGCGACTACATTACTAAGTGAGCGGCTGGAAAAAAACCACTCTGCATTCTGTAAGTTTACACACAACGTTTGACTACCATGGCGTCTCCGAAGCCCTTTTCTTCTGTGTCTGAAAAATACCCAAAACCAAATCAGAGCACCCCACTATCCACGTGGTCTTATCTGTACTACGCCTAGAGTGTATATAAAAAGCCGGAGGCGCGGAAGCTGCGAAGGCGAGCGCAGGTGCCGCGCTTTCTTACGCTGGGGCGGAGGGAGTGGTTTTCCCGCAGCGCCGGAGAAGTCACGGAGCCAGAGCTTCTTCCCACCTCCATTTTTGATGGGAAAAATCGCAAACAAATATTAGGTCGCTCAAATATTATGAAGCTGCTCAATTTGTATTTTAAGTAACTCAAATTAATGTTTGTAAGTTGCTGTTCTGTTGATTTCTCGTCACTCGCAGTCAGTCGCTCACTTAATAATTCTATAACCCAAATTGATTAATTTTGACACTTAAAAGTGTAATTTACAGTCACTCGTTTTATTGCTACCCTTAAACAATGTTAATCTACTAATGTTAGTAAGATCTGGCCATAACAATTAAAGACATTGCATTTCCTTCCAAGAAATAAAAAGAGTTGGATATAATAGAGTAAGGTATAATTGAAATTAATTTATTACATAGATTTTATTACACATTTTTAGTACATTCATTGGAATGTAGGTAGGTATCGACCTATCAATATATTATGGTTTGCACTTTTGTAAGAATAACAGGACGGCATCTCATGAGAATGGAAGCAATCAATTTTGTACAAGCTTGTACCGGAATTTACCTCCGTGCTTCTGTAACAGTTGTGTGAAGTTGATGAAAGTTTGATGAATGTTTTGTCGCCATTGTCTGCTGCACATAATATCATAAGTTTTCTACTGAACTTAAATCAGGACTGTACCACAATAGAGCCATCTCTCTTTGTATTGTGACTGTACGGCGGCAATTCGAAAATTTCACTAATAATTATGTCGTGTGTTTCGGGTCACTAATTGATAGTCCAAATGACCTATAAATTTTGCTCTGCATAGGATATTATGGTGTCGCCTAAAATATTTTTGTACTTATTTTATTTGTATTTATTTGTGTGTGTGTGTAGTATTTATTAATATTTCATATTATCTTCCTAACGGTTCCGACACCAAATCCTGAAAAACAGCCCCACATTTTGTTATCCTCACCTCCATGTTTCATTACTTTCAAGGTGTCCTTCGCATCAATTTTTTGAAGTGAATACTAAGACTTCTTCAGCGGCGTTACGCACTTTTTTTTGGGATGGGTAAAAATGTTAAACTCACTTTAGGACTCGTGACCTGATCGAATATTCGTAAGATGGAGGGGTGACAGCTGATGGCTAGACTGTCTGTATACTTGTACAATTCGTGTATATATATATCGAGTGTTTAAAATATGGGAATTGAACAAAGTGCATCTTTTAATGAAAAAAGTGACGAAGTAATAGTGAAAGAAAATGAGTGAGTAGGTATTTTATAAATTTATAGTGAGTAATTGATGTCAGGAAGAGCCGTATTTTTCAGTTTATATTTAAGTTGATTATCGCTAAAATATTTATTTATAATTTAAAATTTAAATTTAATCATTTTCAGAATTAATCATTTTAATTTTATTTTATCAGAAAAAACATATTTTTCAAATCTCAATTCGTGTCAAATGTCAAAAGTTTTGATGACAGATGCTAACCTTGCCATAACATTATGTACTTCAAAAGCGGTACCTTGTGAGACACTTTTACGTACAAGTTTGCCTCCCATAGTTCTACGCTACCCTCCGGACCCTCCTGTACCAAATAAATGGAGCGTATTTGTTCTCATCCTTTGAACGGTTCTATTTTTGCCAACAACGCCATCTTAGTGTTTTCGCGGAGTAGTTTTCCTAATTCTTGGTTTTTTGGGTACGTTTTATATCATATTGAATTTCTTAAAATATTTTATATATAGTTCAAATAAATTAATTTATATAACAATACAATTACATTTTTTACAAAAAATATCAACGTTTCATGTAAACAAACAAAAACAGGAAGTATTTCTTTTTATATTTTTGTAAATTAAGAACACAATCGATTTCTGTTTTTAATTAGTTAGCCAGTCACAAGTACGTTAAAAAAGTTTGATTTATATCCGGATAGTGAGCAGTGGCTAAACTACTGAGCAACTCAACTTTTTTGTCCCTGATAATAGGACCATTGTATGATTAAGTTGCAAATATATTATATTTAATACCTACTTTAGCTAATAGCAATACCATAATCAAGTTCATTTTGAATAAGGTGTCTTTAATTATGTGTCCACCACAGTATATTCGGAGAATAGAAACGCGTGCCAATCACTTACATTTTTTTCATTTCTTCGTATAAAAATTATTACCAACATACGTAGTAATCTACATAAATTACGTAGTCTTCTAAAAATATATTTTATTCATTTTTGTTATACAAACACTAAATGAATGTCAATCTTTTCGCGGTCATCGGCTCTAGATGCTCTTATGAGCGATTTTTCAGCAACACAGGGTCTTAAGAATCCTCTCCTAAAGTACATTATTGAGACGCAAAAGTCCAAGATGTAAAAGGAGACAGAAATAGAGTAGTACTAGTTAGGCTAGGTATGCCACAAAATGGCTAGTACAAATTGCGGAATATAAATGTAAACTATCAACTATTCTGATAGATAAACTTAATCTAGTGAAAATATCCCAAAACTTTGTTGTAATTAGTAATTACACGTCTGTCTTTATAGGTTCATAGCTAATGAAGTGCTTATGGCTCGGCGGCTAGCGTAGAACGTAAGCGATCTTTAAGCCAAACGAGCGCGGTCAGTTGTGAGATGGGTGACCGCTAGTGGGAAAATATTCATGCGCGTTTCCATGCTTCGGAGGGCACGTTAACCCGTCGATCCCGGTTGTTATCGATAGATAAAAGTCGTTAAACTTTGTCGGAGGTCTTATGGGCGGGCGATTTGAAAACATCCGACAGCGGGTTGGCTACTAACCCGCAACTCCACCAAACCACATTGGAGCAGCGTGGTGGAGTAAGCTCCAGTCCTCACCAATAATAAAGGGGAGAGACCCATGCCCAGCAGTGGGACGCAAAAAAAGGATTGCAGCCATACTTATATCCCTTGTTTCGTAAACTATCAGCAAATTATTATTAAGTTGTGACAATTCAATCATCTAGCTCATGATTATAAGAAATATTATGTTAAATTTAGAGTATTCAAAGTAACACAAGTATGAATATACCACAATAACGAGAAATTTTGAATGAAATCGCTGTCTCATTGTGAGTCTGTGAATGACATGTTTATCGAATGAAGTAAAGTGATCCCAAGCAATTGAAACATATCAAGGCTTCTCCTCAATTATGGGCTGACTGACAGAGATCATTAGGTTAATAGGGCCAATCAGCCCTTCGGTTTGGTGCGTTGATTACATGAATGGCATATTTGCTCACAATTTAATATTTCCAAAGCGTATTTCAATTCATGTAACATAAAATTACTGTCCTCATACAGTGATTAATGTATTCATAGTCATAGTAGACGTCAGCTACTGTAAACGTATAACCGATTAAATCAGAAGAATATTGAGTTCAAGGAATAAGTACAAAACTACTAACTATTATTTATTATCCTTTTGTATGATTTTGCACTTTATTATTTACAAGACTAAGTGATGATGGAAAGCGACAACGTTATTTATTGTGATAAAACTATGTAGCAATATGCCACAGGTAACTGCCAGACTACAATATATAAAATAGATAGGGTATGTATTTATGCAATTAAAATAAAAAAAAATCGAAAATCACCTTACATGGGTTGATCGCAATGCCCATTTGATGTACCTATATCTATATCGTATCGTATAAGTATGATATAGGGAGTTAATAATCCATTTTAATATATTTTTTTCAACCTTTTTATGTCCCACTGCTGGGCACAGGTCTCCTTCTCACAAGTGAGAGGGATTTAGGCCATAGTCCACCACGCTGGCCATGTGCGGATTGGTGGACGTCATGCTTTCGAGAAATTGTGAATTTCTCTCAGGCATGCACGGCGACGGAGAATATCGTAATCAATTAAATGTCACGATATTTTCCGTCACCGTCACCGAGCAGCGATAAATGCGCACATTACAAAGTTCTTCGTCAGAGGTGCGCGCCGAGGATTTGAACCCGAGATTCGTCGCGTCGAAGACCGCGGATTTATACCTAGTTTTATCTAAAATGTTTAACATTATTAATAGGGTCTTGGACACAATGCACAGAAAAATTCAAAATGTATTCCATAAAAAGGCGGCACTGAACCAAGCTTGGAAAGCAGGATAATAATTGTTGACTTATTTTTACATGATTTTTATTACCTACCTTTTAAATCAATAATTTGGCCAATTGACTTATATGAATAATGACGTCACTAACCATTTTTTCATATAAAATGTATAAATATGACACGTTTTTACAGCTCATTAGAAGTATCGCAATTGATTTGGTAGTCCAAGACCGGATTTATTTATCAAGCTATTCCCAATCAGCTCAGCTGGTAACGCGGACGAGGTGGGTGACCGCTACTAGTGGTACGTTTCTTGTACACTTTTGTACTTCTGAGTGCATGATGAGCCCTTGGTCTCAGATGTTACCATTAGTAGCAGTAGTTATACCTAGTCAAAGACACTTTGCGTGATTAAATCTGGGGAGAGTTTGACGCCATAAGGATTGCAGCATTGAAAAATTTAGTCGATACCTACACATTTTGTACCTACTTGTTGTAATATGGAGGACATCATTGTTCTTAATTGAAAATAGGGTGGTAAAACATCTGTTGTAGTTTTTAATACATTATTAAATAATACTTCATTCCATCTGTTAGTGTATTGTGGCGATTCTAGTACTCGCAAGCGTAATCTAATACCTTTAAACGAGCAATTCTTGTATACCTCGGAAACGGCTCCAACGATTTTCATGAAATTTAGTGTGCAGGGGTTTTCGAGGGCAATAAATCGATCTAGCTAGGTTTTTTTTAGAAAATACCGTTTAATGTACTTAAACAAAAACTGAAAAATTAAGTTTTTAACAAAAAAATAGAACCGACTTCAAACGGTAAAAAATAAAATTGTTCAGTACCTACTTCTTCTTGCTTATGGTAATGACTCTTAAAACTATTTCTGGAGTCGGGCCCTTAGTAAATGTCGTACCATTCGTTCTAAATTGGCACCGACAGTACAGACAGTGGGACAGTACCTACTTCTTCTTGCTTATGGTAATGACTGTTAAAACTATATTGGAGTCGGTGCCCGTTCAGAAAGAAAGGTACACTATATTTACTAAGACAGGACATTTCACTAAGGGCCCGACTTCAAAAATAGTTTTAAGAGTCATTACCATAAGCAAGAAGAAGTAGGTACTGAACAATTTTATTTTTTACCGTTTGAAGTCGGTTCTATTTTTTTGTTAAAAACTTAATTTATTTCACTCTTTTTAGTAATTTTAATAATTTTGTATGTATTAGCATAATTGGAAAATTTTTCACTTAACTTCTAAACTTTAAACAGATTTACCTTTTATAATCATGTTTATCTAATAGCCATCTAAAAGTCTGAAAGACATACTATCAGTCCACCTGAACGTATAAATTAAAGAAAGAATTTGCTCTCAGCTCCTAAACGTTGAGGAGTTGTACCTTCAATCATCAGTTAAGCAACAGCAGGTGATAATTACCAGACATAAATATTTGTATTATGCTAAAAATATGACTAAAAGCATGTGTGTGCCTATTAAGTTTCAGTGTTTCCCTCGATTTCCCTAATATCACATCATCAGATTTTGACATGGTGAGAGTTGGACCACCTCAGGAATGTAAGATTTCGAACAAACCATTTATTGAAAGAATTTACTCTCAACTCCTAACCGTCATAGTACCTTCCATCATCAGTTCAGCAACATGATATGACGATAATTATACACAAATGTCTGTTTTGATTTGTAAAAATATGAAAATCATTTGTTGTGCTATAAAATTTGAATGTTCCCTTCGATTTCTCTGGGATCCCCTCATCAGACTTTGACTTGGTGACAGTTGGACCATCTCGGGAATGTAAGATTTCGAATAAAAAACTATTTATTGAAAGAATTTGCTCTCAACTCCTCACTGTCGCAGTACCTTCCATCATCAGCTCAGCAACATGAGATGATGATTTCTATGCGTAAATATCTCTTATGCTTCAGAAACTATAAGAAAATCAATGTGTGTGCCTATAAAATTTGAGAGTTCCCCTCGATTTCCCTGGGATCCCATCATCAGATCCTGATTTGGTGACAATGGGACCACCTCGGGAGTAAAAGCATACGAACAAAAAAAGAATTTTGAAAATCGGTCCACAAACGGCGGAGTAATCGGTGAACATATATAAAAAAAAATACATACAGCCGAATACAGTACCTCCTTCTTTTGGAAGTCGGTAAAAATATGACTTTTCCTGCCTTCTATCGGCAAGTTATGTATTATGTTGTAATGTTATTCTATTTGCTTTAAATTGGGAGCTGAAGTAGATAGACTTGTTAAGTAAGGCATTGAGTCTGAAAAATGAATTGTTTTTATCCGTGCAACGCTCGGTCATTCGGGTACTAATATTTTTATGTGTCATAAAAGTAGAGTGAATTGAATTTTGTCATTTTTGCGGTTACCCACGTCTCGTCGGCTCGGTGCCAGCTCTTTTATGTTCTGAATAGTAGAAGTTGCTTTTTGTTTAATGTTTGCTATTTATGATGATGTAATACTTCTGCACAAGAACATGTACTATAATGTGAAGAAGTGTACCTACTATATTATGTACGCCAGTGAAATACTATAAAACATTTTTTTGTGTTGTACTAATCTAGTTACTACATAGTTATGCAATCCCATATTATAATCGCCCTTTCTGGGGCCTCGCTTGTGGAGGATACCGGTGCGTTCCAATGGGAGTCCCTCCCAAGTTTAGAGGCAGGTCACCGAGGGGGTTTTAGTGCGGCATAAATCCCACATAACCTGGTATCCTCCCCCAAGGTGCTGGGTACCTTTTGAAGGTTTTCCCCCCGATACAAAAAAAGGTATTTTAGACTATAATGTGTGGCAATTTTCATCCCAATAAGCCATGCGTGAGTGAGCAACAAACCTTTTTTTTTTTTTTTTTGGTTTCGCTGGGGGAAATGCATTACGCATCCCCTCCCGCGGAGGGGTATGTGGGACTCCCCAGGGGCAATTCCCCCTGGTATACCCACTAAAACCCCCAGCGGCACTCCGTCTTCGCCTCCTGGAGAGGGTCTGGGAATCTGGCAGAGCCTTTACATCCAGTCCCCCTCCGGCGAGCCTCGCCTATGTGGCGAGCCCTTCGCGCCCCCCCCTTATGATGGGTGGGGCAACGGGGACGGTAGAGAGTGCGCGATCGTCCCCGTATCCGGTGATGGTGAGCGGCGCAATGCGGGCGGAGGAGCCTCCGCACCTGTCGCCCGCTGCTCACCATCGGGAAGGTGAAGGCGGTCATACGCCCGCCTCCTCCGTCCCCTTCGCCGCTTCCGGAGCGCCGGCGCAAGAGGGTCTTCCTCTCGCGCGCGCTCCGCTGCCTCCTTCTGCGACATGACGGATTCGCAGAAGGAGGCAACCGCCGCCCACGCTCTCTCGCTCTCCAGCATTGCGCTCACAACGCGGGGGAGCGAGAGGTCCCGCCCGACCACCGCAACCAGACTGCGGCGCTGCTCGGACCACGACGGGCACACCTCGAGGGTGTGCCCTCAACTTTTGCATTTATATTTTTAGTATATATACATAGATAATTTAATGTTATTAACCTCAAATATTTAAAGTGTAACTTTTTTATTAGTGACTACCGGTCTTATAATTCGTACCAGTTGTTTATTTTTACTAAATATGCAAATTATACCATGAGTTTCATAATACCTGACTTTTAAATTTGTTCTTTTCTATATCGGAAAATGGCTAAGCTCAAACATAAATCAAGTCATAGATTACACACAATTACGTTTCTCATAATTTCTAAATAATCGTAGAGTTTTGTTAGCAATCATGTTAGCACGTTCATTGTTCGTAGCAGAATTGTTTTGCGGTCTGGAACCTTCATTATCTCTTTCGCAAAAAAGACACACAATGTGCCGCGATAGTAAGTATTGGCATCTCAGATTCCCTTGTAAAATAATAATGCTTAATTCTTTGACATAAAAACATGTTATCCTGTTTTACAGAAGCATTTTGTCTTCGGGTTGAATGAACGTATAAATCGATCTGAAGTCAGGTTTTTCATATCATGAGCCAATAACCTCTGCATCTGGAAGCGATCTACTCAGCTAAGAGGAACGGGCGCGGTCTGGTGTGAGATGGATGAGACGCAAATTTCATGCACGTTTCTGTGCTTCGGAGTGAACTTTAAGTCGTCATCGGTCCCGGTTATTGTCGCGTTCTACATAGGTTCAAGGATCGCTTTTGTTCTTCACCAGCCGCTATGCCATACAGTAACATAACAATAACAGGAATATGTAACACATATTCCTGTTACTGTTACATACTCTAATATTACTAGAGTCATTGTCGCCCAAGTTCCACTGTTGACGCCACTCGCGCCGGTAAGGCTTAGTCATGAGAAAATTCGCATCACAATATATCAGGGGTCGCCCACGCCTCCACGATATCCGCCTACACAACGAGGACTTCGAAATGTGTCGCCAAAACTATCACCAAAAATGTCCAGTCTTTTCTTAGATAAATTATAAGGAAATTACTTGTGGTATCTGAATCACATTTTTTTGTCCTTACACCCTTTTTTTAATGTGTTATTCTTAATTTCATAATTGGAAATATCTATCTAAATATATCTAGAAACAAAAAAAAAAAAACGATGTAGATAGGTATATAGATCGCGTTGATGAACACGGGCCATTATTAAGGAGGCCTTGAACTTACTCCACCAAGCGCGCGAGATGCGGGTTACTGGCCAATCCGCTGTCGGGTGTTATCCAACCACACATCATAAGGCCTCCAACATTTTTACTTAACTGCATTACTACTATCTATCGATAACCACCCGATACCGACTAGAGCTTAACGTACCCTCCGAAACACGGAAACGCGCTTGATTTTTTTATGCCACTAGCAGTCACCAATCGCAAACCGCGTAGATCGTTGCGTTCTACGCTAGCCGTCGGGCCATGCGCGCTTTACCATCATTTCTTGTTCTTTGCTTCATTGTTTGCTTATATTCAAATAGCTATACGTATATTATACGTAGCTATTTGAATATAGTCACTGTCGCCCCAGTCTCACAGTCGTCGCCACTCCGCCGGTAAGGCTTCGTTATGAGAAAATCCGCATCATAATATATCAGAGGGCGCCCACGCCTTCGCACTATCCGCCCACACGAGGCCTTGGAAATATGTCGCCAAAATAGTATTCCGTTTTTTCTTAGGATATAGTTGTGGTAAACAATCTTGGCAATACTTTTGATAAAAAGATAACTCGTAAAACATTTAATACCAAAGGAAATTACTTGTGGCAACAAAATTACTCCTTTTTTTAACTGGCTTATACTTAAATTCAAAATGCGAAAAATAAGACACCAAAATTACTCCTTTTTTTAACTGGCTTATACTTAAATTCAAAATGCGAAAAATAAGACACTAAACCTTGTCAGGCGCTCCTTGTATTGTGACCTTGTTTATCAAAATTACCTATGAAGAAA
This sequence comes from Pyrgus malvae, assembly GCA_911387765.1. NCBI lineage: Eukaryota > Metazoa > Arthropoda > Insecta > Lepidoptera > Hesperiidae > Pyrgus > Pyrgus malvae. The sequence goes on from OU426955.1 coordinate 11,063,036, forward strand.
AAACGAAGTATAAAGTCAAGCACTGAAGTCTAAGAAATTTCTATTAAGCAGAAATTATTCAGACTGCACTTGGCCAGCGTGGTTATCTATGGCCAAAACCCTCTCGCATCAGAATTGGGACTTTAAAAAGGTTGAAAAAGAATCATACATTAACTGTTAGTTGGTTGGCTTTGTGCCCGAAGATTTAAATAGTTTCTGCCTATAAAAGTAACGAGAGGGAATCAATAATTCTATTGTAACCAAACACCGGAAATAGCTCCTAATATTACAGCAAAACAAAGGTAGTCATAGTTCTATTCCTGGGCTAGGGTGTGCTGAATGATTACGACTATAAATTGTTAGAAAATGTTAAGAGTTCGCTAAATTAATAACTTCCGTTGACAGCTGTACTTTAGCCGATATGCCGCATGCAACAATAATAACAGATTTATGTCAGTTTAATGTTCCCCTAAATTTATTTTATTTATGGTCAAGCTGCAATAGCTATTATATGTAGTACTAAATATTATATGCTAAAAGCATAGGCGATAGTCGATTTAGTCTCTTTTTAGAAGCTAAACGCAGCGACCGAACGCTGGACACTCGAAAAAATTAAAACGCGCAAATCCGCTACCGCATTCGAATTTAGGTAAGTAGTCACGAAAGCACGATGTAGCATCCATCAATGTAGTATAGGAGTGATATAAATACTTAGAGCATCAAAGTTACTGACTCACGGTGTCATACGTGTCATACCTTGATCTTTTAAGCATAAATATGATCGATGGTAACGCGTTTTTCCGATGCCGCGTTCAAGTTGCCAAAACGCGATGCAATATTGATTTAGAGCATCAAGGTATGACACCCGTCAGAGGAGTGGCCTTTACGGGCGAACCCCTCGACCCAACGTCCATGCACAATGTGCCTTCTATTTATACAACTAGTGTGTCTGTGTGTGAGGTAGCAGTGTTGAAGGTGCATAGAAAATGACGTTGTTAATTGAAATTGACATACTTAGAAATGTTTGCGTCTGTAGCGATGAAATAATATTTGTGAATGTGTGACTAAATTAAAATGTGTGCGTTCTTCCCCCGCACCAGATTTGGCACAAAAATTATGTATCGAAGCGACGCGCTATGCCGTCTCTACTGAAGGGTGAGTCAGTAACTTTGATGCTCTAAGAATATTGATGCACGCACTAAGTCGCCGATCGTGTAGCTAGTGTGGCTTGGCAACTCACCGGCATCTAACCTGAGATAATAAGGTACTTGCGGCAAACAAGGGCCACCTTATTTTAAATTTAATTATTTAGGTTAATTAATTGATAATAATAAAAAATGTATTATTAGGAGAACATTTATTATTTTAGCAACATAACTAATTACAAATTTTGCCTGAGCATGTCAAATTTCGCTTCAGAATAAAACATTTTTAAAACCTCTTCTATGGCCCTTATTAAATATACGTAGTTTAAATAAGGACCATGATTTTGAGTCAATATTTAATTGGATAACCAAAATGAACACAATATTTTTAGATCCCTATAGCTTATACAATCATTTGGCATGAAATCACATCTATGAATATACATAAATTAACGAGAAAAATGGTGATGGACCTTATTAAACAAAAGAAACAAAAAAAAATATGAAAAAGCATATTTCCCAACAACAAATTAATAAAATTATCATATCCCTCAACAAAGTATCCTTTTCTCTAAATAAAGCTTTGATATTTAAAAAAAAATAAAGACATAAAATAAGTCAACAAATTTGGTGGACCTTATTAAACTTATGGAAAATTGAAACTGGTTTCACTACACATATTTAGTGTAGTAAAATAAGCAATTAGTCTATTTGCACATTGGACATTCAAAATCTAAATCCTCTTTCGTTAAGCCCAAGCATTCTTCATGAAACCATCTTTTGCACGCAGGGCAATTTCTCATGTCTGCAAAACGCTCTTCATTACACGCTTAACAGTACCATTTGTCCTCGGCATCTACGGTGTTGGGATTTTCTTTCGTTTTTTTTTTATTGTTCACCTTCTTCTGTTGTTTCTTCTTGATTCACTCGTAGATTCTCTTTGGTTCTTTTGGCGTTCTTCTTTTTTATTTTCCCTGTCTCTAAATATGTCCTTTTTAACTATCCGGGCTTTGTAGTTTATAGCTTTACGTCGAGGTTTTTGTTTTGTTACAGCATAGTTGTGTACCAACACACAAACAATTTTTTGAAAGAAGATTTAGTACTATTTTTAAGCCTCAGCCTTTCTAATGGAATATCCTCCGAATCGTCGTCACTCGTTTCAGAACCTTGCCGTAACATTATTGTGACACAAAGTACTAATTTGTTTGATATTAGTACCTTGTTCTTGTAGCTTTGAAAGTGGCTCTTCATTTTCGTCTTCAAATGAGCTGTATACATTTAAAGCCTGATCTACAACACGTTTTAGTCGAGATCTATGATCCAAAATAAATGCTTCTTCATAATAATTAGTGATGCAACGGAACTGGCATAACGGAAGCAGAAACGGAAACAGATGTCAAAAGTAAATCTTAACGGAAGCGGAAGCGGAAACGGAAGCGGAAACGGAAGCGTTAACACTATGAAAAAAAGGCACAATTTTGCATTTTAAGTTTTTTTTATTAAATTTGTACTTTAGTAGTCAAAATTAAACAGCGGCAAGTTATATTTAATAAAGAGTAACTTGGCCGCTTTTTCACCTTTCAGCCTATTTCGATGTTCTTCATATATTAAACCAGCTCCGCTAAATAATTGCTCGCTGGCTACACTGCTGGGGGGAGCTGATAAGTATTGGCGAACTATTGGCAAAATATGGGGGTATTTGTGCGCATTTCCATTCCACCACATAAGGGGATCCTCATGAAGAGGTAGTCTTTTTTCTTTCTTGTACTCCCGAAGGTGTGTCTGTATCTTAAAAAGTAAATTGTCACCATCGTCAGCTGTAGAAGAGTCCTCCTCCTGGTCTTCATTTACACTTAACATCGATTCCAATATTTGCAATGATGCTGATGATTTGGAAGTAGAAGGCTGCACTTCAATGTCTTCAATTGCAATTTGAGTTCGGCTTCTTTTGGGGGAAGGTACGCAGTCATCATCTTGGATGGAATTGGATTGTCTGGTGTTAATGTTAATCGTCATATTAAGTAATTTAGATTCAACCTGCTCTGCAATGACGCTGGTGAAAAAATGCGATTTGTATCGCGGATCCAAATACGTCGCAATAGTGTATTTGTCGTCTTCGACCAGGTTTCCAAATCTTACACTTGAATTCAATTCATCGCGTAATTTTGTTATAAAATTTATGAATTGCTCTGAAGTATTAGGTTTCGTCTCTTCTTGTTGTAACGTGGTCTTAAGAACTTGAATTAAAGGTATGACTGATGAAATACTGATTTGAGAACTACTTAGATTTCTTGTTATTTCTTCAAATGGCTGCATCAATTGTACAAATTTTTGAATATTAATCCAGTCTTCGGGAGATATCATCGCGATTGGATTGGCGCTTAGGTACAAGACAAGCGAATCTTTGAGTTTTAGAAACCTTTCTATCATGTAGAATGTGCTATTCCACCTGAAATTAAATCAAATCAATTTTAATTGCTTGAAATATGTTCAATAAATAGATGGTCACAGAAAATAAAATGTTACATATTTCACCCAATGATGGCTTGCAAAAATTTATACAAAATTAAATGTCAAAATATTAGTTCTTTTCAAAATATAAATACAAATTCAATTTCCTAATCTTAAAAATATATTTATTTATAGGTACAATCAAAAAACTCCTTTATCTCATAAAAACATTTGCTTACAAGCCAATTATATAATTTACTAGCGGACCCCGCGCGCTTTGCGTCGCTTTACCTAATAACGCGGTGTGAAGTTCGCGTAATAAACCCTATAACCTTCCTCGATAAATAGGTTAAGAGTTAACTAACAGTGAAAGAATTTTTCAAATCGGACCAGTAGTTCCTGAGATTAGCGATAACGATTCATCGTTTAGTAACTTTAATAGGTATTTATATTTACCTTGTAGGACAATCCTGAATGACAGAAAGAGGAGACTGATTAAGGCGTTCCTTTTGAATTTTTGTAAGCTCTGCCTGTGCGACCAAGGAATGATTGAAATGGGTGGCAATTTTTTTCAATTTAGCAATAAGTTGTAGGAGCCAATCTTGAGATTCAACACCTGCTCGTATGCACAGCTGAATCTGGTGTATTGCGCAACTGATATCCTCAAAGCCTGACAACTGCATTGCTCTAACCATGTTGGATCCACGATCACGAACCATGCAGTGAACTTTTTGGCGATCAATGCCCCATTCTTCAAGAATCGTTTGAAACTTTGTTGATATTATGGTGCCCGTATGACGTTCATCCATGACTTCACATTTCAAAATTATAGACTTTTTGCAAAAATCCTTTGAGATCCCATGTGCAGTTAAACTAAGCAATGAAACAGCAGAATGAGGTTCCGACCATATGTCGCTTGTAAAAGATAACTTGTCAAATTCTTGAAGTAAATCTTTGGTTTTCTTTGCTAACTTATTGTACAAATTGTCGCACACATAGGAAGAAAAAAAATCACGGCCTCTTATCTTGTACTTTGGAAGAGCAGCTTGCATTACTCTACGAAATCCTGTACCTTCGACAAAATGAAAGGGTAAGTTCTGGAGGGCAATCATTTCAGCAATCGTACGATCCATTTCTTGAGATTTGTGATGCGATGAATCCCAATAATCCTTTACTTGTAGACTTTGTTGTAATGTTAATTGTCTTTTAGCGTTTTCGGCTGGAGTTAACGTAACCTACAATTACAACAACATAAATTGGTTACGATTACTTCACGAAATAAAACACGTATATAAAATAAAACAAACAAATAAAGAAAGTACCTATTGCTCGTTCAATTGAAGCATCAATCAAATTCGAACACTAGGCCACGCACGACCTCATTTACTCAAAGTTGGTAAAGAAAGTAATAAATAAATATTAACTGACCATTTGTTTTTTCGTTTCCGATGAAAGTTTGACAGCATCATTTAACTTCTCAAACTCTGCAAACCGTTCGGCATGAATTGATTTTAGGTGACTCTTTAAAGCTGTAGTTGTGCGGCCTTTTCGCGAATACACTTTTTCACAAAGTTTGCATTTGGCACACGATTCGTCGATTTCATCGAAATAGTTCCAAATGAGACTTGTTTTTGGTTTCATAATTGCACTCTTATTGCACTAAATACAACTAGATAATATCTAGTTGTATTTAGTATCTAGTAGATATCAAGCAAACAATAACAGAAGAAAAAACAACTGAAAATGTCACTACTCAAAGTCACGGGGCGCGGAGATACGCAATGCGTATTACGCATAGTGAACTAAAAACAATAAATAAACGAACTCGTTGTGACACGTTTGTCGTTTGTTTACCGCGCGCCCCACCCTCCCGAAATACGCGAAAAGGGATTCGGCAATTATCGGCAGCACGCGCGCCTGGACGCTCGTGTACATTCGTCCACGCGCGGCCCCCGCAACCGCCCGCCCGCGCCGTACCGCCGTCGCGCCTGCTGCACTGCTTCTCAATTCCCCGCTTCCGTTCAGAGTTCTGTTATAAAGTTTGCGGAACCAGAAGCAGAAACGGAAGTGAAAAAACATGCGGAACTTCTGCAGTTGCGGAAGCGGAAGCAGAGTTCTGTTGCAACACTAATAATAATCAGTAATAGAAGTATCCGACTCAGAACTGTGAATTATTGGTCGTCTGACTGTAGCATAAGGCCCGTTTAGTTCAGCTAACACCTTATAGTTTCTAGCGTCGGAGTCTGATGTCGACTAAACGATTTTTATTGCTTCTATTCAATTCTGAACAGGTAGAGAAGGGCGTGATGAAAAATCAGCTTGAGTCAGCAAAGATGTAGAACTTGGTTTAAAGTGTTCAATAAATGTCTTGTCAGAATCGGAACTAGTAGAGCTGGGAATTTCGCACCAGGAGTTGGTGACTTATGTCCAGTGATAACTTGCTCTAGAGGTTTTTCAGTCAGCATAGATGGTGCATATGCTTCAGCTGGAATTGCGTCCGGATTATATTTGGATAGAGTCCTGTAGCCCTAAACCCATTTACACTGTTCTGATGGCTCATACATTTCGACCAGACTTTGCTAAAAATTAAAGTAAAACGTGCTTTAGTTAATTTTTTGTCAGGAAATTGGTACAAAAACGTCAAAAACTCCTCGTTCCAATGATGTTCAAATGATTTATTGACGTTTTTATCTAAAGGCTGAAGCTCGTGCGTCGTGTTTGATAGTAAGTAGTATAATACAATATTTTATTTATCAGCTGCCTCCACAATTTTATAATCCAAGTGACAAGAAGCGCCATCAAATACTAGCTAACACTTGCCTCCCATTTTATATTTTCCTAAGTGATGAATAAAATCCACGACCAATGACGAGGTCATACTTCCTTTTGGGGCCATTCTTACAATCGATCCTACTGGCAAATTGTCATAAAATTTGGGTTTTGCTCTTTTGCCCTTAAAAATTATGGCAGTATGGCACTTCCTAAAGCTGCAACTGTCACGTTTTCAGTGTGTTCTGGAGCAACCATGCAACCTCTTGGATCCTTGTTTTACTAAAACCATGGGCTGATTGTGTATTGTCAATCTGCAATCTTTCTCGTCCATGTTGAACAAGCGCTCGGGATTGTTGTTAATATCCAGCTCTTCATAAAAAAAATTGTATTCTTCAAAATGTTGCATAAATATATTTTAATTTAATTTTTGAGCCCTATCTGGATTCAAAATTTGTACTTTGCGCTTTGAAATGTCGAGGTGCCGTTTTAAAAAGACTTTCAGCCAGTCTTTTCCAGCCTGCTGTAAGAATTTATTGAAATTATTAAGAATGTTGTTTTGTTCACAAAAAACGCATGCTTGTTGTCGTATAACTTTAGGCGTTAACGGAAAACCTATGGCCGCAAGTCTTTTGATTCTAGATTCCAAATCATTTTCTTGCTCTGCAGTTAAAACTGTGCGACGGCCTATTTGTTTTACTATTTTTCCGGATTTCAGATGATTCACCAAAGTTCTGGGAATAGAATAACGTGCGGCCGCTGCCCGTTGAGACAACCGTCCCTCATTAACAGCTGCCATTGCAGCTTCTAATTATTGTAATGACCAAAGTCCTCGAGCTTTCTTGGCTCCATGAGTGCGATCTAAAACATTTAAAAAGTCGATCAAATGAAAAAACAACAATAAAAAAATTTAAACATTACATCCTTGTTAACCTCTGCTTATTTACCCTTGCAAAAGTTTAAAATAAAACAAAACTTTGATTATTAAAAGTACACATTCATAAGTTTAATAAGGGCCGGCCCATTTACCCGCCATTCATCTGGCCCTTATTAGGTTTTGGTACTCATTTTACTCGATTCGATGTTAAATACACATAAATCAATATTTTTTTAGAACTTACCCTGCTTAAGTATCAATTAAACTGTAAGGTTTACTTTATAATAATAAGTTTTATAAACAACAGTATATTTCACACACAATTTCGTTCCATTCAAGAAACAATATTACTATTGAGTGGCACAGACCAATCCTCTGAACTGCGACGCGGCTACTGACAAAATGGCGGAGCCCGTGAGAATGCGCTGGCGTATATTAGCCTTCCTATTGGTCCTTAACGTGTGTGCGTAATTAGAATAAAATCCAACCGTTAGAAGTACATTATTTTAAAAGTGGCCCTTGATAAACACCGGCCCTTGTTACCCGCGGGTACCTTATGAGACATAATCCTTTTTGTACTTGTTTTCAAGATGCTTATTTTCAACCAGTCACAGTTGCTGACGAAAATGCGAACAATGCTATAACGAGGTTCTTGTAAGATGATGGCGATTAATTCTTCATCATATATTCAGGAGCTGTAATCCATAATGTCGGCAAAATATTTGCAGAGTTCTGTAATTGGTACATAAGTGGCGATGCAGAGGCGGCCGCCGCGGGTGTTGCGAACGGACACGTCCCCGCCATCACTGAGCGTGCGTGAGCGCGTCCCGTCACATGTGACGAGAATACCATATCGCCGAGATAATGTTAACACTGCAATTTCTTATTCGAAACACAATAAATGGTCTCTCATTAAAAACCTTAGAACACCTGCCTACTCAGTCAGTATGGGTTTTTCTGCGATAGCTTCGTAGACCTAGCAGAGCTTTTAAGGCGACTTCAAAAAATGGAGAACGTTCTCAATTTGTCGGGATAATTTCATGCATGAGATTCAGGAAATTCCTTTTTGATATTTTTTTAATAAAGTATCAAAATTGTTCGCGCGACACGTTATTTTTTTATTGAGATGGAGACAAGACAGACGAGCATGCAGGCCACAGGTTGTTAAGTCGCTGCACCCCATAGGCATCTATACATCTACACATATCCTCAAGCAAATCTAAGTTTCGTCTGTGGTCGTATGCGGTTGCGCTGCTACTCCGCTTGCGCAGCCTACTCCGAAGGCTGATAGTCACTTCATGTGAGTTACATGCCATTTAGGTGGCTACACCTATTAACCGGATCACAATAGAATTGCATCACGGCAGAAGTGGATGCAGAGGTGCTACTGGTACTCCCCGATCGAACCACTAAAGTTCTACCACCGACAAAAACAGTGATGTTGATCCCCTGAATCCAGTTCCAGATTAATTCTAAATAGAAACCTTTAAAGAATAAGCTAGATATACTACTTCCTGCTGTTTCCTTATTTAATATATTATGTGTCTTCGTGTAACGCGAAAGTCAAATTCACGCGCGGTACCTAGTTTCAAAAAAAAGCAAAGTAAAGTACTTGCCTCCCCTGACCAAGAACCTGTATACGCCCATGGTGATGTTCATTGGTTGTTGCAGCTCATAGACATTCAGACAGAACCACAAGCAAGGCTCGGGTTGAAATCAATGCAGTTACGCTGCAACATTCGAGGTACGAATATGATATTCGTCTCGTAAAGGATGGCCGACAAACGCTCCTTACACCGAAACACAACTGAATTTTCCCGGTCAAAAGTACAAGTAACGTCTCATATGTACCTAGTTGATAATGAAATATGTTATAATAGTATAGGTTGGTGAAAATATCACAACTTTTTGGTCGGATTACTTCAGAATTAAGGGTTGTATAGTGTATAGTTGTATAGTGAAATTTCAAACATTACTATAGTTGTATCGTTGACTTGATTGTACTACGAGTAACTGCATTAGTAAGTTAGTTCTTACTTGGAAATCACTTTATTACTATGAAGTAAATATAGAAAAAATATAGGGTCACCCCCGGTAAGAATGAAATATTCTTTACCATTTATTCTCGTACCTATCAAATATATACAAATTAATCATGAAAGTGGTTCTGAAATCTGGTGGGGGAATTTGTCAACGGCGGCAGACCTTTGCTTTTGGCTTGATTTTATTTTGGAGGAATTATAGGTTCTTTAAGGGAGAATCTGAATTGTTTGTTTGGCTTGAGCCTGGCGTTAGCCCTAACCTCCCCCTCCTGGATCCGCTAGTGAATGTAACACTACACTGATAAAACAAATGACTACTATATTTTGATGTCCGTATAACTTTTTTCCGTCATGGATCAGTGATTTACAGCTTTACTATTTTAATGAATTTATCGTTAATTACATGGTTTCTTTTTCTTTTATAAGCTGGGTTAGTCATTATTACGCTTTCCATATAAGACTTTGATGGAGTGATGAATAACTATATCTCGGTTGTCTCTAGTACATTATGTGAATACCATTTTAGGACATACATGCCTGCAAGTATCGTCAGGACTTTACAAATAATCACTATTATTAACAATGGTACATAGTTTTGTTCATACTATTTATAAAGCATGGACAGAAAATACAAGACTAAGGGCCTCGTTCACTCATCTCCAAGTAAAGTGTTGATTTGATTAGTTATGTCCCTAGTAAAGTTAATTGGCAAGTAAAAGCTATGAGTTCGGGTTAGTTTATCATATGATTAGTGCTACTCGAACATCGTGAAATTGAAATTAAAGATACTGGTGACTTTAACCGACAATTAGCGTACATGTCACTTTACTTGAAGGTGGTGAAAGAGGCCTTAAACGTTACCTTTTTAAATTCTTTTTTAATAATAAATAATAAACATTTCACACTGATACCCCCACAGTAAGGTAGATATACCATGTGCCGTGGGTGCCATGGACACATACAAAGACAACAACACAAACACCCAGACCGAAAACAGAAATTTTAAACTCATCATTCAAATTTCTGCTTCGCCGGGAATCGAACCCGGTACCCTCCAATCGGCAGTCCGGCATGGTAACCATTGCGCCACAGCGGTCGTCAAATATTCATTGTAATGTCATAACAATCAAAGAAAAAATAGTAAGAAAAATATGAAATATGATGGATACGGTAAAAAAAAATATTCAATCAAAACAATCGTGTCACCGGAAGTAGAGTAATTTATCAACGCTTCAAGATATTAGATTTATTGTTACATTCCCACTGGTATGTTATTTTGGACTGTGAACTAACAAAGTGGGTCAGGTCCACCAATCGTCTCCTATCTTCTGGTCTGCAATGGTGATAACCTCGATGTTGATTTGTTTAACCTGATTGTAATTTTCCACAACAAATGATCAAGCTAACTAAACGTACTTTTAAAATAAAAAAAACATCGCACAGTAGGGTCGTAGGTACCAAGGGCAGAAACACGGCAGAAACAAGGACAGTAACACAAACACACAGACCAGGGAAAAACCTCAAAATTTTTTATTTGGATAGATTCTCCTCTGGAAATAGAACCTAAAAACCTCTTGAATAGCACCCACGTATATTTTATATTATATACGTATACTTTATACCTAAACTTATACATATTTTTGCACTAAATCTTGACAAAGTAAAGTGGTCATGAATGCAGATAGATTTTAGGGTTATGTCGGTCATTTTACTCATCTCGATGGAGATTAAACACGTAATGCTAAGGTCAATAGTTAAGTGAATGCTGAAGTCATAATAAGACCCGATAACAGGACAGATTTACTTACCTAAAGTTCCGGTAAGAACAAGATTGTTTGAACAAGACGTTTATGTACAGTCTGACCATTTTTTTGCAAGTTAGACTTTTCCGGGTTATAAAAGTGTGGTCAGTTTAGAGAGCTTTTCGCGAGGAACTTAGAGCATCAAACGAGAGCATCATGACTCATTAACGAGAGTCAATACCTGTGATGCTCTAAGGCGAGGAATGGCGGTTTTGGGGGAACTTTAAAAAACAAAATCATATCACACCTATAACTATGTATGTAGTTCAAATCTACCTTGGCTGACACCGACTCCAAAAATAACAATAATAATTGTACCTACATAATATGTAAAACACAGATCGTACCTACATATTGATGAGTAGAAAATGTAAGTTGACTATTAAATAGCAGAAGAATTCGCAATTATTTTTATACTTTTTAGTGCATATTAATTTGTTTTGGAAAAAGACAGCAATTTTCTGCCGAATTTTCATGAAAAGCCTAGCAACATGGATTTCTTGGAGTTGGCAACACTGGTAAGGGGCAAGAGGTCATGTCCTCATTTGCTTGAAAGAGTACACTAACGACGTATACTTATACTTTGCAGATGCGATTATCCTGAAAGGGCATCTAACGAGTTCTCTGTGTCAGAGTCTATTGGTATTTTATGTAAATTACTGGCCCGTCGCGTCGTCACGTCTGGAAGTCTTGATACCATAACCATGGCAGGCTTGCCGCTCATACTTACGATTTATTAGGCATTTTGTATGTACGTCGCGCGCTAAATGGATACACCCAGCATTTAGTAACCTCACCATGTTTAATCGCTGTTTCTTGCTGTATAGTACTTCATCGCTTCACTGGCAGACAATAGGGAATGTTAAGAATATTTTATGCTTAATTTTACACTTGAATTATTTGTAGATTATGTTTTTTCCGTGGTGTTAATTACATTCAAAAGATTGTACTGCGGTTACGGTTTTGCAAAATATATTAAAACAGAACTTACCTTGCCTACTACGTTTTTTTCTTGGTACACATTTTTGACAAAGAAAATTAGTGTGAAGATTGCTTTTTACGAATATCTCACAATCACAAGAGGTAACGGAACATATTATTATGTACACAGGTCTAAGCTATTATAATTGATACAAGCCTTACAGGGGAAGCTCTCGTATCAATCATTCAACTTGGTAACATCACAACAACACTTTGATCGATATCTTCAAGTTCCCTCAAAGTTTATCCAAATTGCAAGTAAAACCCAAAGAAGCTGTAAATCTCACTAATGAGCTATTACCTGGTCAGAAAACAAATGGCTTGGAAAACTGTTTATTAATTAACAGCACCTACTTATCGCTGAAAAAAAAAACATACTTAATAAGAATAAGTAACTCGTAGGTACTAAGAACTACGTAACAAATATAAACATAACCGAAACGACACATTGACTCTACCTAGAACTCTATCTGGGGCAGAAGATCTATCTACGATAGTATGTAGTGACAGATCGATACTAATATAAGTGTTTCTATTAATAAGTGTTTAATAAGTGTTTCTACAACCTCAGTAAATTTATAAATTGAATTTATTGCAAAAATAATTAATATTACCTAATAGAATAATTGATTTGATTGATCAATGCAAGTAAATAATCTTTCTTCAATCTTTTGATGAATGATTAAATAGACATACAAGTATAAAATTATAATGTAATTAGATATTATATACATATTTTACTAATGTTAAGGTATATTTATCTAAAATTTTCACAGAAATAACATAAAATTTTCACAGATACAAATAACATATTTATAGTCAAGCAGGGTAATTGTAAACAGGGGTGATTGTAAACAAGCTTAATAAATCTTTCTATATTCATATTTATGAGGCTTACATGTAACGAAACGTAAGTTTAGTCTATGATTGTAGTCCGCCATTTGTTTTAACAGCAGTTATTTCACTAAAAAGTGACATATGATCATAGCGAAATTTGGGCGGTTTTTTCATTGAAATTCAATTTGAGGTGGTATAATAGGCATGATGACACTATTAAAGAATCAGAGAATAAACGGTTTTACAGAAAAATATATGCTAAAAAGTTCTAAAATATATAAAATACAGCAATCGGCCATGTTACCTGAAACGCCAATCAAAAGGAATGACGTCACGTCTCAGGTTAATGTCATCGTTTTGCTTGAAGTTTGACGAGCAAGCCGACGCCATGACACCTACGAGTGTTTTCGCGCTTAATTCAAATTACATAGCAGAAAATACATTAATTTACATTAAAAGTTGAGTTTATTGCTGAAATAAACTTTTTTTCGAAACTAGGAGACGTGTACCTACAATAAGGAAAGGTATTTATTTAAAAATCTGTCATCATGCCCCTTGTGGTCTTCTTTACTGCGACAAAAAGAGGTGAATTTGCAGTGCTAATAATGCGAAACACGTGCAAATTAAAGAAATCAGCCGGAAAGTCAATGCCACCTTGCAGTCTCTGTATCGAACAAAATATTTTTTGCCAACCAAAACAAAATTACTGTTGGTTAATGCCCTTGTCTTGCCCATTATAGATTATGCAGATGTTTGTTACCCGGATTTGAATGAAGAGCACCTCAACAAATTAGAGCGCCTCCTCAACAACTGTATCCGTTACATTTTCGGTCTACGCAAGTACGATCATGTTTCTCAATTTCGCAGTCAGCTTAAATGGCTCCATATTCGCCAAAGGCAGGCTCTAGGATTCTTTGCCTTCTTTATTCGATCTTAAATGATCATTCTTCTCCAACTTATCTTAAGGAAAGTTTCCAGTATTTCCATGCTACGCATAGGGATGACAGAATGCTTCGCTCTTCTTCAAACTTAAAAATTGCAATTCCTCCGCATAATAGCGGCTTCTTCCACTCCTCATACTCCATACAAGCTTCACTCCTATGGAACGCCTTACCCGAGAAAATTCGCAAAGCGCCTAGTAAGGGTAATTTCAAAAAGCTTGTGAAAGAACACTATCTGAAGTCATGTCAGTTAATAGACTTTCATTAGCTGCATTTGTGTAGAAATTATATAATTATGTATTTATATATTATATGTATTTATTTATTATATTTATTTATTTAATTTGATTTATGTAGCTTTTGTAGTATATTTTTGTATATACATATATTATATTTATATTATTTTGTTTATATTTTATAGTATAGGTATTTATGTGCTTGAAATTATACTGTCTCAAACTTTTGTTTTTTGTTTTTTTTTAAATCGGGTTTTAGTTTCTACCAATTTATTTATGACGCCTACCACATTTTTTCACCATCGCCAAGGGTTGACTGGTAGAGAATGCCATCAGGCATTAAGTCCGCCCATTGTTATTAAACAATAAAGGGTAAATAAATAAATAAATAATAATTTCAAAGTATCAAATGAGATTACGGCTTTAAATCGTGCATGGGTTTTTAATGTAATGTTTTGTATTTTTGTTTGAAATATCATGTTTACTTTTACCCCAATATTTAGTATTATGGGGCAATTATCAACATATTTTGGGGCTATTGTAAATATCGGGGTATTTAGGAATAATTCTACAAATTATTATTATCTGATAGTGGGTAATTGTAAACATTTTTTAGATACGCAACATGCCTAGAAATTATAATTAGAAGGAAAAAGGCACATGATATTCCTTAGAAGACGCCCAAAGAGCTGTTGAAGATGTTAAAATGAAAAGGCGGACCTACCGCGACGCCAGCCAGTTCTATGGAATTCTCGCGGCCGTAATATTTCATAGAATAATTTTGAAAAAAAGTAAAGAGACAAGCATGAAAGGTACACAAGAGATTTTGGAAAAAAAATCTTATTAATTTTTCCAAAATCTCTTCTGTTCCTTAAATCATGCAAAGAAGCGTACACGAAATGTTATAATTCTAAGTAAATAAGGCTTATAATTGTCAGCAAACAAGGTCAATATAATTATATAAATGTTTAATGGTAGTTTTGTTTTCAATTTCCCCTGACATTTTCTGATATATTAATCTACTTTGTTTACAATTACCCAGATGTTACTGAATTGTTGTCAATTACCCTAGTTATGCTTTCATTATGAAATTATGGCAAATTCTTCTTTATTTACAATTGCCCCCAACAGGGAATACAGCATTAATTTAAAGGTAAAATAATGTTATAGCTATAAAAGGCACACTGTGAATATTTAATAGACTTCATAATGCAAGAAAACGCGTTTTGTAGTTTACATTTACCCCAAATTTAAAAAAAGACGTAAAGCTCGAGGGGCAATTGTAAACAGCCAATTTAAGAATATTTTATTGTATTTAGTAGATATATTTCGTTTTTACATCATTTGAAATTTATTAAACTATGGTTTTGTACAATTTTTATAGCCATTCTGCATTTTTTTTAAGTTTTTAAAGACTATATGCGAGATCAGGATTAGATTTTTTTCAATATAGTTTACAATTACCCTGCTTGACCCTATATCTTATAAATATGTTAAAAGTGTTATCTATATATTATTACCTATGCGATATATATGTATATATTGTATTGCAAATTTTGCATGCTTTACAAAAGTTAATCTGAGATACTTTGTCATTTATATGTAAGATTTAATTTGTAACCACATTATTGCAAATAAATTTATTACATTTCAGATAGAAAGACAGACAGACACCAACTCTGAAACCTTTGTGGGCTCATGCACATCAAAAAATAATATGGAGTAAGTAACTCATTGATAGCAATCAACATAACTTAGTGCTGTGTATGAATCTTTTTATAAAACACGGATAAAATGTTCTTAAATTTTTCATCTTCTCTATTTTTGGATAATTTATGGATTGTTTCATATTTCATAGAATCATTAGTACTTTTTTAAAGGGTCTTGGACACTATTCACAAAAATATCAAATTGAACACCTTAAAAAGGTTGCACAAAGCTACGCCTGGAAAGCAGGATAATTGTTAATTCACTTACATAGGTACATGATTTTTACTGCCGCTTAAATAAATTTAATATTTATTCAATTGACTTAAATGGGTTATGACGTCCATTTTTTTTGTTTGTGAAACCACTTTCTCGTACTAATAGTATGGAGATGTCACTTTTTGACAGCTTATTAAAAGTATCTCAATTGATTTCGTAGTCCAAGACCAGATTACAGATCGTGATAACCCATAGGTTTTTATAAAGTATAAATAATTTTAGCTACCGTTAAACATATTTATTATCACATTTATTGGGGTTAACCACCTAAATCACCTCTCTATGTCATTTTCACTTGTTGGATGTCAGATCAATGATTAATGACGACAATGCAATAACAAAAACATTCTACATAGAGTTAGTCTGTAGTGAGACAGTATTCACTCATAGTCATAATAAGATATTATTGTATGGGCCTTGATGCCTGCATTAAAGGATTTATTATTATTATGCTTACCGTGAGTGACTGTGCGCGAGACATTGGTGCAATCCCGGTCAGATAGTCCTTGAAGAGTTTTAGCTGTGACCCTATGATTCCTAACTTCTTCATCTTATGAATTAGGATGGGATTAGAATCTATGTCAAAGGATTTCGCTATATCAAGAACTTTTTTTCCATTGTCCATATTTGTCACTAAATAATTTAAAAAATGTTTGCATTGAATGGGCTCTGAAACTACTGAACCGATTTGGAATAAACCTTTTACCATTAAAATCCTACACTATCCCTGATGAACATAGGCTACAGAATATTTTCAAAAACGTTAGGTATCCGTATAAAAACATGTATATAACGTAAGAAATAGTATATTGTGTAGCAAGGGGTGAAACAAGACCATTTCTGACGAGGGCGAGAGTCGCTTCGCTCGGGCTGTCATCGCCCTGGTCTGAAATCGTCTTTGTTTCATCCCGAGCCACACACTGTATTTTGCATATCACATGTAATGAAACAACGAGTTTTGATTTCTGTAGCCAGTGGAAGTAAGACTATTTCATACAAATAGCACAGTAATATCTTTTGACAACGATTTGACGACAGATGAAAAAATAGAAATATAAATCTTTAGGAAATTATTGACAGTAGAGCAAGTGATGTTAGTTCTATAGTTTTTTCATATCACACATAATGAAACAACGAGTTATGATTTCTGTTTTGCCAGTCGAAATAAGACAATTTCAAACCAATGCAAAAGTGTCAGTCAGAAACAACGTTGTTTCTGCCCTAGGGGAGAAACAACGTTGTTTCTACCCGGCACATTCATTTATTTATTATTAATATCTTTATTTCAAGTCTGTCAGAATCGCATTTGTAATAAACAAAAGGAGGTCAAAACTCGCTGTTTCAAATACATTTAATATGAAAAATCATAATCGTCTGACAGCTGTTGTTGTTTCATTACATGTGATATGAAAAATACAGTATGTGGCACGGGATGAAACAAAGACGATTTCTGACGAGGGCGAGAGTTGACAGCCCGAGCGAAGCGAGGGTCTTGTTTCACCCCTCGCTACACAATATACTATATTTAGCTGACATTATATTGATAGTTATGTTACAAAAACTACTTTTTCATCTTAAAGAATGCAATAGTAACCGTAAGTAACGGAAGTATGGAGTACGTTCACTTCGTGCCACTGATCCTTTTTAACGCGTTTGAAACCACGGAGCACAGCTAGTACATAATATAAAGTTAGGTAAAAACTACTTTGCAACCACCGCGCATATGTTGGTGTATATTTTTTATTGTTGCATGTATCTTATGTGGGAGCTAACTTTATAACAATGGAGTTCCGTAAAGTAACGCCTGATTCTATTAATTATATAGTACATAATACTTTTAAAGGCGGGATGGATTGTTTGCTGTCTTCCACGACACAAAGAAAAAAAATAATACCCATATATCGCCATGTTCAGTACGTTCCTATATTTTTTATAGCTTCTCATTAAAATAGTGGCATATATTGTGTTCTGATTTATTGATTTGACTCAATCACGCTCTGATTGATAGATCCGATAGCAATTAGTTGTTGTTAAATAATTTATAAGTTGTTGTAAGACATGAAATGTGTCGTCTGTCGTCCACTCGTCAGTAGCTAGATGTCATAACACAAAGAATATTAAATTATTTAGTAGGTACATAAATTTAGAAAACAATAAGGTTTTTTTTTAAATTATTATGTTGCATTATATAACAGTACCTGGACGACCGAGACCGAGCGTTGCTCGGATAAAAACAATTTACTTTCTTGGTTTAATTTCAAACGAAACACTCATTGGCTTAGTGTACTTAACCACGTCATCTGAAATAGCTCCCCGGTTTTGATTGGTTTAAACTCGGATCTCTGGTTCCACAGTCAGGGAGCCCACGTAACCATTCGGTCAAGAAAGCTTTAATTTGATGAACGAAATTTTTATAGAGCTCTTTCAAATCGACATTGTCATTTGTCATTTCTTTGAACGTCGGATTGATGGATGGCGTTTGTAGGCGTTCCACGCCACAATATTATTAATACTCTCCAATCCATTATCGCTAAAAATATTTTTAATAATTTAAAATTTCTAGAAATAAAACCTAGCTAGGATCGATTTATCACCTCCGAAACCAGGGTACTAAATTTCATCAAAATCGTTGGAGCCGTTTCCGACATTCAAAAAATTTATATAATTGCTCGTTTAAAGGTATTAGATTTTATCATATTCCATTATATCCTAATGCTTTAGACCATTTAATATCCTAAACCTACACGCGTAGAAGTAGTATAAGAAGAAGTAGGTAAGTTCAAATAGTGGTCTTCTTTTTTGCATACCTATAAGTATTAGTGTTATCTAAAAATTCTGTGGCCAGATGCAACCCTTTTTGCGTACCACTGCTGGGAACAGGTCTCCCTATTATTGGGGAGGCCTGGAGCTAACTCGACCACGCTGCTCCAATGCGAGTTGGAAAAAAAACTTCAGTGTTTTGTTTAAATAAATCCGTATTTAAATATGTACATATTATGTCATTATCAATAAAAATGTATTTTATAATATTTCGGACCACTTCCAAACAGTAAATGTCACAGCTTACACATTTTCACACTTTCGAGGCTAGTAGGTGGGTACTGAATCGTTATTTTAACTCATTATGACCTTTTTTGTATCTGGGGGGAAAATTTCAAAAGGTAAGCGGCACCTGTTGAGAGGATACCAGGTTATGTGGGATTTGTACCGCGCCGAAACCCCCTCAGTGGCCTGCCCCTGCGCTTGCCCCTCCGGGATCTCCAGTGGAACGCACAGGTGTCCTCCACTCGCGGTACCCCAAAACGAGCCCATCCTCGGGAGAGCAGTGCTCTCCTGCACCTTCCTATGCTTACGGCGGCATGCGGCCATTCAAACACCACCGTCCTTCTCTGGGCTGCTGGCTGGACAGATCGAGCTCCCACTCTCATCGCCCACAACCCCGCAAGCCCCCTTTTAGTCGCCCCTTGCGATCTGGCAGGGGATACAGTAGCTCTATTCTACAGTAGCGCTGTCAGTATGTACCACTCAGTTTCATTATTTAGCCAAATGCGTCATAGCGATAATCTTGGTGTCCTATGTGGAGTTAAGCTACTGGTTGTAAGTTATCTGTGTCTCTGACGTATCAGTATAAACGTCCTTTATATGAAGCCGCCGGGCCTGACGCTATGGCGCCGTGTCGCGCCGATCGTATTAGATTGAACACGGGAAATTACATAGCTTGTTGAGATACCTGTAAATAAACAACTATTTGCCACATAATTGTACACGTTTATTTATACTAGAAACATTAACAGCGTGATTTTTATGCCAATATTGTAATTTTTTAACTTTACGTAACTCGTGTGTAATTATGTGATTATTCTGTAGTCAGTTGACGTATTAGTTACATTAATACATACTATTAATACGTGTTTTTCAAACATTTAAACACAAAACGCAAAAGAAATGCTGTCAGTGTATTGTGTAAAACGACTGTATTTTATAAAGTTAGTTTAAAACCAAACACCCAGAAAACTGTTTCACATTCACGCCAAACTCTTTTCCCATTGCGCAAATCCTTAAACAAATAAACCTTAAAGTTAGCTGCGAATCTGCAATGGCTGCCAAATAGCACTGTTCTATTTGGCAAACACAGTTAACTTTGTATAAAGTTACTCGTTTGTAGTTAGTTATCTCTAGTTGTTATATGATTTTCATTCACTAGAAATCCGCTCATAGATTCTCTATATTTGGAACGCTTTAATGCTAAATTCAATACTCTTGCTATTTTGGCAAGAAAATCGTATTAACTTGAAATTTAGCGAGAAAGTTAACCAAGCGTTTGTTTTTAGAAAAGACAGTTTTTTTAATAAAGTTTTCCTACACAATAATAATCGGGTAACTAATATAATTTATATTACCTAGTCAGCCTTATTTACTGACTAAGTCAAACTTTTGGACGATGGCGCCACAGGCGCGAAGAAACAATGTTTGACAGTTACTAACAGTTTATATCTATAGTAAAATAAAATTTGTTGTTTTACTATTAATTTCGCAATTTTTCTACATTTTCTCACAGTTTAAACCTTCCCTGGACTTCTACTCATATATCAAGACCAAAATTAGTTACATCGGTTCAGCCGTTCTCGAGTTTTAGCGAGACTTAACGAACAGCAATTAATTTTTATATATAGAGAAGAATGAAGATAAGCGAAGAATGAAGAGTACGTATAGACAAGACAAGACAAAGACTTTTATTTGCACAAATATGGGTGTTTACAAAAGGTGTTTTTATACATTTGGTTCGCCATATTTACCTTCATGAGGTATGCAAATATTACAATAATTATAAACTTAACTAATATTATAACATAACTACTTCTAGAAGTGCTTTGATCCCATTTTGTTTTCTTCCTGAGGAGATTTTCTAGGAAATTACTAACACTAAGAGATATAGCTATTGATTTAACTCAATAAGGCAATCGCAAAACGCAAATGATGCCTTTAGGGAGTACCGACGCGATAACACATTATCTCCTTTGAATGAACGGTCTTTTCGCGATTCAAGAGCATAACGTCGTCAATATTGTGGTGTAGAACCCCAAGAAGAGATTTTTGGATTTACTCGAACGTGTCAGATTAAGACACGATGCATAAAGCGTGTTAAGTAGTTATTTTGACGATTTCTGTTACTTATGAATATCCCATTACTCTTACACTATTTTACTTAAATACTTGAATCCGTTAGAGAAATGGCACTTTGTTAGTATTTAAATATGTACGTGTCATCCCTCTCTTTAACTTCGCATTTAATAAGTTAAAGTGCACACTATTTATCTTTTTATATTTTTCAGGAGGAGAGGAGGAGATTCACTTGTCCATTATTGTTTTTGAAGGCGAGGTTTCCCAATGATTTGTTGAAAATCCAGCCACAATTTTCTGATATCCATGTTACAATCTTCTGAATATCCGAGGCTAGAATGTTGTCTTATCAAATGATAATATGGACGTGTAAATACACATCCGTGGCAAAAATATCAAGTAAAGGTCTCTTTAAGCTACGGATGTGTAAATTGTTTAAAATTAAAATTAAGTAAAATTTTCAAAAGTGCGATCTTTAAACTTTCTTAAGGCATACAACATATTAAACATTTTTAATATCTTATCTGCAAAACCCACTACGTGTGTAATATAATACGTACGCTCTAGAGACTTAATTTTCAGCATCATGGGCATCTCTGCTATTGGCCATTATGGTGTCATTATCACTTTAATATAGTAAATGACGCCAATCGATAATGCTAGATAATAATCTGAGTGTTCCAAGGCGTATAGTGTGAATTGCAAAACCACAGTTCAACCTTTATTCGTACAAGTTGAACACGCATTGGAGCTAGGAACTTTAAGTAACGTCTATTCGCATAAGGAATAAATAACCTTTGATATCTTGTATTAGCAGGGTATTTAGTTTAGTGCAATGACGGTATTAACAATAGCATAAGCTGGCATCCTTGGTTGTCCCAAGGTATTCAGTTAACTGAAAAAAATATATAGATATAGCCAGTGTCTAGTCGCTGTAGCTTCGGGATTAAGAATAGAGCTATGGTTGCCTGATCATAAGAAGCGGCAAAAGGAGGGCTTCCGGGGTTGTGGTGGTGAGAGTGGGAGCTCGATCCGTCCAGCTAGCAGCCTCGGGAAGGACGGCGGTGTGTGCGTAGCTACATGCCGCCGTTAACATCGGAAGGTACATCTGCTCTTCCGAGGATGGGCCCGTTCTGGGGCGCCGCACGTGGAGGACACCGATGTGTTCCACTGGAGATCCCGGAGTCCTCCCTAAGTGCAGAGGCAGACCACCGGTATTACATAACCCGGTATCCTTTCCCAAGTTGACGGGTACCTTTTAAAGGTTTCCTCCCCGATACCAAAAAAAAGGTATAGCCAAAAAAATCTTAAAAAGTAACGTTTTTTTTTTTCAATTATGGCATTGCAAACTCTGCATGATACTAGACGAGTTATAATAGGTAAAGTCAGTAAGTCGTTAGTAATCAGTCAGTCAAGTCAGTCAGACATTCAAGTAAAGAGATGGCATCTTTACAAGAACGTGACCAATGGAATTTTGGAGTCAAGCTGGAAAAACATATTTTCGCACTGTTATTTTAATTCACAACACTCGTGCACTTTTATTAACCTATATCGAACAAAATGCCATCAAAATTATCAGATAAATACACCAAGAAAGTAAAAATAAAACAAGAACACAATATGTCTTTTTCGACTTCCCGCCATATATATTTTTAATAACAATAAAATCCAATACGCCACCGAGTAAGTACCTAAAAGGTAAATACTTAATTTTTCAAATTTGCCTATTTTTTATAATAGCTCTATGTACACGCAACGCATACCAGTAGATATCAAGTAAGTAGTCAGTTTGTTCGTTATTGGATTTAAATAATAATATTCGTGCTTATGCTCATATCAAATGGTTTGATCTATTCCGTCTTTGTGTAACGAGTACTTTACATTTGATTTGCTTATTGTTTTTATCTGATCTTGTCATTATTCGTTCCATATGCATTTCTGACATTGCAGATTTATCTCATAATGCAACGACAGAGAAATGTCAGGGTTAGTTCAGTACAGTAAACTATCGATTTATAATAGTTAGCACTAGTAATCCGGCCGGCTCCTCTATGGGTGATTTGTAATAGGTGTAATTACTTTAAAGGGGTAAATAAATAAATAAATAAAAGTGTGGACCATTTGCTGTTAAATAAGTTATATAACACCCTGACCGGTTTCAGTATTTTGAGATGATTTGTATATTTTCTGAAAATACCCCGATTTTAAGGGAAAATATTAAACCTCAAAAATTAGGAAAATATAGTTAGTGATTTTTTTTCATGTTACAAATTTTAGGTTTTTTTATTTTTAAAATGTTAAACAGTCTACTTATTAACTTTATTTGTTTCCGATTTATTAATTGTCTATTCAGAAACCATAAAAAATATAAACTATTCACAAAAGCACTTAGTGTTCGAAAAACGAAGTAATTTATAGTTAGAAATTACGTACTTAAACTACCTGACTCGATAATTTGAAACTTATTGGTTAATTAGTTACAATTTTGTAAACTCTTAATATACATATTTTTATCAAGCTGAGAAAACGGAGAATTTAATTACGTTGTTTGCAAAAATAAATAGTAGTAAACATTTTAAGAAAAATATGGTGGATATTTATTTCGTGATTTTTTTTTATGTTTGTAACGAACGTGTCAGCCTACTAGCCAATCGGAGCCATGCCGCCATGACGTCTCCCTTAAGTCAAGTCAAGCCATAGCCAATAAGAAGGGAGTCGTCTCTATATAAGCCTTTGCCAGCCATTATTCTGTGTCATTCTGCTTGTCAATAAAAAAATGCAGAAGCTCTGTTCGTTTTATTTATGGATTTTACATGTTACAACATTTTGGTCTTTTATTTCTAAAGTATTGTCTATAATAATAATTATATTTGTGTCCACATTATAAATTATCTATTCCGAATGCATAAGCAATAAAAATAATATTTCAAATTAGCAGTATATTTTGTGTGGTTAATCATTTTCCTTATCAAATACCTCTGGAAATCGGACAGGTGTTTCATGTCCTATTTTACAGCAAATGGTTCATACTTTCACCCCTTTAAAGGAATTACACCTATTACAAATCACCCTGCAAATAATGATTATATTCATTCACGAGAAAACTACATTTTTCAGAGATAAGAGATCTGGTGTTCTATTTCAGAATATAATCTCAGTGCCAAATTTCGTCCCAATCATTTTAGCCATTCTTGCGTATTTAAGCAACAAAAGCGAATGGAAAAGATATGAAAGAATAGAGGCATCAGTAAAAGAACAAAAATCAAAGTTGCAACCTTTCTTCAATAATAGAGCAAGATTTGAGATGCATCTGAAATGTGGCATTGGCGCAAGTTGTTGGCTATTTCTTGAACAGTTCGCCGAAGTTACCAAAAAAGTATAACAGGGTGTAAGTACTACTAGTATACTACATTACTGTATACTAGTATACACGTACAAGGCATTCCACAATATGCGAATAATGGGTCTGAAAGTTATGGAAGAACCGTAACTTTGATATGATGAAGCAATTGTATTAGCCACTGGTCCAATTAAAGTAACGCCAAGATTTGTACACGGTTTCTTTTCCTCTATAAAAATTACTCTGAGATAAATTAAAGCATGCGTCGCGCAAAAAATTGTTATAATTATTTGTTTTTTTAAATGCAGTAATGGCTTTTGTTATTATTTGATAGAATTAAATAGGTGTAATTATAATAATACTGATTGTATATAATTGCATTTGCATCAGAAAAAAAGTGTTTTCAAAAATTTCAGCACAACTTTAAATATTGATAGGCTAAAAAGAATGATAAATTCCCTCTTATATTATAAAACTAGCTGTGTCCTGCGTTTTCACTAGCGTTATAAAAGATAATAACCATATAGTTTCTAAATTTCAGTAAATAGACACACGAGTACCTATTAACAATAGTATATAGTTATAGCTATAACATAATAAAAGTTATTGTATGTAACCAACAATTTGACCATGGGCTCTGCAACAGAATACAGCCCTGAAAAGAATATTTCCTTCTCAGAACTTTCTTACGCGGTTAAACTTTTCACATATAAAGGTTTAATATTATTAGAAGAATAATATGTTCATAAAATATGCAAAATAATATAACGTCGTCATAAACGTCATAACACGGTGTTTGTTTTTATAGTTGATTGTAGGGTTGTTATTTTATTGCTCGAGGCGTAACAAAGTGGTTTTTCGTATTTCTGTGTTATTTTTACTTACATGCTTGCCTACTCATACCTACTTGGAGCATATAACTGCTTCCGTGTTACGAGATTTCTTACCAACCGTATCTAGTATGAGTCAGCGTAAGGAAGGTACATGTGTAATAAGTGGTTCTATCTATGTGACGAGGCGTTATTTATAGAAGTTTTTTCTGGCGTAACGTGAAAGTTTGTTGTTTTAATACAATTTTATTGGTTTGACCTGTATGTACCTACTTACGTGGGAAATACTGAAAGTTTTGCGTATCGTATTAATGAGACAATTTATTTGTGAAATAATATTATTACCTACTACTTTTTAAAATATTCTCCATTACATTTTAAGCACATTTTTATTTCCATCCATCTATATATCAGCTTTTTGAAGTTCCTTGCTAGACATAGGCCTCCTCTGATGTTCACCACTCCGTTCAGTCCTGCGGCCTCTGAATCCAGCGGTTTTCCGTTATCTTGTTCAGGTCGTCAGTCCACCTGGATGGAGGGCGACCTGTGCTCCTTTTGACGAGACGTGGTCGCCATTCGAGGACCTTTCTTCCCCATCAGTTGTCAGTTCTCCTAACTATATGGCCTGCCCGTGGCAACATTAAGACATACGGTCGTGTGTCCCAGATACTCGTCAACAACTTCGAGAGTAGCGCCATCAACAACGACCGGTATGTGTGTGTCGTGGATATTAGACATATCCTTCGTCTTGACCATGCTCATCTTAAGACCAACCCGTTGGGAGGCGCTATGGGGGTCACCTAAAATAGTGCTGAGTGGTAGGGACTCCACCAAAGTCCCTGTAGCTTCGGGATTAAGAATAGAGCTACGGTATCCCCTGCCTGATCGTAAGAGGCAACTAAAAGGCTTCCCGGGCTGCGGGCGGTGAGAGTGGGAGCTCGACCCGTCCAGCCAGCAGCTCCGAGAAGAACGGCGGTGTGTGCGTGGCCGCATGCCGCCGTAAGCATCGGAAGGTGCAGTAGAGCACATCTGCTCTCCCAAAGATGGGCCCGTTCCAGTGCGTCGCGTATGGAAGACACCGGTGTGTTCCACGGGAGATCCCGGAGTCCTCCCCCAAACGCAGAGGAAGGCCATCGAGGGGGTTTTAGTGAGGTTCAAATCCCACATAACCCGGTGTCCTCTCCCAAGGTGCTAGGTAACTTTTGAAGGTTTCCCCACCGATACAAAAAAAAGGGATTCCACCAAGATATATATATCATCTCAAATCAAAGGTGTGTGAGGTATTCGCCATTGACGTTAAGACCAAGCCCTTTCCACTCCATCAGCTTAAACACGTCTTCCAGTGCAGCAGTTGTTTCCGGGTTATAAGATCCCCTTGTCGTACTTATTGGTATTTATTGGCGGACATATTTTTCACGTGCTGCTCGAAGGCTTTTACGGCATCTTTCAGCCCCGTAAATGTCTTTATACCTCACAAGACATAAATTTTTGGGAAATCGCTTGGTGCCAGTTCTGGACTATGTAAGAAATGGGTCACTCTATGTTATCAGAAGCCAAACATGACTTTGTCGTTTTCACGGCGTGCGCCAAAGGTTCGTCATGGCAAGCGGAATGCGACTTCTTGGTCATTTTCCCTAACTTTAAAAAAAAACAGGTGCAATGCAATGGTAAATAAATGGTGCTGGGGAGCGTTCAGACGGGACCTTGCCGCAAAAAGCTACATTTTTTTAGTAATCAAATATCAAAGAGAGAGAGAGAGATCAAAGCTACATGTTTCAGAGCTTTTGATAGATCAACCCTTATTTTATGATTCAAAATAAGGGATGAAAATATGTATAGAAAAACTTTTTATTTCCCACTGAGTCATTTTGAAGTTGGTATTCGTATATTGTAATTTGGGGTGTAACTGGGTCACATTTCGCTATATGGTTATTATCTTTTATAACGCAAGTGAAAACGTAGGACACAGATAGTTTTATGACATGTGTTTGGCTGCAACCCTTTTTGCGTCCCACTACTGGGCATTGGTCTCTCCTTATTGGGGAGGCCTGGAGCTTACTCCACCACGCTGCTCCAATGCGGGTTGGTGGAGATGCGGGTTAGTGGCCAACCCGCTGTCGGATGTTTTCAAACCGCCCATAAGGCCTCCGACAAGGTTTAACGACTGTTATCTATCGACAACAACCGGGACCGACGGCTTAACGTGCCCTCCGAAGCACGGAAACGCGCATGAAATTTTTTGCCACTAGCGGTCACCCATCTCACAACCGACCGCGCCCGTTTGGCTTAGCTGCGTAGACCGTTTGCGTTCTACGCTAGCCGCCGAGCCATGCGCGCTTCAATGTGTTTACTAACTTAAATAAATTACTAATTAATTATTGTTATGTTATGATACATATAATCATGATACCAATAGCTTTCTTATCACGTTATCTTAGACCTACGTCAACTGAGCTACAAAAAGCAATTGCACAACATTATTATAGTTCAGATTTAGTTGCGCGATGTTGAGATTTCATAATGTAAATATGGAATTTAGTATTTCGACAATGCTACTGGTTTCTGAAACAATATGTCCATGGTCCATAACGAATGAAGTATAACGTATGTTGAGGTAGGACTTATATGTCATTGTCTTTATTATTGATATTATGAGATTTGATACGGCTGTCATTCTAAAGTGCAAATTCAGTACCCTGACACCTCAATAATATCCATTTATTTCCTATTAAACAATTAAAACTTTCCGTCCAAGTTGTTGCATTTTATTTCCTGTACTATTAACTTATCAGTGTAGAATGCGGAATTCACAGTTCTCGCTATCACAACAATAAAGCTGTCGGCTTTTATCAACGAGTGCATTTATTTGTTTACGGGTGTCAAAAGTGTGGTTGATAATGAAAATGGTGGTACAGTGTGTGGTCTGCGGTCGGTGGTTGGTGGTTGGCGGTGGCGGATTGAGGTGCACTGTGCGACTGGAGCGCGGGAGGCTGCTCGGAACTGGTCCGGCGCACGCGCGGGGCAGAGTCGCGCGGTGGCCGGCAGCGACGCGCCACCGGCCACGGCTAGCGGCTCTCCACTCAGTGCCCGCGCTGCCTCGCCGCCGCCAGCCTGCCTGGCTCTAGTGCCTCTCTGGACCACTCACACGCCTCCCCTCCTACGCGACCGCTCGTACGCTAAACCCCCCGATTTAAACCACGATAAAAATTAAGTGACTCCACGAAACTTTTCTCGTTTGCACGTTTCGTAATCGCGCATACTGTTTACATTAAGGTGCTAATTTTCGCTTAACTTAAATTTCATCGGACAGTGAAACGGGAGTGAATTTATATTTTTTAAATTAAGGTGAACCGAACACACGAGCTGATTTTTACTAAGGTAAGGTTTAATTTTATACATTAATTTATAACTTGTTTTTAGTAAGGTAAATTTTTATTTATACATTAATTAGATATAACTCGTTTTTGCTGCGGAGTTGAATTTGATGTTCATTTCAATTTTATATTATCTCTGGGCACCTGCTCATAGTTTTTATTAGAAAGTTACTTGCATATATGAGCCAAACAAGTTGAAACTACTCGTACAAGTTTGTATTAAGAGTGCGTTAGTAAGTACACTCGAAATGTTGAGCTCGTAACGGCATAGCAGACGTAACCACGGGGCACTTTATGTTATACAAATTAATAAATAACTGTCATGTAATATCGATGAAAAATATAATGACTTTAATATTTTTACAATAGGTACTTTGTTACTTAAATGAAAGTAAGGAATTAATTAACTTGCTTTTATTTTTAGTAATTTAAAAAATATTTTATAGTTTTTTTGGATTATTTTCAATTGTTATATTATTTTTTATGTTGTCATTTCTCAATTAACATTATAACATTCTGCTAACAATATTTATACAAGTGAATATTTATAATGTTAATTACTTAATAATAATTAAATTAATTATAATTATAAAGGTATAAAGGGTTACATTAATGACAATATATTCATCCGAGATTTATTGGCTGTAAAATTGTTTTTATTACAAAAATTAAATTAGGTAACTGATTAAACTTTAAGTAATTTTAGTGCATTCTCATCGTAATTAGTTAATGGGGTTTTTATTTATTATTGTTATATTTGTTAGCTTTTAACATACCTACCTAATAATGAGCAAGGGACAGCAAAAAATAATCACCGACTTTAAGCAGTGTTTAAAAGTTAAAAAACGCGGTGCAATGTTGAAATTCGTTGCCATGGAAACAGGCAAACAATATTTTAGGTACAACTTAAATATTGTTGGGTACCTACAAATTAGTAAAGTGAACCATCAACAATTGTTCGTAATTAATATTTCACATTTCCCTTTTAATCTATTCGTATATTGTATTATAAATGCGAAAGTTTGAAGTTAGAACGGCTGTACGAATTGGGATGAAATTTGGCACAGAGATAGATAATATTCTGCAATAGCACACAGCCTAAAGTAGAAATCCAGAAAAAGATATACTGTTCCCCTGTTATGGTAATAAACCCTTTTTGCATCCCACTGCTTATATTAGGCCCGCAGCTTACGCTTACCACGCTGCTCCAATGCGGGTTGGTGGAGATGCGGGTTAGTGGCCAACCCGCTGTCGGATGTTTTCAAACCGCCCTTAAGGCCTCCGACAAGGTTTAACGACTGTTATCAATCGACAACAACCGGGACCGACGGTTTAACGTGCCCTCCGAAACACGGAAACGCGCATAAAATGCTTTGGCTTTGCCTCTAGCGGACACCCATCACACACCCGACCGCGCCCGTTTGGCTTAGTTGCATAGATCGTTTGCGTTCTACGCTAACCACCGGACCATGCGCGCTTCACCCGTGGTATACATTACTATTATCATATTATAAACTCAAATCGCCTGGGTAAAGCCGGTACGGATCACTAGCCAAAAACTTTAGACGGTCTTTTTTGCTGATATCAATAAAAATAAATTTTGAACCTTCATTTTGAAACTCAACCCGGTAGTTCAGTTATGAGAACTTTGAATTTGAATTTGTATTAATGTTTCTTAACCAATTGAGAATTACGATAATAGATATGTATTTTCGCAACCCTTTTAGGCGTCCCACTGCTGGGCACGGGTCTCCCCATAATTGGAGCAGCCTTGAGCTTACTCCACCACGCTGCCCCAATGAGGGTCGTTGGAGATGTGGGTTAGTGGCAAACTTGTTGGCGGTTTTAAGGCCTCCGACAAGGTTAAATAACGCTTCACACTCATAGCTTATAGTTTAACAACATCACTACATAGTATAAAACAAAGTCGCTTTCTCTGTCCCTATGTCCCTTTGTATGCTTAAATCTTTGAAACTACGCAACGGATTTTGATGCGGTTTTTTTTAATAGATAGAGTGATTCAAGAGGAAGGTTTATATGTATAATAACATCCATTAAATAGTGGAGAAGTACTGCTATTTTTAATGAGGTTTCTAATGTGATGTCGTAAATAATTACATTTTTTCCGCTTACATTGCAAACGCAGGCTGAACCCTACGAGTTTTATCAAAATAATGTACTAAGTATTGTACACATTGAAAAGGTCTACAGAAAAGTCCGTGATGGTATATGTCTATCTCTTATGGATAACCCACAATAACTTTTTTTGTCATTTACTTTTTACGACAAATAATGGCTAATTTTCGAAGCGATTTTAACCAATACAGCATTAATCCTTAACCAATTAAATACCTTGAATACATTGTTCATCATGTGTATTTAGTATCAGCATTGCACCCAAATTGCACCCGTGCGAAGCCGGGGCGGGTCGCTAGTGTATCTATATTTAAATAACAATGGGTAGTATAGCTTAACGAAAATCGGAAACGCGCTTCAAATTTACCACTAGAGGTCACCCATCTCACATACTATCGCGCCCGTTTAGCTTAGCTGCATAGATTATTTGCGTACTACGGCTGCTGCAGCATACGCTAAGCAGTTGAACATGTATGTGGATGATGATTAATGATCCTAAATTCAAATTTCAGTAATTAAAATTTGGCGGCAAAAGTGTGAACCGTAAACAACGTGTTTACTAAGAAAAGATCACAATTATATATAAGGTATATTATAGGTAGCTAAGTATGTAAATGACACGTCACAATGATGTTAATAATAACACACACGTTATATATGTAAATAGACGTAATATATCTAAAGCCTATTAAACGGATCGTTATCAATATCTAAGAAAATGGAGTTTCCAATATAAAGCTTTGCTTAAACTAAGTAAGGGAGCAATAACAGGTTACAAAATTTTCTTAATTCATATAACAACAGATTACCTACTTAGATAAGTATTAGACAGGTACGCTGAATGAATTAACCGATTTTATTATAATTTTGTTTCATCAATAAGCTTTAAAAAAATACAGATTTAAATCGAATATTTTAAAGCTTATTGATGATAATTCCTGCTAGTATAACATTATGAGAGTAATTATCAAAACTCGTAAATTCCACTGATTGTGCGCGCAGATACAAGCAGAATTTACGCGTAACTTCATTTGTTTCCGGTATTTATTAGAACATATGTAGTATCATTAATGATGTATATAGACATAACATAATTGTTTTGTTATTAAGCTTTATTGGTTTTGTCATATGGAAATAGCCACATATGAAATTAACAAGTTTTACTGAAACTTGAAAACCAATTTGGTACGTGTTGATCGAAACTGTACATACATAAAACAGATGAGGCAAGTTGTAAGCACTTTAGTCCATTACGGGTAACTTATGTATTGAATAATTTTAACAATGTCTAATATAATGTTATCACATCAATGAAAGCTTTACGTAAATATTAAGTCCCTCAATACTGTGAAGATCGAACATTGAAAGACGTAAATTTTTAATATGCTCAAAGTATAAAAAGTATTTTTTAATCGGACTGTTTTATGATATGTGCTTATTTTAGATCTAAAAATAATTTACTTCTATGTTACCTGTTGTGTAAGCGAGCTTTACGTAAATATTAAGTCCCTCAATACTGTGAAGATCGAACATTGAAAGACGTAGATTTTTAATATGCTCAAAGTATAAAAAGTATTTTTTAATCGGACTGTTTTATGATATGTGCTTATTTTAGATCTAAAAATAATTTACTTCTATGTTACCTGTTGTGTAAGCGAGTCTTGCACCTGTAAACAGGTTAGACAATATTTGCTTATCGGAAATGTGGTAATACCTCTACATAAATTTGACAAGTACCGGCCGAAGCAGGCAGATTAAATTTATAATGGCCTATAATAGTTTTGTCAGTTAATTTAGATTGCATCTCTATAGCTGAAAGATTGAAATATTTGCATTAAACTGCTTCAAATATCTCAACGCGTAGATAATTCATTTGACGTTTTGTTATAAACTATGCATGAACGTTGCTCAATACCTACTATATTAATAATGTCAGATTTAAATTTTATAGAACCGCTTCGTAAGTAGGTAAATAGTTAAATTTGTCTTGTGCTAACTTAGTTGACAACTTTGGTAAATAATTTTGGTAACACTAATTAGGGAAGTATTAATTTTATAATTATTAAGTACTTAAACGGAAAGAACTGCAAAAAGTAATTACTCATAGTATTAAATCATCGTTGTCTTCAACTACTTTTTATTTTGTATCCAAGTTTTTGAGCTAGCAATATTATGCGAAGAAAAAATAATAGAATAACATTTTACTAACCCAGAATTTTGAAGTAAAAAGTTGAATATAGGTATGTACGCACATACCTGTTCGCTTATTTGTACATTGCAATCTGTAGGGTGTCAAGCCATTTCTTAAAACTTTGAAGTCTAGAACTAAACTTAAAAGCTCATCGCTAATCTTAAACCCTTCTTATTCCTTCGTTAGCATTTTAGTTCGGAAGTATTTTATTTAAATGTAGTATAATATATAGTATAATATTTTTGACTAGCAATACAGTATTGTGAAGTGGCCGTTGCAGCCTTGCCTGCAGTTGGTAGTTAGTTATTTGGCTGATAGTTGTTTGTTTGGCCGATCGGTTGTTGGGCTAGCTGGTCGTTGGTTTTTTGGCTGGTTGGCTGGTAGTTGGTTAATTGGCCGTTGGTTGGTTGGGTGGTATTTGGAGGCTGTTCATCGCCTTATATAATAAAGTGTGGGCGGTTCACTGACAAACTGACAAATTGTCACTATCTTTGTTTTAGTGTATTGTTAAGCAGTCTAATTTAGGAACTTGAATTTTCCGGCTGTACTAATTATCGGTATTTAAAAATTATAATTTTTACTAACACACACAGAAATGAGTATTAAAATTTCGTAAGTATTCCATAAAACTTATACTTATATAACGATTTATAAATCGTTAATTTTTCGTTATCTCCACAATATTTGCTATTGTTTGCGATTCAATAGTTCTTTATGTTTAGCCTCAAACATAGCTTCTATGTATTTGTGACGAAATAAATCTAAACACGAAAGCCGTCATAATTTAATGAACGGATTAGTCCCGATTAGTAGCTATTTTTGCATAATCTAAGTTTTATCGGAGACGCAAATCTGGCTAATTAATGTGGGCCATTGTGATACAAATGGTATAATCTCTTGGCAGTAATCCCCCGATTAGTTTTTACGTCTAATCCTTTTATGGTTGTCGTAGTAAAATATACTGGTTTGGATGTTTTCACCCTAGAGACGTAAATTGGTCATTTGCTAAAGGAAACGCAGTTTAAATTTATTTTCGTAATCGAAATTCTGGCCTTATTTAATTTCCTTGAGATGGGATGTTCTATGCTAGCCAGTTGGATTTTAAATGCTTGCTGATAATAATAATAATATAATAGTTCAAAAATACAAAAAGAAAATACTAACAAACTACCAAAATAAAATAATCTGGAGCAAGTCTTGTAATCGTGACAAAAAAGACAAAAAAAGCAAACAAAATCACTTGACGCAAGTCTGTGGAATTAAACTATTGTAATATAAAAAAACCTTGCTGATAATGACGATACATGGCGGATAATGAACGGTATATTGCGGATAATGAGCGTTGTATTAGGTAACCCTTGTCTATCCAAAGACCCAAAAAAATATTTAATTTTCTACATTCCATTAAAATCTGTAATCTAGCGTAAAGTGTAAGCAAAATTGTTTTTTTTAAATACATTTTATAGAAGCGTTAAACTCTACTACATATTTTCAAAATCGATAGTCGTCTAAAAATTGTATTCTTTTTAAAATATTACTGTCAACATTAAGTTTCATGGCAGCTTTGCGGAGACACCAGACGGACTTATTGGATTGTTAAAACTAAGTTAAATTATTTCGAGTGATAAAGAATTCAGACAGAGATAATTGAATGCACGACAGCACTAATTGTTATAGGGTAATATGAGAGTGCAGCAGTCCAGACTAATGTTCATAAAAGGAAGATTAATAACGTTACAGAGGTCGTTAATTTACTTTCATTTCACAGTTAAGTCAGTCTTACGACAGACTCGCTCAAGTCGTCACAATCTACGAGTAATAGGCCCGTTTGGACAGCTGTCAGCTCATGAACCTCTTCTTCTTTACGTATTGCAACTCAGTCGTTTGACCATTTTGCTAATGTCAAGTGAACACTTTTATTCAACTTATGCAAAAAAAAAAACTTAGAGACCGAGCAATATAACAATAGTGAAAGTCAAGTCAGTCTGATTTCCAAAAAAATCGATGACTATTTTACCAGAACGTATTTGATAAGAGTTTTGGAGGCAAGGAAAAAACATGAAAATGCCATCACCTTATAGAATACCCGTCCTATCAAACATTCTAGTTTTGGCGGAAAGATGAAAAAGGCATGTAGTGCATTTGGTTTATTTTCAATATTTTTGTGTATTCTTGAGATAAACATTAGCATTTTGTTCGATATAGATTATTTTCTGTCAAACTATTCAATGAACGAGAAATTAATTTCATTATTATAAGCATCCACAACTCAAGGTCATTAAATCAAGGTCCGCCACGATTGTAAATTCTTGGGAATTTAAATCGATTAATCGTAAAAATCGAAATTAAAGTTTTTGTAATTTTAGTACGTCCTTAAAGAGGAAAATCCAAACGGATCACTTGGATTGTGTCGACTATACCTACAAGCGGAATTTGAAGCCGTTATGCCAGCTGTTCGTACGCAAGCGGCATCCATTGCCGGTGCAAGCTTTGCATATAACATCATACACAACACGATTAATTAAAGCTAAGCTTAAGGTGTGGAAAACATACGTGACGAATAAAGATTGGTAGAGCTTACACGGTTTGACCGAATGTATTACTCAATTCTGTCTTGAAGCAATGCCTTTGTGGGACGCTGAAAACGTGCGGTCGCCGGCCACTCATCAGAAGATCACGAGTTCCCATATAAGCAGCGCAGATACCTAGCGATTTAGAGATAATACTGATGGGATGCAACGCCCACCACGTTGACCACCAATAAATAAAAAAATACCGCTTGGTTAAGTCACGTTAAATCAAGCTCCCACCATTAAGTTTCCCCTTACCCCAAAATTAAAATATTACATTCACTTCAGAAAACAATCGTACCTTTGGCTCCTACTGTTTCTCCGAAATCTTATTTACCACCAAAACATTTTCATTTAAAATGTTGCCAAGACAAGACCATAGGACTCGCACTGTTAAAAAGTTATTAGATCTCATGTAGGTAGAGCCAAGCTTCTAATAAAATTCTATACGCCCTAACTTCAACTACAAGGCCTAACATCACAAACTCTACACCTTCGTCAATATGTATGGCTTGGCCATTTCGCTACATTTACATAGGCGTAAGGTGAAAAACTAATTCACTGTTCCTTACTGTGATACAATAGTTTATGTAGTAACTTAAATACCAAATTATACTACGAGTACTATAATTAGTAAAATTACATATAAAATTTCAGCTTTCTAGGACATTAGGAAATACCCTAAGAATTTTGATGATCATCAGTGGGTCAGTAACGAAATAAGGGTTTTTAAAACTTTCCGCTATTGACAACATATCACGATAATTTCGTTGATTCAAAAAACGACGAAGAAAACAAAAACTGTATATTCTGTGTATTCTTGTATATTCTGTATGAAATGAAGTAAATATTACCTATATGAATTTCCCAGAAAACCACTTCTTTAATAAGTAAATCTACAATATCATTACTGATTGGATTGAAACTTTGGAAAAATTAGCTACTTATGAATAATTTTATGCTATTTTTATCATGCATTAAAAATATTGTTCTTTAGAACTTCGTTTCAGTAAGAAGTTTGAGGTGCTTGAATATTTTAATGAAGTTAGTTATTTAAACTTTTTATTGTATGTCAATGCAACACCATAAATAATAATAACATAAAATAAAAAATACAAATAAGTTGAAAAAACAAATATCAGGAGGCCTTATCGCTTAATAGCGATTTTTTTCAGGCACTCTTACCAAACAAAAGAGCAGTCTGTATAAAAATACAGTTGATAGTGTGCATGATGAAGAATATTTATTTACAATACTTAAATATGATAAAACTTAAACACACACACACATATATGCCATTTTGTGGAAAAAAGGATAAGATGGGCGGGTAAGAGTATGAAAACTGACATCACAGCAGCACGGTAATGCTCCTTGATCAAATTTTTGAAGGTAGCTAGATTTAGAGCTTTACGTATATATGTAAGTATACCAAAATTCGATTAAATATCTCACTACTTTTTTTACAATACCATTTGATTCACTGTTGCATTTATACAACAAAGTACTTGCTGAATTTATAAAATAATTTTCTACTATTTACTATTTAGCCTTTATTTTTTATTTGTTTTCCAATAAGAGCATGTTTTATTTATTTTTTATTTTTTGGAATTTCTATTCCTGTTATGGCAAAGCAATATTTCCTTTCAGTACAGACTGTGCGTCATGTAGAAATACATTCAACAGCCTGGTTTTGGTTATGAATATGAATTTGTCCTATTATTCCGTTCAGCGATTAGACAGGCGCCTCCCCGTGACGACATGGCGATGGTTCATCGTTTTCAGCGAAAGAGAGTGACTCACGGTTGCCTATCCTTACTCATTCATACAACTTTATTATTACCGATCTACTATCTTCCACTTATTGCCAATTCGTGTAATCTTCTGAAGCCGGATTTTTGTTTGAGGACAATATTTTACGATGACTCATAACTATCTGTAGATAAACTTATTCGTACTTTTATAGAAAGGGGTTATTAATGTAAAATATTTGTAAACACCCAAACTAAGTTAAAAAAGGGTTAAAACTTTAATAAACTAAACAAAATATTACCTTATTTTAATTATATTTGGATACCTATCCGTACAATGAAGTAGTAACCAAGCCGAATGTTCAATTCTCAGTAGGTACTGTAATTATTTGAGATACAATAAGAGTATGAATGTATTCAAATGTCTTTTTTAGGTTTCCTTCTTTTTATCAAAATGCATAAAAAATTCATATCTATACATATAAAAGAGGATGTTTGTATATATGACATCGCAAAACTCAGAAACTATTCGACCGATTATTATGAAAATTGGTGTGTATATGTATTTTTTCACGGAGAAGGTTTATATGCTATCCATTATTATTATTATCTAATACCTTTAAACGAGCAATTCTTGTATGTATCTAAATATATTTTTTGAATCTCGGAAACGGCTCCAAATATTTTGATGAAAAATAGTACCCTGGTTTCGGGGGTGATAAATCGATCCACAAAATTTTTATTGTTGGAAATTTTTAACTGTATAAAAATATTTTCAATGATAATCAATTTAAATATAAACTGAAAATTACGACTCTTCCTGACATCTATTGGAGAGTATTACTAATATTGTGGCGTAAACGCTGTCAAACGGGGGAGCCCACGAGGCTCATTGTGGATTTCCTCAAGCGTCATCAGGACCTTGTGCTTTTTATAGGTTGGGTGGTAGGAAGTTTAAAATATTATATTATTTAATATTATTATATTTTATGACGTTTTACGTTTAACCAGTGGAGAGAGATTTTTTATTATTTAAAATTCATGGTTCAACGGTAACGGCGTATTCTAATCTGACTATTTTGACATCCGGAAGTAAGATAAAAAATTATTGTACCTATATAGAAGGTCTTTTATTAATCGTGGCAGTACTCGACAGGAAATGAAATGAAATAAAATGAAATATTTATTTGCATAAAACACGGTACATTTTACGTTAAAAATCTTACAATATTGTTCATGCGTGTCTTACCGACCTAGTCGGTGGGCAAATATTTATTAATAAATAAGATAAAGTCATCGTGTCTTTAGTGATAACAGTATATCCTTAATCTATAGGTTAAATCATTAATTTACTTTTTTAAATTTAAGGATATTAAATGCAATTTCATACCCGAAGGTACATGTCAATTTTTTTTTAAATAATAACAATAATAATTTAATAACAATAATATTAGATAATAATAGTAATGATAATATTTGCATAATTGAATAAAAATTTATAATTTATTAGCCAAGCGTTTGAGGTGTCCAGCATGACAATATTCTATAAATTCCTTTGTGGAATAAAAACAGTTCTTAATCAATAATTTAAAAATAAAACCCTTGAACCGATTTAATGTTAGATTTTTTTAACCGAGATGGCAGCAAATTATAAATCTTGATGCACATCACAGAGCTGCTTCTCGAATAGCATGCCGTATAAGATAATAGTCTATGCAATTGACCCCGATGCCGATTGGAGAATGTATCATCTTTGGTATCAAATCGATTTTGATTATTTTTGACACATATCAGACTTTCGTAGATGTACATTGATGGCAATGGCGGGAGATTGTTTTTTTTTTAAATATTGGCTTACAGGAGTCCATAGGTTCCGCACCTTAAATGGCCCTAACACATTTCTTTTGTATAATAAATGCTCTATTGAAGTCAGTTGAATTCCCCCATAAGAGTAATCCGTATCTTAGGACCGAACACACGTATCCGTGATAAGCCATCAATGCTGTTTTTTATTTGCTACTTTTGAAAGATGGTGTAATGCGTATATGAATTTATTTAGTCTTTGGCATACTATTTCTACATGATTCTTCCAATTTAAATTTGAGTCGATTTCAATGGCAAGAAATTTAGCTATTTTATTTTAGGATGCAAGGTGTACCCCATATCTTAATCTGACGCGCTCGAGTTAATCCGAAAAGCCCCTCTTGGGCTCCGCTACTACCATCCGCCAATCCGACGTTCAAAGAAATGACAACGTCGATTTGAAAGACCTCTATGAAAATTTCGTTCATTGAATTAAAGCTTCCGTGGTCGAATGGTTGCGTGAGCTGACTGCGGAACTAGAGACCCGGGTTCAAATCTCGATCGAAACCATATTGTGTCTATTTTTTATTTTTATGAAAATAACTTTTTTTTATTAGGAGCTATTTCAGATGGCTTTGTTAAGTAACACGAAGCAAATGATTGTTTCGTTTTAAACTAAACCAAGAAAATATTTTTTTAGAAAATAAACGATTTAATGTTATCTCATTGTATAAAATCTGGTGCAATAAAGTATTTTTGTATTGTATTGTATTGTATTGTATATATCCGAGCAACGCTCGGGCGTCCAGGTACTTTAATATTTAAACGCGATACGGAGTTCGCGGGGTCAGCTAGTACTTAATATAAAGTATTGTAGCGTAAGTGAAACTGCAGGGCATAGCTAGCCACAATATAAGTACTTACCTATTTCTCAATATACAAATCTAGTCTACTGCAATAAATCGTACGTATTCTATTATTCTCTAGGCTACCGTTACCTCAGGATGACCTCATCAGTGAGGTAAATGCTTAAGTGGTTAACTTTGTAAGTAAGATACTTATCACTCTAATGAGGTGAAAATAAATATAAGTTTATCTTACTTTTTTTTCAGAAAAGTATTTTTGTTTTGAGATAAATATTCTTAATTATCTTTCTTTTTAGAACTTTAAAATTTAAATTTTTTCATTTAGTATAGAGCAGAGGGGTAGCGTTGGTATGTAAGTGCAGTCCTACGCAAAGATATTTTATTCCTTTTCTTACAGAGACACGAAGAGCCTAGCTAATTAAACTTATCCTACCTGGATTCGTTCGACTCCAGTGTTCCCGTCTCCCATATTTACTTATTTCCGAGATATATTTACGATTACGATTCTCTGCCTTGGTAATAGTAAAACTTGCGCCTTATTCTATACTTATCCGTTAAAATTCATTACTCGTTACAACTTTTACCATTGAGTTACATCTGATAAACGTTATTACATAATGAATTATTATTGCCTTAAGTTTTAAACCAATAATCAAACTTCTCTCTGAAACGGAAAAGAACTTTCAATTTTATTATTATTTATAATTTATAGATTTAAATAGAATTTTCATTTGATTATATGGAACATTGTGTACAAGATTTTAGAATAGGTACAAACTCAGATTGCTGTCAATATCAAACTAATTTAT
This sequence comes from Pyrgus malvae, assembly GCA_911387765.1. Classification (NCBI taxonomy): domain Eukaryota; kingdom Metazoa; phylum Arthropoda; class Insecta; order Lepidoptera; family Hesperiidae; genus Pyrgus; species Pyrgus malvae. The sequence continues at coordinate 11,103,870 of OU426955.1, forward strand.
TTCGATCAGCGATAGAAACGACCGTGTTCTCAGTTAATAAAGAAAGTTAATACAGAATGTTTTTATAATTGATTCACGTGGAAAAGTTTAATATCTCAAACTATTATTAATTAAATTAATTTTGATAGCACTACGGTTAAGTAAGTACCTGCGATAATTGAAACCCAACCTATATTTACACTGTTCCTATAGCCACAAAGTACGAGTATTATTGTCACCACAAATATTTCATTATCAGGAGACGTGACTTCAAAATACCCTCGGAGTGACGTAAAATTATTATCGAATTTATCTTTGTAGGTAATAATTTGAGGAATTCGGCGTTTTATCTAATTCTCCGATGAGGATATGATTGTTTTTTGCAATATCTGAATTGCCACTTAATTATCGCATACCAATATTGCTAGTCAGACATTTTATACAATAATATAAATAGAGGTATTATGAGATGTAATCCCTTTGATAGTATACTTTCATAATTACGTATAGGTAGATTTATAGATAGATAAACAAAGAATTTATAGGGGATTATTATTATTATTGTGATTCCCCTTTTTCATGTTATTATCATTAAATAAATTATAAGTATTTTTTGAGTGTTTACATGTGAATTATATTTACCGTTACTAGTTGTAGGTATTCTTAAGAATTCTAATACTTATACCCCTTCGAAGATTTTTTTTATTTGCATTATATTTACTTGAAATTTTGTGTCAGCATAATTTTGTGTTTTTATTAAATAACATGTTATGTATGTTCACAACGATTACATTTAAATTCTTGAATTTTATATTAATTACTGAATGAAACACGAGATAGAATTTTTTCGATCGAATAAAATATTATTCTTATAAATATTATTGCTTTTTTTATTTGAATGGAGTAGCAGACGAGCAAGCAGGCCACGTGGTGTTAAATGGTCACTGCAGCCCATGGATATGTACATACAACCTCAAGCAAGCATAGGTAAGTCTTGTCTGAGGTCGTATGCAGTTGCGCTGCTACTCCGGAGGCTGGTAGTCGCCTCATGTAAGTGTGGCCAGCAACTGCACCTTTCCACCGAAACACAATAGAATTGGTTCACGGCAAAAGTGGTTGCAGCGGTGCTACTTCCCCGGACGAACGATTATACTTAGTGCTACCACCTTCAAATTTGGAATTTAGAATAGTATATTCCAATTTTTTTGCATTTAGCACATAATTATATCGTTACTCTTAGGTACAACAAAACATTGTAATTTTTATATATTGAAGACTCTTACCCTTTAAGTAAAGAAATCGTTTAGTATAATTAAAATAACGCCAATGAATAAATAATAGTTAATAAAAGATTGCTTTTGCAAATTAATGCAAATCAGGTTGAGTGTGATAAACTTTTTAACTCTTTCTTTTCTGACGAATGCATTCATTAATGGAAAAATATGTCACAAGCTGTTGATAACAACACAGTTTATTGGCAGATAAATCATTAATGAGTAAAGAGGTCGAATAGTCATTCAGTTATTTAATTATATCGTGAATGAGTAGCGCCCGACCTCTTTATCTATTAAGAAGCAGTACCTACTCAGTGGTTTAGCTGAATTTATATTTATTTAAGAGAAGAAAGGCACTTCCATACTTAGTGTTTTATTAAAGTAACTATAGATTGAGCTCTCTATGCAATTGTTACATTTTCAATAAACGCTACTTTTCTCTCTGATAGGATAAGGTTTATGCCGACATACCTTATATATAAAATTCTCGTGTCACAATGTTCGTTCCCGTACTCCTCCGAAACGGCTTGACCGATTCTCATGAAATTTTGTGAGCATATTGAGTAGGTCTGAGAATCGGCCAACATATATTTTTTTATTATTATTTAACCTTATAGTATTACCTTACACTAAGGATACAAGGGCGTGCTTAATGCCTAATGGCATTAGGTTTAGCATTTTTCATCCCCTTAAGTGATAAGGGTGGCCCACCCTAAACATTTTAGGGCGATACGGAGTTCGCGGGGTCAGCTAGTATCCTATAAGGGTAATATATAAGCTTCCATCATTTCTGAACCTCAAATCAAGAGACTAAAATCGATATTTTAAAAATATCTATATAACCACAAAATTTCGATATTTGGATATCGATACGAAATATCGATTAAAATATCTATAATTTTAACGATATTTTATATCGATAATGTGCGAAATAAATGAGCGAGTGCGACGTTGCCAGATTTGGCAAGCGAGAGGGGGATCCCCGGCGGAGCGACACTGAAAAGCGTTTGTTTTTGTTTTGCGTTTTGGTAAGCAACATGCATACATGATATGACGCAACATATCCTTATCGATAGTTAATTATCGATATTTTTAACAATATAATTAACAATAATAGTAAAATCTATAAATTTTATCTATATATTTTTTTATCGACGTTTTAGTCCCTGCCTCATATTCAAACTCAAACTGAAATGACGGAAACAAAATTCCTCAAAACTAAATTGTCTAGGTCGACTTACCGTGTAACCCTGTATAGAAAATTATATTCATGATGTAGAAATATGTGGACATTCCTGCGTCGATTAAGGGAACTTTTTTATAGTTACCTTTAGAAAAGGTAATTTAAAGTTAGAAAGATTAATAAATGTGTTATAGTCAAAGGTCGATATGCAGGCTATTGTCGGTATGAATAGTTTGTCCTAGGTTTTACTGAGGCCTTCAGGCAAACCCGTACGAAGACCCCCGAATGGGAGATGCTGGGGGGTGAAGCCCCCTGCCGAGATTAGATAGAACAATATGTAATTTAAAAAACGGCAAATTGTTTGAAAAGTAGGTTTACGATCGAGATGTTTACGTGATAACGTCCGCACGAGAAAATCTCCATTCGTTTGTATGCCGCTAGAGTGAGAGAGACGGAAGATCGGTCCACTCACTCGAACGCTATGCCAGCCTCCGCTCGTGAGGATTCCGCGTGACAAGTTTCACTGAATGACTGGCAGCGCTCGAGATGAGACGGGAGATCGGTCCGTCTCTCTCTCGTTATACCTGCGATCGCGCTCGTGAGGTTTTGGTGTGACACAAGTTTCTGAACATTTCACCCGACTAAAACGATTTTAAAGACGTTATCACGTCAAAATAATAGCATGAGTTACGTTTTTTAGACAGTTTTCTTAATACATAAAATAATCCCAGCAGCGGGCTTTCGTCGGTTACATTTTCACAGCGTTCAGATCAGATATATAAAAAAAACATATGATATTGTTTGATTATATGCTTGTATATCGACTATTCAAGCATATAACTGGTTTCGTCGGGCTGGTCTGGTTAAATCTGGATATCATGAAATTAAGTTTCAGCATCTGACCATTCAAATTAGTCTCTCCTAGATTAGATAAAAAGTGGTTAATCAAAGGAGAATTGTTTGGGCTTTGACTTATAAGGCCTCACCTGAGGTTTGTCTAGTTAGAACTAGGAGCGCCGTATCTTCATGTTGGTCTATAATGTATAAATATCTCCAAGGTGTTTTGTTTAACATCTTCGGGTCACTAATTATTCTTGTTCTCAATTATTACACGTTAGCTACTATTATATACTATGAACTAACATTTACGTAATAAAAAGCATGTATAAGTATCCCTTTTTAACGATTGCGTGATTTCTCACGAGATCCCCGTCTAAATGTTCATGCTAAATATTTTGAATTTCAATTTGTAGTCATTGCGACATCTTCCAATTAAGTAAACATGCAACGGAATGATAAACTATCTGGAAGGTACTTGTCCATTGAACTACTGTAATTGTCTATTCATATTATTAATATATCTTATAACGAATAGTAGGGTACCTGAAAACTACAGAAATTTTAATTTTTTACCCCTTTAAAAGTTAAGTTAAAAGTTTCAAGTAAAAGAATAAAAGATAGCCTTTTAAGTGAAATGCGAAGGAGGTGAAGGTGGTACATTCTTTTCGAATTACTACAGACATTGTGTTTTGAGCTTAGAGCTTCAAAGGTACTGACTCACCCTTCAGTAGAGACGGCTTAGCGCCTCGCTCAGATACATAATTTTTGTGCCAAATCTGGTGCGAGGGGCGCACACATTTTAATTTTGGCACACATTCACAAATATTCTTTCATCGCATAAATTTCTAAATATGTCAAATTCAATTAACAATGTTATTTTCTATGCACCGACAACACTGACACACACACTCACTAGTTGTATATAACTAGAAGGCACATTGTGCATGCACGTTGTGACGAGATTTTCGCCTGTAAAGGCCACTCCTCTGACGGGTGTCATACCTGTCAATATCTTGATGCTCTAAGGTTTTGAGTGTGTAAAATTGATACGGATGTGTCTGTAGCTTAAAGCATCAAAGGTACTGACTCACGGTGACATACCTGTCAGTACCTGTGATGCTCTAAGGTCTATAGCCTTCATTTAATGTCAAACAAACTCCAGTGTGCAGCAGGAGCCTAGTGCGTATTCATCACCATGCTCTTTTGAGTAGAATGATATTGTAATATATTATTGGGAAAAAAAACATGTCCCTCCTGCGATTATAGTGGTGTTACTGCTTACGAATTGATGCATAGCATGCATAATCTCTCTCACTATAATTCAGCTTCTCTTATGGTGGTAATGGTTCTCTGAATGAAGGAATGGCCATGTATTTTTTTAATAAACGGTCTGCTGGAAGAAATTTCAATAGGATTAAGCAGTACCTTTGTACCCTATTTCAGTTAATGTCCATGACTACTATGTATCTGTGTACAAGAATTGTGAAATAAAATAAAAAAAAATTAGGCAGGTAAAGTGATTTTGTGACATAGTTGCTGTCTACTGATATAGATGAGCATATAGCTTTTACTCGTTTTTATAAGGAAAAATACGGAAAATCTTTCAACACTGAGGGAGAATCTTAGAGCTTTAGTTTAAAGAATATACAGAACGAATATCGAATTATTTATTGGGAAGTTGAAAAAGTCATGTAGTTCTCTTGTTTTATTTTTATTTTCTTGGTATATTTTTGGTTAAGTTAGTCAATGGTGACACTCTATTTTGTCACTTTCCCTCATTATTTATATCGGATAAAGTTGACAGTATGTTGTTTAATGTAGCTTAATTACAATGTAAGTTTTTCGGGTTTCCTCCAAAACTTCTTCTGATACGTTCTGGTAAAGACATCGCTTTACGTGGAGGTCTGACTGACTGACTTTCTGATTACTGACAACTGATTTTACTTTGACGATGTTTATATCGCATGTCGTAAGTATAAAATGTTCTCTTGACGTGTCGTGCATTCCTCCTTCTTTGCTCTTTATTATTTAAGCTCTATAAAGTATTAGTAATTTGCCAATAAACCACTTAGCAAACTTTCAAGACTATAATGCTTATAGCGTAGAATAGATTCTACCATACATCCAAGCTCGAAAACGGGTATGCACGCAAAGCACTCCAGTCTTCGTTTAAAGATTCACTGCCATAGGATTTCATTATTGGTACCTTTGTCAACGGAGTTTCGTCCTTAAGCTACCGTGGTGCGTATCAATGTTGAATGGTGCTGAATGTAAAAACTCTGTTTTGGCCTGTTGGCGACAATCTGGCTGCGTGGGCACTATCGGGCCGCCGAGGTCGCGCCGCTCACCCCACTATCGCGGCCACGCTTCATGCGCCTCATTAACTTGTCTATTAATAATTCATCTCGTATCTACCCTATTGTTCTGCGAAACCAACCACTCAACTACAAACACACCTATATTAAATACTACGCGCAAAACAGCCTACAATACCTCTGTGGTATGTCATATCGAAGCTTGCCAATGTATGAAATTGCAGGGACAATGACCTCCTGATCAAGATACGTGCCTCCGACTCGATAATACGTCTTTGTTTGTGTTTTATAAGGTAAAAGACGATATGTCATACGCAATACTTAGCTCTACTTTATGTGCGGACGTAGATACTGACATTAATATTAAAGGGCCTGTTGAAGGGCGCTATCACATATGGTGATAATACGGGCGGTTAACTAAGTCTATGATATCCTTGCTAAATAGCTCGATGCTGCGTCACGTAAGTTCAGTCTCGTAATCCCTACTAATATTATATATTCGAAAGTAACTCTGTCTGTCTGCTACGCTTTCCCGCTTAAACTACTGAACCAATTTTAATGAAATTTGGAACACAGAGTGGACCTTGGGAAAGGACATAGGATGGTTTTTATCCTACATGAACCTATAAAACGGGTCCACGCGGTCGAAGCCGCTGGCGGATGCCTGAGTAGTGATTTATATTTTTATGCGCTCTTATTATATAATAATATGCGCTCTTATTATATATGCGCAGTATTAATATATCGTACTCGTATGTGATGCTGATGACCCGAAATACTTATTATGTTATTATTCTCCACTATGTTTAGGTATTTATTATACCTTTAGATGATGATAGATAGATATTGTATGTATGTAATGCATACTGAAACATTTGCTATTTAAATTAGTTATCGTGGCTTATTTGTAATAATTTATTAAAATAATGAATTTGAACTAGAATATTTGAACAAGTACCTATTAAACTAGACTATTTTCCAGAAAATTGAAAATTTACCGTAAGTAAAATAAAGTACCTACCTATGTGTGCATAAACGTGCACAAATTAAATACAAACACATTTCGAATTTATAGTATATTTAAAAAAAGAAAATATACATTTAAAAAGGCTTTGATACAAAATTTGCAGTAGTAATTTACGTCAAAATAATTATTGCAAATATACCTAATCATTACAGATACAACATTATGCAATTTACGGATGTGATTAGAAACGTGTCGGTGTCATGGAAAAATTATAATGTATCTATCCTTATCTTGCTGTGGCACAAAACTAGATCATATTTACACTAAAAAGTCACAAAGGCCAACTTGTGAAACTATTAATAGAATGTCAGAAATGTCCAGCCTCACTACCTACTCATAAAATGAATTCAATTCAGTGTGATTTCTTAAGAAGGTTATCTTGACTTGTCAAAAACAATTGAGCGTCGTTTTTTTATATTCAAGCGTATCAAATCTTAATGAAATTATTAACTTTTTAACAAAAAAAAAAAAAACCGCCTGCAGACAGTAAAAAATAATATTGTTCAGTACTTCGCATTTGATACTATTTTTTCATCATTTCGTCACTACCAAGAAAAATATCAAATGCGAAGTACTGAACAATATTATTTTTTACCGTTTAAAGACGGTTTTTTTTTAAAAGTTATATAATTAGAGTAAGTATATAAATAAAGCTATCTATTTATTATATTATTTTTTACTTTTTAGTTATTTCTAACTATTCTCAGTACTTAGATAGATTCTCTATTTAGATTGACACCCACCCATATTGTAGAAGTGCAAAAAATAACTATTCCGCCATATTGGATTTAGAATAACGTCACATTATTTTTCGAGTTACTCTCATTCAACAAGCCCTTTCATTTCATACCCATATTGAAGAAGTGCATAAATTAAAACCATTCCGCCATCTTGGATATCCCGCCATATTGGATTTACAATGACGTCACATTATTATACCCATATTGTACTTAGAAACGATCTATTCTGTCATCTTGGATAATCAGCTATATTGGATTTAGAATGAAGTCATACAGCTATTATCGTATATTGTCATCCAAAATAAACGTGTACCTATTAAAATTTCAGTTGCTTCAAAATTGAGTAGCTAGATTCCAACAGAACAATCATTATGTAATTTCACGACGTACTCGTACATTGCAGGTTAAATAAAAACTTTTTTTAAATACTAAATTATATTTATTTACGTATTAGTAGTAATGAATCAAATCCAAATAATATACGACATCTTCTTATTAAAATCAGTTCTTATAAAACAAGTGTTTCTTTGTGTGTGCGTATGTATGTGCGTGTATATGCATGTATGTGCATTCGGGTGTGTGTATGTATGTAGTGTAATAAAATAATTTATAATGAGTGCATAGCAGGCAGAGTGGTAACGGTCAAAACGGTCAGGTGTGGGCGTACTCCGGCGTACCGAGATCGTGGCCGGGGCGTGGTCGCACCCTGCAACGCTTCCGGCCGGCCCGCCTTTAGTAAATACCACCTGTTGGCTTGATCCTTCATTGTGAGCTTTGCATCATACCGCACTGCTGCTATATTTGTGTTGTTAGATTTATTGTATAACTAGCTTTTCCACGAGGTTTCACTCGCGATAGAGAGGATCTTCAGCACAAAGTAAACTTTTATAATAAGGTAGGTACATACTATTTTTCTGTCTCCCTGTTAACTATCTGCCTGTTAAGTTTTAAGTTTGTACGAAAAATAAAGAACGTTCGTACTAACTTGTGAGACCCCTTAGACCATGGAATGAAAAATTTCATACAAACTTTTATCTCCTATTTCACTTCCTAGCGGGTTGAATTTTGAAAAATCCTACATTGATGGATGCCTATGTACGTCATAAGAAGAAGAAGAAGAAAAAAGTGTACGTAATTTTAAGTTTCTAGCACAAAGGGTTTGGCCTGTTTGTTTAAATAAAACTTTCATCCCCTATTTTCCCCTTTTAGTGGATTGAATTTTGGAAAAGAATAAGTAACTAATAATTTTTGCTGTACTCAGTTCGTACAAAATTTCATGCAACTTTTTGGACATATCCAAAAAGTTTCATACAAACTTTTATCCCCTATTTCTCTATGCGTGTGCGAAATTCATGTTTCTAGCCCCAAGGGCTTAGCCTGTGAGTTTATTCATCAGTCAGTTACCTTTCTCTTATATAATATAGATTAGTCTTAAGGGAAATAGGTAAAGCGAAAATTTATACCCAAATGATGATTTAAAAGTAAAAGTGTTCGAGACTAAGAGTAACTTTGGTTATAGCTCAAATCGTGGCTTCCCTGGGTGGAAAATTCTTTACAGTTATTCGGGTTGAACGCACCGGTGTCCTCCACGCGCGGCGCCCCATAACGGGCCCATCTTCGGGAGAGCAGATGTGCTCTCCTGCACCTTCAGGTGTTCACGGCGGCATGCGGCCACGCATACACCGCCGTCCCTCCCGGGGCTGCTGGCTGGACGGGTCAAGCTCCCACTCTCACCGTCCGCATCCCCGGAAGCCCCCTTTTAGTCGCCTCTTACGATCAGGCATACCGTAGGATATACCGTAGGATACCGTAGGATACCGTAGCTCTATTCTTAATCTCGAAGCTACAGGGACTAAGGTAAGTAAACCTAGTTAACGTAGCATGTATTGAGGCACGCGTACGAAGCGACTGACTAAAGTTATTTGTAATAGTGTAAATCATTCATGTAATAAGTAATGTCATTATGCAAATGTTACGGTTCGCTAAGTAATCGTAAAGTATAATGTAAAAGCTCTTTGCATTCGTCGACCGTGTGAGGAATAACTAATGACCAAGAAGCCAATGTGTGATACAATTGAAGTAATTAAATAGAATTTGATTAACTGTAGTGGCGATGCAATTAATTCATTCGTAATTAAGAACGGACGTTGGTCAGCTGCGAGCTGAATACTAATTTTATATCAACGCCCTGAAAAGCAGAATGTTTCTTTTAAATACCTTTTCAGAAAATGACTTACAAGTTTACCAGGGACAAAACTATTCTTTCCGGGTAATTTTGCAGAACTTTTATGGATACACTGAATACGATTCTTCACTGCAGAAAATGCTGTGAATAAATCTTAATTTCATACATTGTGGATAAAATTGGAGCTTAGTAAGCTCGTGGGTAAGCTTTTACTTGACTTATGTACTATTGTGTCGTGTACCATCTCACTTCATATAAATTTACTTATATCTATATTATAGGTCTATGACATCCGTTAAGCTTTAAACTTTATCTGGCAGTGTTATGCAAAAGTTTTGACGTTGCTATTTCTTTGCGTAGTCCCTCGGAGCTTTTATAGAGCAAACTCAAATATAGTCTCTCACAAATGAGAGTGATTTAGGCCATAGTTCACGACGCTAGCCAAGTGCAGATTAGTGAACGTCATGCTTTTCAGAAATTATGAATTTCTCTCAGGCATGCACGGCGATGGAGAACATCGTAATCAATTGAATATCACGATATTTTTCCATCACCGCGGAGCAACGATAAATGTGCACGATTTGAACCCAGTATCGATCGCGTCGAAGATCGCGGTTTTTTAACACTAGGCCAACGCTGCTCCCAAAGTTACTTTAATTTAGAAAAATTATGATGTATTTGGTGTCTCATGTAAATATGTCGAACTGTAATCGAACTGTAAGCTATTTTTTATCATTGGTTATTACCTACTTTAATTTAGGAAAATTATGATGTGTTTGGTGTCTCATGTAAATATGTCGAACTGTAATCGAACTGTAAGCTATTTTTTATCATAGGTTATTACCTACTTTAATTTAGGAAAATTATGATGTGTTTGGTGTCTCATGTAAATATGTCGAACTGTAATCGAACTGTAAGCTATTTTTTATCATAGGTTATTACCTACTTTAATTTAGGAAAATTATGATGTGTTTTGTGTCTCATGTAAATATGTCGAACTGTAATCGAACTGTAAGCTATTTTTAATCATAGGTTATTACCTACTTTAATTTAGGAAAATTATGATGTGTTTGGTGTCTCATGTAAATATGTCGAACTGTAATCGAACTGTAAGCTATTTTTTATCATAGGTTATTACCTACTTTAATTTAGGAAAATTATGATGTGTTTGGTGTCTCATGTAAATATGTCGAACTGTAATCGAACTGTAAGCTATTTTTCATCATAGGTAATAATATTTCGCCTTATGCCCTGATTCGGAAAATTAAGACAGACTTATTTAAAAATGTTTGAACAATATTAACCTAGTAATGAGGTAATAATGTCACTAATATTTAATAAACGGAACACCTGTTTGTACTATCTGGGAATTTCTTATATTAATTAAGGGTACTCTTATCTTAAAGATAAAATGGATTAATCACAACATCATCACGTTAAATACAATAATCTTGACATGTTTAGTGTTATATCTACTTAGATTGCTACGATCTTTTGGGTGTCAGGTCAACTGTATAACTGTACCTACTTATTTGCTTGTGTCTAAAATCAAGCAAGTGTGAGTCTCAGGTGTGAGTAGGATTCCGTACCGGGATCAAGCAAAGAATGTTTAAAATGGTTTTATGGACGATAGCCTCTAATTCATCGATAGTTAAAAAAAATTTATTTGCGATTGTGCTGAAACAGATGTGTTCTAATAATTTTAATTGTCATCTTTTGCTAACTCTGGACGCAAAAAATAGGTGGGTTATATCTATACTAATATTATAAAGAGGAAAGATTTGTGTTTTTGTATTTTTGCATGTTTGTAATGAATAAACTCAAACACTACTGTTCCGATTTCAAAAAATTGAGGCGGTTAGGGGGGTGTAGGTCCCAGCCCTCCCTAGCGGAAGGGGGCCGCCGACAGGTAGAAAGGTCGTGGGTTGACAAATAAACGCGAAAATAGTTAGGGAAACGTTTATTGCCCAATGGCTTTACCCTCCGCCTCACGTCACAATCCGTTTGAGCTATTAAGGATGGAACACTGGCCTGAACCGGGACCGACGATCCGTGGGTGAGGTTTGCCCTCCAGCAGGACTCCGACTCCTCGGCCTCTGGATGCCTTCCGAGACCCCTCCAAGCCAGGCTCTGTCGTCCCTCGTATTGGTAGTATGGGTAGGTGCGACGTAGGTGGTAGACGTGGTTGTAGACCCGTCGCTTCATAATTAGAAAGCTACATTCACCCTGAGTAACATAGGCTTTACTTACTGCGGGAAAATGCTTCATTCCTACGTGAAAACGAGTAATAGGGTCAATGCGGTTGAAGCAATTGGCTAAACGCCTATTATTTTAATATAGGAATGAAGGCTAGAATAGCACATAGGCATTTCTATCCTACGTGGACCCATTAAACGGGTCCACGCAGGCGACGCCGCTGGCGGAAGGCTAGTTATAATGTAAGTTTTACTCCGTGTAACAGCCGTATTCAAGAACCATACTTGCTTAAGTAAGCAGATAACGCTATGCAAGTCCCTGTAGCTTCGAGATTAAGAATAGAGTTACGTTATCCCCTGCTTGATCGTAAGAGGCGACTAAAAGGGGGCTTCCGGGGTTGTCGTGGGTGGTGTGAATGGTAGCTCGATCCGTCCAGCCAGCAGCCCCGGGTAGGGCGGCAGTGTGTGCGTGGCCGCATGCCACCGTAAGCATCAGAAGGTGTAGGAGAGCACATCTGCTCTCCCAAAGATGGGCCCGTCCTGAGGCGTCGTGCGTGGAGCCTCCCCAAGCGCAGAGGCAACCAACGAGGGGGTTTTGTCTCCTCTCGGAAGTGTGAGGAATAGATTAAGGTTATGATTCACCACGCTGACCAAGTGCAGAATAGTGGACATTTTATTTTTTATTTTTTTATTTAAAAACTTTATTGAATCATAACAATATGTGGTACAATAGGCGAGCTTAATGTCTAATGGCATTATCTACCAGCTAACTGACTAAGGGAGTACATAGAGATTTGAAGGACATTATGCATTCGAGAAATTTTGAGTGATAATCCGGCACGCACGGTAATGGAAAACATAGTAATTAAATATCACAATGTTTTCCCTCCCCGTGGGACAGCGATAAATGTACAAAACAAAATTCTGTGTTCTGACACAGGTGCTCGCCGAGGTTTGAATGCGGTATCTATATGTCGGAGACCGCGGTTTTTACCACTTGGCCATCACTGCTATTATATTTCACTTATGTACCTACTAAGGTCCTGTACTTATCCTGCAGAACCCGAAAAATAAGCATGTCGCTAACATTGGGTCGGTTCAGTGCAGTAGACATTTTTCCATGTTTGCTGAGAGCCTAATGGACATGCTGTGTTCGGGCCTGGTAATTCAATTAGCTACCGTAACAGCCGCCTCGTCAATCAACATCATTGTTTCACGCCACAATGAAAACATCAAATATTTTCGTCGTCTCGATATAACCCATAATTGTGAATCATGGCGCCTTTATTTTGTCCTTCATTTCATCAAATTCAAGAGACAAAGACGGCTTAACGTTTTTGCGTCACCTTTTCTGACTTCAGACGAGTTGGCACTGTTTTTTATAAAATGTTATTTGTTTGCATTAAGCTCAATCCTGTCATTTTTCTTTATCATCAAACCATTGCGAATAAACAACCATATTTAAAGAAACCCCTGCGCCAACATCGCCAACTTCATCTATGACGTCACAAAAATTAAGGATATATATAACCTAAGGCTTTTTGTGTCCTACTGCTGGGCACGAATCGTTCCCTATTTTGTTGGGTAGGCCTGTAGCTTGACGTTGCTCCAATGAGGGTTGGTGGAGAGGAGTAGTAAATTTTTAAGGAATTGATTTCTATTTATTGCGTTGTATATCTGCCTCCAACACGATCGCTTACCTAAATATGTTTGGTAAAGGTATAGATTCAGTGTTCTATCTCGCAATTCAATTCAATATTTGATTGTTCTCATATACACAAGGGCATTTTTATATCTTACTACTAAATATATATTTATCTATAAAATCTATTAATAACTTATAATTTTAGTGTATTTTCATTTTAATAAAGCTGCTATTTATCTTGCAAATGTGGTTTTATTGACACCGAAGTAAACAAAGGCGTCCGCCACTCTACAATGTGCCCTTGTTAGTTATATGTTGTGTCTTTGTTCAATCAGCTTGCATCATATATTTCACACGCGTCATTTACACGTACACACATGTTTCCAATAAAGTGTATGCACTTAACGTCTTTACTGAGCGTTACATTAACTCCTAAAGAAAAAAATAATAGTTTTAATGCCTATCGACAAGAGCAATACAAAGTTCCTACTTTGTATTGCTCTTATACATATAATATATTTGATTATACATATAAGATATATTATATTTGATCTACTCCTGTACCTTACCTGTACCTTATGGCATTAAAGAACTTTGATATCCTGTCTCTCCGCCTGATTGGAAAGCTAGAATCAATATTATGGTAGGAAGTAAAGTACGTATTAGTGCATAATGTAGGTATTTAATCCTGTAGACATATGAATACGTTCTCGGAGTGAAATAATGAAGCGCGCATGGCCCGGCGGTTAGCGTAGAACGCAAGCGATCTATGCAACTAAGCCAAACGGGCGCGGTCGGGTGAGATGTGTGACCGCTAGTGGCAAAAAATTCATGCGCGTTTCCATGCTTCGGAGGGCACGTTAAAGCCGTCGGTCCCGGTTGCTGTCGACAGTTAACAGTTGTTAAACCTTGTCGGAGGCCTTATGGGCGGTTTGAAAATATCCGACAGCGGGTTGGCCACTAACTCGCATCTCCACCCAACCGCATTGGAGCAGCGTGGTGGAGTAAGCTCCAGGCCTCCTCTATAATGTGAAGAGACTTGTGCCCAGCAGTGGGACGCTAAAAGGGTTGCAGCCAGTATGGTTGCCTTATGAGCGCAATAAGTGGTACATTACATTATTACATTGTAATTGATGTGAGCTGAACCCGTGTATTCGTTTCTTTTAATTTGTAATAAAATAAACTTTAATTGCATTTTGATGTTGGATATGTACCATGATGTATTGAGTGATCGTATCCTGATCTTTCTAAGATTCTACATCAAAGATTTAATTTCAACATATTATGTTCGCAGTTATGACGCGGCGTTAACCGAAAATCATTTGATGTTAAACAATATTAAGAAATACATACTAGCTAACATCCGCGAAGTAACTACATCCGCGTAGAAAATTAATAAAGAAAACTTTTGCAAGCGTTTTGACGGGAAATTTAAGGAGTAATGTATTATGTATTTAAGGAGATATTTGATTATGTTTGGCAGTGTTATGGTACTCCGTCTAAATTAATGTTCGGCAATAACGAATTTGATTCTTCCGTGGGATGTCAGCAAGGCGACCCTCTTGGACCTGTTCTTTTCAGTTTGGCTATCAATCCAATAATTACTCAGTTAAATTCAAAATTGAATGTATGGTACCTCGATGACGGCACTTTAGGTGGTTCTGCATCCTCTGTATTGGAAGATTATAAATTTATCGTTGACAAATTTGCTTCAATAGGACTAACAATTAATTCAGCTAAGTGTGAATTATTCATAGCAGAACACATTTCATCTTTGCAAAATTTGGAAATATTAGAAAATTTTAAATCATTGATACCCAATATTACTATAAAAAATAAAAAAAAATCTTACACTTTTAGGTGCTCCAATATTTGAGGATGCAGTTACCACTGTAATAAATTCAAAATTAGATCTTTTTAACAATTCTTCTGGACGTTTGTTTCATTTAAAGCCGCACATTGCTACCTACATTCTTCGCCTTTGCCTGTTTACTCCAAAATATATGTATTTACTTCGGTGTTGTCCCTTTTGGAAATTCCCTTCGGCTTTAAATATGATTGACCAAACTTTGAAAAATTGTGTATCCCAAATTTTAAATTTAAGTTTTGACGATCGCGCATGGAGACAGGCTTGCCTACCAATAAAATTTGGAGGCTTAGGCATCCGCACCAGTGCAAGTGTGGCTCTCCCGGCCTTTTTAGCTTCAACCCACAGTACAGCTACCCTCATCAGCAATATTTTAAACACTATTCCTGCTGATGTTCGGGTAGCTGGCTTGGATGAGGCTGTGGAGGTCTGGAGGGCTACCTTCCCTAATATTACCATCAATATTGAGGAGGCCCCTACACAACGTTTTTGGGACTTGCCTGGTGTCAAAGCTACATTTGCCTGTCTCCTTGACGAATGTACCGACAACACTGATCGCGCCAGGTTGCTTGCTGTATCCGATGTAGACTCTGGCCATTGGTTACACGCGCTACCCTCCAATAATTTAGGAACTATTTTAGACCCGTCTACTCTGAGAATATCAATAGGTCTCCGTCTCGGCGCCAAACTTTGTGAAACTCATCATTGCTCATGTGGCCGAGGTGTGGATTTTTTTGGTCGACATGGTTTATCCTGTACCAGGAGCGCCGGCCGTTTATATCGCCATGGTGCTATCAATGATTTAATCCGAAGGTCTCTTGCCACCGTCTCTATACCAGCTTCTTTAGAACCATCTGGTATGTATAGAGATGATGGTAAGAGACCTGATGGGGCGACACTGGTGCCATGGCGTGTTGGTCGGGCCCTGGTATGGGATGTTACTTGTGTTGACACCTTGGCCCCTTCACATTTACCAGCAACATGCAATAATGCAGGGGCCGCAGCCGACCATGCTCAGTCTCTAAAGCGCCGCAAATATTGTGCAATAACGGAAAATTATGAATTTGCGGCGCTTGCAATGGAGACGTTGGGTCCATGGTCGGCTGACATGAAAAAATTTTTCAAAGATATGTCGACCAGACTTGTCCTCGCTTCGGGTGACCAGAGGGCTGGCAGTTATTTTGCACAAAAAATAAGCCTTTTAATTCAAAGAGGTAATGCTGCCAGCGTTCTGGGGACCATGCCGCAATCGGGTCTTTTGGATGGCATATACATTTTGTAAAATATGTATATTATTTTTTCCTTTTTTTTTATATAGTTGTTACTATTTGTTGTTAAGTTGTTACTATTTACTAGCAATTCTTGTATATATCTAAATATATTAAATAAATCAGAAAAAAAGGAGTAATGTTGTACTTTTGTGTAATGGGCATGATGACCGATTTTTAAATACCTATCTTATTGTAGGTACACGTCTCCTAGTTTCGAAAAAAAGTTTATTTCAGCAATAAACTCAACTTTTAACGTAAATTAATGTATTTTCTGCTATGTAATTTGAATTAAGCGCGAAAACGCTCGTAGGTGTCATGGCGTCGGCTTGTTCGTCAAACTTCAAGCAACACGATGACATTAACTGAGACGTGACGTCATTCCTTTTGATTGGCGTTTCAGATAACATGGCACGATTGCTGTATTTAATACTTTTATTTTATTGAAAATCTTATTAATCTTAATGTTTATATTAAAACGGGATCATATTTTAGAACTTTTTTAGTATATTTTTTTTTTAAAACCGTTTATTCTCTGATTCTTTAATAGTGTCATCATGCCTTGGAGTTTTATCGGATAAAATTGATGGTACCTACTTTGTCCAATATAGGTTCATTACAGGGAGGAAGTATTGTGGAACAAAATAATACTTTTCGGGTGGCCTCCAAACTGAATCAGACGTGATCTGGTGAAGTAGGTATAGCTATACTTAGATTTCTGACTTACTTACTTAATTTACTTATAAAGTAAATTATTGATGACATACTGACTTTGACTGTTACTATGTCGTCTTGTTTCAATAAAAGGGACACAAACTTTATTCAAACATTTTTACTTGACTCTGGTAATACGGAAGATCACATTTTCCATAATAGATATTTTTAAATAATAACGTTTTACAATCATAGCCCCACAATAGGGTAGATATACCCTGTGTCGTGGGTGCCATGGACACACACAAAGACAGAACACGAACACCCAGACCGAGAACAGAAATTTAAATTCATCATTCAAATTTCTGCCTCGTCGGGAATTGAACTCGGGACCCTCCGATCGGCAGTTCGGCATGGTAGCCATTGCGCCATACGGGTCGTCAATGATTTCTTAATATCTACTCATATTCAATTCTGAGACATCCTTGCCACAGTATTAATGGGTTGATGATATTTTCGTTAGGAAACAGCCGTTCGCAACTAAGCACAATCCAAATTTATCTCAGCAAACAAAAGATAATTACGGATTCTCCTTCAATATTTGCTGAAGATAAATCGCAGTACAGTGGCACACGATAATCGTTATGTTAATGAGATCATGATATCTAACATAGTTTATGTGCGGTCTTGTGTTCTTAAACGAGAAGTTATTATAGTGATCATTATTTACACTAGATCAAGAGCCCAAGAATAAAATCATACCTTATTTTATAAAACTAAAAATTTTACAGGGCTCATAGGATTCGCTCCTACAAATTTAAGTCTTCAAGATGGCAAAGAGGGTATTCAAACTTTTCTGGCAGAATGAAAGAAAAATTAGAATTGCTGATTTCTGGCTATTAAGGCAATCCTTTTTATGTTCCATTGCTGGGCACAGCCCCCTTCCTTACATGCATCGATTTGGTTTGTCAAGTTGCTTCCCAAATGATCCTAGATAAAAAAGTAAGGGATTTGGATATGAACTGAAAAAAGAAATTAGATCGGAAAAAATTATTTCAATTATCATCCTGATGAATTCAATAATTAACTATGTCACTATACTTCTTGCTTCTTTCTTAGTTTTATAAAGGGTTATTTTCAAAAGTCACTATGACAAATCTCATAGCAATTAACCAATCTTCTATAAAATAAAAATGAATCGCAAAATGTGTTGGTAAGCGCATAACTCAACAACGCCTAGACCAATTTGGCCAATTATTTTTTTTAAAAGTTCGTTGAAGTTCAAGGATGGTTTTTACGGCGAGAAAAATTCGAATAATTGCCGGAAAAACCATAAAAACAGCCCTTTTCTTTTTCCCATACAAATGTTTTCTAACTAAAACGTAGTCAATTTGAGCTTTATTGCTATTGTATAAAGTTAATAATAAATTACAAGCACTCACTCTTGTCTAAGCAATGTAGGTGTGTTCCTAACGTCAAAGATCATATCTATCAAAACAGTGTGCGTGTGTGCGTTGGAGCACAGAATACATCGTTGGAGGAGTTTAATGTCGCATAGCATGATGTTATATAGCTTATAGCCTTCCCTAATAACTGGACTATTCAACAGAAAAATATTTTTTCAGTAGTTCCTGAGATTAGCGTGTTCAAACAATCAAACATCCACGCGGACGAAGTCGCGGGCGGCCGCTATCCCTACTAATATTATAAATTCGAAAGTAACTCTGTCTGTCTGTCTGTTACGCTTTCTCACTTAAACTAATGAACCAATTTTAATGAAATTTGGAACACAGATAGAGTGGACCTTGGGAAAGGACATAGGATGGTTTTTATCCTACGGCGGAAGGCTAGTTCTTTATACAAACGTTTAGCTTTATAATATAAGGAAGGTCTAGCACTGACAGGCTCTTAGACCACACGTGTGTTTCATTAGATTATTATTTATCCATAATAATAGACCTTGTGACAAGTTGACAGGTAGGAAATTTAAGCTCGCGATGTTAAATTGCATAGCACTTCTGTCATTCCGTTTGAGAGACAGAACAAATTGTGGTTGGTAGCTGTAATCATTAGTTTTCTAAGTTCCGGAGTCGATAGCGGTCTTAAGGGCTATGACATTGATAAGAGATATGAATTAAATCGATTCTATCAGTGAGTTTCCTAGAGTAAAAAGAATTGTCTCTGTTAAATGGATATAAGTAGTTATACCTCGAACGAGTTTCAATATCGGACCAGACTAGTGGAAGAAGAAAAGTTTAGGTCTCGTTTGATTGTTGATTTACGTATTTGTTGTAGTCAAATATAAATTCTTCATTGTAATATAAAAACGATTCAACTCACTTGGTAATAAATTCTTCATATTCAGAGAATTGTTCAACCATAATAAGTTTAAAACGAGCAAATAGTAAAACAAAAATTTTGGGATTTACTCCTTGTTTTTTCCCAAAAGATGAAATCAAAACAAAAAGCTTATTTCTCATTTTCTATTTATACCTTCCACAAACCCATCTAGTTTGTCAAAGTATGATCAACAGCATTTTTAAACTGAACCTAGGAATGATAAAATATTTGGATAATGATAGAAGATTTGGAGATTAACTGAGACAAAATTGACTTTATGACAAAATATATTTTGACACAAACAGGAATAAATTTATTTACTTGCCCAACGACGATTTGATATCAGATAAAAATTTAATATCTGTGACGTTATACATACGGGTATAAATCGAGCAAATGTTCCTTGTCACGTACCAGATTGTATGACAGGGATTTTATCAATGGTATTAACAAAGTATGTCAGTAAAAAAAATTCGTTTATCAACCTTAAGTTGAGTAAAAAAATAACTGTATTCAATGAACTTGTTTCTGGTATCTTCATTCCTGCATACAGAACCCAATAAAGAAAATATAACGAATCTAGCTAGAACACCCAGTAGGATCGCCCGTGCCGATCTCGACACTATTTCAAAATCATTTTTTTGCTTAGTACACAGTTCATAGATGGGGAGTGAATTATAAAATGCTACGACAAAGTTAATTTTATTAACTATTCTACTATTTAACAAAAACATAACATTCGTAAACGACTAGTTTGTATCACTAATATTATATGTTCAATAAATCTTTGAAATCTTTGAATCAAATAAATGATCTATTGATTCGATTGGCACAGACAAATAGACATGAGTGAAGAATTCATGTAGAAATAAAGGTTAACTTTTATTCCTGCAAACAGAAAGTTTCAAAGACATTGATGAATGCGGAACTACACCCCAGTCGAACCGCCCTTGCCGATCGTCGAACTTGCTACAAAAAAGATCTCGTTTCGCCGGGTACAGTTAACCGGGCATTAAGTAATCGGAGCCGGAGTCTCGAGATAATGTTGCGCACGCGTGAAATATATACGAGTACATACGAATACGAGAGTTTTTATCGCGACCGCGTTCCGCTCATCGAGGTCCTATTTATTCGCTAATCACATTGAGCGTTGCTGGTTAACTCCATTATATTCCAAATGTCCTTTGTGTTCAAAATGAAACTTTTCGATTGGCTTTTTGTGGTTTGTTTAGATATGCTTCTTAAATAATAGAATGAGGTTAAAATAAAACTGGATTTTTTGTCATATAATTTACAGTAGGGCTGTACAGACAAGTAAGACTAAACCTCGTGCTCGGACATGACGTGTTCAAATGCTGACATCTTTGACTATAATCTGTTCTTATTTTCGTCATTGTGCTGTCGTATCCACTACTTGGCCAGCGTGGACTATGACCCTTAAGAGAAAACCGGGCCCAGCAGAGGAGTAAAAAATAGGGAGTTGATCTTTATGAACAATATTGCCTTTGTTTTTGTAGACATTATGTCACAATCGTTGCTATACTTACATGTTGGTATGCGAATTTATTAGAATGTTATCCTTTGTCTAATATTTTATTTTATTAACTATGTCTATTTTGCTTATTACTGCGAAAGGTTTTTAAGTATAATATGCTAAAAGTTAAACCTAATCTTGACAGTCTTATAGTTGTTTATTCTAATAGTAATTTAAATTATATTAGTAAATTCTGAATTGAATTTACTGTAGTTAAATAAATAAAATTATCGATAAGTCTGAGAAAAAAGACGTGAACCCTCTCTATTGCTATAATTACCACTTTTTTATGTTTGCTCGTGGCTGCTAATAAAATCGCAGTAGAAGCCAGTTCTAGCCGTTGCCGGACTGGTATGCGCGTGTCACTACGCCAAAGAAATTCTGTCGGCGAGTGGTTTGCCTCACGGCGACCTTGCCGACGTACGCGACGATAGGGTTACCACTAGCGATCATTTGCATAACTCCAACAGATAAAGTAAGCATTTAGCTCGTGATAATATTTGGACTTATAAATTTAAATCGTGAGCTGTGGTGGAACAAAAAAGGAAATCGTTAGGGAGAAAATGGTTCACGATTTATAGTCGAACCTGTCATTCCGCTGTTCAGGCAGCACGTGGTCCGAGGCGATGTTTTGGAATGACAACCATATCTTTCCTCTGCTTCGGCGCTTCTGTGAAAGTAGGTGACGCTGTACAGGCCGCCAGTCGTAATCGCAGACGCGGGCCCTATGCCGGATTTTAAGCGGCTTTCTAAATTCACTTGTATACCTACGGACGATAATCGGGACGCTTTAACGAAATTTCAGCGTGATAATCGAGAATGGACATCTACATAATTTATTTATTGATATATTTACATTATCACACTTGTCTTTCTATTGACATCTCTGATGAATAATTTCGAACTTTTATTCTACATGACAACTTGTGATAAATTTAGAGAAAATGGTGAATCTTAATAATTAAAACGCCAATCATTAAAATAATTTAAATATTATTTAAAATTAACAGTGAGTCAGGTTACAAAACTAGTAGAACTTTGCAGGAATTCAAATTAGCATGCTATTAAAATTACGAATTAAAATTTTGAGAAAAGTAGCGTTACTTTATTAATTTACGGTAGTTTTGGGCAATTATAAAATATCTCCAATTATAAAACTCCAAAATATTTGTTTTTTTTTCAATATTGGCATCGCAAGCTCTGTGCATACTGCCAGAGTCAAGTATAATATTTGCATCAAGTTTTTGCAATTAAAATCAGTAAGTCGTCAGTATTCAGTCAATCAAGTCTGTTGAATGTCTGACTAGTCAAGTAAAGCGATGGCTTCTTTACCAGAACGTGACTAATGGGAATTTTGGAAGCAAGCTAAAATAAAACATATTTTCGCACTGTTATTTTATTTCACAATACTCGTGCACTGTAATTAACCTAAGTATATCGAACAAAATGTCATCAAATTTATCCGATAAAACTCAAAAATATACGAAGAAAATGAAAATAAAACAAGAACACAATATGTCTTTTTCGACTTCCCGCCAAAACGCCTCAAAATATTTGTTATTAGTTCCTCATTCAAAAATATGACAAAAGTATGAAGTATTGTAAGAGGTGCTTTTTTTTTCAAATGACGTCTCGTTCTTTTGACCATTTTGCCAATGT
The DNA here is from genome assembly GCA_911387765.1 of Pyrgus malvae. NCBI lineage: Eukaryota > Metazoa > Arthropoda > Insecta > Lepidoptera > Hesperiidae > Pyrgus > Pyrgus malvae. The sequence goes on from OU426955.1 coordinate 11,126,575, forward strand.
CATTTTGGCTTATCATTATATATAATTTAATATTTTATTCGAAATTAATATAAAAACTTTTAAGGACACTCCCTCCTTCACTACTTCTCATATGTATTTTTTTATGATGGATATTTTTTATATGTTTTATTTTCATTTGCTAAAGGAAGGAAAATCGGGTTTATTTAATTTGCAAAAGATCAAATAAATAATTGCTTTTTTATGTTAATTTATTAATATAAAAAATGTAAAACCGAATTAAATATTTTTAACGTTAGATTGGTTTGTTCTATGCCCTGCTGTTAGTAGGTAGGTCTGGGTATGCTCTTTTTTATAGTATAATAAAATAAGTACATTGTATTATATATTTAGGTTGGCAAGCAAGTATATCAGAAATGTGATTAAGATATTTTATTACGTAGGATTAATAGTAGATAATTCAGTAGATAAGTGTGATTGACATAAAGACAAGCTTTTTCTTGTACCTACTGACAAAATTATTTTATGTTGATATGCATATCTATCAAATATGTATATCTACCTAAAGCACAACATTGTCCGTAATTTTTTGTTATCTTAATGATAAGGTACAAATGATTATGATATATAGCGGCTTGTTCTGATATGTACTGAAATCATTATTGTAATTAAAGAAAAAAAATACTGCCTAGATGAGTTTACCAGTCGACCCTGGGTAATGCGAGAATGCTGAGAATGCAAAGTAGGCTTCTAAAATAAGCAAGCTAAAAGACAAGATTAAAAATAATAATGATAAATAAAATACTTAAACTAATAAATCTTCATAATAATATACATAAATACATACTTACAAATCTTCATAATAATATACATAAATAGGTACATACATACACCCATACTAACATACATACAAAAATTCATACATATATATACATAAGCATATTGGAAGGATATAATGGCATGATAATATATACTATAAATAGGACTCTCGTTAATAAAAATACTAGATTCTGCTAGGGATACTCAACAAATTCTCTCGGACTAATTTCTTGTTGTTGTGTGTGTGTACTATCTGTCCATGTACTGCAGCGAACACTTAGTACCGTGGCTCATTATGTATGTATGTTTGCTTTATAAACTTAATAAAAAAAGTGTGTGTACGCGCTAGAAATTATACTTCTTTGGCGTATGAAAAAAGTTTAGAATAACTCAAACTCAGTAGTAATCGACGTTAAATATCAAAATCAATCAAAAAGATTTTGTTTAAATAAAAAAACGTTTTATTAACGTAATAATTATTTTAAATTAATGTTGATAATTAATTATAATTATTATACATAAGTACTGTAACTATATTCAGTGTTGAAAATATGTTTCTATTATTTCTATTCTAACTTCATCATGTCTTTCCTGCGCGCACAGCTCACAAATTAACTCTCACCCAAATGATCCAAACGCGCCAAAAGAAGTATAACTTCAAAAATAACAAGAAATCTTTCAATTATTGCAGTGTATCCTATTTACTGCTCTTAAGGGGTTCTATTAGGGCCAAGGCTGCCTCTTATTAATTTTAATTTGATTTATTAACGCAACACTCGATTATAAGTACTTAGTGCCCGTAAAATGGAAATAGAAAACCTGTACTTTGACAGTATAAAAATTATAGGTCGGCTTGTTTTAAATTAGTTAGGACCTTATAAAGGACGGTTGCCATTTGAAATTAATGTTTATACCAATCATGAATCAATTTATCCCGTGGTTTCATCTAAAAAGCGTGTTCGTACACTTTTAGTCGCAAAAAGTGCTGCCTTTTATGTCTACCAAACAAAATTATGATACACTTTTGTATTTCTAAATTTAATAAATTTTATTTTAATGTAATTACAGAGCAAAGGTTCGAACATTATTTAAATTTTTCTTTATAGATGTAATACATGTTTTGACGTTTTATGCAGTAGGTAATATTATGTAAAGTAAAATACGTAAAGTAAAAATGGTGGAGAAGTTTTTGCCATTTGCATTTTAAATGTTTACATTTCCTTGTTATAGGTAGCTATTTTTGAGTAGTATTGAGTGAAGTTCATGTATATTTTGAGATACATTCGATTTACAGTACCTGTAAAACTTCATATGCTCAGACTAAAATTATAAATGGTAGGCAAATTTCATTTCAACCAGTATGAATGGCGCCAGATTTCATTTTCACACGGCAGTCATTGCGAAACAAAAGGTGACATTATCCTTGAACCGATTATGGATACGAAGCCATAATAATCGGTAAGCATATACTTTATCAATAGATTGCCTAATGCGTTCGAAGAAGTGTAATGCAGGAAAGTTCCCGTGTGCGAAACAAAACACACATTATCGAATGCTTAGTGCGGTCTTCCAGGACCCGGCGAGGTGGTATTCTTCGTAGAACCTCCTCCATTGTACTCAACTTAGTTCAATTTTTGATGTCGTGGGAACGAGTACTGTGGTGCAACTAGTTTCCGGTCCTGAAGGTGATGACTGAAATTCAAAAAGTTAGTACGCATCCAACTATTTTTAGTACCAATTAAAACGCCCACCTTTAACTCATTCAAATTTGGTTTAAAATTAACAATGACTCCTAACGGCACCTATGCACATGCAAACAACTTTATTTGCATATTTTAAGGATGTTTAAAATTAAATGTATAAAATATTAAAGTATATTTTAAAATAAACAAACTTTACCTACTACATGTATTTTTATGTATTATATTATAATATAACCATCATCAATATGTTACTAAATCTTTCATTAGTAAACAGGGCTTATAGGCAGTAACATTAAAACAAGTAATAAAATATTTCATTAGCGGAACGACTACTACTATTTTTACTAAAGGCGATCAATGAAATTCAAAATGTAAGTACGTACCTAATTATTTATAAGTACCAATTTATTATTAGTAACGTATAACGTATTAAGGATTACCGGAATTATAAATTAAGCAAATTATCTTTATATTGTTATTACAAATTAGAGCGATTAGTTGCTTTAATATTATTTTATTTACCCATTGTTATCTACAAAATTTATAACAATAGGCTCGTTTTTCTATTTGCGTCATTCATGATAAATTGATGATTATGTATTGATAGATTGTCCACATATTTTATTTAATACATAATACCATATCTACTTAATATCTGAAGTCAACCATAATGATGATTGTAATCTAAATTAATCTAATTAATTTATTTGTGTCTATAGATTACGTACGTAGCACCTATGTAGCACGTTTATGATAAGTAATTAAAGTAGAGCATACATAAACGTTACACACTCATGGCCCCACAGTAAGGTAATTAATACACTGTGTGGTGGGTACCATAGACACATACAAAGACAGGTACACAAACACCCAGACCGAGAAAAGAAATTTAAACTCATCATTCAAATACCTTTTTGCCGTTTTGCCGGGAATCCCCGGGAACCCGGGTCCCCTCGATGGCAGGCCGGTATGGTAACCATTGCGCCACGCGGTTCATCAAAACGTTAAAATACAATTTTGTATTTTTTTACTTATACATAATAGGTACATAGATTTAAAATTGATTTTAAACTTAGATGGAAACTGACATGAAAATTACATCGACAAGTCATTACAAAGCTACGCAAAAGTTTTGTAGCGAAGCTTTCGTAGTAATTTTGTCGAATGTTTTCGGTAATTACTAAACGTTAAACAATGTTATTGTTGCGTGATTGGATTTTAAAGAATAATATTCTATTGGGATTAAAATATATCAGTAGCCTTATTAGCACAAATTGGGTTGTTGATACTAAGCACAAAAAAATTCTAAATGCGTAAGTACTTTTAATTCACTAGACTAAGCTTGGAAAACTTAAATAATTATTAAATTGTTAAACATGATTTTATTGCCTTTCTAATCAATAAATTTAGACGATTGACTATACAGGCTTGTGACTTCACAAAACATTTTTCTCATACAAAATTTGTGAGGATGGCACGTTTTGACAGCTAATTAAAAGCCGCTCCAAAATTTACAATAATTGTAACTACATTATGTGGTAAACACAGATCGTACATACATATTGATGAGTAGAAAATGTATGCTGACTATTAAATTGTAGAATAATACGCAATTACTTTTTACGTTTTAGTGCATATTAGTTAATTTATTTTGGAATAGTTTTCCTTTGAAGTCGTTTTTTTGTTAAAAAAATTGTTTATTCAGTTCTGGCATCATAATTTGGGAGGTCATAAGGTTTACTACACCAATCACGCTGCTTAAATGCAAGATTGGTAGAAAATTAATAACATCACTACAAACAAATTATTAATTAATGTGATTCGATGTTAAATATCAGGGTACATTACAAAGCGATGTTACATTTTTTTGTGTGTTCTTCTTTTTGTGTGTTCTTTTGTTCAATCAATATTTACTCCATTAACAGCGAGTTGATCGACAAGTGCAACAAATAAATTAAGTTTTTAACAAAAAAATAGAACCGACTTCAAACGGTAAAAAATAAAATTGTTCAGTACCTACTTCTTCTTGCTAATCGTAATGACTCTTAAAACTATTTTTGGAGTCGGGCCCCTACTAAAATGTCGTACCATTCCTTCTAAATGGGCACCGACAATACAGACAGTGGGACAGTACCTACATCTTTTTGCTTATGGTAATGACTGTTAAAACTATATTGGAGTTGGTGTCCATTCAGAACGAAAGGTACACTATATTTACTAAGACAGGACATTTTACTAAGGGCCCGACTCCAAAAATAGTTTTAAGAGTAATTACGATTAGCAAGAAGAAGTAGGTACTGAACAATTTTATTTTTTACCGTTTGAAGTCGGTTCTATTTTTTTGTTAAAAACTTAATTTATTTCACTCTTTTTAGTAATTTTAATAATTCTTCACATATGTATAAGCATAATTGGAAATTTTTTCACTTAACTTCTAAACGTTAAAGAGATACCTTTTATAATCATGTTTATCTAATAGCCATCTTATAGCCTGAAAGAATACTACTATCAGTCCACCTGAACGTATAAATTAATAAAGAATTTGCTCTCAGCTCCTAACCGTTGAGGAGTTGTACCTTCAATCATCAGCTTAGCAACATGAGGTGATAATTACCGGACATAAATATTTGTATTATGTAAAAAAATATGACTAAAAGAATGTGTGTGCCTATTAAGTTTCAGTGTTTCCCTCGATTTCCCTAGTGTCACATCATCAAATTTTGCCATTGTGACAGTTGGACCACCTCAGGAATATAAGATTTCCAACAAAAAACCATTTATTGAAAGAATTTGCTCTCAACTCCTAACCGTCATAGTACCGTCCATCATCAGCTCAGCAACATGATATGATGATAATTATACACAAATACCTATTTTGCTTTAATAAAAATATGAAAATCACTTGTTGTGCTATAAAATTTGAATGTTCCCTTCGATTTCTCTGGAATACCATCATCAGACTTTGACTTGGTGACAGTTGGACCACCTCAGGAATGTAAGATTTCCAACAAAAAACCATTTATTGAAAGAATTTGCTCTCAACTCCTAACCTTCGTAGTACCTTCTATCATCAGCTCAGCAACATGATATGATGATAATTATACACAAATGCCTGTTTTGCTTTAGTAAAAATATGAAAATCATTTGTTGTACTGTAAAATTTGAATGTTCCCTCCGATTTCTCCGGGATCCCCTCATCAGACTTTGACTTGGTGATAGTTGGATCACCTCAGGAATGTAAGATTTGGAATAAAAAACCATTTATTGAAAAAAATTGCTTTCAACTCCTCACTGTTGCAGTACCTTCCATCATCAGCTCAGCAACATGAGATGATAATTACTATGCACAAATATCTCTTATGCTTCAGAAAGTATAAGAAAAACAATGTGTGTGCCTATAAAATTTGAGAGTTCCCCTCGATTTCCCTGGGATCCCATCATCAGATCCTGATTTGGTGACAATGGGACCACCTCGGGAGTATAAGCATACGAACAAAAAAATAATTTTTAAAATCGGTCCACAAACGGCGGAGTAATCGGTGAACATATATAAAAAAAAAAAAATACATACAGCCGAATACAGTACCTCCTCCTTTTGGAAGTCTTTTTGTGTTTTTTGTTCGAAATCTTACATTTCTGAGGTAGTCCAACTGTCACCAAGTCAAAGTCTGATGATGGTATCCCAGAGAAATCGAAAGGAACATTCAAATTTTATAGCACAACAAAATGATTTTCATATTTTTACTAAAGCAAAACAGGCATTTTTTTATAATTATCATCATAGCATGTTGCTGAGCTGATGATGGAAGGTACTACGAAGGTTAGGAGTTGAGAGCAAATTCTTTCAATAAATGGTTTTTTGTTCGAAACCTTACATTTCTGAGGTAGTCCAACTGTCACCAAGTCAAAGTCTGATGATGGTATCCCAGAGAAATCGAAAGGAACATTCAAATTTTATAGCACAACAAATGATTTTCATATTTTTACTAAAGCAAAACAGGCAGTTTTGTATAATTGTCATCATATCATGTTGCAGAGCTGATGATGGAAGGTACTATGACGGTTAGGAGTTGAGAGTAAATTCTTTCAATAAATGGTTTTTTGTTGGAAATCTTACATTTCTGAGGTGGTCCAACTGTCACCATGGCAAAATCTGATGATGTGATACTAGGGAAATCGAGGGAAACACTGAAACTTAATAGGCACACACATTCTTTAACATAATACAAATATTTGTGTCCGGTAATTATCACCTCATGTTGCTAAGCTGATGATTGAAGGTACAACTCCTCAACGGTTAGGAGCTGAGAGCAAATTCTTTCATTAATTTATACGTTCAGGTGGACTTATAGTAGTATTCTTTCAGGGTATAAGATGGCTATTAGATAAACATAAAAGGTATCTCTTTAACTTTTAGAAATTAACTGAAAAAAATCCTAATTATGCTTATACATATGTGCAGAATTGTTAAAATTACTAAAAAGAGTGAAATAAATTAAGTTTTTAACAAAAAAATAGAACCGACTTCAAACGGTAAAAAATAAAATTGTTCAGTACCTACTTCTTCTTGCTTATGGTAATGACTCTTAAAACTATTTTTGAAGTCGGGCCCACTGTCTGTACTGTCGGTGCCAATTTAGAACGAATGGTACGACATTTACTAAGGGCCCGACTCCAGAAATAGTTTTAAGAGTCATTACCAATAAGCAAGAAGAAGTAGGTACTGAACAATTTTATTTTTTACCGTTTGAAGTCGGTTCTATTTTTTTGTTAAAAACTTAATTTATTCTTTTTAATCTTACTATCTATTGGTTGAAATACATCATACGTAACTAATGTTACGATGAATTAATCAATTAATAGTTGTAGAAACATAAAGTAGAAACATAAGATGCCCTGTTGAGACTTAAACTGGATTAAAATCTGAAAAAATCAGCAGATTTATTTAAAAAATAATATTAGTATATTTTGAAGTTTTATAATAAGGCGTATATGAATACCATTATGATCAATGACCCATTTAAAAATAATGGGTCATGAATCATTATGAACAAATCAACCTGTTATGTGTCGTATTGGTACCGACTTGACAATGTTGTGCTTGTGTCATGCAAGCAAGCTCAATATGTGAACACCCTAATGCCGGATGCGACGGCTACCGGCCACGAGATGAAGCTCATAGTTGCGTAGTATTTAATCCTTACAACATTGTTACTAGTGTATTGACATTACATACTGTATATGATTATCGATCGTTATAATAATCGTGAAGATAATCTTTATGATTTTTCTGAGACCATAAAAGTTGTTGCTGTGGGGCGATATTACTTGTGATAAAATATGGAAGTTACATATTTATTATATTTTATTTGATATGTATTGTTTTAAGGTAGGTAATATACTAGACTAGAACAACGGCAATGTTTTAATAAATAATTCAGATAAAGGAAAATAACCTAAACAAATACGATTAACTATGGCTTAGAATTTTATATTGGAAAATAAAACATACCTTCATTATTAGACCAAAAAAATTGTTGCTGTGGGGCGATATTACTTGTGATAAAATATGGAAGTTACATATTTAATATATTTTATTTCATATGTATGGTTTTAAGGTAGGTGATATATTAGACTAGAATAACGGCAATGTTTTAATATATAATTCAGATAAAGAAAAATAACCTAAACAAATAAGATTGATTAACTATGTCTAAGAATTTTATATTGGAAGATAAAACACACCTTCATTATTAGGAAATTATTCGAGGCAACTATTTTTGCATCTCACTGCTGGGCACGTGTCTCTCCTCATTATTCGGGAGACCTGGAGCTTACTTCACCACACTGCTCCAATGCGGGTCAGTGACCAACCCAATGTGTAAAAATGTGTTCGAACTGGTAGTTCCTGAGATTAGCGCGTTCAAACAAACAAACTCTATAGATTTTCTCCGTTTTTGCAACATTTTTCACTGATGCTTCACTCCCATTGGTCGCAGCGTAACTTGCTATAGCCTAAACCATTTCTTGATAAATGTATTATCCAACACAAAAATAATTTTTCAATTCGAACCAGTAGTTCCTGAGATTAGCGCGTTCAAACAAATAAACTTTTCAGCTTTTTATATCAGTATAGATTTTCTCCGTTTATCAACATTTTTTCACTGATGCTTCGCTTCTATTCATCTCAGCGTAATGTTATATAACCTAAAGCCTTCCTCCATAGTCCATAAATGGACTATCCAACACAAAAATATTTTTTCAATTAGAACTAGTAGTTCCTGAGATTAGCGCGTTCAAAATATTTTTTCAATTAGAACTAGTAGTTCCTGAGATTAGCGCGTTCAAACTAATAAACAAACTATTCAGCTTTATACTCGTATATTAGTATAGTTGAGTCACTCATGACATAAAACTTTGTATATAATGTAAGTTCTATATAATGTATATTCTAATTACAATAAGTGTTACAATGTCATAATTTACTTGATGCCATAATTTAAGTTTTTTTTTGAAAAGTGACGAAAATTTTTAAATAATAATAATAATAATACGTAAGTACCTACTTACCTAGTGAAAAAAACATTAAAGTTATGTACAATATCTCTGCCGAAGTTTCTTAGCGCCCCCTGCCCGCCGTCACCGGGGCCGTTGTCGTAACCAGGGGTAGCGGGGCCGCCGGGGACTGGGGACCGAGGTTTAATTGTGACTGCCATAGGGGGTTTCTTGCCATAGTCACCACGCTTGGCATTGCGGGTTGGTGACCGCAGTAGATGATACGTTACTCAGAAAGATGCTGCTGCCCATCTCCTGGAATCTGTCCCTTGGTCGCCTCTTACGACGGCTAACGTAAGAGGCGACCAAGTTTACGGTGCTATTCTAATACCGGAGACCGCACGGCCATGTACAACCAGCATTTTTTTAGTTCAAAAAGTTCAAACAGTTCAAAAATATATTTAACTATGACAACGACTTTAAAATAATTTTTCCACCACTATTTCAAAAATCATAGAAAGATAAATTAAGCAATAAGTACTTTATGGATGAAATTAGTAAATTGAGATTACTAATTCTGCTTCAGTTAAAGGAATGAATGTTTTCAATTAATTAAAATTAATACATATGGAAATATACTCGTATGATCGACGACTAAAAATAGACATTTTTTGCACAACCCTGTCTCAAAAATCCTGTCATCAACAGGGTTTTATAGTGTCAGTCTCTACATTTTTTCGATGTTGTCAAGTTCGTTGTCAAGTTCGTTTTCAAGATTATTAGACTTAGATTCGTACTTACTACCTACATATTTAAGGTTAATAAGATAGATGGTTCTGTCATCGTATTAAGTACAATAATAATAGTAATCTTGTTTAAATATTTTCTGCAAAAAAGATTGTTGCATCCGGTTCGTTTTTTAATAAAAATATAACGAACTAATCAACAGGTAAAACCAGTACATTTTGGCAGTTAATATTGACTACAAAAAAACTGAATTCAATCAAACTTTCTGTAGTTGAGTATTTTTTTTTTTACTTAGCGTCACTAAACAAATATTAGGAACATAAAGCCCCCATTATTAAGTTTCACCGTAACATAATTACAAAATATAAATGGTCGTGCTCTACTCGCGTATGGCAAAAAGACTTTGAAAGGTCTCATTATGTTTTGTGTAATTTTTTGCAACGTGTCTAAAACGCATTAAAAAGGAGGATCTGAAACCGGAACTAGCGTAATTGATAATGTTTAAGAGGCGAGTTTATTGACGCCCCCTCGATCGAATTTACGCTACCATCTCTGCTCAAACGCACTTAATATAAACCACTTTTTGCTATGCTCTGTTATTATTAATGAATAAATGCTATATGTATATCCGAGTACTGGAGGTCAATGTTCGAGCGGAATGCTGTAAAAAATGCCTTAAGGACGTCAGTTTGGCATTTACCAACCGTCCCACTAATGGTTTACTATGCTTGGGTCATTAATTCTTTGATTATTTAGTTTAGAAATTAATTTATAATTTGTGTCAGCAAATATGTTTATTACAAGTAGAATTATATTACAGTGAATTTACGTTAAATATTTTTATTCGATATCAAATATTGACTTCTCTAAATAATTTGGAATTCTTATTAATTTTCACATTTATAAATTTAACTATAAAATATACATATGCCTAATTAACGAATAACGTGATCATTGGCCAGATGTTATTTAAGAAAAATATTATTTTGAATAACGTCATTCTTACACACGAGTAGGTATAATACACATTTTCAATTAACTCTGTGTACAATAATGATTTTTATAATTTTCTTCTTACTTATTATAATTATCCTCATTAAACTGCAGTTTTTTAGACTCGTATATTTTTATTCGCCGTTTTCAAAAAAACATAACAACTATTATAGAGCCAACAGGTTCATTATCCAATGCAGTTGCTACAATAATCTTTATAGCATTTCATTATGTTATAAAATACGTATCACGAACAGGAAAAGTGGACGCTGACGTTTTATAGGTAAACAACCATTCAAGTACCTATGTATTACTTCATGGAATACGTAGATATCTTATATTATCTAACAATCTTGAACTTGCCTTTCCAAACAAAGACCAAAGAAAGATGCAAATACGTCAGAACCATTTCTGACATAGGTACTACAAAGATGCAAGGACGTCAGAATAGCGTATTACTTCAGTATTTGCGTCATTTTTCGATTAATTAATAGCCCGTCGTGGTGCATTTGTTGTATGCAGATTATTCACTACAATCATGATTGTGATGAAAGTTACAAAGCTCTTGCATTAAGTACGAAAAACAGCACAGGTTTCTTTATACTACTGACGGGTTCGGATTTCTTTCAATTTCCTTTTTTATCGTAAAGAAAACAACTGTCATCCTTACGAAATAAGGCGCAGGGATTAACGTGATTGAGACAAGAAGAAGAATACTTCAAGATTGATCAGTAGCGGTTATTAATCTTAACAACTGTCCTTGCGTGGGTGCAAAGCTTAGTGCACTTTGCAATACAGTGTCGTTATGAGGAAGTGTAAAAGCAAAATTTTTAGTAGAGAGACAGCGAAAATTTCCTCAACTCAGAATTCTTCGAATTCGATTTATGTAAATCTCGCGTACCTTAAGCTAAAAGGTTTTCTGAGGAACACGAAGGTGTCAATACCGGAATGACCTCGAGTACTGAAATGACCTCATGCTCAACTCAAGTACTTGAAAGCGTTGCGTGCATTATGCGTTGAGGGAGATTGCCATCGCATCCTGTCCTATCAATCACAAACTGTTGTATCTGGGTCGTCCGTGCAAAAACTTACAGTTAATAAATTACTTATCGCTTGATAATTTGGAGTCCGTTGACTTGACACGTCACTTTATGGCGCCGAGTTATTATGTTTTTGTCGATTAATTACGTGTGGGTTGTTGCCAGTAGTAAATAGATTTAATTTTAATTGCATGGATATAATAATATACCCATTGGTACGTTATTAGGCACGTTACTTACCTATTATGTCGTAAAGAGCGTTCAACGAGATGTTTTAGATTTAAGCAATCAACTTTTGATTGCGGCTTTGCTAGCGGAGAATTTTTAGTAGCTTAATATATTAAGGAGCTTATAGAAGAACCTTGACGTTTGGTGTTTGTTTTAGGAATAATTTTACATTTGTGCTAAAATTGGTCGTGGCGGTTTTCTTTGCGCATAGACTGGAATTTTATCGTTTATCGTCCTTGTTACTGTTCAAAAATTCTTATTACTTACAATTGAAAATTATTAAGTGTAGATCGTTAATAAAGAAAAGATAATTAATTGGCTTTACGTTATTTATCTCAATAAATAGATTTGGGGTATTAATTTTTTAAATCACACTTCAGCGAGGTTTTCTTTGTGTCTCGGGACGCAATTTTGATATTATATCAGTATGCGTAAAAGGTTTAAAATAAAAAGAATGCAGTACTTATCTTTTGTTACCTGAAAGCATAATAATCCTCATTTTGTCAGGATCCAATCCAACACAGATAGGATGTGATAGGATTAAGAATAGGGCTCCCCTACTTGTTCGTAAGAGGCGATTAAAAGGGACCTTTCGGGTTTACGGGCGGCGGGACTGGGAGCTCTAACCGTACAGCTAGCTGCACCGAGAAGCGCCGCTGTGTGCGTGTCTGTATGCCGCAGCTTGCTGTTATCAGTTTGTAGTTTATCAGTTTCTTAGGTCATTCTTTATTGTCCTCAGGTGTATCGCGCGTGGTACGTGGCGCGAGGGTGTGATGCGAGGGGCGCGCAGCGGCGTGCGTCGGCGCGAGTAGCGACCATGCGGGGCCCTCGCACCGCGCGCGCCGCCGCCTACCTGCTCGTGCTCGCCGCTCTGCTTGCCGACAACGCCGTCTTCGGTCTCACGGACTATATCAGTGAGTATTGCCCTCTTACCTGAAACACAACTAACAAGAAGGTTTTACAAGGCATCGTTGTCAGCGCGAGTAGCAACCATGCAAGGCCCTAGAAACACGCGTCTCGGCATGTATGCTGGTCTGCTCGTGCAGTCCGCTCCTTCACCGCTATTATACAATAATAATATTATATATTTGTGGAACAGGAAAACTCTCGTACTCATTCTAAAATTAGTAAGCTCTATTCTCCACGTTCTTCTGGACCACAACATCATCTTCGCTCATCCTGTTGAAGTTATGTAAATATTAAAGTTTTCCAGAGATGTGTGGACATAGCAAATTACTGGCACTTGCAATCGATTTTCAAGAGATCGTTCTAAAATTCCTGTTTGCTAAATAAATCGCATTTCGGATAGATAAATAATACAATACGATTCAAATAATTTCTGATGATCGTTACCTCTTTGAGGAAATGGGTACCTAACCGATTAAACTATACTGAACAGGTTGAGTTCAATAATGAAAAGCGTGCTAGTAATTAATTGATTCAAATATACTCGTAGTTATGGGCAGTTTCAAGGCTAGTCCTTAGGGCCGTTATAAAATGATTTAATAAGAAAATAATCATAAGTATATCGAAATATTTTAGAAAAGTCACATAAGTAGTTCAGGATGTTCCTGTTTATACTCGTAAGTTTCAACATTCTTGTATTCCGCACAAAGGAATAATGTCCGTACAATATTAAATTTCAGTTTAATCAGGCAATTCGGAATTTATTGAGTAACGAGGCAGACAGACGGACAAGCCGGACAACTGTGGCGTGACATAATTTCGCATAATTCTGACGAATTCAAGCCGTGGTGGTCTAACGGATTGAATTTCGTTCTTACGAGCATTCCAATTACGTAAATTAACATTAGTTCATGGTGCAAAACAAACAAGTTAGTTGCATAGTCAATATATATAAACGGAGAATAGTTATATTTAAATACATAAGTTAAGTAGCTTATGGCTCGGCGGCTAGCATATAACGCAAGCGATCTACGCAGTTAAGCCAAACGGGCGCGGTCGGGTGTGAGATGGGTGACCGCTAATGGCAAAAATTTCATGCGCGTATCCGTGCTTCGGAGGGCACGGTGTCGGTCCCGGTTGTTATCGATAAATAATAGTCGTTAAACCTTGTCGGAGACTTTGAGTGTCCCTTTGAGAGACCTCAGAGTCTGGATCCACGAAGTTTATTTGGTGATACACACTCAAGCGGACCCACTGGGAGCTGGGATGATATCATTTATATTATGCATTTAATATTATGCCTTTTTTAAAAAAATACGGGTCCAAAGCCATGCTTACTCGGGATACTCCATATTAGTGGTAAAAAACGATAGAAAAAAATTTGGAGCACTTTCGAGGTAGAGCCCTGATTCGACAAATTTACCAAAAATTTAGCTACCTAACGGTAAATCTACTTAACTACCTAATTTTACGCAATATTGCAACCTCATGCGAAGTTAGTGTCTTGTCTGTGGTCGTATTCAGATGCATCGCTTCTTCGGAAATTGATGAGGGGCTTCAAGTTACTAGAGTTTTAAGTTTACATTTTACCGGGGATTGATTGTGATTTAAAAAAAGAACTCAATATTTTCTAATATGAAAAAAAAAACGCCAGGAATAGATTAGGGAATTTGAGTTATGAATCATTATGTTTTGTTATAAATTTACATTTTAGTTTCATTTAAAACATATCATTTGGTAATCATAAAATCATAGCAGATTACATACATTATATTAAAAAAAAGCGGCAATAAGGTAATTACGAGAACCAAAAGTGTGCATCAGCCGATAACTTTAAGAGAATTAGGCCATATTTATTGATTGTACGAGTACTAGCGGCCGTCCGCGACTTCGTCTGCGTGGACTTTAGTTTTAGATTTTTTTTAGAATAAAAGTAGCCTAAGTTACTCCTTAATATATCAGCTACCTGCCAGTGAAAGTCCCGTCAAAATCGGTCCATCCGTTTCACCCGTTTTAGCCGGAATAGACAGACAGACAGAAAAACAGACACCAACTCAGAAACCTTTGTGGGCTCATGCACAACACTTTGCTGAAGATAATGACATAATCAAATGCATACAGACATTCATATATATATATATTGAAGATTGATGTACGTGAACTTAAATAATTAAAAAATAAATCACTTAAAAATATGTTAATAACGAATATAGGCATGCTTATAAAGCGATATTACTATTAGTGAGCTTACAGCCGCATACGCTTACACATTTAATGAATAATTAAACTGCTCTCACATTAGAATATACATACCTAATACAAGTATTTTAACGGTAACCGGTTGCAAGCAAGCTGCCGCAAGGTGCTCCGCGACAATTTCAATATTGCGTAACTTGCCGAGATCCTACTCAATAGTTGGTAGATCACGAAGCTATTGGATTATGATGTCACTAGCTTTTATTCGAGTCCTATTTTAAAGTCCTGTAAAAACTTTAAGCACCCATATTGAGCTCTAGTTCTTTGCCACCATATATAAGAAACCCTTACATGAGAATTGGCGGGAAATTAAAAGAAACAGATTGTAACCTTGTTTTATTTTTCAATTTTGATCGAATAGAGCTGATGATTTTTGGTATAATATAATAATATGATAATTATAATGCCCCAGGATTGAGAAGTAAAAGTTGAATTGAAATAATTTTACTTGTCATTTGCAATATCGTCTTAAAAGGACACGGTAGATCACTTGTTAACCTATGAAACCCTCTTTACTCGAGTTTAAACATGCATTTGTCCGATAAAGATTTAAGATTTTACAATAATTGATTACACGAACTAAAGAAATAATTTTAATACTACGCTTCCCACTCATAGCTCCACAGTAGGGTACACATTGTGTCGTGGGTGCCAGGACACACACAAAGACAGAAACACAAACACCCAGACCGAGAACAGAAATTTTAAACTTATCATGCAAATTTCTGCTTCGCCGGGAATCGAGCCCGGGCGGGACCCTCCGATCGGCAGTCCGGCATTGTAACCATTACGCCACGTGGGTCGTCAATTTAATGTTATATTGCATAATCTCATGACATAGAAACTACAACATGCTTAAATATTAAAATATACGAGTTAGTAGTACATATTATGTACAGTTGAAATCGAAAAAGAGACTTCTTAAAATTGTGAAAATGAATTAAGTGCCAATTTTATAAAAATAAAACCAATACAAAAAAATTCTAACCCAGTACACAACCAAATAACAATTTAAAAAACCAAGCAAGTAACAATTGAAAAATAATTTGCTGCTTATGCCAATAATGTGGGTAATTAATGCACTCCAAATTAAACTGTTTATAAATTATGCAACAATATTTCTAATTATAAAATTTCACTACGTTTAGAGACTACTTGATTATTGCCATTTAGGCATCTAGGCGCCATTAATAAAACTGCTCATAAGCGCCATATGAATTTCAAAAATGTTTCATAAATATCGCTATAAATTAAACCACGTGATTTGCATAATTTATATTTTTAAAACAATCCGAGATTTTTTAATAAATATTTGATTAATTTTAATTATAAGTAGGTAATACTACTTTAGACCTGTTTTTCTCCTATATCCGCCTATACATATTTATTTACCAACTCTATTACTAAAATATAGGTATTATTGACCAAGACGTAATCAACTATTTCTCACGTTGTACGGTTTTGCTATATTCATATCTGTAAACATGAGTGTTGATTACGTAGTAAATAATAGTATTTAATCTGTGGTTAGGGCCACAGCTACATGTACCTATCTAACATACATTGTAAATTCTTTGAATAAAGGAGAATATGCATTGAAATAAAATTTCAAAACCTTTTGTAAAATCGGATGTACCCTTATTCATACGATACTTGCCAACATTTATATTAATTTTGCTACCCTTGGGGCCTCGTTCACCATCTCTAAGTGTTGATTAGTTACGTCCCAACTAAAGTTAATTGGCAAGTAAAAGCTATGAGTACGGGTCAGTTTATCATATTATTATGATTAGGCTACTCGAACATCGTGAAATTGAAATTGAAGTTACGGGTGATTTTAACCGCCAATTAGCGTACTTGTCACTTTACTTGAAGGTGATGAAAGAGGCCCTTAATAAAACTATGTAACCGCTTAGGAGTTTGTAATTGTAAGAATAGTAAAGTCGTTATAGACCCATTCAAATTATTTTATAAACAAATATTGCAGTCTCTATGCTATAAAGCGCTTTAATGAGAAAGTAATGACATGATCTGATACTTACAAAATGCAGTCTGAAAACCCCAAAAACAGGTCAGTAATAATTCTGTAAGTTTAGTTTGACTGACTTGACTGACATTATCTGAGTAAAGCGATAGCTTTTTACCAGAATATGTCTAATGGAGTTTTGGGTGCAACTTTGAAAAAAATTGTTATCACAGTGTTCATTATGGAACAAATTTATTATATACCTACTAGCCTTCCGCCAGCGGATTCGCCTGCGTGCACCCGTTTTATGGGTTCTCATTCCTACATAAAACCATCCTATGTCCTTTCCTAAGATCCACTCTATCTGTGTTCTAAATTTCATTAAAATTGATTCAGTTGGGAAAGCGTAGCAGACAGACAGACAGACAGCGTTACTTTCTAATTTATAATATTAATATAGTAGATAGGGATATCTCAAAATTACACCACATAAATTTAAATAAAATTTTAAATAAAACATATTTTAAGGACCAGCTAAAATAAGAAAAACTGTCATTTTTGGAACTACTGCTCAACACAATGAACAAATTGAGGGAGAGAAGTTTTTTGTTTGACCTTGTCTATTCACGTTTAGCTTGTTTTATCCTTAAAAGATTAATTGCTAATTATATAGGTACCTAATTTTATTTATCTATCATATATTAAAATACACGTTTAATTGTTGTCACTGCCATAGTTTTGTTTCTGAGCTATGCCGAGAGCGCATATGATTAGAGATTTCCTGGCCCATAACTTGGTTCTTGAATAGTAAAATTTATCTAATTTGTTGATTTACAATTTAACAAATTATTCATGTATTCGACAACCTTGAAAACCGCTCGTTGCTATGAGATACGGCTATTATGAAATGTAAATATAACTCGTCCGCTATATGAAAAATGTTTGACGATTCGAAATTTTTTTAAGAGTACTCCGAGTATAGAGGTAAATCTATAGTTCCGGCTTCGGACTTGTAGCATCAAATTGTCACTCAAGCTTATATTGTGTATGTGTGTGTGTGTGTGTGTGTGTGTGTGTGTGTGTGTGTGTGTGTGTGTGTATAATGATTCTGTAGCTTAGAGAATCAAGGTATGACAAGTATGACCCCCGTCAGAGAGGAGTGGCCTTTACGGGCGAACCCCTCGTCCCAACGGTTGACGACGACCTTACGGTCATGGCTTTTCGATTCCCAACTAGTAGGATGTGTTTGATGTGGATCTTTAAGAATATGTCCATGCACTTGACAAATTGTAAAAAGATAGCAGGAAAGATCACGGATCACCTTAAGGTAATAAAAAAGATTCGACCACATTAATAATGGTCAGTAAATATTTCGCATATTTAACGTCTGCGGAATGTTTTCGTAAGGTGGTGTGGGACGAGCACACAAATTAATTACCAAAATATTTACGCAGGACATATGAGTGGCTCCGGCGCCTGAATCTGCTAGGTTTACGTAATAGGAATGCGGATCCGAAGCTCTAAATCAAGGCAACGGTTTACATATGTATATCCGTCATTGACGACCCGCATGGAGCGATGGTTACCGTGCCGGACTGTTGATAGCACGGGTTCGATTCTTAACAAGAAATTTGAATATCGAGTTAAAATTACTGTCCTTGGTCTGGGTTTCTATGTTCCTGTTTGTGTTCATGGTACCTACGAGTGGGCTAGAAGCTAATAAAGTTTTTTTTCATAACAAAGTACGCAGGCCACGTGGTGTTAAGTGGTCGTTGCGGTTTGTGGATATCTACACCTCAAGAATGCTTGAGTCACGACTGAGGTCGCATTCAGGTACTCCACGGGTACTCCGAAGGCTTACGGCACGAAACAGAACAGAAATGCGTATCGACTAAAACTTGTACGAGTATAGCGGTATTACTTCCCCAGTGCAACAATACCACCACTTAGACGTACCATCTCGATAAATCTCTTAACTAAGGGCCTCTTTCACCACCTTTAAGTAAAGTGACAAGTACGCTAATTGTCGGTTAAAGTCACCCGTAACTTCAACTTCAATTTCACGACGTTCGAGTAGCCTAATCATATGATAAATTGACCCGTACTCATAGCTTTTACTTGGCAATTAAATTTACTTGGGACGTAACTAATCAACACTTTACTAGGAGATGGTGAACGAGGCCCTTAGTGATATGAGTCGATATTTTTAAAAGGAATCGTCAAAAATTAAATATAAATAAATAAAGATACATTAAAACTACTTTGGAAGAATTTGCAATCAAAGCTTATCAAGGTTCATACTTTCGCATACATAAATATTGTATGTTCTAAATTCAAGAGATCTGCTACGATTAATATTGCGTGTTCTAAAAGGTTGGGTAGATAAATTCGTAAGAACAGTTGGTACACTAGAGACACTTGTTCCACCGCCGACGATGAACGAGATGCGAGTAGAGCTAAAAACTAGAACAGAGTTGGCACGCAGTGACTACTCGCGGAACATATCCGCACTGTAAAGTAATGATAAGATGGTCAGGTTCTAACCGCCGTGCGAGCATCGTTGAGCGAATATTATCTTCGATAGCTCTTGTAGATCGGCGACAGAGTGCGAGAATGAGCGAGTTCTCCCCAGCAATATGAACAGTCAGGGATCATCTATTAATATATATGCATCTCTTTTGTTTACACGGAATGTTGCATCTAATCAGTTTCTTGAGCGAGAAAATAGCCTATAGTTAGTCACTTTCTCGCCGTCGGTGTTACAACTGCTAGAAACGCAACATTGCTGTCTCCCCCGCGATTGCGGTACTTGTCAAATACCGGGGCATTTGTGAATGCGTGCCTTTGATCATGCTAAGCTAATCAAATTGGCATAGGCGTTTGCATTATAAAACCATATGACACAGGTGTTAATGAAACGTTACATAGAGGCTAGATAAACGCTTTCAATGCTTGTGCTAATTGATATTAAAATAGTGTTATAGATTAAGCGACAAGAATGTCTATCTATATGACTTCACCAGCTACTATGGTCATATTATGCAAATCTTAGCGTCGCAATGTAACTGTCATTTCTATAGACTTGGGATTCGTGCCAAAGTTTAAAGCCAAGTTTAATACGCTTTTTAACCGACTTCAAAAAAGGAGGAGGAGGAAAATAACTGTAAACAAAAAATAAAAACCTCCATCAAAAAGTAAAAAAATAATTTTCGGTTTCTATGACACTTTTTCTAAACTATTAAAACTATTTGGTGTTGTGCTAGATAAACGCTTTCAATGATTGTGCTAATTGATTTTAAAGCAGTATTATAGAGTTAGCGACAAGTGTCTATCTATACGACTTCATTGCCTATCTTGAGTATATTAATAATGAAGAATGAAAAGAAAAATATGAGACAATTATATTATATTATATAGACAAATTTTAGCGTCGCAATCCTACTACTATTATAAAGGCGAAAGTTTGTAAGTATGGATGTATGGATGTATGGATGTTTGTTACTCTTTCACGTAAAAACTACTAAATGGATTTGAATGAAACTTTACCACAATATAGCTTATACATCAGAATAACATATAGGCTACAATTTATAAAGATATTGTGTGAATTGTCCAAAATATGACGATAAGTGTCAAGTAAGTAGGAAAAAATCTACCATCTGCGAGCTATTCTGGCATGCGCCGCCAAAACCGCTAGAGGTACACCTATGTAATGTATGATGTTAATGTTTATCTTATATAGTCCTACAAAAAAGCCGGTCCACGGTACTTCAGAAGGGACTTCACTTTATGCTAATGATCCTCTCTAACGCGGGTGAAACCGCGGGGCACAGCTAGTGAAATATAAAAGTCATCTATATTTATGACCTGAAGCCAAAATTTAAAGAAATTTTTTACGCATTTCGATATGCATTTCCTTGTTTCTTTTCCTGTTATATGCATCACAAGAGAATGCCTAGAAAACTTTATAAAATTATTTTTTATTGGCTACAACCTATTTCTTATTTACGGCGCTAGATTATTAAAAAATATTAAAATTTAAGTCAGGAAGCCCGGATCTAGGGAAGAGCAAACAGGCCCTGACCGCATTATTTGGGTACGCCGAAATTATAAAAAAATTGAGGTTTGATGTAACTCTACCGTAGGGTTTGACTACAACCCTTTTATGCGACTCATTAGTCTCTCCTCATTTTTGGAGAGGCCTGGAGCTTACTCCATCACGCTGCTAAAATGCGGGTTCAGTGTGAAGAATTGGGATTTCGAGCTGTCGGAAGTTTTTAAACCGCCCACAAAGACCCCGGCAAGGTATTAATAATTGATAACAACCGGAACATTCCCTCCGAAGCACGGAAATGCGTTCGAAATTTTTGCCACTAGCTGTATCCCATCTCATACCTAACCGGGCCCGTTTGACTTAGCTGCGTAGATTGTTAGCGTTCTGCGGTAACCGCTGGGCAACGCACGCTTCGTCTTAGGTTAAAATGTAAGCTTTGCGAAAATATCTCAATTTAATTCAAATTTTCTTTTTTGTACACTAACATATAAATAAAAAACATATACAGGGGTTTTAGTTCTAATGTACATTTGGCGGTGTTATCACTACAAGAGATCTCTTCCAGACAACCAAAAAACTTAGAATAAGATTTAATTATAGTATAAAACATTGGGTTAAGGTAGCAAAATATTGTTTTTTTTTTCAACCTTTTTTATGTCCCACTGCTGGGCACAGGTCTCCTTCTCACACAATTGAGAGGGATTTAGGCCATAGTCCACCACGCTGGCCAAGTGCGGATTGGTGGACGTCACGCTTTCGAGAAATTATTAATTTCTCTCAGGCATGCACGGCGATGGAGAACATCGTAATCAATGAAATATCACGATATTTTCCATCACCATGGAGCAGCGATAAATTTGCACATTACAAATTTCTTTGTCAGAGGTGCGAGCCGAGGATTTGAACCTGGGATCGGTCGCGTCGAAGACCGCGGTTTTCTTACCACTCGGCCATCGCTGCTTATTATTACCTTATTGTTACCTTAACGCAATGTTTAATCCCTACTCATATTATTAATTCGAAAGTAACTCTGCCTGTCTGTCTGTATGCTACGCTTTCCCGCCTAAACTACAGAATTTTTATGAAATTTGGAACACAAGACAGAGTGGACCTTGGGAAAGGACTTAGGATAGTTTTTATCCTATGGGAACCTATAAAACGGCTCCACGCGGGCAAAGCCGCTAGTATAATAATAGTAAACCAATTTGGTATCAGCTAACATGTTTGTTAAACGTACTCAGTTCACTCACACACGAGCACGTTTATAGAAAAAGGAAATAAGAATAACAACAAAAATAACATAGTGAGGAAAAGAAGTGATAAGAGAATGAAGAAATTAATAGAAATAGAGAAAGCGCTGTATTTTGAGCTAAATAATAATCCTTCGCTCGTTAGTTAATCACAATGCCTTAAAGGTTTTTCTAAAACTTTCCTTCAAAGGTATTGTTATTTTAATTTAATTTCAAATGATTTTTCTTTTGATTTCAGAGGGTGGTCGTGCCCCTTGCTCGAACGAAGGCGAGACTGTAGGCCTTCAAGACGAGAGGCTGGAACAAGTCTGGAGCAGCTGTTTCCATTGTATTTGTAAGGTATTTGTTATGTATAAATTTATCAGTCGAGTTATCCTTCAGTTATAAATTAATAATAGAAAAATACATAAATTATATACCAAAAGCGAAAATAAGGAAATGGGGTAGTGATAATTGACTTTTATAAAATCAGTTTGTTAGTACTAAAACAAATATTACTATACTTATATTAAACCTTATTACTTTATGGTCGTAAATATGATAGTGATGTTTAGATACCGACCCATTCTCATTCATAGATTTATTTTAGTGTTAGAACCTTAGAGCATCAAAGTAACTCACCCTTCAGTAGAGACGGCATAGCGCCTCGCTTCGATACATAATTTTTGAGGCAAATATGGTGCGGAGGGAAGAACGCACACATTTTAATTCTGTCACACATTCACAAATATTCTTTGGTCGCTACAGACGTATACATTAGTAAATATGTCAATTTCAATTAACAACGTCATTTTCTATGCACCAACAACACTGACACCAACACACACAGACACACTAGTTGTATAACTAGAAGGCACATTGGGCATGGACGTTGGGATGAGGGGTTCGCCCGCAAAGGCCACTCCTCTGAAGGGTGTCATACCTGTCATACCTTGATGCTCTAAGGTTAGAACACACCTAGGTAGGTAAAAAATCATCCGACATTGTAAGCACCATTAAAAGGTGATATTTTTGACAGCTATTGCATAATATTGGTATTTAAATACCTCTTAAATTTGTACTAGGAATTGAAACGGTGTTTACTTATTGTCTCGGACAGCGAATCAACCTGTATGAAGTATTATTTTAAGATCTCCACGCTCATAATTGTTTCTCAAGTTATGTTTAAAGAACGTTTGTATGCCCACATGGCGACGGCTGTCACTAAATAAATTTATCACGCACCAAGTTTAGCATAATAATTCTAACTTACTCGTGCGACGAGCTCACACCTAGACAATAACCAGTAATTTGATTAGTAGCCTCCGTAGTTACTGAGAAATAGCTTTTTTACCTTGTGATCAGCCTACCAATTTTGTGTGAGATATAAAAAAAAATCTTGACGCTACACAACAGTGTAAATTAAATTAATTTTCACGTTATGTTTGGAAATAGTTACTTTATACTAGACATATTGGCTTAACTTTTTTCACTCCTTATTTAGTGGCAAACCATGCAAAATATGCTTTAAGCGTATCAGGCTTTTATGTGTCATCAGAGAGCGTAAATTGGTAATGTAACCAAGTGACGTTCCCCTTTGCCATCCGACTCGGTGTGGAATATAACCAGTTATGTTTATGAATTTCATATGCACGCATATTTCGACGCCGAGCAATAAAAGTAACACGTTTAACAAAGGTTGCATAACCGCACAAGATTTAAATCAATCCCGCGGATAGCCTTAACGGGATGCGTGTGCGGATGTGAAAGTAAGGGTCTGCAAAAGGTGAGCATGGCGAAATGTTTTCATGTTGAGTACAATACTTTTAAAATTGGCGACATTATGACCGATTAACTCGACTCGGCGGGGCAGTCCGCGGCGTGCGCGGCACCGGACAGGGCAAAAACTGCCAATGCGGAACTACTTCGCGACAGTCGAGACTCCGAGCCCCGGAATCCCATGCAACTGTTTTCTAACATTCCACGCTGTTTGTCCTCTCCTCTATTTCTATTTATAATTAATTCGAAACTGCATCCTCTTTTTTATTTCGCGCAATCAATGTTCTACCTCCTAATGCAGATTTACTAATGTATCCATACGTTAATGTGTTTATTGCAAAAAGACCCAATAAATATGTTATGGTTGCATAGTTGGCACTTACACGACATCAGTATGTATGTATTATGTACGTAAGGTTGTGCACCTTCGTACGTATGTGTGTGGTATTTCCCAGCCGATCTCACCTCGTCGGATGACTTGCGCGGAATTCGAAAGCCCATCGCGAGATTTATCGCTTATTCTGTATTAAAATATACATTTGCTTACCTAATGGCCTTTTTTGTCGCGTGCCACAAACGACGATGGGACGCCGTCGCGTTGATGGAATTTTTATGATTTATTATTTTTCAGACTATTACAGAGGAAGTAGGTTAGGTAGCGTTTGGTCAGTTTGCGTGCTTGTGTGTAAAATTAAAAATGTTGAATATCGTAAGCACGTGTATGGACAGTGTGCCGTCGCGGTGTTGACCCGAGGGTACCATTAGCCTTTTTATAAAGCCAAGTAGCCGGTTGATAGTATCTTGCGGCTCCCGCGCACCGCTTACTTTAATGAAGCATGTCATTTATCGAACGCGGATTACCTACAACTCTCTGCCGTAAGCGACTAAATTTAAGTCTCATTTTTCATCATACGCGCAGAAAAACTAGGAACAGCAGTATTAAATTGCATTTATTCTAGATAATACTAGCGAATAGCAATAAATTCTCCGTAATACTTTCTTAAATCAGATGATAATCTTGCTTCTGATGAAATTGTTTTAGTCGCCAAAGAATGGTTTCTTAAGTTATCCAGTTGCTCATTACTCTAGCACACTTTTTAGTATTATGTATTTAAAAATATATCAACTGCTATAGTTTTTAATAGCAAAATCATTTACACATTGACACCATTAGGCTTTGGCATAAATTTTTAAGTATTCTTTAGTATCCTTCAATGGTATATAGTGTTTAGAAGATATTTTTGCGGCTAACATATCAACAGTCTGTGTGATAAAACTGAATTTGAAATCACTGATAAAGTCTTCAGTCGTTGTAATAACAAACCATTGTATATAATCAATTTTCTTAAGTTTTTTCTATCATTACCATTTTAAACACGAGTCAACATGTTGTAAGCAAAGAAAAAAGGATGTTCTACTAGTAGCTAGAGACGAACTAAACTTATGAAATTTAAAAAAAAAATCAGATATTAGTGCAGTTAACATTACACTACCACTCTATGAGATTTTATATCATTAAGAAAGTTACGAACATTAAACATAAATTCATCTTGCTTTAACCCTAAACTTGTTAGGTGTTTTTGGACAGAACATTTCGCGCTAATACTGAAAAAAAAATGTTTTGAAAGGGCAAATATGGATTATCTCTTATCTAATATTCAGGGTCAATTTGGTAAAATAGATGTAACGAATTCAATCAAAGTTGCAAGATTATGCGTAGTACTTACAGTAGACGATGATGATTAAATAGATAGACAGTGTATTTCGCGTGTCGCTATTTCTGTCCTGGCCGTGTACTCTATTAATATCCCATAAATTGTACTTTGTAAATTGTACAAGTAAATTGCTAGGTCAAGTACCTGTAATGATCGTACCGCGCTCAACTCAGCCTGGCGACGGCGGAACCTAAGAATACCTTTGCATATTGAATACGAAGATATTTTAGGAATATTGCTCACTAAATTGCATTCTCTGCGTTATTTATATGATAATTTGAGTTATCGGAGAAATAAAGGGAAGAAATAGATAAGGTTTATGGAGGAACGCTTGAGTTACTTGGATTGATGACATCACATGCGAGGGTAGAGAGCAAGTTTTGAGTATATCAACTGCTATATTATGGTTACATGATCAATTAAGTGATATACCTGTATTTGAGATAAGAATTATTTCATTTTTCCATGTCAAATGCCCAATCCCCACGAAATGGACTAAGCGGATGTGGACGCTTTTCATTTGATTTAAAAGCTAAAAAAATTTTTTAGCCTTTCATGCTGAAGATGGATCTGGTAACGTTGTTAATCCAGTCAAATAATAAGACGGGGTGCAAAAATTGGTGTAATTTATTGCTTTATGTCTTCTTTGGTAGTGATGTGTGGTTCGGCGGGATGCTGCGGCCGATGGTACCGACTGCCGTTGGCGGTGCCAGTGCCGGTCCGATCGTGAAAGTGGGTGAGTGGCGGGCGCGGGCGCAGGTGCTGGCGAGGCCTTGCCGCGAGCGCGCGCGCGGTATGCGGTCGCACCGGTTCTTCTACCAACGTGGTTTTTTACACGCCACACGTCAAACACATTGTTGTCATGTTTTGCTACGATGCAAAAAATTCCAATACACCCACCAAATCTTTAAGTACCCGATACCGTTATATTTGATTTTATCGCGGATTCAACGCGAACCAGATTCCGATGCTATTATACTAATTAATTACAAATCTATTAACGAAATTATGCACGAGGATATAAATTGATAGTTTTAAGAAATTTTTCGGACGTGTAGTCATGCCGGTAGAGTCGTTTAAGTGGTTCGTGTTATATAAAGATTTTATTTTAGTGTCCACGTGATTGCTAGTTTGAATATATTACGAGTAATTTATTGTAAGAGTGTCCTCTTAAAAACAACATCTGGATCGGGTGCGAAGTTGATTAAATGATTAAGCATCGTTGTCAGTTTTGCGGATAATTAGGACCATAAATTGAGTGTAGTAACGGGTTGTACTTAATGCGATAAATTGTCCACAATGTTAATTACATTATTACAATAGGACGGCTCTTGTACGGGATGAAAATCGTGTTGCGGGCAAAAAAACATTGTAAGAACCATTCTACTTACTTGCTAATTTACAAGAAATTTCTGGCGTTTTACTTCGCGAGCTTGAGTGAAATCTCTAGCTAGGTGGTTAGAACGATTTGGCTATTGTTTTGTATTTTTTTAATGTAATTGGAGTATGGCTAGCCACACCCATGCAATAATATTGTGAATTCTAAATTAACAATATTTTTTGACAATATATAGTCCCGCACACTTCACAATATTATTTTCAATTTTTGTGGCAGAATCTGAGTCAGTCTCGCAGTGTTTCCTGACTCGTGTATGAGTCTTCGCTTTACATACTAATTGATAGAAAAAATAAAGCAATGGTTATTGCATTAATTTTATCAAACAAAAAAGTAAATCAAGAAAAAAACGATGGATTAAAAACTGGATGAGAAAAAAGAATGAGTTAAGTCGATTAAATCTAATTTATGAACTGCGATTTACAGAAGAAAATTATTTGAAAAATTACATGAGAATGAGAGACAGTAGCTTTCAATAACTACCATCTTTTTTATTTTGGCTGCAACCCTTTTTGCGTCCCACTGCTGGGCACGGGTCTCTCCCAATTATTGGGAAGGCCTGGAGCTTACTCCACCACGCTGCTCCAATGCGGGTTGGTGGAGATGCGGGTTAGTGGCCAACCCGCTGTCGGATGTTTTCAAACCGCCCATAAGGCCTCCGACAAGGTTTAACGACTGTTATCTATCGACAACAACCGGGACCGACGGCTTAACGTGCCCTCCGAAGCACGGAAACGCGCATGAAATTTTTTGCCACTAGCGGTCACCCATCTCACACCCGACCGCGCCCGTTTCGCTTAGTTGCATAGATCGTTTGCGTTCTACGCTAACCGCCGGGCCATGCGCGCTTCTTTTTTATTTTATTTATTCTTATTTTCCTTTTCTCAACTACAACAACTTGCCTTGCCTTTTTGCATTCAGCAACTTGCCTTTTTCTCAACAACTTGGCGCGCGTCCGGACACGTCAATATTATTGGCAATAGCCCTGCCTCAATAATATTAAACAATACTGAAATATACATACATTATTGACAATATTATTGCATGTGTGCGGCTAGCCTAACAGACCAGCCTGTAGGTCACACGGTGGTAAGTGGCTAATGGACACCTAAATTGAACTTCAAGTAAGCCTGAGTTGTTATTTTAAGCAACCAACAGCCTCTGCTACTCCATGCTGTTGGTTGCTTAAAAAAAGTTTGGTCGGCAACGCCACTTTCCACCGAAACATAATAGAGTTACTTCTCGTCAGAAATGGGTGCAACACTAACACAACATCTAATAGGTATAGTCCGAATAACTGCATTTTTTTCTTGTGTAGGTAATGCTTAGTTTATAATATTAACGTACGTAAAATCGCAGCGCACAGATAAAATAATTAGGCTTCGACTTGTAGCTATTTTAATTGGCAATTAGGTAAAGACATAAATGCTTGTGTGCATGTGTTTAAACCTTATAAATTATTATTAGGTATTTGCAATCAAAAAAATACTTGAGATTGGTTTTTGTCCCAAATGTGAAAGTGATTTGTTACGCTGCTCTTTTAATTTTATTTTTTAAACATTCTTCAAAAGTTAGTGCCTTGAACGTAGCGAAATATGCGGACTCTGTGCTCTGTCACAGAGTAATTTACTTTGTTAGTATATTTATTTACTTTGTATAGAAAAAAACATTCGGAGTTTAACTATTCTATGAGAATTTAGAGAAGACAAAGAAAAGAATGAGAAAATAAGGAAAAAACATAGGTTACATATAAATGTACTATGTATATCTATTAATATGTATATTTTGCAGTTTATAATTATTTTTCATACATGTAATTATTACGTATCCAATAGATAACCTCATTTTCTTATGTCAGATAAAAAATTGCAACAAGCTCATAACATTACATGTAACTAAAGTTACTTGTCATTTGATTGGTGCTAAGTGGGTACTTCAAATTATAGATTGCTCATTCCATATACATTTAATAGTTTCTAGGCAGACATCGTCCAAAGCCAGATACGAGTATCTAGAACTCAATAAATAGGCTGAGACTAGAGACTAGACTAGGCTGAGTTCAGAAATATTTTCTTATTAATTTATAGTGTTCCGTACCCCAAGGGTGCTAACAAGACCCTATTACCAAGCCTCCGCTGCTCTCCGTGTGTCTGTCATCAGGCTGTATCTGTGATGGCTAAACAGAAATTTTCACAGATGATATACTTCTGTTGCCGCTATAACTACAAATACTAAAAAAATAGAATAAAATAAATATTTAAGGATGCTCCAATAAAATAAACGTAATTTTAGATAATGGTACTGAACCCTACGTGCGCTTTCCGACTTTCACTTGACCGGGTCTTTTCTAGTACTTTTTTACTCGGTTATATTTGTCAACGATTCAAATTTCGAAATAAATATCATGCTTGTTTTCGATAGGTAGCAGTTGATAAACTTTTCTAAGGCCTGTGGCAAAATGGAAAACATCCGATATCCGGGTTACCTACTACACTAATCTCTGCCAATATATGATCAAACGAACTTCCCCTAAGTGAAGTTCGATTATTATTATATGAGTCGCTTTATTCGAAGATATGATAATATTACAAAGGTAGTTTCCCCTATCCGACAAGGCAATGTCTTTACAAAAAAAGAAAAAACTCCCGGTGACTCTTTGCCAATCCACATTGGAATAGCAGGGTGGAGTAAGACGCAATAGAAAATAGCTCGAATTTAAAAATGTATGGGATCTAAAATTAGGAAATTCGTCAAGAATCTATATCTCACTTTATTTGCGGCTACGTCAACCGAAAATTGTCAAAGTCCAGTTTATTTCCATATTAAATGATAAATAATCGACGACCCGTGTGGCTTAATGGTTACCATGCCAACACTGCCAATCGAGGGGTCCCGGGTTCGATTCCTGGCGAAACAGAAATTTGAATGATTCGTTTAAATTTCTGTACTCGGTCTGGGTGTTTGTGTTTCTGTCTTTGCATGTATCCATGGTACCCACGACACAGGGTATATCTACCCTACTGTGGGGCTATGAGTGTTATGGTGGGGATATGCGTTATTATTATTATCTATTCATTTATTATATACAAGTGTTCGTCTGCGATTTCGATGCACACTTTACTGATTTTGAACACTGCTCGTTTGGGCTAAACCTTTTCTACACTAAAAGCAACATACTTAAAACATGCCCACTTAAGTAAGCTTGCTAACTTTTGATTATTTTTTTCTATGACGACAGCGACATTTATCTGGCTTAGCAATGTTCGTCATTCGTAGCAAATTACGTAGCATTTACGCAATTTATTATGAAAATTTGTAGTTTTCCGAGTAAGAAGTAGGTATAGGTAGTATTTGTAGTCTTTGGTATAGGTCGATTACTCAAATGCAAGCTTTCAGTGCTTTAGGATATTACTTACACAAATGCATATTCAGGATGCAACGACCAAATTACTTCACAAGCAGACAGCACATCCATATCTCAGTCAAAATGTGTGACATGGCCGTTTCGTTCCTGCGGACACTGCGTACTCGTATTACCATAACACAAAATTAAGGAACGCCTTTGTGACGGTAGTTGGTCTGGTCGAGTTAGGGCGTGTAGAGCTTCAGGAGCTTGGCTCTACGTGACATCGGACATCTTTTTCACAGGATTAGCCATATGCCCACGTTTTTCTTGGTGGAATTAGTTAGAAGCATGCGCCTCTTAAACATTTAAGTAGTTTTTAGGTACGTTTTCTTAATATATTGAGACCACATAGCTGTCGAAACTTAAGAGAATATGCACATATGTACATGACGTTTTTGGTGAATTAAAGCGCCACGTTTCTTCCGCCCTTAATTTGTGTTCGTCAAAGAGCAGGTTCCTTAGATGAGATAAGAGGCAATAATGGCGCGCAAAAACTGCAGGTATAGTGACCAGTTACTGCAGTTATGTGGAAACTAATTAAATATTTATGTCCGTTTCTTCTAACTACTCGTCTCTCCTATCTTCCATCATACACGTCCTGTAAAATACCCATCGCTTTACCATATACTGCAGTGGTAGGTAATTTTTGAATGAATGAGATTTCTTTTCCTGGTCTGGGTGTTGGTGTCCTTGACTTTTTGTGTCCATGACACTCATAACATCAGATGTCCCACTGTGGGGCTATGGATGAAAAGTGTATTTGACTTTTGATTTTACCTTTTTTTACTGCTGCTGGGCACAGCTTAAAGTTAGAGAAATTTAGGCCATAGTCGACTACGCTAGCATAGTGCGGATTGGTGGACATTATGTCTTTGAGACATTATGAATTTCTCTCAAGCATGCGTGGTGAAAACATCGTAATTAATTAAATATCGCAATATTTCCCCTTACCGCGGAGCACCGATAAATACACACTTAACTAATTAATTTGCACCCCGGGGTTTGAACTCGGTATCTCCATGTTGGAGAACGTAGGTTTCACCGCTCGGCCATCGCTGCATATCATTTATTTAACTTGACACTCTTTGATGCTATTACCTAATAAAAAAAATATAGGCAATAAAATATAGGCTACTTCTTCGCTCTTTCTGGACGGGGTCTTAGGAGTAACGGCGCCACGCCGCCGGCACGCCGGCTGCGTCGCGACACTCGCGACCCACACGCGGCCTTGCGCTGCCGCCACTCTGGGATCACTTACTCGCCTAGATACAATTACAGCCAGTACAATCACAAATCCTGATTTAATTAAATATTTATCGCAAATCGCGCAATTTCTAGTTACTTCACGTACAAGTTTCAAGCTAACGTGTGTCGTTTGTGTTGCAGGAAGTAGGATTAAGTTTTGTATTACCTTCGGGTATACGCGGAGATAGCAGACATCGTATTAAAATTATATTTTGGTTTTGCTTTCTTCGCCGACTCCAAGATCTAGGCTCCACAATTAAGTGAGAGACCAATGCCCAGAAGTGGGATGTAAAAGGCTTGCAGGCAATGGTTTGCTTTCTTTACAATACGATACCTAAGATGCGAACCGAGTATTGACTCCGGTAGTGTCTTAAGTGTAACCAGTCAGCTATTACTCATTCTCACTTATCGTTGCGCACATATAGGTATGTTTATGAAATGAAGTGTCAGTGAAATACCAATTTCATCACGCTCCGACACCAAACTATGTCATCGAGTAAATTATCTAAGCGTCATTACAAATTCATGACGCTTGAAGATACGCCCCCCACCTATCAGCTATTGACTGGTTCCCACATAAATCCGTCATGATTTAAATTTTCTACGATTTGTAACTGTAAAAGCTTAAGCTTTTAAGAGATTATTTAGATAAAACGTTTCCTCTTCAAGTATGATCGTAAATACGAATTGTGAAGTTGTTTGAAATCACTTTGAATAAACTTAATAAGTATTTTAATCGATTAATACCGATTGTAACAAAACTTTTGTCTTGTTATAGAATTGAGTAGAATGTGCCCCGTATTTTTACACACTTTTTAGTGTACCTAATATTGTATAAAAATCTTGCCTTGAAAACTTTTTCTGAAAAACTTGGTCAATTCAACACAAAAATAATGTTACAATTCTAATACGCGCTTTTATCAAACAATTCAGCTTTATAAAATTAGTATAGGTAGATTTAAGCTTAGTTTATTAAATTTTAGGTCAACGTACATTTAAATTCATTCGCTCTACTGAACCAGGGTCAACCAAGTGCGAATAAATAGTTTCAATGCCAATAAATGAGAGCAGACCCTAATTTGATATGCACGAAAACCTAGTTCGCCTGAATCAGCAACAGTAAAATATAAGGTAAACGTTCATAGTGTCGTAAGCGTACTAGTACTCGTCAAAGCATAGAAAAAGGGCCGAAAGATATACTTTTACACTGGGACACTGATAAAAAGTGACAATAATTTGGACGTTTACCTCATCCACTTGGAGTATATTTTTATTATTTTTACTAATATTATAATTGTGAATTTGTGTTAAAATGAATGAATGTGTAAAATGAATTGTGTTAAAATGAATGAAGAAATGAATGTGGTTATTTGTTTGTCCTTCTTGCGTCGCAGTAATGTGATCTATTGCCTGAAGGATAATTTACAAAGTCAGTTTGAATTTATAGACGTGTTTAGGAGGCGCCCTGTGGTAATTTTACCGAGTTTTTGTCGCCATGGGAACCTTTGATAAACGATGGTTCCTCATCTCCAGTTCTTCTAACACTAAGTACTCCGATTGCCATTTCAGCTTGCAGATTTTGAGAGCTATATCAGTAACCTTTCAGTTCATCTACGGATTTGATTCTTACCGATCCTCTCGCGAAGAGACATACCGTGCATAACTCACTGTCTTCTTCGACTATGAGAGATGTAGAGTGGTAGGACTGGTAGGTCGGTGTTGTACGACGTTCGATGTCGTAGCCTTCCATGCGCTACTACGGTGCGTAGTGCTATGACGAAAAGTCGTAGCCTACGATGTGTCATTAAGTCGTCATTATGAGCGAATATTTGAAAAGTGATACCTATGATAATACTCGTATTACTTTAACACTATGAATTGTAGGTAACATTATGATGTACATTTTTTGTACATAAGTGAATGAGAGCTTCATAAGAACAAAAAATATTGCATTTTGAATGCTTAAAGAGATATTGAGTATGTTTTACATTATTCCCCCTAACCAATTGTGTTCTTGCGTTGGTACAAAAAGACTTTAAAAAAACATTTTTTTTTATTTCTTCTTTGATTTTTAAACCTGATAAAACCGATAAATAGTGTCAACAGAAATACTTTTGTCAAGTTTGCTGCTTTAGGTTCTTATTTTAAATCTAGACAATGATAATAATTGGGGCGAAAAGATATTTATAATGTGAAAGGAGCATAAGTACATATTCAAATCGAGTATTCTCATAGATACGGCAGGTAGACCGTTGCGTCCCCGAGCTGTCTGAGCCACTCGGCTCCATTATGCAAATGGTCAGATAAATAACGTTTTAAAATGAATTTTATGTTAACTGCCACAATTTATTCTATACAACGAGCGTTTTTCGCTAGTGAAGCGAGGAGGAACAAATTATTGGGTGAAAAACGATTCCAGATTTAGAAAAGTAAGTTATGTTTATTCAATTTGCTATTAAGCATCACAAAAGGTTCGCAGACTATGCCCGGTTAAGTTATTGCAAAAATATGGGAATCAAATACCTAATGTGGCTTGGCGAAAAGAAGATGTAAAATCAGCCAAATTACTGATTTATTAATAAACGCTCTTGTTCACTGTCTGATTGACTTATGTCTTGTAGTTTAGAACTAAGCATGCTAATAATTTTGCGATAAACTTAGGGTTGTGCTTATTCGCTAAATTATATAAGTTTTAAACAAAAAATAAAACGGAGTTCAAAAGGCTAAAAATAAATTTAATGATTATATAATAATATAAATAGCACATAATATGAGTGATACAAATATAGTATTCGTAAACGGCTACAATAGTTAATAAAATTAATTGTTGAATACTTGGCATATGATACTTTTCCTTGCTAATGGTAGTGACTCTTAAAACTGTTTTAGAGTCGGTGCCCATTCAGAGCGAAAGGTACGCCATTTTACTAAGGGCCCGACTCCAAAATAGTTTTAAGAGTCATTACCATTAGCAAGGAAAAGTATCATATTATGTTAAGTATTGAACAATTTTATTTATTACCGTTTGAAGTCGGTTATATTTTTTTGATAAAAACTTATTATAATTTCATTCTTTTTAGTACTTTTAATTTTATAATCATGTAGATAATTAAAAAACACAGGTTCTCATACAAAAGCAGGTAAGGTAAATAAGAAGACTTCTTTAACGTACTGACTCTATCCTCTATCATTTATTTTTCTTTTGAGATACTGGACCCGAGTCGAGGATTGAGACGCAAACTTACGATTGATCTAGTAATCCAAATAAACGAACGTGGAAGGTGGTACCGGATCGTGTATTGCGCAACTGTCCAGGAAGCGTCCAGGATGTTATGCACTATCAGCTATCGCACTATCCATGGACGTATTATCAGCGGGGAAGCGGCGTGACGGTCGCCTGAACGGCCGCGATTTACGTTTCACGTTTGGCCGTGCCATGTAGGTTTTAAGATTTATAGAAGCTAAGATTTGTTCTATGGTTCCATCGGAACAAAAAAGCTGTAGATACTCGTATGTTATAGTCGTACAAAAAATGACCCCATTAATGTCAGCATACTCAGATTAACTATCTAAATAGAGAGGTATATATGCCATAATCCACCGCGCTGCCCAAGTGCGGTTTGGTAAACATGACATGTCATTTTGTGTACTGCAATGCCCGCTGATGGAAAAAATCGTAAAGACAAAGTACTTACAATATGTTCTCTAAATGTAGAGCAGCGATAATTTCACTCAGACTCTTTTGTCGACGTTGAAGACGAACAGATATCACCGTAATTCAGTATATTTAACGCTAGGTATAAGTTGCGGTGACAATCAATACTAATTAACATTATAAATGCGACAGTTACTCTTTGTGTGTGTCTGTGACGTATGCTTGTGGACATTTGTGGTGGACATTGAGAAAAGACAAAGGATATTTTTTATTCCGAATAAATGTATTCCCGTGGAGTAGATTAGTATAATAATAATATAATGTATAATAATAATATAAACACAAATAATCCGAACGAAGTTACGCCAGATTACTAGTTTATAAAAGGGCACATATACTAAACACATAGACCACTTATACGTATATACATAGACGAGATAATTTTTTCGCGGCAAACTGGACGGAACTTACGAGTTTTAAAAAAAGAAGATACGTAAGAATTCCGAATGTTTTAGTTATTTAATTATAAATTAAGTTTTTAACAAAAAAATGAACGGACTTCAAACAGTAAAAAATAAAATTGTTCAGTACCTACTTCTTCTTGCTTATGGTAATGACTCTTAAAACTATTTTTGAAGTCGGGCCCTTACTAAAATGTCGTACCATTAACTACCATTCGTTCTAAATGGGCACCGACAGTACAGACAGTGGGACAGTACCTACTTCTTCTTGATTATGATAATGACTGTTAAAACTATATTGGAGTCGGTGCCCATTCAGAACGAAAGGTACACTATATTTACTAAGACAGGACATTTTACTAAGGGCCCGACTTCAAAAATAGTTTTAAGAGTCATTACCATAAGCAAGAAGAAGTAGGTACTGAACAATTTTATTTTTTACCGTTTGAAGTCGGTTCTATTTTTTTGTTAAAAGCTTAATTTATTTCACTCCTTTTAGTAATTTTAATAATTCTGCACATATGTATAAGCATAATTGGAATTTTTTTCAGTTAATTTCTAAATGTTAAAGAGAAACTTTTATAATCATGTTTATTTTATCTAATCGTATAAATTAATGAAAGAATTTGCTCTCAGCTCCTAACCGTTGAGGAGTTGTACCTTCAATCATCAGCTTAGCAACATGAGGTGATAATTACCGGACACAAATATTTGTATTATGTTAAAAAATATGACTAAACGAATGTGTGTGCCTATTAAGTTTCAGTGTTTCCCTCGATTTCCCTAGTATCACATCATCAGATTTTGCTATGGTGACAGTTGGACCACCTCAGAAGTGTAAGATTTCCAACAAAAAACCATTTATTGAAAGAATTTACTCTCAACTCCTAACCTTCGTAGTACCTTCCATCATCAGCTCAGCAACATGCTATGATGATAATTATACAAAAATGCCTGTTTTGCTTTAGTAAAAATATGAAAATCATTTGTTGTGCTATAAAATTTTAATGTTCCCTTCGATTTCTCTGGGATCCCCTCATCAGACTTTGACTTGGTGACAGTTGGAACACCTCAGGAATGTAGGATTTGGAATAAAAAACTATTTATTGAAAGAATTTGCTTTCAACTCCTCACTGTTGCAGTACCTTCCATCATCAGCTCAGCAACATAAGATGATGATTACTATGCACAAATATTGCTTATGCTTCAGAAAGTATAAGAAAATCAATGTGTGTGCCTATAAAATTTGAGAGTTCCCCTCGATTTCCCTGGGATCCCATCATCAGATCATGATTTGGTGACAATGGGACCACCTCGGGAGTATAAGCATACGAACAAAAAAAGAATTTCGAAAATCGGTCCACAAACGGCGGAGTAATCGGTGAACATATATAAAAAAAAATACATACAGCCGAATACAGTACCTCCTTCTTTTGGAAGTCGGTAATAAAATAAACATCAATCCATTCTCATAATATTTAACAGTCATAATATTAATAACTATACGATATATGCTTGACGATTCAAGTTATTTGCACTCCTAAATTAATAAATCGTTGATGGGTTTGTTGAGATAAAAGGCTCTATAAAGATTTGGTACCAAAACAAGAATTAGTGTAGTATCCAGCTCATTTTACTGTAAAGTTCGGTATGAGTTTGGTGTTTTACGATTGACATAAAACTGCAGTAAAAACGTAGATATTTAGCGGGTCTCTCCCCATTATATGGGAGACCTGGAGCTTACTCCATCACGCTGCTCCA
The DNA here is from genome assembly GCA_911387765.1 of Pyrgus malvae. Taxonomy (NCBI): domain Eukaryota; kingdom Metazoa; phylum Arthropoda; class Insecta; order Lepidoptera; family Hesperiidae; genus Pyrgus; species Pyrgus malvae. The sequence goes on from OU426955.1 coordinate 11,164,387, forward strand.
AATGGCTCCAATGCAGGTTGGTGGAGATAGAGGTTAGTGGCCAACCCGCTGTCGGATGTTTTCAAACCGCCCATAAGGCCTCTGACAAGGTTTAACGACTGTTATCTATCGACAACAACCGGGAAGAATGGCTTGACGCATGGGCGTAGCTAGCCTTCGGCTCAGGGTGGGGCAACCTACCCCCCCACCTAGCCAGCCTTCGGCTCAGGGTGGGGCAACCTACCCCCCCCCCCCTCCCCCAGTAATTTTTGAAGTGAAAACTTCTTTAGCGGCGTTGAGCAATTTTGTGGGATGGGTAAAAACTGTGAAACTCGCGTCAGGTCACGTGTGCTGATCGAAAAACCGTAAGACGGTTGGAGAGTAGTGTTGTAACATCGATTAATCGAACAATCGATTGTTTATTTTTTTTATCGATTGTAAGGCTTCCGATTAATAAAAAAAATCGATTTTTTAAATGTCTATTTTCATAAAAAATGGGTTAAAAATTTTTTTTTTCAAAGTATGAAAAAAAAATTGAAAAGAATTAGAAAATGAAATATAAATTGTAATGTTTGTGTACGATAGCGCAATAAATAAATATTGTTTGGCAAAGGGAGATCTCCTGCCGGGCGAGGTGGTCATGCCCGGGGAGCGGCCGCGCTCCAACTGACTCAATTCGGAGCTTGTATATATGGTAGGATATTCCGAAAACTTCGATAGCGTGATTCAGGAAGCGGATAGCGGAAGGTCGCTACATCACCCCCTGCTCAGACCGGAGGTCGATTGACTTCAGTAATCCAAGTGTAGTCTTCGCTTACAAGCGCCTGGAATGCCCTCTATCTGCGGTGAGTCGAGATGTGAGGGTGCAGACCTTGTGTAGCCCTCCGTCCTCGGTGAGTCGGGATGTGAGGGTGAAGCGAAGAGCGGAGATGCCCTCTATCCACGGTGAGTCGGGATGTGAGGGTAGGATGTGGAGGCGAGTAACGGCTACTCAAGCCGTCCATGAAGTCCTTGGAGGCAGCTGTGTCAGGAACAGGAAGCGTGTACATGGTGCGCTGCGATGAACCTGACGAGCTGGTGAAGTGATGCTGCAGTCCATCCAGGGAGTGAAGGTGCGACTGATGAAGGTCAGAAGGGACGTATTCTTGTCCGGGGTCACCAGTTTGGCAAAGGGAGATCTCCCGCCGGGCGAGGTGGTCATGCCCGGGGAGCGGCCGCGCTCCGACTGACTCAATTCGGAGCTTGTATATATGGTAGGATATTCCGAAAACTTCGATAGCGTGATTCAGGAAGCGGATAGCGGAAGGTCGCTACAATTGTATTCTACGACATAAATAATAGTACTTTTATAATGATAATAAAAGCAATTCGTTCAAAATTATTCCCTAACTATTCCAATAAATCAAAAATGCACAACGTTAATAATCAAGTTTTCACTTCTGCCGGTTTTGTAACTTGAGCCATTTGGGGTCTGCGCCTATGCCAATTTGTTAATCTGTAAATTTAGAGGTTTATATTTTCAGGTACAGAAAATAAACAATTACACACAGAATAGATAGGTATTATAGTTTTACTTATGAATAGTCGGTGTTTAGTTTGGTTTAGTTTATTCAAATCTTTATAAAAGTATTGGCCATGCCCATGTTTTGTATTTTGTAATGTTATTGCCAAGAGTGTGAGGGCACGCCAAATATTGTAAGACGGCCCTGAGTATGAACGGCGCGTCGATGCGCGCGTTCGGTCAATCGTGCGCGCTTTTTGTTTAGATCGCACTTATTTTCATGTCGACTAATTTTTTTGTGTAACTTTCTTACGGATATTATGATTGTTGTTAGTATGTATAAGAAAAAAAAATTTTTTTGTTTAATTAGGCACCTTATAGGTCAGAGCCAGGGTGGGGCAAGCGCCCCAGCTTGCCCCAGTGTGGCTACGCCCCTGGCTTGACGTGCCCTCCGAAGCATGGAAACGCGCATGAATTTTTTTGCTACTAGCGGTCACCCATCTGACACGCGACCGCGCCCGTTTGGCTTAGTTGCATAGATCGTTTGCATTCTACGCTAACCGCCGGGCCATGCGCGCTTCTATGCAATATTAACCCCTAATGTAATTGGATTTATTCCATGTTAGGTACTTCAAGTTAATCACGAATAAAAAATACAGACACAAACAAAGATCAACTTAACTTTTTAGATCAACTTAACCTGAAGGTATTCAGGTTAAGTTGATCTAAAACTCAATAATGTCTTTACCTATAGAATCACTATTGTGTGTATAGGTCTGTCGGTCTTTACCTAATAATTTACTAACAATGTACTCGATTAATAAGATCGAAATTCATTTGCGACCCAAAAACAGATGTTTAGGTAATTTATATAAATGAAATTTTGATGTTCACGGCATTTCTGAACGGAATTCTCAACATGCTAAATCAATTTACACTTGTCCGATATTTCTAAACTATAAGTAACAGTACTAAGTGCCTACCTAATAATCACTTTAAACAAATTCCACATAATAATAATAAGATAAACAATATAATATTCCTTCGCACGCCGGCTCTAATCTTTCGACTTTCGCTTAATACTGTATACTCTGTTCTATTTTATACTGTACATTATGATAAGTAATGACTAGTCGAAAGATTAAGGTACATTTATTTTTATCTGACGTGTAATCTAAATATTTCGATATTAGAGGGGTTTCTTCAAAGAAACCGTTCCCGAAATTCGGCCGAAGTATTGAAAAACAATAAACAACTGTGAGAGTAGGTGACCTCGACTTTTACAATATGTAAAACAAATTTATTTGAAATTGTAGAATAGTAGGGCAGTAGTTTCATATTTAAAAATCCTAAAAATAAATATCTTTAAACGAGCAATTCTTGTATATACCTAAATAAATTTTTTGAATCTCGGAAACGACTCCAACGATTTTGATGAAATTTAGTATACACTGGTTTTGGGGGTGAAAAATCAATCCAGCTAGGTTTTATTTTTAGAAATTTTAAATTACCCATAAAAATATTTTCAGCGATAATCAACTTAAATATAAACTGAAAAATACGACTCTTCCTGACATCTATTGGAGAGTATTAATAATATTGTGGCGTAGAACCGAAGTAAATCCGACTTTCAAAGAAATGACAATGACGATTTGAAAGAGCTCTATAAAAATTTTGTTCATTAAATTAAAGCTTCCTTGGCCGAATGGTTACATCGACTCACTGCGGAACTAGAGACCCGGATTCAAACGTCAATCAAAGCATATTGCGTTTTTTTATTTTTGTGACAGTATTTTTTTATTAGGAGCTATTTCAGATGGCGTTAAGTAACTGTAAGCCAATGAGTGTTTAGATTGAAATTAAACCAGGAACATAATATGTTGTTTTTATCTGAGCAACGCTCGGACAAAAAATTAAGCTTCCTAATCTGTAATAGTTTTGAAGTCCAAAGGATCCCGAGAAAGTAGATATGTCAGAGAATTACCTATCTATCTTCTTAGGTATGAAATATTTTCTATTAAAACTTTTCAAGACCGATAATTCCGAGTATGATTTTGTATAGGTACCTACACAGCCAATGGACTTAATTATTCTAACTATTCCCGCTATTTTCAGGTAACAATTTCTGTTATTTCTAACAGCTAATCACTCACCACTACATTAAATTTTGTCAACTTTTAGTTTGTTCTATCTCCCTCAGGTTTCATAAAAAGGGAGCTACGCCTACATTAATTAGATGTTCGGCCTGAGGAAGTTCCACACTTGATGCATTTATCAAGTCCACATTTAATATATTTAATATTATTAGTATGTAGAGCAGCTATGGCCGACTGGTCTCCGGACCGCGGTCCTACGTCGGAACGCGGGAGGTGCCGGGTCCCTCGGTGCGCACCACTGACAAAAGAAATTTGTGATGTGCGCATTTCATCGCTGTTCCACGGTGATGGAAAATATTGTGATATTTAACTGATTACAGTGTTTTCCATTGCTGTGCATGCCTGAGAGAAATTCATAATTTCTCGAAGGTATGTTGTCCACCAAAGCGCACTAAGCCAACGTGGTGGACTATGACATAAATCCCTCTCAGTTGTAAGAGGAAACCTGTGCACAGCAGTGGGACATAAAAAGGTTGAAAAGAAAAAATGAAAAAAATATTATTAATTCGAAAGTCAAAAGTAAAAATGTCTGTTACTCTTTCCCGCTTAAACCACTGAACCAATTTTAATGAAATTTAGACCACAAATATAGAGGACCTTGGGAAAGAAATTAGGATAGTTTTCATCCTACGGGGACCCATAAAACGGGTCCACGCGGGCAAAGCCGCTGGCTGAAGACTAGTAGATTATATTTAGAAGGTTAGCAAGCTGCACTGCAGTAAACTAATAGAGTCATGATAGAAATTACCTATTTAGGCCACGGACGCTCGCCACTTTGATGTTAGTTATGGTAATAGCATTATAAACAATGTACCTAAATACGACCAGGTGTCTTGATTACTCCATACCTATATATTTAGGTACTACTGTTTGAATTTCACTTTCACCTCATAATAGACTGGAGACACGGCTTGGCTTTTCCCACTACTAAGTATGTGTTGAAGAACCATTATCTATCTAATACCTTTAAACGAGCAGTTCTTGTATATACCTAAATATATTTTTTGAATCTCGGAAACTACTCCAAGATTTTGATGAAATTTAGTAGTTTTCAGATAACTAGTTAACTAACCCCCGAAAACTACTAAATTTTATGTAAAAAAAGGAGATCTGGATCTGGATATATATCCAGCTAGGTTTTATTTTTAGAAATTTTAAATTACAAAAAAAATATTTTCAGCGATAATCAACTTAAATAAAAACTGAAAAATACGACTCTTCCTGACATCTATTGGCCAGTATTAATAATATTGTGGCGTAGAACGCCGTCAAACGTCATCCAAAATTCGTCTTTCACACAGATGACAATGTCAAATTGAAAGAGGTCTATAAAATATCGTCTTTCTAATTTAAGCTTCCTTGGCCGAATCGTTTTGTAGGCTGACTAAGGAGCTAGAGACACGGCTTCAAACCTCAATATTTTTTGTGACATTTTTTGTAATTGGAAGCTATTTCAGATGACGTGGTTAAGTAACACTAAGCCTATGAGATTTGTTTGAAATTAAACCAAGAAAATAAATTGTTTTTATACGAGCAACCCTCGGTCGCTCAACTATTGTTTAACTTGTATTAATTGCAGTAGTTGTGTATAGCGTATAAAAAACTATATTGTCACTGTAAGAACTATATATCTTTGACGATCTTGTGGCATTGTAAATGGTAACCATTTACCATGCCGGATTGCTGATCCGAACCCGGGTTCGATTCCCGGCGAAGCAGAAAATGAATGATGAGTTTAAAATTTCTGTTCTCGGTTTGGGTGTTTGTGTCTTTGTATGTGGCCATAGCACCCAAGACACAGTATCTTACTCAATTACACAGTACTTTACTGTGAGGCTATGAGTGTGAAACGACTATTTTATTTGTTTGTAAAAAATTCGTAAAGAAAAAGCAATATTGCACTGCAAAAAAGGTATATATACAACAAGTGAATGTAGCGTGTATATTTTATTAAGACATAGCAGACCTATAATCTAAGGTCGTACGTAGTTGCGCCGCTACTCAGAAGGGCTATACTTTAATCGTTTTATAGAAACACGGTTTACTTCAAAATTCTAAAATAGTTTTGGGGTGATACCTACTTCCCAAGTAGAACCACGCATCTATCGTATGCCTGGACGGAGTAAATTAGCATTATATTCGTCTTCCTATCTGTCCGTTTGAGAATATTATTCTCGATCTAAAATTATTTAATAAACCAAGACCAAATATGCCCAACTCCTACGATCTCCTACGTAACAATGACGTCACAAATAAATCTTAAATGGGTGATATATATTCCGAAACACATGAGTTGTTATAAATAATTTTAGGTACGCACGGTTTGTTTACGCTAGGTCATTATTTAAGCTTCGATTATCCTACTTTTGATACTATGTTTGAACACTACCTACATAAAACAATGTACATCAGTCTTTAACACCTCACGAATGTGGCAAATTCCAGCTTTTACTACTATTAGTGCTTATATTTGCTTAAATCCACTTACGTCAATTTCCTACCTGGAGTTTGTAACCTAAAATAAATTGAAGGTAATTTTACGTGTACGTGATCATGAATTGATCTTAAAAGCATGGAATCTAAAACACTGTATTAATCTAGGCATTGTTGGAGTTCCGTAAGTAACTTGCAATCTCTTTATCATCCTTTCACGATCATTTGTAAGGAACGCGAAACAAAAAAAAAGATACCTCAGATACCTACTTATTAGTATTACACAGATACAGATACAACCCGCGTGGCGCAATGGCTACCATGCCGGACTGCTAATCGAAGGGTCCCGGGTTCGATTCCCGGAGAAGCAGAAATTTGAATGATGAGTTTAAATTTCTGTTCTCGGTCTGGGTATTTGTGTTTCTGTCCTGTGTGTGTTCATGGAACCCACGACACAGGGTATATCTACCCTACTCTGAAGCTATAAGTGTGAAACTTAAACTTAAATGGTTCTATTCCTAAAAGTTGTGAAATTTTCAAATTTCAAGTTAATGCAATCAAAATCCTTTTATGACCATTTCATAAGGGCATTAAAACTTTATTATTTATTTAAGGCACAAAGCAGTCACCTATCATGAAATAAAGAGGGGCTTTCGGGATTGCGGGAGGTGAGAGCGGGAGCTCGATCCATCCAGTCAGCGGACCCACGAAGAATGACGGTGTGTGCGTGACCGCATACTGCCGTAAGCATCTGAAGGTGCAGGAGAGCACAGGAGAGCTCTCCCGAAGATGGGTCCGTACGGGGAGCTGCGCGCGGAGGACACCGGTGTGTTCCTCTGGAGATCCCGTAGGACCCCAAGCGCTGAGCCAGGCCACCAAGGGGGTTTTAGTGCGGTACAAATCCCACGTAACCCGGTATCCTCTCCCAAGGTGCCGGGTACCTTATGAAGGTTTCCCTCTGATACAAAAAAAAGATAGATACGTTTATATTTTCACATTTACCTATGTAAGAATTTTATGAAAACGCTCCATACTTGGTCACGAAGTCCACCATATAATTTAAACGTGGTATTTTCGTGGGAGCCTCGGTCACATTCAAATTAGGATGGCACACTGTTTGGTGTTAAAACGTTTGATAAGTGTACAGATATGTGTAAATATTGGTCGCTAATATTGATCATGTCTGCCAACTTACATGGTAATAAGTTGCCTGAATTCCTTTGCCAGTTAAATATTAGGCGTACGTTTCCGTGACGAGGTATAAAAGTATTTAGTGTTGTAATACAAACTTGTAATATTTTATCAATGTATATTTTTCTCGACTGGTTCCAGCTGAATTAATAAATAAATTTCTTTTTTATCTATATTATTAAGCGCGCCCCGGCGGTTAGCGTAGAACGGAAAGGATCTATGCAACTAAGCCAAACGGGCGCGGTCGGATGTGAGATTGGTGACCGTTAGTGGCAAAAAAATTCATACGCGTTTCCGTGCTTCGGAAGGCAGGTTAAGCCGTCGGTCTCGGTTGTTGCCGATAGATAACAGTCGCTAAACATTGTCGGCAGCCATATGGGCGGTCTAAAATCATCCAACAGCGGGTTGGCCACTAATCCGCATCTCCACCAATCCGCATTGTAGCAGCGTGGTGGAGTAAGCTCCAGGCCTCTCCAATAATGGGGAGAGACCTGTGCCCAGCAGTGGAACGCAAAAAGGGTTGCAGCCAATCTATAGGTATTATTATATATTCAATATCAATATTGCAACAGTAAATAAAAAAGTATAACATTGATTTTTGGTGTTAGTACTCATATAAAAATTTATTAAACAATGAATCAAATTTATAATAACGTTATATTACAAAGAAACTTATCTTGTTATATCACAAAGTTAAATGCCTTGTTATTAAAAGCATGGCAGGCAACATAACAATATGAAGTAACTTTGTTACTATATTGTCTATTGTAGTACTTATTTACCGCATTTATAAAGACTTAACAAAGCTTCAATACACATGAGGAAACTACGAATGAAAACATTGTACTCGTAAATTATAAGTCGTATCAGTCACAAACATCACAAGGCTTACTCTAACCATAATTGACGTTGTTAATATTTTCCCTCAATTATAAACATTTATTTCCTCAATAAACTGTGTACTATTGCTAACCTATGCCGCTATAAATACTACTTAACATTATTTACATCAAGTGCGCATTTCCTGAAGGCGTGTATTTTATCGTGCCGGAGTTGTTGTTGTAACCTGCTAGTTTAGCATCTGGGACCACGGGAGTGGCTTTCTAAGACAAGCTAGAAGGCAGTTGGGCAGTATCTGCCTTTTTAAATAAATTCATCTGGATAATGATAGGGCGCTCAGATTTTCAGCATAAAAAAATAATAATAGATCTTGAAATATCCACCTCCCCTAGCTGTGTAAACTCCAGACCCGTGTGTATCAGTGGGACGCGAAAAGGGCTGCAAACAATTTGATCAATAAATAATCTATGTACTTTGATTTGTTGTTTCACTGGTCTTACTTTTATACTTTAATTTTTTTGATTTTTAAAATGCTAATAAAATGCTGTCTGAAGCTTAATCAACTACGCGGCTTAAGTGCGGGTTGAAAGCTGAACTCTTAAATATGCTTTGCAGCTGAATGCTTTGTCCTTTAATTATTTTCATACTGCCACATAAACATTTAAACGCGAAAAGAGGTACCTATCTAAATAATTCGTTCCCCTTAAAATTTGTCTTTAAATTGTTTGTTACTTAGCATTTCACATATTCCAATAAAAAATACCAGCCTTCAAACACTTTTCTCTTGTTTACAGAACGGATTCGTTGAGTGTCGGAGTGGTGATGAGGAGTGTGGGCTGATGGAGGACTGCGCGGTCGTAATGCCTCGAGAGGGATGCTGTGTACGCTGCAAGGGGTGCTGGTACAACGGCACAGAGCACGCCTCGCACACCGAGTGGGGGGAGGACGGCAAGCTACACCGCTGCGAGGCCGGCGTCATCACGATATCGCGGCCGGAGTGCTACACCGCGTGCGACTTTCCCCTGCACCAGCGGCACACGCACTACAACGTGCACTACAACTGCCCTGTGTGTAATGGTAATTATTTTTTTAGTACCCGGACGACCGAACGTTGCTCGGATAAAAGCAATTGATTTTCTTGGCTTTTAAGCAAAGCACTCATTGGCTATTTCAGATGGCGTGGTTAAGTAACACTACTTAACCACGCCATCTGAAATAGCTCCCAAAAAAAAAATGTTGTCAAGAAATTTAAAAAAAATGCAACATGCTTGATTGAAGATTGAACCCGATTCTCTAGTTCCACAGTCAGCTTACGTTACTAATCGACCAAGGAAGCTACAATTCCATCGACGAAATTTTTATAGAGCTCTTTCAATTCGACATTGTCATTTTTTTCAACGGCGGATTGGCGGATGACCTTTGACGGCGCTGTATGTCACAATATCATTAGTATTCTCCAATAGATGTCAGTAACAGTAATGTTATTCAGTTCATATTTAAGTTGATTATCGCTAGAAAAGATCGCTAAAATTAAAATAAAACGACCATTTATAAAAATAAAACCTAGCTGGATCAATCTATCATCCGCGAAACCCTAGGCACAAAAATCTTGAAAATTAAGTGTCTTAATATCTACTCAGCTAAACAACATTGGGTGCACTCGGTAGTTGGATGAGAGCAAATTTAAATTAGGGCAACATATCAAAGGGACATTTTGACTTTATTGTTATAGAGAGAGGCTGTAATTCTTTTTGCGTCCCGCTGCTGAGCACGGGTCTCTTCCCATTATTGGGGAGGCCTGGAGCTTACTCTATCACGCTGCTCCAATGCGGGTTGGTGGAGATATCTGCGTACAGTCTACTGTATTCCTTCAATTTCAACAATTTTAACTAATAACGTGATATCTGCGAAGTGCTTTTAGATTTCACTTCATTATTTTACGGCGTTGATGTGTATAGGTTGATATAGTTACCTACTGGAAGTGTAGGCGACACATTTTAGATTTCTACTTTTCTACCTATTGCATACTTTTTCTTTGTAGTGACGTTGTCTGTGTCTTTTGGTAGTTGTCTGAGCTTACATGTTTTTTCCTATATCGATTCGAGTTGTAATAAAGTTCTAACATAAACTCACGTTTTCTTTCGAAGAACCAAGTGTAATCCTTAATATCTAGCAACTCAATAATTTGGTCGCTATTTTTATATAAATACCTACTTTTCAAGTATGCTTACACTTCTTAATAAATAAAGAAAAGGAAAAAAATCCCGATAAATTTCCACAAACAAACTCAAGCTCTACCAAGATCTCATTAAAATGTTAAGTGTTTGGTTTGATATACAGCCGGCCCTAAAAGCAACGATCATATTCCAAAACTGATAAGTCAGATACGATAATCACTTGAAAGAATGCAATGGTCATTTCACGCTGCGTTTTCCCACCCAAAGTACTCTCAGTAATGTCCGACGATTACGACCGCTGGGCTGCGCTGGCGCAGCCGTGTCTCGGAAAGCGCCCACCCAGACGCGAGACAGCAAAAAACCTTATAATCCCTACACAAAACAAACTAAGTCGACATGCGAACTTAATAAAACCAAAAAGACCCGGCAATTTACGTCCGCTTCCAACCTCTAACAAGTTGATTAATTCTAAATCAAATAATGGTTATTTTCGAAATGACGGCACGGAATTACTTTTGAGAACTGCCGACGTGGTCCGCCGACTCATCGTTTTATTGGCTCGATAATTATGTTTTTAAAGTTATCGGCTGGTGTAAATAGAAAGTTGTTTCGGTGTTTTATTAAATTTATTGAGGTATTTCAAATTCAACAATTAAATAGGCTACATGTGATGTTTTGATTTAATGTATTATAACGTACGTTAAAAGTCTTTACTTTTATTAATCAGTACTTGCAAAATAGAAGAGGAACTAGATAAATCCAATTGTACGCAACTACATCTGACAACAAGAGTATCTATGGCCGCATTTCGCCCACACGCCGATGTTGACAATAGCTCTAAGCCTGGGGCCACCAAGACATTGCGCAGTAGCAACCTTCAGACAATAGAACATCGTTGTATACAAATCCATAACTATTTCGGATGACTATTATTGTTCAAGTGACTTATGGATCTGATCATTCCGCCTAATATTAATAAAACTCAAGATTGCCCGTTAAGGTACTTTCTTATAACGTTTATGTGTTGTATTAGCAGTAAATTTTTTTGTAGCTTTCGTAATAAGTGGCGCCAAAATACTCGTTAAAACAGAATATAAAAAATCAGGTAGTTAATATAGATGAAGCGCGAAGTGAATCCGGAGAACTTTACCGTTGCTCTGTTGATTACGCTATAAATAAAAGTGAATTTCAGGAAGAACCGGTGAAGTACGAATGTGACTCGCGTGTTTAGGTTGCAGTACCTACAGTTTTGTAACTTGATTGGTCGAACTTAGGATTTGATTAAGCCCATTTTGACATCTCTACATGTTCATGACAAAAAGGGTCCTTATAGACAGTAGACAGATGGACACCAACGTTATTCAAAAATTGCTTCTTATTTCGAGGCACGGTGCCTTAAAAATTAAATTTTTATGTGCTAAGTAATCAATGGGCGAAATTTCATCAAGGTACAGCGGACCACCCGAGCGGTTCGAATACGAGAATCCTTATTTCGTACCGAGGACGAAACGATGTCTATCTCATAATGAAACAAGGGCTTATTATATTCACAGGGGTTCATTAAAATTATACATTTGTATCGGACCGGCGGCAGTCTCCCACGGCGTTGCGTCTCTATTATTGACCATAAATCAAAAAGTTAACAACCTACTTAAAAGGTTGAAACGGGTGGGTTTTTGTCTGGTGGTCAAAGCGGCCGACGTCTTCACGTATACGTTACCGAGAGGTAAGCGACTTAAATTAACAAGCAGAGGATGCTTGTTCGTTTTATCGCTTAGTAGTTTTAAGGCAGAATTTTTGACATTACGATCTATTTATATCTCCGATGTTAGGTCGAATTGAGAAGAAAATTAATAAATCAAATAATCATTTATTTATTTATTTTTATTTATTTATTTAGTACACAAAAATATTATAAGACACGATAACAGAAGAGAAATATGTATGTTCTTATGATGTTTCTTATCATTCAGTTGGATTCCTTGGCATGGAGGTTCCTTTTCATTAAGTAAAGAGTACTGAAGACTATGACTAATGCACTCGTAAAATAAAATAAAGTACGAATTGATTAGCTGTAATTTTTTTAGAAATACCTTAATTTTGAAATTAAGTGGCGTTCTTGCTCAATAAGATATCCAATTCAGGCTTTTCTATAATTAACCAATGTAAATTAAAAAATCTCATCTTGTTCAAATCATTTACACTTGAAATTTATTCTCGCTCATCTCTCGGAGCTTAGCTGCGGGATCAGTGAGGTGTGTTCTGTTTATTTGTTTTACGATCCCAACGGTGCATTAGGCTTTTTGCTCCTTTTATATCTCAATTCTCGATGATTACAGTGTTATCAGTATGGGAATGAATGGGGTTTTTGGCTGTCACCGAATTTTGGGTACCTGCCTGTATTGTGCGATTTTAATTATTGATTTTAAAGCTGATCGAGTCCATTATACATTGCCAATATAAAGTGTACTATTTTGGGCCAAAACGCTTTTGCGTATAAAGCATTTATTTCTTCTTATAAATGTTACACAAATTACCTAACAGAGAACCTTTAATTTATTTGATGTTAATTGGTTTGATGTAAGTCATTCAGTTGAGTTGAGTCGCGTTAGTTGAGTTGAGTCGCGTCAGTATAGTTGGTTGCGTCAATAGAGTTCAGTCGCGTCAGTAGAGTTATGTCGTGTTAGTAAAGTTGAGTAACGTCAGTAGAGTTGTGTCGCGTCAGTAGATATGAGTCGCGTCAGTTGAGTTGAGTCGCGTCAGTAGAGTTCAGTCGCGTCAGTAGAGTTGCGTCGCGTCAGTAGAGTTGTGTCGCGTCAGTAGAGTCGTGTCAGTAAATTTGAGTAACGTCAGTAGAGTTAAGTCGTGTCAGTAAAGTTGAATCACGTCAGTTGAGTTGAGTCGAGTCAGTAGAGTTGAGAAACGTCAGTAAATTTAAGTCTCATCGGTAGAGCTGAGTCGCGTCAGTATAGTTCAGTCGCGTCAGTAGAGTTTATACGCGTCAGTTTAATTGCGTCGCGTCAGTTGAGATGAGTCGCGTCAGTAGAGTTGAGTCGCGTCAGTAGAGTTGAATCGCGTCAGTAGAGTTTGGTCTCGTCAGTTTAGATGAGTCGCGTCAGTAGAGTTGAGTGGCGTCAGTAACGTTGAGTCACGTCAGTAAAGTTGAGTCACATCAGTAAAGTTGAGTCACGTCAGTAAAGTTGAGTAACGTCAGTTGAGTTGAGTCGCGTCAGTATAGCTGGTTGCGTCAATAGAGTTCAGTCACGTCAGTAGAGTTTAGTCGCGTTAGTAAAGTCGTGTCAGCAAAGTTGAGTAACGTCAGTAGAGTTGAGTCGCATCAGTTGAGTTGAGAAACGTCAGTTAAGTTGAGTCGTATCAGTAGAGTTGTGTCGCGTCGGTCGAGCAGTGTCAGTAAAGTTCAGTCACGTCAGTTGAGTTGAGTCGTGTCAGTTGAGTTAAGTCGCGTCTCTAGAGTTGTGTCGCGTCAGTAGAGTCGTGTCAGTAAAGTTGAGTAACGTCAGTAGAGTTGAGTCGCGTCAGTTGAGTTGAGAAACGTCAGTAAAGTTGAGTTGCGTCAGTAGAGTTGAGTCGCGTCAGTGAAGTTAAGTCGTATCAGTAGAGTTGTGTCGCGTCAGTCGAGTTGTGTCAGTAAAGTTCAGTCACGTCAGTTGCGTTGAGTCGTGTCAGTTGATTTGAGTCGCGTCAGTAGAGATGTGTCGCGTTATTTGAGTTGAGTCATAACAGTAAAGTTGAGTAAAGTCAGTTGAGTTGAGTCGCTGATAGATTATTAGGAAAAAGTAAACGATTTATAAAGGATTAATAAGAATATAATGAATAAAGAAAATAACTACAAACAATATCAATAGGAAAAGCACGAATAATAAAAATGACAGACAGTAAGTAAGAAAACAATCAAACTAAACATATTAAGTAGGTTGCATACCTAACGTTATAGGTTTACAATTTACATGGAAATCATGTTTCTAACAGTCGAGTCAGTTGAGTTGAGAAACGTCAGTTGAGTTGAGTCGCGTCGGTTGAGTTGAGTCGCGTCAGTTGAGTTGAGAAACATCAGTAAAGTTGAGTCTCATCGGTAGAGTTGAGTCGTATCAGTAGAGCTGTGTCGCGACAGTCGAGTTGTGTCAGTAAAGTTGAGTAACGTCAGTAGAGTTGAGTCGCGTCAGTAAAGTTGAGTCACGTCAGTTGAGTTGAGTCGAGTCAGTTGAGTTGAGAAACGTCAGTAAATTTGAGTCGTTTCAGTAGAGTTGAGAAACGTCAGTAAAGTTGAGTCTCATCGGTAGAGTTGAGTCGCATCAGTTGAGTTGAGTCGCGTCAGTTGAGTCGCGTCAGTAGAGTTCAGTCGCATCAGTAAAGTTGAGTAACGTCAGTTGAGTTTAGTCGCGTCAGTAGAGTTCAGTCGCGTCAGTAAAGTTGAGTAACGTCAGTTGAGTTTAGTCGCATCAGTAGAGTTGTGTCGCGTCAGTAGAGTCGTGTCAGTAAAGTTGAGTAACGTCAGTAGAGTTGAGTCGCGTCAGTTGAGTTGAGAAACGTCAGTAAAGTTGAGTCACGTAAGTAGAGTTGGGGCGCATCAGTAAAGTTGAGTCGTATCAGTCGAGGTGAGTCGCGTCAGTAAAGTTGATCGCGTCTGTTGAGTTGAGTAACGTCAGTTGAGTTGAGTCGCATCAGTAGTGTCGCGTCAGTAGAGTCGTGTCAGTAAAGTTGAGTAACGTCAGTAGAGTTGAGTCGCGTTAGTAAAGTTGAGTTACATCAGTTGAGTTGAGTCAGTTTAGTTGAGAAACGTCAGTAATTTTTTGTCGTGTCATTAAAGTTGAGTTACGTCAGTAGAGTTGAGTCGCGACACTAAAGTTGAGTCACGTCACTAAAGTTGAGTCACGTCAGTTAATTTGAGTGGTGTCAGTATAGTTGAGTCACGTCAGTTGAGTTGAGTCGAGTCAATTGAGTTGAGAAACGTCAGTAAAGTTCTCATCAGTAGTGTTGTGTTGCGTCAGTAGAGCTGTGTTACATGCGATGAAAAATTGATGCTGTTCGACAGTCGAAAGCGCTCAGCAAGTTGGTTAGATCCTGGTTCAGCACCAAAGCAATGCCCTAAACCAAAAATGACCCCTAAAAAGGTGATGGTCACTGTTTGGTGGTCTAGTGCGGGTGTGATTCACCACAGCTTTTTACAAAACGGCATGAGCATTATTGCAGATGTGTACTGTGAAGAACTGGAGACAATGATGGAGAAGCTTGCACATCGGCAACCAGCTTTGGTCAATCGGTCGTCCCCACTGCTCCTTCACGACAACGCGCGACCCCATACTGCACAACAGACAGTCTCCAAGCTGCAAGAGCTGGGGTTGGAAGCTCTCCCTCATTCGCCATACTCACCAGACCTTGCACCTACCGACTATTACTTTTTCCAAAATTTAGACAACTTTTTAGTGGGTTAAAAATTCAATTTCCGAGAGATAGTACAAAATGCCTTTGAAGAGTTTGTTGCCTCCCGTCCAGCTGATTTTTTCAAGAATGGCATCAGTAAATTGCCAATGCGTTGGCAAAGATGCGTCGATTACATGCGTGATTTAATAACAGACATAAAAAAGTTTAAAAAAATAAGTACTTTCAATTACTCCCCATACAAAACGGCAATTTCATAGGTAAACCTGATTAAATAAGAACCTACAAATTTTCCCACCTTAAACGGGTGAATCGACGGAGCACAACTGGTTTAACTAATAATACGCAGTTACCTAAAGCTTCCGTAGACGAACGACGTAAATATGTCCTTGGTGCGTTTCAGTAGATAAATACCACAGAGTAGGTAACTATGTTTTCCTTGTTTTCATTACATTTTATCTTTAATACAATTAAATATTCACTTCACAAAGGAAGTGTGAATAATTCATTGAAAAAATTTAATAAAATAGGTATTCATTGCGGAAAATTCTTACACATCGATACAATTATCTATAACGTGCTTTATTGACTATCCTGTATGGTATATATCCTGTGATATCTAGTGATTACAGGACGATAGCTGCACATAAAAATCTGTTATGGTCTCATTTTAAAGATCTCCTGCCGTAGATGTGCAGAAAAATATATATTATAAATTTATAACAGTGAGTCACTTTTATGAATAATAAACAACAATTGTTGACCCATATCTTGAGCATCACAGGTACTGACCGGTATGACACCCGTCAGAGGAGTGGCCTTTACGGGCAAACCCCTCGTCCCAACGTGCATGCACAATGTGCCTTCTAGTTATATACAACTAGAGTGTGTGTGTCGGTGTCAGTGTTGTCGGTGCATAGAAAATGACGTTGTTAATTGTAATTGACATAAATAAAATGTATGCGTCTGTAGCGATGAAAAAATATTTGTGAATGTGTGACAAAATTAAAATGTGTGCGTTCTTTCCCCCGCACTAAATTTGGCACAAAAATTATGTTTCGAAGCGAGGTGCAAAGCCCTCTCCACTGACGGGTGAGTCAGTCAGACCTTTGATGCTTTAAAACCCATATAATGGTTCTGACCTGTTCCTCATTCAAAAATATGACACTTTGAAGTATTATTACAAGAAGCGTTTGTCATTACTTTCTTTTTTCTTTCAAATGGCGTGTGGATATTTGACCATTTTGCCAATATCAAAGTTGGGGTGACATAACAAACCTACTGTTTTAAATTTTATTTGACATTATTATTATTACTTTTAAGAATGATAAAGAAACATTTCCTCCTCCAGTACTTCACGTACCTAGATTTACTTGGATCCGGCTATGGCTCTGCTAAACGATCCTTGATGTTCTTAATTTGCAAAAGCGATAGGTGACTCATTCACTTATCACGAAATCTCCAAAACTGTTTAACGTATAAAAACGAAATTTTTTGAATGTACTCGTAATTTATGGTAAGTAAAGTAACTCTGCAAAGAAAGGAATTTGCGGCAGGGCCAGATTAAGGTGGTCTAAGTACTCTTACATTTTATATATCAAAGCGTAAGGCGATTTTTGTCCCAGTGATTATAGGACGATAGCTGTCCTACTAAGTATCTACTAAATTCATCTCGAATCTGCTCTAAAAACTCAAGATACAAATTGACAACAGCTCGCAACATGGTGTCATTAATGGAGAAGGACCATTTAGCATAAACAAATTATTATTGTTCAAATAATGTAACAACGTTTTAGTTGTAAACTGTAAAACTCCTTCAAGATACAAATTAACGGCAACTCGCAACATGGTGTTATTGATGGAGAAGGATATTTTATCATAAAAATAAAAATAAAAACAACGGGTTGCACTCCGGTAGTGCCGGCAGAAGTGAAAACTTGAACATTAACGTTGTGCATTTTTGATATTTTGGAATGGTTAGGGAATTAATTAATTTCGCATCAATTGCTTTTAATATCAGTATTATTTTTATCTAGTATTTTCAGTAGGTTTTCATCTAGTATTTTATAAAGTACTCACTCATTTTCTTTCACTATTTCTTCGTCATTTTTTTGTAGATGCACTTTGTTCAATATCCATATTTTAAATATTTGATAT
This sequence comes from Pyrgus malvae, assembly GCA_911387765.1. NCBI lineage: Eukaryota > Metazoa > Arthropoda > Insecta > Lepidoptera > Hesperiidae > Pyrgus > Pyrgus malvae. Next base: position 11,182,221 of record OU426955.1, read on the forward strand.
AAACGAATTTTACAAGTATAGACAGTCGAGCCGTCATCAGCTGTCACCCCTCCGTCTTGGTCTAAGAGCCGGTGAAAATCGACCTTCACCGATCTGATAATTCGATTTCGATTTTTTATCAAATATAATTTTAAACATACATGCCTATGTCAACTTGCCTATCGAAAAGTGTTCTTTTAATAAGTATAATTAATTCATCACCTCACTCTTGTATATAAATAAATATTATAATAATATATATATAATAATTTTATATGTTTATAAATGATATTCGATAAAAAATATGTCTCATCGAGTTATCAGATCGGTGAAGGTCTATCTTCCACGTTTCCTCTACTATCTTACTTTATCATTTTTTACCCATTCCAAAAAAAGTGTACAACGCTGCTAAAGAAGTTTTCACTTCAAAAATATTATTGTTCAAATAACAACGTTATAGTTGTTTGTAAAATGTGAAATTTTATTCTGAACAAAATTAAATAATGCAAATTGTTATGGACAAATTCCAATTCAATCTGAACTTATGACAGTGTATTACATACTTTAAATTTAATTTTAAATAAATTTAACGTCAAAATGACGTTACGCTTACGACGTGAAGACGACTCTTTTTAGGATAAATGACATTTTGCAGTTACGCAAATACTCAAAAGATGCTTTCCATATTTTGGTTTTGCTATTTTTTTGATATTTGATAGTAAGGCAAGACTAAACCTCATCCATTGTTTCGCGGCATCCAAACGATTTCTAGCTGAAATTGGCGGACACGAAAGTTTATGTCAGAATCTACTTTTATTATAACGAACAAAAAGCTAGCTCATCTAAATTCTCGAAACGTTGGATGTGCTATCGTTATTATTGGGCATGCCTGAGGCCTGCGACAGCGACCTGAGAAATTAAAATAATTAGCTTGTGATGTACGCATGCTGCGTGCGAAGAATACATATCTTATACAGTGGTGGAAATATTTATGTACGTACTTTGGACACATTTTCTTACTAATTTGACTAGTACAGACACGTACGTATACGCACAACTAATCCCAAAGTTTTAAGTACATAACACAGCAAAATTTTAACACAATATTCTGTATACGAGTATAACACGTGTACAATTGTAACCCTGTATATCATTAGTGGTGACAAAAAGTATTATACCAAACTAGCGAATCCAGCAGACGTTGTCCTGCCTTAAACTATCAGAAATAAAATAATATTGCGACTATAAATTGAGATGTAAGCTATCCTATCTTTCAAGTTGGATCAAACTGCACACGTGCAAATTTTATTAAAATCGTTTAAGCAGTTTAGGAGTCCATCGCGGACAAACAACGCGACACGTAACTTGTATATATATATATATATATATATATATATATATATATATATATATATTAAGATATGTTTAGAAAGTATTAGATAGAAAAGTATTACAAGCACTAATTCCGTTTTCTGCTCTTACCAATGTAGAAGAAGGGTTAGGCTGGGCAACTAAGCTTTATACAATTATTCATTCACAACTAGCTGGTGCCCGTGACGTCGTCCGGGTGGATAGAGACTTGTACATCTGACATATATTCGTTCCTATCAGTCGTAACATGATGTTATATAGCCTAAAACCGTCCTCAATAAATGGATATTCCATTTATTCCACCAAAAAAAAACATTTCGAACCAGTACTTCCCTAGATTAGCACTTGCAAAAAACAAATTATTCCGCTTTATAATATTTGTATAGGAATACAAAATTAAAAAAAATTAAAATTTAATTAACTGTTCATTACTTAAAATTCAATGATGTTAAATAAAATAAAATAAAACACTTAATCGCAGATCGTAGATATCAGGACTCAGGAGCGTTAACGTTTGCACAATACAATAATTGCGGAGCATTGATCCTTCGTACAATATCTTGATCATGATTCATGCGTGAGATACATATCTAATTATGAGAATAAATTAAGAAATTTGTAAGTGTAACATACCGATGTACGAGTATTATTTTTAATGCGAGTACTAACAAACGATGAATACTTAATGGCTCTACAAAAGGACTGCATACATTGTTGCCAGTGTCAAGTTTTACGAGGCACTCTTAAATGTCTTCATTGTCACAATTATGCAGACAGACCGTCAAGTACCGGCGCATCTCAATGTGTCTACGACTATTCAATAACGACACAAATAATACAAAGGGATCGTCAATTGCATGCGCATTAAGATTTACATTATATTCCAATGCACTTCTCGTTATTCAGACAAGCTGCCATAAAAGCTTTCTGATTGCGAATCAAGTATGCTTATAACTGTTACCTGCTAACAGAGCTCGAGTGTGAATGGTTGCTTAAGATTGCGCATGATTTTGTGGTTAGATGTTAGTGTTACATACATACAATACAAGCCGACCACGATAATTAGACGATTGTAAATTATGACGTCATCGACTATAGCAAGGCAGGACAACATGATTGAAGCAATTTAATTTTACTGCGATGTATGCCAATACTGAGATAAATTCTGTACCTATAAAAATTACGGCTTAGCTTGCGGTGAGGAGCGGACATAAGGTTGCATTCCACCCAATGGTCTAATTGGGGCATGGACAAAAAAATTTATTGGTTCAATAGATACATTTTAATTAAAGAATTAGCAAAATATAATCATATTTTGAATAATTTGTTTTTTTACATTACACATGGATTTCGATACAGTACAATGACTTCATAATTATGCTTTTTCAAATATAAGTAAGGCTCAGCTTTGTTAAAAGGGGATGGGCAATAATCTACAAATGCATATCTATTTTTATTTGCGTCCTACTGCTGGGCACGTGTCTCCTGTCGTTATTTTATGGAAGGCCTGGAGCTTACGAAACCAAGCTACACCAATGGGGGTTAGTGGAGTGTTGTTAATTATGAATATTAACCTTGATTTCAAATATGTATTGTTTTAGGAGCAATATAAAAAACCTCAATATTTTAACTTAGAACTTATTCAGTAAACTAGGTATCCAATTGTTGGCAGTAGTACGAGCGTATCGTTTGTTTGTGTGCACAGTTGCACAGGTAGTCGTGTCGCCGCGGTGGGTCCCGGTCTGCGAGCATCATGCGCTCTTCGTATTTATTAGTTCCTGATTGATTCATCGACCAATCGCTTATTAATTAATTTGTGGAGTTTGCTCTTCGTCTTTTCGCACTCAAATAATCTAACAAACAAAAATTTGTAACCAATAAAAATTTAATGGCGTAAGCGTTTTTATTTTGTGAACGGTACTAAAGCGAATACAGTGAAGGCGAGGTCGCTATGCAATCTACCCGATGTTCTAATTTGTATGTTGACTATTTTTTATCTGTACAATCAATATACATGTACATTATATTTAAACCTTAGACTAAGAATAATGTACTTTTTAAACCATTGGAACACCAAATATTTTTAATATTAGACAGAGAAAGTAATACAGTATAGGGACGTCACTATACTGTTTAGCCTTTCAAAATATTTGTGAGGCTCAGCTTTTTTAGATAGGGACAGGCAATAATCTATATTAACTCAATTGCTTTAAATTACTATTAGGTTTATTAATTAATTAAATTACTGTTAGGTTAGACTTAGAGACTTAGGTCCTTAAAAATCTTTATACATAGTTTCAGGTCAACGGTCGAATTGAGTTGGCAGTAGTACGAGCGTATCGTTCAGTTAGTGTGCACAGTTGCACAGGTGGTCGCGTCGCCGCGGTGGGTCCCCGTGTGCGAGCATCGCGCGCTCTTCGTATTCATTAGTTCCTGATTGATTCATCGACCATTCGCACTAATTTATGGAGTTTGCGCTCCACTTTGTCGCATTCTTATTGCCGACCATCAAACAATGGCCGTGTCTTGTCTCGAAGCTTTTATTATAGTGATCTATAGTCATCTCCTTTGCAGTAAAATGCACGGCAAAAAATTCAGCAAAAAAAGCTAACGATTGAACGTATCTCAATATTCTCAATCCTTTGTGTTGACAACGTAACATGAATTCAAATTTTATTGGTAGTATGATACGATGCACTAAAGTTATTGGTTTGACGGGATTAGCCGTATATTTTTACGTACTTAACAGTTTTATGATAGAAATAGCAAAGCAAATTTCTATTTTAAGTCGTAAAATGTACCTGGCATTACCAACAAGGGCGTTATGTTATTCGTCCTACACTGCGAAAGCTAAAGTCAAGGACAGTAATTTTAGATACGTTGTAATGTAAACATATTTTATGAAAATAAAGAAAATTGAAAATTACTTACTTACTTAATCCTACTTTAAATACCTTCCTACACAGATGGGTATTTACTTAATAGAAATTGTTTAAAAATGACCTACTCGTAGTTAATAATGAGAATAATAATGACACATTTATTCACACTTTGGCCCGAAGCGAGTTAAATTTTAAATCTAAGCGAATATTCATATTTAGCAGTGGAACTGTGGAATATTTTAAATGTTTATTGATGATGCTGATGAGACCAAGTTTGTGTTTGATTGAGCTACTATTTCAATAACTATCTAAAGCATGATCAATTTATGATTTGTTTTAATATGATATGCTTTGTTTTTACAAATTCTAAATAAAAAATCAACAATTTTCCAGAATGCGTGATAAACGGGCAGCGAGTTGGCGAGGGGCGGGACGTCCGTATCCCCGAGGAGCCGTGCCTGTCGTGTCGTTGCGTGCACGGCGCGCTATCGTGCGCGAAACGCGCGTGTCCCGTGCTCCCTTGTGTCGTCAACCAGCAGTACACGCCTGCGGGGGAATGCTGCCCGCGCTGCTTGCACCCCACGGCTGATAAAATTTTGCCAAGTACGTATTTTTAATACTTCAGTAAATAATAAAATAATGCTAACGAAGGTAGAGAAGTTACCAAGACTGCGTTGTGTGCACGATGGTACGCGAAATATGTTTTGTACTCCCCTGAGTCGTCAGCGCCACAAAGAAGGTACCTACTGTACCACTACTATACCTACCTATGTGTATGCCATTTTGCACTCTTTGGAAGTGGGCACACTATGGACAATTGAACTTTAGTGTAACCTAGTTACGATTTAGCGTTATTATTTGTGCTCTTGATCTACATTTTCAACGTTTGATAAAGCATCTCGAAGTTTATTTTCGTTTTATTTATCTACGTGGAGTTAGCTTATTCAATTGTTGAAAAGAATTATAATTAATTACGATGTTTTCCAACACCGTGCATGCCTGAGGGAAACTCATAATTTCTCGGAGGATAATTTCTCTATACTTTCCACTAAATCACTCGTGAGAGGAGACGGTTGTAGAGAAAAGGGTTGAAAAAAACTCTAATTTATCTAAGATACTTTGCTATAGATAGACAGGACAATAAAACAACAATTAAAACATTATTAACAATTAAAATTAAGTTTATTCAGTTTCAGGCAATTCCCTACCGAAGCCGTGTATAATTGGCAAGGAATATCACGCGCACCAAAGCGCATTCCGCGTGGATCCGTGCACGGACTGCACGTGTCTGAATGGAACCGCGGTCTGCACTCGTCACACATGTCCGGTCCTGACGTGTGGTACACGCGCGCTGCCGCCGCCTCCTGGAAAATGCTGTCCGGAGTGCCCACACATCGCCGAAGCTAATTCTGCCTGTGTAGTTGCGGGAAAGACTTATCAGGTACGTACGAAAAATATATACATAAAAAATCCAAAGCAATAGATACACTTAAGAAGCCATAATTTTAAAAGCGCGCAAAGTAAACGGATGCGGTCGGGTGTGAGATGGGTGACCGGTAGTGGCATACATTTCATGCGCGTTTCCGTACTTCGGTGGATACATGATGTCGTCGCTCCCGCGGTTTGAAAACATCCGACAGCGGGTTGGCCACTAACTACCATTTCGACCAATAAGTGGAGTAAACTTCAGGACTCCCATAAATGGGATCAGACCAGTGCCCAGTAATAGGAATGGTTGCAGCCAATATTTTCAACATCGATTTTAAAGTCTACGTAGGTATATCGTATGTAATGGTAAAAACATGTGCAATGGATGGTCTAAAGGCCGACGGCCAACTGTTCAAGAATAGTTTAAGAAAAGAAGTATTAGTAAGGGAAGACTAATGAGAACTTTCAAAGCTATATTCAGGCTTTCTATACAGATTTCCTTCGCCAGGAAGGGAATGAATTAGTTTAAAAGAATATGGTGCTTTCCATTTAGTGACTCAATGAAAATAATTTTTGATTTACTCTTTACAGGATGGGGACACGTGGCAATTAGACGCGTGTAAGTCATGTGAATGCCACGGTGGTCAACCGCGATGTGCGATGGAGAGGTGTCCTTCCCTATCATGTCCGCCCGACCAAACTCTTCGTCTGTTGCCTGGCCAGTGCTGCCCTAAGTGCATAGATGTAGACGGAATCTGCACTGTTTTTGGAGATCCACACTATAAGACATTCGATGGAAAATTCTATAGCTTTCAAGGATCATGCAAATATCAATTGGTATCAGATTGCAAGAATCACACATTCTCTATAAGAATATCAAATGATGCGAGAAATACTTCACATTCATCTTGGACGCGGACAGCTACTCTTAGGATTGGATCCACGAAGATAAACATGGGTAAGAGAATGAGAATAAAGATAAACGGCCAGAGGATAACATTACCTCATACAGTAAATGGAGTGGCGGACATTAGCAGAAGCAACGGATCCGTTATACTTAAAGCAAAGATAGGAGTTCAGATGGTATGGGACGGTGACGGATTTTTAGAAGTGACAGTGTCAAGCCTGTACAAGGGAAAATTATGTGGTCTGTGTGGTAACTTCAATGCTATCGCCCGAGACGACATGAAAACTCGCGACGGAAGACTTCTGAACGATACGTGGAAGTTCGGTTCGTCGTGGCGAGTCGGCGGACGCAGAGCTTGCACTAGGCGGCAAGAGCGGCCGGGGACGAATACTCGGTGTAGACAATCGAAATTAAAGAAAGCTCGTAGAGTTTGTAGCGCATTCGACCGTCATGAAGCATTCGCCAAATGTGGCGCAAAACTAAATCCCCAGAACTACAGAGACGCTTGTTTGCTAGACGCGTGTAGTTGTGCGGGCACCAGGTGTCACTGCGCTGCATACAGGGCCTACGCACGGGAATGTTCGAGACTCGGCGTGGAGCCCTACGATTGGGCGAAGGCTGCGTGGTGCGAAGGTACTCCGCCCCCATGGTTGAAACCTGGCCGCAAGGGTTTCGGACGCTCGGCTAAACCTAAAGAAAATAATTTCTTACCCATAAGTGCGATACCCAAACCAGCCAACACGCGGTCGCGGCCTCCACCGCCTATTTTGCAGTAGGATGATAGCGGCTATACTTTTACTAGTCAAACTGCCAGTGCGGCGAAATGAGGTATATATGTTTATCTTGTTTTGTTTTTATTTTATATATGCCATATGATAACTTCCATTAACATCAAAATCAAACGAGTGCTCATAAGGCATCTCCGTTATTTTTTTCTTTGGGCTTATTAGAAGGGATTTAAGCATAAAGATAAAACTTTTATGCATTTTTATATTTCATCTCTGTTTTCGTGCCTTCCATTAACTTTGCTTTCCGCCATCTTTTTTGGTGGTCAGTCCACTTGGACTCAGGATGGATACATACCTAAATCCGTGCCATGTTTCTCTGACCAAGATGTGATCGCCATTTAGGGACCTTTCTTCCGCATTGCCTCTAACTGTAGATTATAAAGGGATCGGTGATTTTACTTCGGGTTTTGTCAATTATATATATTTATATATAATATATAATATAATATAGAAGCGCGCATGGCCCGGCGGTTAGCGTAGAACGCAAATCATCTATGCAACTAAGCCAAACGGGCGCGGTCGGGTGTGAGATGGGTGACCGCTAGTGGCAAAAAATTTCATGCGCGTTTCCGTGCTTCGGAGGGCACGTTAAGCCGTCGGTCCCGGTTGTTGTCGATAGATAACAGTCGTTAAACCTTGTCGGAGGCCTTGTGGGCGGTTTGAAAACATCCGACAGCGGGTTGGCCACTAACCCGCATCTCCACCAACCCGCATTGGAGCAGCGTGGTGGAGTAAGCTCCAGGCCTCCTCAATAATGGGGAGAGACCCGTGTCCAGCAGTGGGACGCAAAAAGGGTTGCGGCCATATATAATATATAAATACATAGCATAGCCATCGCAATTTTTGAAAAAGTTCGAGGCGCTAATGCTTTATAGTAAATATCGATCACATACATACACATATGCATGAAGGTCAATGGTCATCATGGCACGTGGAATTATATAGGTTTATTGGTTTATAAAGAAGTTCCATGTTTTATTCTTTTTTAATAAATTTGTATTCACACTCCAGCTACAAATGTTTTAGAATTAAATTCAGCCCTTTTTTGTTTTCAGAGTATTAAGGAGACGAATGAAAATGGACCGGACGGATTTCGCCTCAAAGGCGCAACCAGTTTTACAAGGAACAAAGATCTATTTACTTAAACAGTATTCATAAAACTACTTATAGCTAGACAAGTTCTGCATAATATATACGTATATATACATAGACAGATGTAAGCTCACTATTACCTCGCGAATTCGACCAGCATAATGAATAATTCCATTTCATTTTTTCACTTAGATTATAATGCTATGTGGTATGTTTGTTGTTTTGTTTACAATTTATTACAGCAATATTCGTCTATTGATATGTGACGAATAACTTTTGTATGATTTTTATATTAATATATTTACCATCTTCAGTAAGATATGTATATGTACATATATTTTGACTTAAACTGGAGACTCCTACCGACCAAGATTGAAGATAAAATATTCGTCAGTAAATTGAAATTGAATATTGAATAGACTTAATAAAGAAGGCGTCTCTATTGATGCTTAAATATTGGTATTGAAATCATTGCAGACTTTTTTTACACAGGTGGACTCTATATGTATATGTCTCGCTAAAGGAAAGTCGTCGATAATCTCATATTGTACTCTGACCACCCTTGTTCTCAGTCCCTTGCGCTTAGTCAGGTAACAAGTCTTTGTACTATTTGTAAAGTATTTTATTATTTTATGTATTTCACTGTATATTTAATTTTAATGTTTCACAAGGTTGCTTCATGTTAAGGCAGATAAGTGACAACCGCAAAAACGTGTCGTTTCCATCGGACGTGCACTACCTAGTTTATAAATTAACAATTATTACATTGTAACTCTAAACGTTTGAACAAAATGTGATAATTATTAGCTTTGAATATGACTTCTGGCAGGAGAAGGACGTTTGGAAAAACATAGTTCAAATTGCGATCTCATCCGTAGGTGTATGTTTATGAAATCTTAGATAAATTTAGCTATGCGAAGCCAAGAAGCTAATATGGAAAGTGTATCTGAAACAAGCTATACGTTTGGTTTCTTGTACCTAAACATAAATTGAAGGCTTTACGAGCAATAACATTTTTAAAGCAGTCCTACTTAACTGTACATAAGCAACACTTTACTATGTCAATACCTACTCCATAGATAGTTTTATCCTCTTAATTGTAAATTCACTCTAAACCTTAGTTGTTAAATGCGTTACCAATGAATTTTACTATTGACTTTTAAATTAATAAATAACGTAAAACATGAGTGTACGGCTCTCGTTATTATTATAATTATTTGTTGTATTTGTGCGTCCCGGAGTATGCCAGTTCACTATAAGAATGTTTGCGTGCCATCAGAAAACTGCGGTACAATTATTTATAATATTGTGATAATTATTTTGACATTTTCATTACTCGTATGTATGTATGTATTACTTTCATGTTTCGAACAATTTTTATAATACAGGTATAGTACGACGAGGATCTTCTTGTATGTGAGGAGGTAATATTAATAGGAAAGCGTTAGTTTTTTGCGGAAACTTGAAATAGATATTTCGTACCTTTGTTTTATTTATCATTTAGTTGGCGTCTTTTTGAGTTATGTCGAACAAAGCGGATGGATGTAGGTGAATTACAGGTAAATAACTCCGAAACTCCACCAAAACATACACGATTTGGTAAAAGGATTGACTGACGACTTACTGATTTTTAATATTTTTATGTTGACCTGTTTCAACAGAGCGGGGAAAAATTGGATTCAATAGTTTTCGCTTAAAACTGGTGCCTTTGCCATTATTGTAAAAAAATATCCAAGATGGTTGATAAGTTGACGTTAGTTCCAGTTTAGCCACGTGCCAAAAGATCCTTGTTGCACTATCTATATATCCTGTACGACTGTCAGATTATATCTTTTTGTGTGTATTTTTCGATAGTTACTAGAGGTTACGGCCTAGTTAGAAGAGCTAGTCCGACGTTGGTAAAAGATTAAAACGTGTTTGTATGTAAAACAAATAAAATTAACATGCGAATATGTTTTATCTCCTGGACTTTTTGAGAAATCGTTTTGGTTTTGGTTTTTCAACAGGGCATTTCATAGCGAAACTGAAACAAAATTTTCGTAGATTAAATATTTAAAGATAAAATTCATGCGTTGTAATAATGAAATAAGCCTAGTAGGTATAGGGGAAAATAAAGCAATTCATAGACGAAAAGTTTTATAAAACTTTTCGGCCTCGCTAAAAGTGTTCATCAATTGGTAATAAGCAGTACCGGATATCCCTATTAATACCTATTATAAATTCGAAAGTAACTCTGCCTGCTACGCTTTCCCGCTTAAACTACTGATCTAATTTTAATGTTTGGAACACAGATAGAGGGAAACTTGAGAAAGGGCATAGGATGGTTTTTATGAGGGGGTCACTAAGAAATTTGGCTTGTTTCGCCTTCCATCTACGCATGACTGATGGATTTGGGGGAGGGGGGGTCCCCTGTGACCCCCCCCCCTGGGACCGCTCCTACGTATAAGTACCTATACCTACTTTAATATAATTCTTGAATTGAATTAAATGATTGTATCATTTATTAGGTACCAACTTGTCTCGTCCATTAATCACGATTATTTGAATACATACCGATAGTTTTCATTCCAATTATAATTTTGTTATTATGTTTACTTTTAAGTTGAGTCTACGTTTTAGGTAGACTCGTAAGTTATTTGAGAGATTAATTTGATATACTTAATTAAATAATTGTAAATACAAATTATTCGTCGCCATATTATTTGTATAAATACAACTATAATAACTTTAATTAGTATTTTACTATTCATAGATAGTTTTTAATCTATAAATCGGAACAAAATTTCCTTCTAAGCCATTCTAATACTGGATGAAGCATAACTGTATACGTTTTTATTTATTATACTTGTTTTGATCGTATGTGGGGATGTATTTTTATTACATAAATCTTCGTATCCCATAAATAACACCATTGGTTAATATTATATACGGGTTATTTTACCTATTCGCAATATTCATTCGCAATATCGCGTCAACTTCTCAGCTTCTTTGAATTGTATGTAATTGTGTTGTTGGATTGTACCTATAGCATATTTTTGAGCATTCCTCAGTGCTTTCAAAGCCCTCATTATTCAAAGCTATGTTTAAATATCTACGCACATTGTGTAACAGCAAATTAAACTATTCAACGATCAAAGAATTACTTGGTAATAAATAAGTAATATTAATGTGTTTTTTTATTTTATAAGCCTCACGTGCGCGTTTGCAAAGACATGTTAACAAATTTTATTCTAAACCGTTAGAATATGATTTTAAATAGACCCATTACTTGTAACTGGCCAGCTGCCAAAATTTCTGTGTTTTATGCCATCAAAATTATCTAGGACAATTTGGCGTCCGGTGTAAAAACAGAGAATCCATTATTTTTATCTTTTACATTTCTAACAATAGCCTTTAAATTATTTTGATTTTCTAGAAGATACACATCGTCGGGGGATCTCGTTGAAAGATTATAAGAAAACTATAAAAATAGTTAAAGTTTATTGTCTATTTAAAGATGTATCAAAGTATAATAAAAGATTTATTAATTAATAAGTAAATAATAATATAAACAATACTCAGCCACACACATCAATTAAACGTGAACAAAATATTATTTTGTACAATACATACATAATACTTTTATGTTTATTGATTTTAAGTTTTGATTCTTGTCCAATGTTCCCAGACTCGAAAGGTTGAAGTACCGAAATGTAGTAGAAATTTGCTTAAATTAAACGTAAGTAAAGAAGCATAAGAATTAGATGTTTATTCTCCCGTCATCATCTCCATGAACTCTGAAACAATAATATAATTAATTAATTTCAAAACTTAGAATATTGTGCGCTAAAAGTACACTGGAATATTACTACTATTAGATACTTGGTCTACTTTTAAACTAATGACAGCAATTTTATATTCTATTTTTAAATATTTCTTAAGAAACCTTAATAAAATATTTAGAATATGATAGTGTGATAGTGGGTTTGTTTTACTATCCCAAATCACAATTAAATTAAGTTGTCACAAAATTGTATACCTATATTGAAATGGATACAGGGAAAAAATTTAATATACTGAGTCTGAAATTCAAATAAAAAGCTGCACCCGCGTGGCCGGCGCAGTGACTTTTTAAATAGATTCGCCGTGCGTCTTTATCACGCGTCTTATAGAATATATCTTAAGCTATAGCGGAAATAGTTGTAACATTTGATACTTGGTCTGGGTTTGTGTATCTGTGTTTATGTATGGTCCATGGCACCTACGACATAGGGAATCCTAGCTCATACTACTTTTATATATGAGTGTAAAGACTTCATTATTAATTTTTCGATTTACCATCAAAGTCTACTGTGCCGCTGCCATCAGTATCGATCTCCTGGATGAGGCCGTCGAGCTCGTCCTCCGTCAGCTGCTCGTCCAACTCTCTGAGGATCTCACGCAAGCTTGACGTGGGAATGTAACCGTTGCCTGGAAACATACATAATTTTTTCAAATATCACTTCGTAAAAGCGCAGATCAACCGAAATTGATGCCAATATTTGCGTTGTTAACCAAATCAGTTCATTATTGTATTTGGCGATAACCCAGCATTTTAGAAGCTTTTTTACCAAACGAGTTGACAAGACGTGAAGACAAGACAAATGTTAAGCAATTTTTTGTGGATTACGTCCTGAATTTTACTCATTAAAAAGCCGAAATTTTATAAAAACTTCTCCTTCTCTGAACTCCTGCTACGACATACGATTTAGAACTTACAAAAAGTTTTTGAAATTATTTTAATACGTACAATGTGTAGGTATCATTAATATTTATAGTAAAGAGACTATATTAAATAGTATCTTTAATATACATATTACTATATTAAATAGTTAAAATATATTACCCACCTTCCTTGTCATATAACCTAAATGCTTCTCTCAACTCTTTCTGCATTGCCTCGGCATCTTCTTCAACGATGAACTTGGCAGCGAGAGTCACGAATTCTCCGAATTCAAGACGGCCAGATTCTGAAATGTTGACAATTTATTAGATAAGCAGCCACAACCTGATTTAACCCACGCATAGCTAAGAGTAAATGTTTATCAAAAGATATTTTAGTCGACCCAAGTAATTTAACACCCGACCCAACCCACGATCGAAATTGCATTGAAATTAGAATATCCGATTTTACTCACTGTCTGCGTCCACTTCCTCGATGAGCTCTTCTAGGATTTTCTTGTTGAAGGGCTGACCCATCATCCTAAGAATGTCGGCGACGAAGTCGCACGGGATACTGCCTGAGCGGTTGTGGTCGAAGCCATCGAAAGCTTTACGGAGGACTGGAACAAAAAGCACTTACATCAGCGGATTCGATTCACATGGGTTACGTAACACTCTGTAAAGTTACGTGGAGGGTCTCGTACCCTCAATGTTTAGCGTACTCATGACGCTCTGGCAGCTGAGCTTTTAGATTTTCCTTTTAGAGGGCTTTCGCTAAGGATCACTCGCTAAAGGAAGCAATTGTAGTGTTACCCTGGCAATAAAAACACTTGCACTGATCGTTCGGCGAGCTACGTTGAGATTAGGACAGCAGTTCAATGCTCCGAGATGCAGTGCGAATAAGTTGTGCAATGATTCTATTTCGGTGCGTCGCGGTGCATCGCCGACGCCCTGCGCGGTGCATGTGGCGCAACATGCGTAAATGAATACTGTAACACTTTCTGTACTAAAATTGCTTGAACTTGGTACTAATTATCTTTTTGTTCCTAATTATGTAAAGAAAGAATACTTCCATTGCAAACGTTAAATATCCTGGACAAAATGCTTATCTCAACAGTGGAATAAATAAGACTTCTTTTTAAGTTCTTAGATTTGTAGAAGTTATGTATCTGTTCATACATGTCCATTCCATTTTATTATTGTTTAGGTAAGTACCCTCTCTTAAATATTACTTGATGTACAAGTTTTACACTTTCTTTTCAATTTTGACAGATTTTACAGTTCTTTTTCGAATTTGCTAATATGTTGAATTTTTCTTGTCGTTCCGCTAATTTTGCCATTATGTGTGTGTGTGTGTGTGTGTGTGTGTGTGTGTACATTAACTTGTATTTATCGACAGTAGGTACTGTTATTTAACTAATCTGAGTTCCTTTGAAATAGTTGCATTTGGTTGGTTGGTGGTAATTATTCTATTAGGTTACATAAATCAACTAGTGGTCCGGCCCGGCTTCGCTCGGGTAGTTTGAGTTTTTTTTTAATAAATAAACTGTACAAAAAGGCAGACGGGCCACGTGGTGTTAAGCAATCACCGTCGCCTATGGACACAGGCAACCTCAAGAGAGCCATCTAATATGGCTTTGGAATAGAACTTTTTTTACAGCTTTACACTGGAAATACTTCATCTGAAAGGTTGTCCCATAACTTACACGTCCGTGGTAAAAATGAGCGTACAAAGCGGACTGTGGAAGATCGCCACGAGTCCAGATGGTGTAAGTGGAACTTTAACCTTGGTGGTATATTCATGAAATGGTGACGTAGGCATCATTTTGAAAAGTTTCTGGGAGCAATCACCATAGTAAAGTCGGTAGAACACGTAGAGCGAGCCTATGTCTCTTCGTAATCTTAGCGATTCTAATAAATAAACTGTACAAAAAGGCAGACGGGCCACGTGGTGTTAAGCGATCACCGTCGCCTATGGACACGAGCAACCTCAAGAGAGCCATCTAATATTGCCGACTTTGGAATAGAGCTTTTTTTACAGCTTTACACTGGAAATACTTCATCTGAAAGGTTGTCCTATAACTTACACGTCCGTGGTAAAAATGTGAGCGTGATATGAATGAAAGCGGACTGTGGAAGATCGCCACGAGTCCAGATGGTGTCAGTGGAACTTTAATCTTGGTGGTATAGTCATGAAATGGTGACGTAGGCATCATTTTGAAAAGTTTCTGGGAGCACTCACCATAGTAAAGTCGGTAGAACACGTAGAGCGAGCCTATGTCTCTTTGTAAGCTTAGCGATTCTAGTTAGGATAGTTTATATGGATATCTTTCAAGTTGGATCAAACTGCACACGGTGTGCAAATTTAATGGAAATCGTTTAAGTAGTTTAGGAGTCCATCGCGGACAAATAACGTGACACATAATTTATATATACATATTAAGATAATCATGAAAGAAGAAAGTTTGCGCTGTCGCATTTACGATACTGAGTAAATTAAAAGTGAAGATGAAATATGAATATCATAAGCTATCCTATGAAGACTACATGACAACTTATTATATACGTTGGCGACGGACGGGTGTAATAAAAATTCGTCGTTATTTGCCCGGTTATAAATTATATTTCTGAATGTGCGTCATTATTGTGTGTAAAAATAAAAAGATCTTAAATGTGGAACCAAAATAGACTTCTTGGAAGTTTTAATAGCACAGCTGAAAGACAAACTTATTTAATCCGTTACAATCATGGATTCTATTGAATTTAATAAATGTACTTATTAACGCTGAGTACGTTATACCCACATAGTTTTTTGTGATACATACATTTGTAGTAAGTAATTGTAATGTTATTTGATTTCAATTATCGGGTATTAATTAAATTATTTCTGCAATTTAAGGATTCACGGATGCGTCATCTTTATATCAGAAGCAAAACATTGTAAAAAGTTAGTCTGTTCGGAAATTGAATAGACACGGACAGCAAGCTTTAATATTTGACTTTTCGCATAAGGTCGTCTTTTGTTTTATACACGTTTTTTATTAGCTAGTATTAAATACGCCCATACTTTTACAGAATCGGTTTGTATTGTAACAAAAGAAGTTTTTTATTGGTTATTTGGTTATTCAAAATTGTCTCTCCAAACAAAACACCTAACCTAAAATTGATATTAATAATAGTAAAACGAAACTAATTAATTTTGTTAATACCTACAACGTTTTTTACTACGGTACTTCGGTATCAGTATTGGTTGACCAATGAGGTTACCTACGTTTGGCAGAATAGTATATTGTGTAGCAAGGGGTGAAACAAGACCATTTCTGACGAGGGCTTCGCTCGGGCTGTCTTCGCCTTGATCTGAAATCGTCTTTGTTTTATCCCGAGCCACACACTGTATTTTTCATATCACATGTAATGAAACAACGAGTTTTGATTTCTGTAGCCAGTCGAAGTAAGACCATAAGAATAAATAATAATTATGTAAGACTATTTCAGACAAATAGCGCAGTAATATCTTTTGACAACGATTTGACGACAGTTGTCACTGCGATTTTGACAGACTTGAAATAAAGACGTAAATAATAAACAAATGAAGGTGCCGGGTAGAAACAACGTTGTTTCTCCCCTAGGGCAGAAACAACGTTATTTCTGACTGACACATTCGCATTGGTTTAAAATTGTCTTGTTTCGACTGGTAAAACAGAAATCAAAACTCGTTGTTTCATTACATGTGATATGAAAATATAATTATCGTACATATTTGGCTGGTATTTAAGTTTCAGCGGAAGCGTAGGCTTACGTAGACCTGCGTAGACGCTGTCGTAGCTTACTTCTACGACAAATTGGTGACCACTCGAGAAGTAGTTTTCCAGCTTTTTATTCAAATGGAGCCTAAATGATTGAAGGGTTTTAATATTCTTTATATCGTAGGTGACAGAACTTGCATAACGAAACTCTGTTTGCTGGACCTATCTTTTTTTTCAACCGTTATTATTACCTACATATGTCCCACTGCTAAGCACTGGTAGACTTCAAAGAGGAGTCTCGGAAGTGAGCGGTATGAAGGCCATAGTCGACCATGCTGGCCAAGTGGGAATTGGTAAACATCATGCCTTGGAGAAATTATGAGTTTGTCAAGGGTAGTTTAGTTCATTATCCATAGTTCAATGAAAAGAAAGAAAGAAAAAATATTTATTTCATATTAGGAATACTAAATATTCGCTTAATGAATGTCATTTTTTCCCGGTCATCGCCTTTAAGTGCCCGTTTGGGCTAGATGTTGAGCTGAGAGAAAAAAGGCGGCGGAAAAAAACTCCCAGCACTCTTTTAAAAAAAAACAGTACATATATAATTGAGATAACAGTATGGCTATGGGTCCATAATGGGCACACGTGACAGATAAAGATATATTATATAGCTATAGATATTGAAATGGGTACCTCCGTGTCGAAGATCGCGGTCTTTACTGCCCGGTCATCGCCGCTCACGAGCTAACATGCCTCTAAGTCTTAGTGGCTATCTAACAGGTTATTCGTAGATAAGATAAATTATCAGGTAACTCTCATAGGCGCGGTCACAGCCTTCAATTTTGGGGTGGGGGTTCGCCAAGAAATATGGGGAAAGAGGTGTCCCAAATTAGCTTGTTTCGCCTTCCATCTACGCAGGACTGATGGATTTTGGGAGAGGTCATATGCCCTGGGACCGCGACACTGGGGACGCAACTCTCAGTATTGTAGGTTTCATTATGATTCCAAAACGTAACGTAATATACCTTACAATTAGTAAACTATAGCTGCATTTAAGACGATTCACGTTTTCCAAAGGTGAAGCCAATATTAGAGTTAAAAAAACGTTACCATTAAAGAGTTCGATAAAGTTTATAGTTATAAAATGATATGTACAAACATATTACTGCTGCTTTTAAAAGTAAAGCGGTTATTTATACGCAGGTCGCAGAAACGAAGGCGAAACAAATTCTTAGATGTGATGTCTTTTATCTTTTTTATTTTTCTTAGATCATATGATAAAACAGCTCATAAGCACGAAGTCGTCTCTTATCGGAGTGCAGCTGTTTAGCTATATTTTGGCAGCGAGGTGCTTTAAAAACATGATTTTTATTTTCGCCAGCAGAACGTTGTTAATTTTAATCATCAAGATGTCTTGGCAGTTGTCTCAAAGACCCGAGCGTTTTATTTCTTTTTTCTTATATTTTAACCGTTTTAATTACTAGTGGCCGCCCGCGACTTCGTCCGCGTGGACTTCGGTATTATTCATATCAGGATGTTTTATAGCCTAAAGCCCTCAGGTGGCTCCTCTGGGGTTGCCCGTGTCCAAAGGCGACGATGATCGCTTAACACCACGCGGCCCGTCTGCCTTTTTGTTCGGTTTATTTATAAAAAATGCCTTCCCCGATAAATGGACTATCCAACACAAAAAAGATTTTTTTCAATTGGAACCAGTAGTTCCTAAGATAAGTGCGTTCAAACAAACTTACAAACGAACGAACGAACCCTTCAGTTTTATGTATAGATTAAAATATTGATTAATTATTGTCGACGTGTGGGAACTGTACGAAAAAGCGTGAACCCTATTTCGTACAGTTTACCATATAATTGCCAGCTCATATTATGTTGTTTTTTTATATGTATTATCTATTTTTCGTTTCATTTATAAGTTTCATGTTATCGTTTAAGGGACTGTAAATTATAAAACCTCAATACATTAACTGAAGTTTTCGATAAATCAACAACGATACTTCCAAACACTGATCGATAAATTCTTGAAATGGACGTAAGTTTTTTATTTGTGAACCTATTTAAATAAAACAAACACTAAATGTTAATTCAAAAACCGCATCCTTCTACGTTAAGCCGGTCCTGAGATTAGCGCACACAAACGTACAGACAAACAGATAAACATACAAACAGACAATAATTCTAAAAATCATTGTTTTGGGTTCTATTACGCTAATAAATAGCCCTAGTGACAGTTTTTCTCCAATATCTTCAATGTACAGAAACCGACTTGTTACAGATTTATTATGTATAGATGTGCCCACCATCGCACCATGGAACGATCTTAAAATCTGTGTCTTGCGTGTAAGCAGTGGGTTTATTTATGTTTTTTTCTATGAACGCAAACAGTTTCAGACCTAAGCGGTATTCGCTGCCGCCTGCTGTAGAGAAAGCCGAGTGAGTATGCGGTATATTATTGTTCAAATCAGAGCGGATTTCGCTATTTTTGTGGGTAAAATACCGCGCGGTATGCACTTGTACACACACCGGTCAGCGAATACCGCTCAGGTCGCTACAGCCGCGGAACTCCATACTAAATACCTGAGGTATGTAGGTACTACTCTACCCACAGCAGCAGTAATAGCAATACCGCTTAGGTTTGAACAGACCTTGAGACGGATCACTTATTATTATTACTAATATGTCCAACCAACTCACTTAGGGCTAGCGCGGTGAACTATGACCTAAATCCATGAAGCGCGTATGACTCGGCGGCTAGCGTAGAATGCAAGCGATATGTGCAGTTAATCCAAACGTGCGCGGTCAGGTGTGAGATGGGTAACCACTAGTGGCAAAAAAATATGCGCGTTTCCGTGCTTCGGAGGGCACGTTAATAGGTCGGTCCCGGTTGTTATCGATAGATAACAGTCGTCAGACCTTGTCAGAGGCCTTAGGGGCGTTTTGACAACATCCGACAGCGGGTTGGCCACTGACCCGCATCTCTACCAACCCGCAGCGTGGTGGAGTAAGCTCCAGGCCTCCCCAATAATAAAGGGGAGAAACCCGTGCCCAGCATTGGGATGCAAAAAAGGCTTGCAGCTATTATCAGGTATTTGTATCTACTGTGTCCTGTACCTACTTAGTAGTGGATTCAATGATGTATGTAACACTTTACAAAATAAGCTTTGATGGTATGAATAAATCAAATTACGGGAAATCCATTTTTTAAATATATAATACGAGTACCTAATATAATCATGGCCACTACTGTTAACAAAATAGCATGATTGTTGAAGTTTTGTTTACAAACATAATGCATATTAGTATGTTTCACTATTACACATATACACATTGCTTTTCTTTTTCTTCATTCAACAACTCGTTATCTCTCTGGCATCGACTGGTGTCAACAAAATATCTGGGATTTAGGTACAATATACTAGGCTGCAATCCTTTTTTTGCGTCCCACTGCTGGGCACGGATCTCTCCCCATTATTGGGGAGGCCTGGAGCTTACTCCACCACGCTGCTCCAATGCGGGTTGGTGGAGGCATCGGTTGTTCAGTGGTAGAATGCTCGCCTGCCAATATACTAGGACTAAAGTGTAAATTTGTACTTCTACTCTTACTACCTACTAGTTACAGTCTTGAGAAATTTTATCAAGCATTCATATTTCTTTAATGACATTTTCCTTCTCATTTTCAGAGTTTTTTAGAGTAGGTATTTATTTATAGCTGTGTAATACTTAAGGCTATATCTATAATTAATATCTAAGGCCAATTACAAGTTTCCACCCATAGATTCACAATTAAATGCTTTGTTGCCGAGACCAAAAATATATAAATATAATGTAAGTATATTACTTTTTACACAAAATAAAAAATGGTAAAGTAATTTAGAGTTATCCTACTTTAAAAAGAAAAGACACTGTTAGCAAGTAACCGTTTAAGCATATTGGTTGAAGTGTTAAATAAATCTACATCATAATCATTACTAAGTATTACTATCCAATGAGTTGAAACACCTGCTCGCACGCATCAAAAAGCAGTTCTGTCTGTAATTGGTATTAGCTCCAAGGACGTAAATAGAGCAAGGCCTTAGAGAGGAAGCATAGGGCACACGCAAACCAATGCCTTCCAGAAGCGTTGGACAATCGATAAAACCATTCACTACATCTGCTCTAAGGTATTGTATCATGTTTTGTACCAATGAGTGCGTGTAGGATATACAATTTATCTTTTGCCTCTCTAATTGTCATGGTTTAGAATTCATTCCCCTGTTTCATGGTGAAAAGATTTTGTGGAAAGTTGAGAAAGTCGGATTTCATGATGTAACTGTTTGTTAAAGCAAAAATAGTGTGAGCGACGAATGAAATATTTTGCTCTGAATATCTAAAACCGTCTTTGAATATTACAGAGATGCACTGCGAACGCGGATAACATAAACAAAGTTTGTTTTCATTTTGTAACTGGTTGCGATTATAAAAATAGATCGCAGTCTGCTTCGAAGGTGTGTAATGTTTATACAGCATACTAAAATTGTTAGTCATCGTCGTTTCGCGTATTTCTCGAAAATTGTGTAAAGATTTTGGTAAAACAATGATGATAACACGCTCTATCTGATTTCCATGGCCCGTTGGCAGCAGTCCAGGCGTGTTGCCACGCCACGCCGCGCCGCCCGCCCAAACAGCCGACCACACGATTCACACTAACAAAACAATGTTAACAGTGCTTTTTGTGCTGCCAATGTACATACATAAACGTTATCTTCAAATAAATACTAATTCCAATGAAAATACGATAGATTCAATACATATTAAGTTAGATATATGGAATATATCGCCTTGTTTTTAATTATTATTAACTTTTTTATAAGAGTATAAAGAATGTTCGAGTTGTAATGAAAGCATTATTTTCATTACAACTCGAACTGCACTAAACACACTTATTGCAATTTATTATTATTAATTGAGTCATTATTGTGTAGGAATTATACGAGTATTTGATGTAATGCAAAAATCTTTGAAATACTAATTGTTAAGAATTAAAAAAGCTTTTAAAAAGTGGTTTCAATCAGATTCCCTGTCATTATTATTTTTCTTATTACAAAGTGATTTTTTTAGTAATTAAAATGTCATAAAGTTTTACTATTTCACTACATTTTAGTAAAGTATTATCACATAGCTTTATGGTAGGTACGTTTTGAGTTTTGACTATATGTATACATGAAAACCCGCAAAATGGATTCCGCTGGGAACTTTTACAATCTATATCACAGTCTTCTAAAAAATGTGTTGTTAATGAGGTACCTACTTATTCCCTGTTTTACAAATAATATACAACAAATAAATAAATTCTTATTGAGTATACGATAAAGGTAGTTATTGGTATAATTGTGTTGCGTTCTTCACCAGCCCTCGTGGTTCGTGCTACTAGTATGCTCGCTGCACCCTGTTACGAAGCTATACCGTTTCAAAGTTACGGAGAGAGACCCGTGGACAACAGAAATAAGTAAATATCTACAATTTTACACGAAGTATCTACTGTGATTAGCAGAGGTGAAAATCCCGAATGATAAATTATAATTCTAATGACACGCTTGTAAAATTGTTAAGCGATGCAGCTGTACGTCAATTCAAGTTTCGCCTAACACATGCATTAGTGTTTGATTTAACTCTCAGGAGTAATTAATAACGAACGAAACTCATATTTTACGGACGTCACGATTTGTTTACTTTCACGAACGACTCAAAGCATAGTTGTATTTAAATCTAAAAGACAGGCAGATGTTTTGTGAAGGGAACAGTGTTTTCTGTCGTCACTGTCATTATGCATTTGACAGCTGTTAGCATCGTCGTTTCCGCGGTTTACACTTCGTTCGCTTTTCCAATCTTTCATGCTTTTTTATGGAACATTGAGTGCCAATAGCTGATCTCATGGTAGGTATTGTAAATTCCAATATGCCAATTACATGCGTCCACATGGATTGTAATTTTTTAAACTGTAATCATTGTGTGAACATGCACCAATTCGGAAAGAAGCATACGTCTCTTTTGTTTGCATAAAAATCACAGTTTTAAGTTAGATATAGTTAGATGGTAAACTGTGAATCTCTGATGTAGGTACATGAAAATGTAATGAAACCATTTTTAAAAGCCACGCCTTACGAGCCCCGCTATAAGAAGTATTTCGGGATGCCTAATTAAACCCACACGCGATTTTGGAAGAACGAATTTATTATGCGGAGCCCGTGTCTGTTAAATTTATGAAGTCAGCCTCTATTGTGTTTTTGGCGCGCTGCCAAATACTGAGATTGCGATTTTTCCTCGTGTAAACATAACAAAATAATATTTTTATAAACAAAATATTTTAAGACTTGGATATTATTTAATCTATTAGCGTAGGACATTACTTACCGGCAATTTGTTCTGGCGGGAGCTCATCGGCCTGTAACAGATTAAAAAAAAGACTAAGGGCTTTTCTACGATAAATTACATCCAATGGCTTACACAGTTTATGATGAAATATTGATAAATGCATCTTTATATTGTAAAACTATGATGGCTGGCACTGTGCCATAGGAAAATGTTATATTCTATAATTTTATTACACATTTATTAGAGTGGCATGCACCATGTTTCCACAAATGTGTAAAAGCAAGATTAATTCGTATCTCAGAATAGAGTTTCAAATTACATCTAATATGATGACTAACAATACTATTACTTAAGTTTTTTATTCAAAGTAACTCTAACTCGTGGTGGGCCATGCTCTAAACTTTTCTCAGTTTTGACAGGAGTATCCCAGCAGCCGTGAATATCCATTGATGTTATTCTACTTTAGTACTAGTGGTCTGGCCTGGCTTCGCTTGAGTGATTTGAGTTTATATGATTACCTATACTACTTAATCTATCCCACGGGAACAACACTTACCTTTTTCCGGGATAAAAACTATCCTATGTCCTTTCTCAAAGTCTACTGTATCTGTGTACCAAATTTAATTAAAATTGGTTCATTATAACGTAAGACAACAGTTCAACATACCAGACACACAGACAGTTACTTTTTTTGCTTTTATAATATCAGTATGGAGTATGGAAGCATACATTATGGACAAGCACTGCTCATTGAGCAGTTATAGTAAAAAGCTATTCCTATGCCGTCGCCTATGCCGCCGTATGGTCGCTGCATAGGTAAGTCTTGTCTGAGGTCGTATGCAGTTGCGCTGTTGCTCTGGAGGCTGGTGGTCGCCTCATGTAAGTGTGGCCGGCACTGGCCCTGGCCTTACAGGCATGTCATATCTACCAACTCGCAATTAGGTACAGTGGCCTGTTTCCTCCTTTACAATAATCAAGGAACACTCAATGCTCAGAAGTGAGATATTAAATAGTTGAAAATAATTTCATAAATAACGAACACGACGATGTCATTATCTGTAGCTTCTAATATTTTAAATGCGAAAGTTTAGATGTTTGAATAGATGTTTGTTACTCAAACACGTGATGAAATTTTGCATAAAGATAGATATAGTCTGGAACATAGACGACTAATCCGAAAAATATGTTGTTGTGAAAAGAAAAATATTTATTTCATATTAGAAATACAAAATATTCGCTAAATGAATGTAATTATTTCCCGCTCATCGCCTTTAGGTGCCCGTTTGGGCTAGATGTTGAGCTGAGAGAAAAAAAGCGGTGGAAAAAAACTCCCAGAACCACTATTAAAAAAAATTATATTTATGTATTTGAGATAACAGAATGGCTAGGGGTCAATAATGGGCACACGAGACAGCTGATCGTGTGAGTCACATGTGTGGGATAAATTAGTATAGTCATATAAACTTAAAACACCCGAGAGAAGCCAGGCTGGATCACAAGTAATAAGTACATACGAGTATATATGTATTGCTTAAGTTACTTATAACTCGTATATTTAACTAAAGCGAGCTTATCTTGGCTTGGATTTTGTAGGTCATTAAGGCAAGTTTCCCGCGGTCGAACGTCCGTTAAGTGTAATAAATTTATTTTACGTGCAATTGAAACTGAAATAGATTCATTGGTCTTGCGTGCTCTGGATCTCTTCTCCAAACTCAACATATTTAGGACGCATACGAAAGTATTATAAGTTCTGAGAACTGTAAAAATGTTTCGTAAATTCTTCATCGTTCACTAACTAATTAATAAAGAAAACTACTAGTAATTTCGATAACAAAGGTTTGTTGTATTTTAATGATGTTTGATTTGAAAATTGATACACTTCTGCGACTTCTGCTATGTGTTGTTTCAACTATAAAAGTATTTTTGTATGAATGATTCCAAATTCCTAATTCAAAATATTTAATTACAATGTATATACTTTATTTTTAATTATTATCATAATTTATTATAATTGTATACAAATGCCCTCTAAACTTACCTTAGGTAATAAAAGTTATTAAATATTTAATTATTAATAAATTATTAAATTAATTCATATTGTTTGCAACTCAACTATAGGTATTTAATGAAAATTATGGCGATAAGTGCTATTAAGTATTATTTGTCCTTATTTTAAACACTATGCTTGAGTTAAATTGTTAAGTTTGAATTTAAAGGGCTGTACAAGATAACCTAAATTTTTAATATTAATTACAATACAATAATTGCGAAAAGAAGATTAATATCTTTAAAAAAATCTGTTCCTAGCAAATTATGGCTATCAAAGTAGCAGAGCTGAAGTACAAATGTAACTGTATACCTATGTATATTTATAATTTAGAAAACATAAAAAAGTGTGGCTCTTTGTAAATTTGTATACGTAGGTATAAAGAATACGTAGTTGTGTACAAATTATACAAAGTGTATTAAAATTTTATTTTGAATTGAAGTAAAAATATAACTATATAGATACCTACAAAGTTATTTCTATCTAATTTACACATACAAGAAGGTTCTGTTAATCTTAATTCAATGAAATTATCTCAGACTCGTATTGTCTTCGGAAGTAAAATATTGTTAAACGAAAAATTAAGGGAATAAAAAAATCATAAAATTATTTTAGTAGTAGTATGAATGCATTTCACTGATAAGTAATAAATATCATCACACCTTATCTCACATTTTTTTAAATTTTTTTATGTTTTTCGGATTCACTACAACTGAACGCCCATTAAAAAGAAGTTAGTGAAGAACTGCACTTCAGAAACATGATCAACCTACCCAGTCTTCTGTATCCAGAACCATGTTTGAAGTCACTAGCTAACACTTTGAGACGCACAACACGACTGGCCGCGATTCCTCTGCTTCCAGCGTTCAGGGTTATTTTCTGCTGTTTTACGTGTATGGCCTCCGGGATACTTTCATATAAAACCGGGCGGCGAGGGGGCGGGGGGTCGGCGGCCTCTTCAAGTCCTCCGGTTGCCTCCAACCGACCAATAGCGTGTGCCTCAAACGGCAGGATGCTAACGTATTTTTAGTCGAAAACGTGGTCAGGAAAAACGTAAACAAGCCACCGCGCCCGATGTGTAAGCATTATGCGCCCGCCCTGCCCTCCAATTTGGCTTTTACTGCACGAATCATTAAATTTAATAAAGCCGTTTGCCGTACAGCTGTTTACATGAAAGTAGCTAATTAGTATTGTTGTCGTGTTATATTTTTGCTTATTTATTAATACGGGCAGTGCTTTTCAAAGAAAAGTCGGCCACTAGGTACCTAACTTCTTTTAGTATATTTTCATTAATTTACACACTACACATGAAGATAATACTTCACCTACATAGTTAATTTACAGATTTAAAATATTTCGTAGATTGCGAGCAGCTCTATATAATGATATAATGTGAGGTTCTACCGTGTAATCACGATCTCCTTTTTTACATTTTTCATTTTTTTAGTATATATAAGAATTTTAGCCAAGGTACGTAGTTCAGTAAAATGTTTCCATGATAAATCTCAAAGAAAAAAACGGTAAGTAGGTAGGTACCAGTCCATCTTTACGCCTATAACATATTAGTCCAAATCAAATATGTCGATTAAAGTGTCATTTTTTATGAATTGGGCATGAATTGCAAGCAAGAAAGTTCATAGTCATTTAGTGTCCTTCGTGCAGCACGAAGACCATACATTGTAATACTTCATTACCTGAGAACTACAAATAATTTCTGATAGATATGATGGTCACTAACCAGCACTTGGTCAGCGCGGAGAAATATTATGGCCTGAATGGCTTTCTATTCCGAAATGGGAATTGTGTCAAGCAATAGAAAATAATCAACTTTGAAAAAACGATCGATTTATGTAACTCAAATAATGATTTCGTAACATGACTTAACGATTTTAGAACTCGTATTTTTCAAATTTTCCGTTGCCTATATATAAAAAATTGTTTGCATGTGGGTATTGCCTCCACATTTGTTGCTTTAATTTATTTAAAAAATAACTATATGGCCTGCTCATTGCCACTTCAGCTTGCACATTTTGAGAGCAATGTCGGTAACTTTTGTTCGTCTACGGATTTCATCGTTACGAATTCTATCACGTAGAGAAATACCAAGCATAGTCCTCTCCATCGCGCGCTGAGCGACCTTGAGCCTATGGGAAAGGCCAACTGTAAAAGACCACGTCTCAGCGCCGTAGCTCATTACTGGCAACACACACTGCTCGAAAACTTTCGACTTCAGGCACTGAGGTATTCTGGATGAGAAGACACTTTGTAATTTCCCGATTCAATGTAATTAATTAGCTATATACAAATATATTTTCTCATTCGTAATCTGAATTTGAGTTTTGGCGAGGTACGAAAATTTCTTTGATATTCGTAAATACCTTTTGCTAATCATTTTCTTTTGTCGCACGTCATTAAGCACTCATCGAGTAAGGACACTTGTGGAAAATTGGCACAGATTGATTGCTATAATGTTCTGTTTGACCCGAGTTCAACGAACTTGATATTTACTTTTTTGTAACGCCAAAATAAATTACCAATTTTGTATTTTGAAAGACAGCAAGGTGGCGGGGTGCCACGCTTTAAAATTAAACACAGCTACAAAAACATTAGATTACGCACGACCGAGTCACGCTGCGTTTTTCATTTTATAAAAAGTGGTAGTAAAGATACAGAAAGTATAAACATAATAACTAGTTGTACGATTTTTCATCAATTCATTTGCATCACTTATTAAATAAATAAAAAGTCACAATGATCAAAACGGTATTTAAAATCCAGGGTGAAAACCCAAAATATCTGATAGTCACATACCTAATAGTTCAAGTCAGTGCGTCTTTTAAACAGTCAGTCGAGTCAGTCAAATATCCTGTTATAGCGGATGTCTGCTTTACAAAACGGATTACAACACCATTTGACGACCCGTGTGTCGCAATGGTTACCATTCTGACTGCCGATCGAAGGGACAATACAAATACAAATACAAATATTCTTTATTGTACACCAAGATTATACAATAAAAATTTAACTACAGTGTTACAGTATACAAAAGGCGGCCTTATCGCTGATAGCGATCTCTTCCAGACTGCCTTAGGGTAGAGAGTTGGTAAAAAGACTGTAAGAGAAGGGCTTCAGTGCACATAATTAAGTATAAAAAATACATTAAATGAAACTTCGAGCAAAATACATTCTTACATCCGTAATATATTAGTACATAACTATATAGTATAGTATATATATACATATATATATATATAATATAATATATATACCTGGTTGGATTCCCGGCGAAGCAGAAGTTTGAATGATGAATTTAAATTTCAGTTCTCGGTCTGTGTTTTTGTGTTTCTGTCTTGCCCATGGCACCCACGACACAGAAAATCCTAGTGTGGAGCTATGAGTGTGTTGCGTTATTTTTTATTTTATTTTAAATGGTGTCTCGTTGACATTGAGGAACGAAGAATGACTACATGAAGAGACAATTTCGTTTAAAAAGGATGAGAAACCCATACTTCCTATCTGGGGGCTTAGTAAAAGTAACATCGCTTCGTAGCGAAACGATACCTAAGTTCTTCATCGCCACTTTAGGTTTAGATAAGGAATATCTACTTTAGCTCGAAGCGAATACTGCTAGAGAGCTCAAATTTCCAGAATAAAATTTTATGTCATCGGTAGAATTATAATCACATCGTACCAACTTTGGATTTTATTAGATTTCAAAGTAGGTACGTATTTCATTAAGTAATTAAAAAAGTATTTCCCTGAGTTTAAGAAAATTTGTATTTGATATAATTATCATCTATATATTTATAATATGAATAACAAAATTATTAAAACCGTCACCCTCCAACTCTCGTAAAGGAGTGCAAGTCTATACATAAAAAAAAAACTAAAACCCGACTACGACATAAAAAAAAATACTTAAAGAGTATTCAACAATTTTAAAATAAAATTAATCAAAAATCAAAAGGATTTGAATATCAATCTCTCTCAACTCTTGAATATCATTACGAAATTAATGAATATTGATTTTTGTAGAGCCATAGTCACAAGTAAGGTAAAGCCCTCTTTTTGGCTTTGAAGCTGTCAGTTAAATAAATAACGTAGTTTAAAAAACTAAAAAAAACACGCTTTTGTGTGAAAATACGAACATAAAAAGTAAAAAAAAGAAGAAAATGTATTTTACTGTAAAAAAAGCGTGGGGTGCTTTTTGAAATACTATTGACGCCATGTAATTACATTTTTAATTTTTAGTTGGATTTTTTTTCATATTATTGCATTGTCATCGGCCACTGACCCCTGTGCAAATTTTCAAGTTAATCAGACGCTTAGAAGTAGGTGAAAATGAAGTTAAAATATTCCGTTACATACATACATACAGGTCAAGCTAAATTTTTTTCAACCTTTCTTTTTTATGTCCCACTGCTGGGCACAGGTCTCTTACTCACAAGTGAGAGGGATTTAGGCCATAGTCCACCACGCTGGCCAAGTGCGGATTGGTGGACATCATGCTTTCGAGAAATTATGAATTTCTCTCAGGCATGCACGGCGATGGGGAACATCGTAATCAATTAAATATCATTACGAATTTCTTTACCTCTGACAGGTTCGCGCCGAGGATTTGAATCCGGGATCGGTCGCGTAGATGACCGCGGTTTCTTACCACTCGGCCATCGCCGAATTTTATTTGGAAGCGTTGAATACGTATATATATTTTTTTGGATTAATAACCATACTGAATATGTAATTTCATTGTTATTCAACTAAACGTGTCAATCGTTTGAAAATAAATCAGCATTAAAATGTTGTTGCAAGATTCCACTATATCCACCCGAACAAAAAAATCTTGTAAAAAGTAATACTGAAATCTCTATTGTATATTTTATTTAATTTTATTGTTGTCTTATATACGAGTAATTTGCGTTTTCCGTGCATTATTTTATTTATGTTAATACCTATTCCAACTCACGGCTGCGTTTCGTTGCGTAGTTAGCATTCCGCGCTCTAAATAAAGTCAGTGTTCTAGTAAGTACTGCACAGAAAAACTTTGAATTAATGTTCCAATGAAATTAGTGTGATTAGCGAATGTTCCTGGTTTATTAATCACAATAACAATTATGCAAATGTTGTGAACTCCTAACTAGATATACTTATAGACTATAAGTAGATAGATATTTAA
This sequence comes from Pyrgus malvae, assembly GCA_911387765.1. Taxonomy (NCBI): domain Eukaryota; kingdom Metazoa; phylum Arthropoda; class Insecta; order Lepidoptera; family Hesperiidae; genus Pyrgus; species Pyrgus malvae. The sequence goes on from OU426955.1 coordinate 11,212,680, forward strand.
CTTTTTAATTCTATTGCGCTTTTCACACCTACCACAGGTTGGTATTATAGGTACTCGTATATACTTAATGAGAGGGCTGGGGGCTGCAACCTTATTTTTGCGCCCCACTGCTGGGGACGGGTCTTTCCTCATTATTGTAGAGGCTTGGAGCTTACTCCACCACGGATACTTACTTGATGAGAAGTGTTGTGCAATTCTGTAACAGCTGCACCAATCCTTAAACTTAACCAAAGTGACAAAAAACGGAACCCCCTTTTTCGTTAAACTGATTTTGGTCGGTCAGCGGTCGGTCAATGATCGGAAGTAAGATGGATCAAGGTTATTGGCAAATTACAGACGTGTCTGAAAGTTTTTCATAGGACAAACAAGCGGTTCCTCTTGTTGTAGGTAGTTGAATAGCAGCTATTGCTGGAGACACTATAAGCGGTTTGAAAACAAACCATTAACAAGATTCTCCATCCATCCGTATTGTATTAACGAGATGAAGTAAACTTCAGGCCTTAATATCTGACTTATGATGCGTGCCTAGGAGGCGGACACTAAAAAATAGTGAACATGGACTAAACTATGTATGTAGGGGAAAGTAGTACGAGATGATCCGTTGAGGTAAGATGGTCCTTTGTAATTTCTACGATACTACTGGCGCTATCTAGCTGTTTTCTTTAGTAAAACATAGCTTCCTATGCCACCTGGGCCCAGTCAATTCATGATGGCGGCTTGAGTAACAAGTGTATTTTTATGAACAAAATTAAAAATTTCTTGTTGCCGATCTAAGGTAAGCTCGAATTTGAACTTATATAGGTTTTGTTCTATGTAATCAATTACAATACTTTTTGTATTTATGGCTTTGTTTAACGAACAATTTTAGTTTTTTCAATAGCATGGTACAGTAAAATGTTATCGGTCATTGAATTCAAAAGTGCTTGTTGTGGCAAGATGGTTCTTTTGTGTATGTACGAGATGATCCCTCGGATCATCTCGCACTATATGATGGATAATCTTGTCCTTTGTAAATTTTATTGATATTAGGACATGAAGTGCGGAAATATTTAAAGATATAGTTGTGTACCGAATCCATCTACACATCATATTTCATCTCCGAGTCTGCCGCTAACTGAGATCTCTCCATTACAAGTCATCGAACCTTCACGGAATAGAACACCATCTCCATTATCATTGAACATTTTTCTGTTTCCCCTGCCCAAATTCTACCCTTGCCAAAAATGGTAGGCAAGAGAAGTCATTTGAAAAGAAAACCACTGAAAACTTCAATTTTACCTAGTACGCCATATAAGTTTTATTTCGAAGAAGAAATAACTAAAAAGACTGAAAAAGAAAATAATAAATTAAGTTTTTAACAAAAAAATAGAACCGACTTCAAACGGTAAAAAATAAAATTGTTCAGTACCTACTTCTTCTTGCTTATGGTAATGACTCTTAAAACTATTTCTGGAGTCGGGCCCTTAGTAAATGTCGTACCATTCGTTCTAAATTGGCACCGACAGTACAGACAGTGGGACAGTACCTACTTCTTCTTGCTTATGGTAATGACTGTTAAAACTATATTGGAGTCGGTGCCCATTCAGAACGAAAGGTACACTATATTTACTAAGACAGGACATTTCACTAAGGGCCCGACTTCAAAAATAGTTTTAAGAGTCATTACCATAAGCAAGAAGAAGTAGGTACTGAACAATTTTATTTTTTACCGTTTGAAGTCGGTTCTATTTTTTTGTTAAAAACTTAATTTATTTCACTCTTTTTAGTAATTTTAATAACTCTGTATGTATTAGCATAATTGGAAATTTTTTCACTTAACTTCTAAACTTTAAACAGATTTACCTTTTATAATCATGTTTATCTTATAGCCATCTAAAAGTCTGAAAGAAAACTACTATCAGTCCACCTGAACGTATAAATTAAAGAAAGAATTTGCTCTCAGCTCCTAACCGTTGAGGAGTTGTACCTTTAATCATCAGTTAAGCAACAGCAGGTGATAATTACCAGATATAAATATTTGTATTATGTTAAAAATATGACTAAAAGAATGTGTGTGCCTATTACGTTTCAGTGTTTCCCTCGATTTCCCTAATATCACATCATCAGATTTTGACATGGTGACAGTTGGACCACCTCAGGAATGTAAGATTTCGAACAAAAAACCATTTATTGAAAGAATTTGCTCTCAACTCCTAACCGTCGTAGTACCTTCCATCATCAGTTCAGCAACATGATATGACGATAATTATACACAAATGTCTGTTTTGCTTTGTAAAAATATGAAAATCATTTGTTGTGCTTTAAAATTTGAATGTTCCCTTCGATTTCTCTGGGATCCCCTCATCAGACTTTGACTTGGTGACAGTTGGACCACCTGGGGAATGTAAGATTTCGAATAAAAAACTATTTATTGAAAGAATTTGCTCTCAACTCCTCACTGTCGCAGTACCTTCCATCATCAGCTCAGCAACATAAAATGATGATTTCTATGCGTAAATATCTCTTATGCTTCAGAAACTATAAGAAAATCAATGTGTGTGCCTATAAAATTTGAGAGTTCCCCTCGATTTCCCTGGGATCCCATCATCAGATCCTGATTTGGTGACAATGGGACCACCTCGGGAGTATAAGCATACGAACAAAAAAAGAATTTTGAAAATCGGTCCACAAACGGCGGAGTAATCGGTGAACATATATAAAAAAAAAAAAAATACATACAGCCGAATACAGTACCTCCTTCTTTTGGAAGTCGGTAAAAAAGACTAAAATAACATCGAATGTTAAAAAATCTGGAAAAAAAGTGAAAGGGAAAGGAAAAGGAATAGGTAAAGGGATCTCAAATAGAAAGAAGAAGACATCTTATGTTTCCGAATCTGAATCATCTGAGGAAGATGATGATGCAGAATGTCTATATTGCACAGAAATATTTTCAAAAGACAATAAGGGCGAAGGATGGATACAGTGCTGCGTTTGTAGAAAATGGGGGCATGAGGCATGTGCTGGAGTAGATGACGATGATGCAGAAGAGTTTATTTGCGATTTATGCAAAGAATCACAAGGAAGGAAACGTTTAGATTTTTAGATTTACCAAAGAAAATGAAGCATTTGTGATTATTGGTTTTTTATATAGGAACAAAACATTGTGAATTATAATTTTGAGAATCGTACAATTTAAGTTTTGAGCCGAAAACAAGTTTTGAGTTATTAAAATATATTTTTCGTTTGATATTTGTTTTTGAGAGGTCTATTCTTTTAATTTCTTAATTTAGAATATTTTGTAATGTTGTTGTTACTGTTGTTTAAAATTTAACTAATATTTAGTCACTAGGACTGTGATTTTATGACTGATTGTAAGACTGATTAAGCAGAACTTCAGAGACTTAGGTATTATGATTATATTTCTGTGATCTAGTACAATAAATACTTTTGGATACAGTCTATATTTGTTTTTTATTTTCATTAATTATGAATAAATTGATCTAACACTATTTTAATTTCCTCTTATTATGGGTAAGATGCTCCCTAGGATCATCTTGCCCATACCCCTATAATCATCTTGGACACCCGGTGTCCAAGATGATCCATTAGCAAAATTTTAGAAAATTGTTTTTATTAAATATCTACCCTTTTAAATTTCAAAAAGAATTTATGACAACATGTAGACCGATAAATGTTCTATTATTGTATGCTTCAACATCTACGCCAAACTGAATATCGTTAAAATTATGAGCATTCTCCCTTAAGGGCATCATCTTGGACACCTTTCCTGTAACAACGTGGCATTCTATGCAGCGCTGTTGTAGTGTAATGTGACTGCGAAAAAAGATAGGGTTGTCACACCAACTTGCAATAAACAAAATGCTGAAAATAAAAAATAATTCTAGCGTTACGCGATATTATAGTATAATTAAAAATATTGACAATCCTATAAACTAATATGCGTTTTTGCAAAAGGATTTTTTCTCCAGAGAAAAACTCTTCTGATTTTTTATTTGATAATCAAATTAGTAGGTAAGATAATAATTAGACGCCTATGAAGTATCCAAAATTTTCTTTTTCTCTGCCTTGGGCAAATTTAGAAAGTAGCCCAGTGTGCATTAAATTCTCGTTATATACCTACTTAATTGTATTACTGTATTAACTGACTAATATCCCGTGAAATAAAGACAATCGTACTTTAAAAACATTAAGCAGTGCTATTCTATAGCTATTTCAAACAAAGTTTCGTCTCGTTTTTAGGTATGGTAAAAAAGGTATGGTTTGCATTATGTTTGTTATATTTTATTACATTCACACTTTTACTGAAATTTAGTGCGCGAAAGTGAACTAATGTAATGAAAAATCCTAGTTTCAGTCTCATAATAATGATGATAAGCAATACTTAAAGTATAAATAAAAGCAACAGATGGCTGCCAATAAAATGTTCATGCGATAAATCAACTTTATTTTTACGAACCCTGAAATATACTGGTAGAGATGAGACAGACTATTTTAAACTTCAGTTATGAAGTCAGCAGTTCGTAAAATGGTTTGAAATCAGGACAGCTGTAAAATAGTTAACGGCTTGATTTTGCGCAAGAGTGCAATCATGCGAATTGTATGGAAGTAGGTGTTTTTTTTTCAGTTCTTAATAATTACCAGCCTAAGCAATGCTTACTTTTATACTATCTTAGCGAGCTCTTAGAAGTATCTTACCGCCTTTTTTCTCTCGACACATTAACGCCAAATGGGTACCTATCTAAAGATGATGACTAGAAAACAGGAAAACAATGACATTCAATTAGTGCATTTTTTATTCCTAATAGGAAATAAGTACTTTTTAATCCCAGATGCAAAAGCAGCCTGTTATATACAGCTTTGTCGCTTGTTGTGCCACAAAGCTCTTGTCTTGAACGGGTGAACCGATTTTTTGATTTTGATTTTGATTGCAGTAACAATTTCTTAAAAATCGATTCAGCGACTTACTACATATGGAGGGTAAAAGTGAGTATGAAAAAAATCAAATATGTCAAATTATACCAAAAAGGGGTAGCAAATGAAAGAGCATGCGGATAATTATGACTGTAATAATAAAATTAAATAAAAAATTCAGTATTTTTTTCAAAAAGACATGAAAATAAGAAAAAACATTTTCTCCATTACATTTAATTATTATTTTACGTCTTCTGCAATATTTAGTGCACAGTCTCAGAGCACCTTACCTTATTATAAAGTTTCATTTTGGTATTTATAAATATTGCATGCATTATAATGCATTTAGGAATTGCAGTATATAGGTCTCCCACTATTTCTAGGCCTACTTCAGATCCATTATCGTATCAAAATGGATTAAGTAAGTGCGAGTGTTACGACGAATGATATATGAAGTATCATTGGAGACGTACACGAATAATGATAACTAATTTATTACTTCATTCATACGGAAAGCTTAAGACGAGTGAAGTGGACACACTGCCAAGAATAAATAATTATCGCTAAGCGTTCAAATGTTCACTTGCTGGCTGCCGCCCATACAGCGCCGTTCGATAAAATACTGCACGCTTTTTGATATTTGCCTTCTAAAGCTTTTATTGTTTATATTTACAAAAATCTAGTAGGTATTTAAATTTTTTATCCACGCTTTGTCTCGTTTGTTTACAGAGTTGTGCACGTCTGGGAATAATATATGTTGACCGTAAAATAAATACTCTCATACGATGCTGTTGCCCAGTTGGTGTTTTATTGTTTGTACGCGAGTCGGAGCTTTATCTCGTACAGTTGGTTGCCGGATTATCGGGTATAAATAGCTGATAGACAACAAAGCATTAACAAATCCCGCCTATGCGTTCTACATTTTTGTTCGTCGATGTTGAGGTTAGATTGGCTACTTTACAAATTTTTCGAAGTCGCTGTCAATAATAAATCGTACGTTATGTTCATTTCGTCTGCTATAACACTTACATTGATTATTTTGCATACCAAGTAGCAATAATTGGCTATATTATCTGTTTTTCAAATCGATATTGCGTAAATAAACACTAACTATATCTACCTACTCTTCTACTGAAAACATTGCTAGGTTGCATCTGCATTGCAAGAATAGAGTTACGGTATCCCCTGCCTGATCGTAAGAGGCGACTAAAAGGGGGCTTCCGGGGTTGTGGACGGTGTGAGTGGGAACTCGATCCGTCCAACCAGCAGCCCCGGGAAGGACGGCGATGTGTGCGTGCCCGCATGTCGCCGTAAGCATCGGAAGGAAAACACATCTCTCCCGAAGATGGGCCCGTTCTGGGGCGTCGCGCGTGGAGGACACCGGTGCGTTCCGTCGGAGATCCCGGAGTCCTCCCCAAGCGCAGTGGCAGCCACCGAGGGGATTTTAGTGCGGTCAAATCTCACATAACCCGGTACCCTCTCTCAAGGTGCCGGGTACCTTTTGAAGGTTTCCCCCCCGATAACAAAAAAAAGGTTGCATCATGATAGATGATTTATTGCACTCAGGATTACTTAGCAATTGGCATTGTGTTTAGACTACTCGTCAACGCATTTTTAAACACAACTGCATTATAAAACGGCGGGCTACCGTGAAATTTATAGAGCCATATATTATCTACTACGACCACCTTCTTTTGAGGCGTTTTCATTCCAGTAGTACATTTGTGATATAATATAGTAGATAATATTAATTGTAAAAGCTGTATAATAAAGCAGTAAAACTCATTAAGGTTTAGGAATCGTTTGATCATCCCAAGACCAGTTGGTCTAGCTCTTTAATGGTATCAAAATTTAACAAATAAAACTACAGAAGGTATACATATTATATTGTACAAGTCAAACAATATTAAATAATTATAATATTATCACAAAACAATATTATATTTTAGTCATTACACTAAAGGCCAAATCCACTCATGGGGCAGTATACCTAGCTGCTTTAGTGTATTTAGGTACATAAACAACAAAACCCCACTGTAAAAATGAGAACATGCTTTTTATTTGTCCTTCGAAACTTTCCCAGCTCCCCATGAAATTTATAGCATCCACATCCATATTTAAGACTAACAAAACTTACCCGAAGGGTGTCAACGCGACCCTATTACTAAACCTCCGCTGTCCGTCCGTCCGTCTGTCATCAGGCTCTCATGAACCGTGATGGCTAGACATTAAAAATTATCAAAAGTGATGTATTTCTGTTGCCGCTATAACAACAAATATTTAAGGGGAATCCCATACAATAAACTTGTTTTTTTAAATAAATAATGGTACGGAACCCTTCGTGTGTGACTCACACACCGGACTCACACATTGTGAGTCCGACTCGCACTTGGCCGGTTTTTTTACGTCAATGGCGTAAACTGGACCCTTGTACTTTTTACACTGGCTATAAGTATAGTAAGTAGGTACGATGTTAAAAGAAAAGCATACTGACAAAATATGGCAGCTGAAATTATTTTTTTCAATTACATAAGTCATCGCAAATGATTTTAAACATATTAAATGATAAAAAGACTTCATAATACCATGTAGGCTTAGACGTAAGTACATTATTCTTAGGGCCACTTGCAGCAAAATTGTGTTAAACTTGATTTACTTAAATCTCGATTTTGTCTAAACCTCGATTTAACTTAAATCTAATCTTGGGTGTCTTGCATGGACGCATTTCATATTTGAGATTTAATCTCGATTTAAAGCATTGCTGCAAGTGGCCCTTAGTCTAAGATGTAGGTAATTTTAACTTTCTTGAAATATTTTTTTTTCAAATATGGCATCGCAAACTCTGTGCATACTGCCAGCGTCACGTATAATTTTTGCATCAATTTTTTGCCAGTTTCAATGAAACTGGACGAAGTAATAACAAAGTCAGTAAGTAAGTCGTCAGTAATCAGTCAGTAATCAGTCAGTCTAGTCAGTCCAACATTCAAGTAAAGCGATGGCTACTTTACTAGAACGTGTCGGATGGAATTTTGGAGGCAATCAGAAAAAACACTTTTAGCACTGGTATTCTATTTCACAAACACTCGTGCACTGTAATTAACCTATATCAAACAAAATGCCATCAACTTTATCCGATATAACTCAAAAATACACCAAGAAAATGAAAATAAAACAACAGCACAATATGTCTTTTTCGACTTCCCGCCAAAACCCTTCTTGATTCAAGAATCTTGAAATTTGTGAGCGAAAGGCTGGTGGGCTGTCAGGTCATCTATCTATACCATAGACTTAGGATTAAAGGTCTGATTACATTGACCAACTTGCAGGGGCCGACTCGGCATACATTGCTGGTTATCTGAGTACATTGTAATAAAAAACTCAAGATAACCAGCAATGTATGCCGGGTCGGCCCCTGCAGGTTGGTCAATGTAATCAGCCCAATACTAGCGTATAAATAGAATAGACGAACACAGCATGCGAGGGAGAAGAAAATTTGTGAACGAGATACAGCAAGATAGAAAAAGACAGAGGAATATTTTGTTCATGTGTCTGATTTTTGATTGATAGGCGTCACAATTTGACACACAAGTAATTAGGCCCCTGGCCCGCAGTATCTACGACGAAGATTATAAATGCTTTTGAGTCGATTTTGTTAGAAAAAATTACTTATTAACGTTAACTTTTAAGAAATAATATGTATTATAGTTAATTACAAAAATTATACTTGATGCTGGCAATATGCAGAGTTTGCGATGCCATAATTGAAGAAAAAATTAACGGTATCATAAAAAAAATTGTGTCAAAATAAAAGCTTTGATTGAAAAATTATGGTAAAACTCGCTTGTTTTTGTTTTTTTCTTGTGCCTTTTTAAGAGCAAAGCGAAATTGTTATCTGAGCTCACAAGATAACTCATTTGTAATATTATTTTTATTGCTGGTGACTATTTTAATGTTGAATTATAGTTTAACTTTACAAATCATATTTTGCTAAACAACGCTATGGAAAGTTACATTATTATATCATTCGTTGGCGAAGGCTCCTTCGGAAGAGTTTTTAAAGCGAAACACAAGGATACTGACGCTACAGTTGCCTTAAAAGTTATAAGGAAGGTAAGACACCAAATATATTTTGTAACTAAGTATTTAAAGATGCCAAACTGTGTTAATGTTAGAAATACGTTTAAAAACTATTACAGAAAGGTCGATCATCCAAGGATTTAAAAAGCTTGCGACAAGAGTGTGATATCCAAAGGCAGTTGAATCATCCAAACATTATTCGGATGATTGATAGTTTTGACACAGAATCTGAATTGGTAGTAGTAACGGAGTATGCAGAGAAGGAACTTCATGGCATACTAGCAAAGGAAGGCTGTTTGAAGGAGGAGCAAGTGAAGAAGATTACATGGGATTTAGTCTCCGCTTTGTATTACTTACATTCTCACAGAGTTTTACACAGGTATGTGTTGTCCTGTTATTATTCAGTTTTATTACTAATCTCATATTTCTTCTTTTTTTCCTTCTTTATTGAAAAGTGAAACTAAATTGTTAGTAAACATTGGTTTACTTACAATATTAAACTCATAAACTTATTATAATATTAGGGTAATTAAGTATATACTGTACACTATTGTACAATATTGTGAATATTGAATTTCAAGACATACATGCAACATCAAATAAACCATCATTATCTTACTTAACATTAACCTTACAAATAAATTTTCTTGTTTGCAGGGATCTGAAGCCCCAAAATGTTTTACTAGATAGTACTGGCAGAGCCAAACTATGTGATTTTGGACTTGCTCGCATTATGACAAATGCAACACATATTTTAACTTCTATTAAAGGGACACCACTGTATATGGCTCCGGAACTGATAGATGAAAAACCTTATGACCATCAGGTAATATTTATTAATAAGTGTTATATTGATCAGTAATGTGTAAAGCGCGCATGGCTCGGCTGCTAGCATAGAACACAAGTCAAACGTTTATTAAAAATACAAGCATGCAAGTTTCTGTGCTTCCGTGCTTAAGCCATTGATCCCCATTGTTGTGGATAGATAACAGTTGTTAAACCTTGTCAGAGGCCTTATGGGTGGTTTGAAAACATCGGACACCGGGTTGGCCACTAACCCGCATCTCCAACAACCCGCATTGGAGCAGGTAGGTGGAGTAAGCTCCACATCTCCCCAATAATTGGGAGAGACCTGTGACCAGCAGTGGGTCGCAAAAAAAAAGGGTTGCAGCCAATGTGTGAATACAGGTTTGTGTGGATGATCAGTCTTTGGTCTAACAATCAAAAAATTGAAGAATTTTATTATAAATGTCATAAGAAGACTTCTAGTAAGTAAAGTAAAAACTATTTTAATGAAATAGTTTGTGTAACACAGCTGACTAACACAATCAAACTACTTTTTATAATTACACAGTTAAAATCGTATTTTTGTAGCATACTAACTCTAAATTTAAGCAATTTTAGATAATCATTAAGATTATAAGTTCATATAATATGTAATAGGACATATATTATGATCTATCTGTATCCTAATGTTGTAAGTATAACTTGACCGACTTAAATGTGCACCTCACTTTCTGGCATAGCCCAGTCCCATATCTACTGTTTGCACTAAAAGTGAATGATGATAAAAAATATGGTTAGCAAATGTAGGTATTTTTTCTATATTTTTTTCTAAAATATTAAGCTACTTTGAGGAGCACCACGCAGGAAAGCAGAGGGGGAATGCATTCCATGTGCACAGTAAAGTTGTCTGAGTTCTATAAAGTAACAGTTTAACTATGACATGGGACATCTTCACACTATTAATGTAATTTTTACACTAAGCATCAGCACAATGACAAAATAGGCCTCAAAGTTGACAATTCATGTTTAATTATTATGTGATAAATTAAAATATATCACAATTTCATGCCCTTATTTCAATGTCCTGTGATATATGAAAATGTAATAAATCTTTTTTTCAGGCTGACTTATGGTCACTTGGTTGCATTGTGTATGAGTTGATGGCTGGACAGCCACCTTTCTGCACTATGTCAATATGGGAATTAGTAAGAATGATCCGCCACAAGCCTGTACAGTGGCCAACTTTTATCAGCCCTGATGCTCGCTCTTTCTTGCAGGTAATGAGAAGTCAAGAGTTCAATAATAAATTATTGTATTACTTTAGTATTTTGGTTCTGTTAGCTGCTCATTGATTCTACTCCAGTAACTTAATCAAAATTTATAAAATCTGAAACAATTATTGCAGATTTGACTTTACATTATAAATTCTCATACCTACTTTAAATTTTTGTGAAATAAATTCACTCTAAAATTCCACTTTATTAAAATAGGATGATAAGTTGCACACTGTCTTTAATGAAATTAATGTATTATTTTAGGGCTTGCTTCACAAAGATCCAGTGAAGAGAATGTGTTGGTCAGAAATATTAGAGCATCCATTTGTAGTAGGTCATATCCTTATATTACCAGAAGATGTGCAAAGTGAATCACCATTTACCAAACCACTGACACACAGTCAGCAAGAAGCAAAACAACTGCAGAAAGAGAAAATAAGCAACACCTCAAAGTAAGACATATTTTTCATAAGTTATCTTGCTTATTTGATGTAGATATATGTAACATATTCAACTAAGTAACGGAATGAAAAAAAATTGAATTATGTTAGATTTCAAAATGTAAACCTTCCTACATTCACAGGATTGCAAAAGCAGATACTGCCAAACCTCAAGGTAGAGAGCATGATTTAAGAAATGTGAGAGGAGTAATGCAGGCTATGGAGTGTGTACCAATATCTGATGATGATAGTGTCCGCGCTACTAGCGCCTTCAGCGTCAGAGATAGCCTTAAAACAGATGATGAAGATCAATCCCAGCCCATAACAGCTGCAAATGCTAAACTTCTGAGGCATGAATTTAATGTCATGAACAATTCTAATCTGGTTATATGTAATCTAGAAAAAAATATGGCTCAACTCATGGCTGCAAATCACAGACATGGCCTGGATAAGATGCACAAGATTGATGAAGAGAAACACGATGCAATGAAGGTTGTAAGCAAGGAATATGACACTGACTATATTGTTCCCAATAATCAGGAACCTATAGAAACCAAACCCAAGGCTAAATCTGTGGACACTGCATCACAAAGTTTAGAAAATCCGAAAAGCTCAACTAAATGTAGCAGTGAAGTAGGCTCTGGTCTAAGCAAAAGTGTTCCACCATCCTACAAACAGAAATTACTCCAATTTTCGAGAGACAAATTAAGGTTCGGCAGTGGCGGTAACAAGTTAACGCGAAGTATTAAGCGGTCGTTTCACTTTAGCAGGAGCTGGGATAGAAATAAATCTGAAGGTCAGAGACGTACAAGTGAACCAGCTATTGAAATACCGAAGATAGTGGAAGCTGAAAAACCTAAATTTTCCAAAGAAGATAAAGATGAAGACATTGAAAAGTGTGAAGTAATTGAAGAAATACTGGATGATAAAGATGGTGCTAATAATGTTGCTATTGAGAAAACTGATGAAAAAGAACAAGATGGTATGAGAAACATTACTGCTATGATTTTATTTTATTTATTTTTGGGAACCTACAACCTTATGATACATTTACAATTTTGCACAAATTATAATGTGTTAGTCAGCAAAGTTTCCACTGACATATAGTAGCATTTTAGTAGATTGGAGCGTTAAAGAAATGCTTTGGAACTGACTATGAAGGTCATTAAAGATAATTAAAGATCATAATAATTTTGTTGAGAAATTTAATAAAAAATAAAATTTAAATTCCAAGATTACAGTACTACAAAAATAGTCAGGTTATCATCATAGGTTTAGTTACCATCATATATGATTTGTTTTGTCTAATGTTCTTCTTATAAAGGTCTATTGAACAATTAAGAGAGCCAACATTAAACAAATGAATGTTGTAAAAACTGCAAGATCAGTACAGAAAAGACCCCTTGGTGTATTTCCTTCTGCATAGAGGAGCATTAAACAATGATTTAAGGTCAAATGTTTATATTTATTCATCTCCATAATGTACTGTATTTCCAATTTCCATTTTCAGTTAAAGAACCTTCTACAATTGAACTAGAGGAATGGGAAGCATTCTTAAATTCTAATATTGCTGAAGTCATGGAAGGTGATGTTGAATCTCTAACACAATTAAATATGGTAAGTATATATAGAGTTAATAATCTTTGTTAAATCATTCCTTATAAAAAAGAAGTCTTCAAATATTTGTACACACCGTTTTATTAAAATTAGAATACATGCATTTATTCTTGCATACATTTTGTATGAAAAAAGTGTCTGATTCATTACAATAATAACATAAAATAAGTGAAATACCATATGTTTTCTAATTAAATTAAATTAATGAAATCATGAACTCATCATAGGAGAGGGCTATGCTTGGTATTTCTCTACGTGACAGAATCCGTAACGATGAAATCCGTAGAAGAACGAAGGTTACCGACATAGCTCTAAAAATCTGCAAGCTGAAGTGGCAATGGGCAGGCCATATAGTAAGGAGGACCGACAACCGATGGGAAAGAAAGGTCCTCGAATGGCGACCACGTCTCGGCAAAAGGAGTACAGGCCACCCTCCAACCAGGTGGACTGATGACCTGAAGAAGACAGCGGGTAGTCGCTGGATTCAGAAGGCCCAGGACCGGGAGGAGTGGCGAACGTTAGGGGAGGCCTATGTCCAGCAGTGGACTATAAAAGGTTGATGGATGGATGGATGGAATGAAATCATAATATGACTAAATTTGATTTCTGTATCATTTATTTTAAATAACATCAAAATTATATCCAAAACTGTTAAACATTATTTTTGTGTAAAAATATCTGTAAAAAAAATAAGATTATCCGCATAAGGCTGCATTTTCACCGCGATGATGCGAGATGTGCGAGATTGCATAGTGAGGAATGTGTTTGTCAAGAACCAATAGGGATTTTACTATCATTTGTAATATAAATTAATTATGAATTAAACCTCGCTATGCAGCCTTGCACATTTCTGGTGGACAAGCAGCCTAGGTCAGTTTTGTTTGGTAGTCTTTTAAAATATTGCTTGGTTCGTAAGATATAATTGTTTTTAGTTACCATGCCGCACTGCTGATCGGGTGGTGGTGGAGGGCTCCTGGTTCGATTCCCGACGAAGCAGAAATTTAAATAATAATAATTAATACCCTGTGTCGTGGGTACCATTGACACATACAAAGACAGGAACACCCAGACAGAGAACAGAAATTTTAATTCATCATTCAAATTTCTGTTTCGCCGGGAATCGAACCCGGGACCCCTTGATTGGCAGTCCGGCATGGTAACCATTGCGCCACGCGGGTTGTTGAATTTGGATGATGAGTTTAAAATTTCTGTCTGGGTGTTTGTGTTTCTATCTTTGCGTGTGTCCATGGCACCTAGGACACAGGGTATAATTACCCTACTCTGGGGCTATGAGTGTGAAACTTTAAAATAAAATCAGGTGCTTCAAAATACTTGGTGTTGTTCACAGGTGAGCATGGTGGTAGGCGTGGTCGGCAGCGCAGCCCGCGGAGGCCGGGGCGCTCGCGTGTGCGGAGCCCTAGCAGCCCTACTGGCGCTACCGGCACTGTCGCATGCGATACCGCGTCATACTCTGCTCAACATACAAGATGTAAGTTACATTATGGTATTAGAACCAGTGTACAAGCTAAGGTATACTCTGCCTACCCCAGGAAGTAACTAAAGGGGACTTAAGACCTATGTGACTGATTAGCAGTTAAAGATGAAGCAGAGTCAATAGGCTCAGCAATGATGGACCCCAAAACTCAATAGGACACCAGTGCATTCCACTTATGATTTCGAAGAATTCACCTATGCTAAGTATGGCTGATTTTGTACCCCTTCCACAGCCATACACACAAAGAGAAGTAATGTTGCATGAATTGAAGCGCAGTAGCCACTATGAAAGCGGCAGAGTATTAGGATTTTGACTAAACTCTAGATTCCTATAGACATGTAGAAAAAAATATTTCAAGCTCCTGTCAAACCTTATTATGTTATCTTTCTCGCATGAAAATAAAATGTGTTAATTTATATTTGCAGGTGTATCTTGAAGCAAAAGTGGTGTACAATTTTGTTCCGGCAATAAATACTCTAATGAAAGACTGCAATATAGCCGACGATGGCGCGGAAGAAAGGTAATTGCAACGTTGTTTTATATTTCCTATAAAAGTAAAATATTCTCAAAGTTTCATTTAAAGTTCTCAATGTACCAAGTTAAATTAAGTTGAAGAACAATTCTTACTTTGTTGAAATAGGTTTTTGTAAAGTTGATTTTAGTGTACCTATCTTTATAATCTAAGCAAGGCTGGGCCGGGCTGCTAGTGCTCAATGTAATAAGTTAAATATCAATAAATATTTTCCAGATTCCAAGGCGTGAGTCGCATGATGGAAGTGTGCGCATGGCTGTGCGTGCGCTCGTGTCGCGCGGTCCGTCAGTTCGCCACCGCCGTCGCAGCGTACAGTGCGTACCCGGTGTTCACAAAATTGCTCAATATATGTAAGTATTGGCCACTGCTAACATTGTAATTTCAACCCCTTTTTTTGTATCGGGGGGAAATCTTCAAAAGGTACCCGGCGCCTTGGTAGAGGAAACCAGGTTATTTGGGATTTGACCATGCTATAACCCCCTTGGCGGCTGCCTCTGCGCTTGGGGAGGACTCCGGGATCTCCAGTGGAACGCACCGGTGTCCTACACGGGCGACGCCCCAGAACGGGCCATCTTCGAGAGAGCAAATGTGCTCTCCGGAAGAGAGTGAAGGTGCACTTCCGATGCTTACGGCGGCCGGCGACATGCGGCTACTTGCACACTGCCGCCCTCCCCAGGGCTGCTGGCTGGACGGATTGAGCTCCCACTCTCACCGCCCACAACACTGGAAGCCCCCTTTTAGTCGCCTCTTACGATCAGGCAAGGGTTACCGTAGCTCTATTCTTAATCCCGAAGCTACAACTTATAGGTTCGACCGTGAAAATACCACCTCTGCTCCCACTTCTGCTGTGAAGCAATAGGGTCTTGAACACTATACACAGAAAAATTCAAAACGCATATCTTAAAAAAGTGGCACTGAACCACGCTCGGAAAGCAGGATAATTTGTTAATTTATTTTTATACATGATTTTTATTAGGTACCTTTAAATTAATAAAAATTTTGTCAATTGACTAAATGAGATGAGACGTCACAAATCATTTTCTCATATACAAACGTGACCCTCATACTCATAAATGAGTCATAATGTATGAAGGTCACGCCTTGATAGATCATTTAAAGTATCTCAATTGATTTGGTAGTCCAAAACCGGATTCTATTGTTTTTCGGTGGAAAAGTGCATTTGCCTATTAAACTTATAAAGCGATCATCAGCCTTCGGAGTAGCAGCGCAACTGCATATAACCACAGGCAAGATTTAGGGCCTCTTTCATCACCTTCAAGTAAAGTGTTATACTAATATTATTAAGAGGAAAGATTTGTATTTATGTATGTTTGTAATGAAAAAAACTCAAAAACTACTGTTCCGATTTCAAAAATTATTTTACCATTAGAAAGCTACATTCACCCTGAGTAACATAGGCTACTTTTTACCGCGGGAAAATCCTTTATTCCTACGTGAAAACGGGTTACAGGATCAACGCGGTTGAAGCAACTGGCTAAACGCCTACGATTTTAATGAAGCCTGGAATAGCACATACATAGGCTATTTTTTATCCTACGGGGACCCATCAAACGGGACCACGCGGGCGAAGTCGCTGGCGGAAGGCTATATGAATATGACTACTTTATCATATGATAAAATGACCCGTACTCATAGCTTTTACTTTACTTGGGGCGTTACTAATCAACACTTTACTTGGAAATGATTAACGAGGCCCTTAGGCTTGCTTGAGGTTGTGTCTAGATGTCCATGGGTTGCTATGATGACTTAACACCACACAGCATGCATGCTCCTCCGCTAGGTACTCCATTAAAATTAAGGAAAAACCTTTTTTCCTTCCCATTGCTGGCTATAGTTAGGTCTCACCAATGCTCTCCCCATTTGTGGGAGCCTGAAAATTACTCTTTCACGCTGCTTCCATGCGGGTTGGTGTAAATATGGTTTAGTAAAACCAGAAGTTTTCGAACCTCTATCTCTGCTAAAGTTTGACGTTTGCTATCGTTAATAACCGTGACTTCCTTGACCGTTCTTCGGACAACACGTTTAGACTTCGAACGTGTCGTTCGAAGCATGAGTCACTGTCTGACACGGGTGATTGGCAAATTGATAGCAACAATATTAGGTCCTTACATAATGAAATTGTCGTTCAGTATTAAAAAAGTGAAACAAGTTTTTTTAATGAAATTATTATTTAATCAATCGAAGTATGCGCCGTTGTTATCGATACACTTCCGCCATTTTATAGGCAGATCATTGATCCCTTCGGATCCTGGGAGCGAGAGTCTATGAACGGTTTGAAGGCGATTTTGACTGACTCATCAGATTTTAATTTATTTCCTTGCAAAATATTCGGATTTTGCAAGGAAAGTATCGAAATTTTGAAAAAAGTGGTAATCGATTGAGGCAAGATCTGGAGAGTATGGTGTATGCAGAGGTTCCAGTCACATCACGTCACATCACAAACTTGGCGACCGTTTGATGTGCAGTGGTTCTAGCGTTATCCTGAAGGAGCAGTGCGCTAGTGCAATTCACCAGACTCGGTTGCTTAATGGCGAGCTTTTCCATCATTGTTTGCAATTGTTGGCAATGCAAGTCTGCAGTAACAGTCTGGCCTGGTCTCAAGAAACTGTAGTGGATAGAACTAGCACTGGTCCACCAAACACTAATCAGAATCTTCTTTTTGGTCAGTTTTAGCTTAGGGCAAAGTTTTGCCGGTTCTTCAGGCTTAAGCCATTGTGATGATCGCTTCAGATAGTCGTACAAGATACATTTCTCATCACAAGTAGATGCGGTTCAAAATCTTCTCATTATTGTGACGATTGAGCAAAGAAATGCAGCAAGCGACGCGTGTTTGTTGGTTTGCTTCAGACGATTCGTGCGATAACTACTTTTCGAGTTTTTTGACTTTTACGATATGGCGCAAATGAATAAGTATAGTTTTGTCACTTACTGCTGCTAATTCAGAGGTGGTTTGAGATGGATTGCTTCCACTATCGCCTTCAATTCCTCGTTATTCACTCGAGTATCAGGTAGTCCACGAGGCTCATTGTCTAAATCAAAATTTCCAGAACGGAAACTTTGAAACCAAATACGCACCGTTCGTTCGTTAGCGGAGCCTGGTCTGACTGAACACGTCTTTAATTCCTCTAGTCGTTTGTGCAGCACCGGTGGAACGCGTATTCGTAAATACCGCGAATTTTCAATTTGTCTATAGATGTTGTTATTGGAATGTTGAAGATCAAACAAATGATGTGGAAATAAATGAAATACAAATGAACAATTTTTTTCTGGCTTTATTTCCAAATAATTTTGAATTAGGAATTACTAATCAAACGCAAGGTATTTGATTTTAAAGTTGCCAGTATTGAGTATCGGCATTTTCATATGTAAGGACATAATATAATGTGCTTGTGCATATACTGCCACAATCATAGTAGCTTAAGTACCATCATGTTATAATTGACCAGTTTTGTTACCCAATGTCTCTCGATATTCTAATTAGTATTTTATTTGTGCTGTGTTTTGAATCCTCGAAATATAGTATAGTTTATAATATTTTTTTCAGATTCTAAAGTACCTCGAATCGGGCTGAACATCATCGGCGTTCTAATAACGGTGCTACAAGACCTACCCGAACACGCCGATGTGGTCGAGAAGATTCTGTTCGACGACGACAAATTCCACTTTCTGAATCTTCTAGAACAACCTAGCGACGCACTTAGAATGAGGGTTTGCATCCTTATCAGCTTATTGTGTACCTTCTCGTGTACGGCGTTCTCTGCTGCGATGGAGAGTAAATGGAGTAAGAAGGAGAGTGAACGCGTGGAGGCATTGCATACTCATTGTAATATGACCTTGAATAGGGCAGCGAGACTTGCTACCAAGGAACTCAGCAATATGCCGTTTTTTGTCAGCTGATTATGATGTTTTGACTACAAAGTCTTGTTTAGACAAGGCTAGTTTTTTGGTTAAGTATGTATGAATTGGACAGCAATGATCTGGTTTATTTGTAATATAGCCGGATTATCCTAAGTATTTCTTTCGTGGTTTAAAATTTAGTAACAAAACTTGTTAGTATGCTTCATTTTTCCTTTGTAGATAGTTTTGAGAAGCAATGTTAAATGTCTTATTATTTGCTTTTATAATTAAAGAAATATGGATCAAACGTAGATGATTATAAGAATAAATTGGCATTCAAATACTGAAAATTTTTTATGATTTAAATATCAATATAAAAGTTAAAATAAAATTGGTTTGATATTAGGAAAAATAGTTAGGTATTTTTCTTATATCGAGCAATTAGACCGAAACTAGCTTTAATGGTTTCTGGCAATTTAAATCAATTTAGAATCGCTAGATTTAGTTACATCATAATTTCTAGTTTTAAATTGAAATCCGCCTGCTAATCGGTTATTTAGTTTTCGTTGCATAGTATATAGTGCCATCAGATGCTGACTATACAAATTTGAACTATTCCTATGAGGAAAATGCAATAGATGATTAATTATAAGTGTACAGTGAGAGATCGCAATATCTATCTATGTAGGTACGTATTAAGCTTTAAAAACCATTTTATAATAAAGTCGCCTGTAGATCATGGGACGTAACTCGAATTATGTTGAAAAGTTCTGTTGTCAACATATCACAAAAGCATACAACGTACAATTTTGGTTAGGATTTGATTCAATTCAATTCAATTTATTTGCAAGAACATAGTGTACATATACGTGATTGTTTCTGTTTAAGTACACAAAAGAGAAAAAGGTTTCGCTTTTCTATCTCACCTCTTCCACTTAACTAAAAGCTGATGATCGTTGCCAATAGAACTATTTTATATCAAGAACGATGCTACAAAAGTACGCATGTGCATTGTAAAAATACATATTTACTTTAAAATATCTCACTCTAACTTAAACAATTGAAGTACATAGTATTGAGGATGGTATTGATATAAAGTTAACTGATATAACTTTCGTTAAGAAAAAAGATTGTCATTCATTTTGTCCACACACAGAACACATCTTAGGTTTTGTTGATTTTAGGCTTTTGTTAGCTATCAAATGTGTTCTAGCGCATAGCGTACATTGACAAGATCTAGACCAAACATATTTTAGCTAAAACGTCAATATAGCACTATAGTTCATTCGCGTTAAGAAAATAGTGACTCATCAGTGCAACTGCAGGGTAAGGGTGTATTCATAATGGAGAAAAAAATTAAACATTTTTTTTTCAAAACATTAAATAAGTTTAATAGAAAAATAATAAAGTATCAATGATTTTAAACATGTTAAAATATTCCTATTAAGGTAATTTTTAATGTCAACTTAAACGCTATATTAGTAGAGTAACACATATTTGGATTAATGGTAATAAAATAAGTACTAAGTAAAAAAATACAAAATTGTCTTAAAACTAAGTACTTAAATCGCTAATCAGTATCGCTAGATTCTCCCGTTACATTTATTACGAATGAATTTTGTTCTGCATGTTCCATGACGTCATCCAAACCCCACATGGTATTTTCTTCGCGTATCACGTGGTCGCAGCATTTCTTCCACCGATTGGCATCTACTAACGCGATTGCGTCATAAAATAATTTTTTTACGTCACTCATTTTGAATGTAGTATTATTCGCAGCAATATAATTTTTTATTTGGGCCCACACCATTTCAATCGGATTTAATTTACAATGGTAAGGCGGCAGACGAAGAATTGTAATGCCATTGTTTTTAGCAGTCTCATCTACTAAATATTTATTATATTGTGGGGCGATTTCGGCGACTTTCAATAATAATTCTTTTTTCAAATAACTCATATCCATAGATATGCCTTTGTTTTGCAACCACTCTAGTATTTGCTGCTTATTCCAACTGGCCGTGGGTATTTTTTCAACTTTTACCGAATGGTAGGGAGCGTTATCCATGACAACCACACTTCCTGGTTCAAGCTTCGGTATTATACCATTGAACCAATTAAGGAATCTTTCACCATCCATTTCTTCATGATAATCTTTTGTAGATTTAGATTCAAAGACTAGTAAACCATCTTCCAGGAATCCTTTTTCGCTGCCAATGTGCAATATAATTAACCTTTTCCCTTTCCCTGTCGGAGCTTTTGGGCCGGTTGATAAGCCATCTTGGAAAGCTTGTCTTTTATTCTTGACTGTTGTATCCAACCACACTTTTGTTTTTACGTGTCCGGCGTTTACCCACGTTTCGTCGAGATAGTAAATGGTTTTATTAGCGTTTCTATATTCTTTTATTTGTCTTAAGTATTTTCGTCTCCATAAAACAATATCTTCTCTTTCCACTAACAATGTTCTACTATCTTGTTTATTGAAATCAAAACCAAGCTCGTGCAGTATTTTGTGAAGTGTTGTACGTTTGAAAACAGGAATATCTTCATCAGCTTCGCAAAGTGTTATTATTTTGTCCAATGTTGGATACTCGTTATTTAAATATATAGAGTGTACTTTTCTCCTTATTGCACATTTGTCTAGTTCATCTAATTTATCGACCGTGGATAGTCGAGCTCTTTTTTTCACAGGTGATTTCAATGTATTCGTTTCTTTTTGTTCTTTTATAATTTTATAAACAGTGTTTTCGGACACACCGCATGCACTTGCAGTTTTAATTACTATGCTCTCCACAGTCTCATTTAAATCAATCTGTTTGAAATACTTATAAACATTGTAAATTACGCGTCTCTCTCCGCTATGTATAATTGATCCACTTTTATTTTTTTTAATAGGTGAGATATCCATTTTCCAAATTTAATTTTAAACAAGTAGTACGCAAAATACACAACCGATCAGTTCGAAGGTCTGACTTCAACTGAGCACTGTGAACTCGCCTTACTAATTTCTAGCGTTTTAATTGGCTAGGGGGCGTGGCTTGGCCGGCAGTCGGTGATGAGTCACTATTTTCTTAACGCGAATGAACTATAGTGGGTTTTTTATGAATAAGGATAGTAAACCAGTGCCTACATTGATTTCTTTTACATATTTTTGACAGTTGACAATAGCAGTTCAAACAGTTTTCTCTTCTTTATCGGCAGTGGATTTACTAAGATTTTGCTTATTTACGCTATTTTTCAGAGCAGTAGCAATGATCTCGTCGTTGTTAACGTTTTTAAAAAAATGTCATTATTATTCTTTAATTGGACACAATTTATGTACTAAATACTTATTGCAAGCAGACAGGAAAATATCTGCCGATATCCGTACTTATTTTAGTACCTAACAAATGTAATGGTACTTAATATTATAATATTAAAGGAAACTGCCATTAATGTAAAAGCAATAAAATAATAATTCTGAATGTTTATGTGCCATATTTTCGTAAATATATTTTCTGATCGAATTTTGTGTTTCATTTATTTGAACAAGAGGTTTATCCTTTTTTAATTAAATGGAGTAGCATTCTGGTCACGTGGTGTTAATTTAAGTGGCCTTGGAGCTACTCCAGAGAGAGGCTGATGGTTACCTCGTGTAATCCTTGTGAACTTGTGCCGATGTACCATGATGCTTTATGAATAATAATATATTATTACTATGTTTGTATCAGAATTTAAAACACTCATACGCAACCAAACTGTGTACACGTATAACTTGTATTAAAAGTGTCATCCACACCACCAACACGCAGTCGCTAGTCGGCACAAACTTCCAAGATAGTAGTAGCACAAAAGACATGTATAGTATAAAGGCGCTCTTTTCATTGTGGTAGTAGTGTAAACCATTTGTAAAAAATGGCAAACAATACATGCACACACTGGCATGAAAATTGTTATTACAAAAAAAAATCAATAACGGATCCTTACCGGGTAGATGGCGCCACGCTCTGCGCATATTGCCAGCATCAAGTATAGTATAATTTTTGCATAACTTTTTTGCCAGATTCTGTGAAAATAATAATAGATAACTACACGATACGTCACATTACACATACACGTCTACGTGATAAAGTCAGTAAGTCGTCAGTAATCAGTCTGAAATCAGTCAGCCAAGTTAGTCAGACATTCACGTAAAGCACAGCTACCTACCTACTTTACCAGAACATGATCGATAGAATTTTGGAGGCAAGGTGACTTAACATATTTTTGCACTGTTATTTATTTCACAACACTCGTGCAGTATAAATTAACTTAAACATACCCAAAAAATGCCACCAACTTTATCAAATTATCAAGAAAATGAAAATAAAACAAGAGCACAATATGTACGTCTTTTCCATAGGTATACTTTTAATAGCAAAAACCCCCAATGGCAGCTACAATTAAACCCCGGCCCCCAGTCCCCGGTACCCAGATATATAAGGTACTCTGTGGTCCCCGGCGGCCCCGCTATCCCTGGTTACGACAGCGGCCATGGTAACGGCGGGGCAGGGGGTGCTAAGAATCTCCAGCAGAGAGTTGGCTGTCACAAAAGAAAACGACCTCTGCACCTAGCAACATACAACACCAGGACACTGAGAACCGACGAGAAGATACATGAGCTGGAAACAGATAGATAAGTTACGTATCATAGGATTATCCGAAGTCCGAAGAGAGGAGGAGAAGACAGGAGGACACGGTAATCCTTAAATCCGGTAACTTATTCTATCACCGGGAAGGCGAACATTTCACATTAACATTTTCATTTCATATCAATAAAAAAATTCTACTGAAGACTTGGCTGTATGGGCATAGTTTCCTTTGCCTACCCAGAATGGGTGAAGAAAACAAAAAAAATCTCTGATGTCTGCATATAGGGCTACTTAGCGCGAAGGTCAGAAAGTAACCATATCTTTGAACATTTTATGATGTTTCACCTCGTATGAAAGGCGCTGAGCTGCGTAATTGTATATAAAGTTATCAAAAATATGACCTCTTGAAACGTTATGTACCGTTTATTATTATTTAATTTTTCTAATGTGATCGCTCTGAAATATACAATTCAATAGACCGTCGCACTTGAGGCAGTCAGAATCCATCCATGCAAATTTTTTAAATCTTTCCTACTCCTGGTTGGCTGCAACCCTTTTTAAGTCCCACTGCTGGGCACGGGTCTCTCCCCATTATTGGGAAGGCCTGGAGCTTACTCCACCACGCTGCTCCAATGCGGGTTGGTGGAGTTGCGGGTTAGCGGCCCACCCGTGTCGGATGTTTACAAACCGCCCGTAAGGCCTCCGAAAAGATTTAACGACTGATATCTATCGATAACAACCGGGACCGGGACCTGCCCTCCGAAGCAGGGAAACGCGCATAAAATTTTTGCCACTAGCTGTCACCCATCTCACAACTGACCGCGCCCGTTTGGCTTAACTGCGTAGCTCGCTTGCGTTCTACGCTAGCCGCCGGGCCATGCAATGCGCGCTTCTCCTGTTTACAGGGCATTAAAATTGAAGTCGACTTATGGCATAGTACACCACGTTACCACACTACACAACTGCCGATTGGTGCACGTAAAATGCCTTTAAGACTATCTACGTTTTGAGAGGTTACAATAAAATATTCACACATAATATAAATAGTACAACAAAGCAACTGGACACTGGAGATCCCGGAGTCCTCCCCAAGCGCAGAGGAAGGCCACCGAGGGGATTTTAGTGCGGTAACAAATCTCACATAACCCGGTAACACCTCTCCCAAGGTGCCGGGTACCTCGATACCAAAAAAAGGATGACTCGCAACGAAATGCCTACCCATTACAATATTATTTTTTGTTGTGAATAGGTTGAGAAACACTCGCTTGGCTATGTAAGTACATATATCAATTCAGTACCTACTATCCGGCCTGCATCTGTCTCACAAAGAACTCACAGGCGGGGATAATTGAAACGAGTAAATATAATTCCAGATTTAACTTAATATGAATTTAGAGATGCTGATAAAATGAAAATGAAAATGAAAATATTTTATTTGCACAAATATGGGTAGCAAAAAAGGTTTTACAAAAATATTTAGATCGCCATATTTATCCTTTAGGGTGTACAAATTTTATTGTAAAAGTTATATAATTACAAGTTAAATTATAAACTAATTATGTACAGTAAACACTAAAATACACAGTATACTTAAATAATTTTACATTATTATCACTTTAGCTACTTAAATTCGATTTAACCCAATTTGTGCTTTTTATACAAATTTATTTTATTTTATTTGAACCATACGTGGTTGACCGTCATCAGCTTTGGGCACCCACCATGATGGGTTTTTGTACGCTGAGAGGAAAAAAAGCTGGCGGAAAAAAAAACCTCCCAGGTTTTTATCCCGCGAAATATCTTATTTATGTTATTTATTTTAGTTTATTATTTATTTTAGTTAATATTTTATTATATATTATTATTTATCGTTTACAAACTCAGTGACCGAATAGTACGCTTTTTTAAGTAAATACATTTTAAGTTCTTTTTTAAATTCATTAATAGTTTTAGTTTTTAGGGAGTCTGGTAGATGATTGTATATTTTTGGTCCCATGCAAAATACACTATTATGATATTGTTTAGTTTTGGAAGGTATTGAGCACAACTTATTGTTGTGTCTTTTAGAGTTTAAGGTACCTATCATACTTAGAGATGTCGCATTTGACCATTACAGATATTTCATAGATATATAGCGAAGGGAGTGTCATTATATTAAGATTTTGAAAGTGTGGTTTACATGTATCTATCTGCCGTAGTTGACAGATTGACCGTATGCATTTCTTTTGCGCTTTAAAAACTGTTTGTATTTCCGTTGCATTACCCCAAAATATGAGTCCGTATCTTAAGGTTGCGCCAACATACGCATGATAGGCGCTTAATACCGCCGATATATTTACCACTTTTGATAATTTATAGAGAGCGAATGAAAATTTACTGAGCTTTTTACCAATGTGTGTTCTCCATGTTAATTTGTGATCTATGTATAAACCTAAGAATTTTGTTGTTTCAGTTTCACTTATGGTTTTTCCTCTATAGTTTATATTTATTGATTTTCCGTAAGATACTCGATTTATTAGTCATTATATTTGTCTTATCAAGGTTAATTTTAAGATTGTTTTTATTTAGCCAGTCTACTAATGATTCAATGGAATTATTAATATCAGCCTCATAGGTATCAGGATTATCATTTCTAAATATTACCGTGCTATCATCGGCAAAAAGAACCATGGGATGTTCAATAACTTTCAGGAAGTCATTTATATAAATTAAAAATAGCAACGGACCAAGAATACTTCCTTGAGGTACTCCGTATTTAACTTCTTTGGGATGAGATACGTGTTTCTCCTCTATTTTAGTTTTTTCATTAACTTTTGTTATTTCTGTTACCTGTTTTCTATTACTTAAATAAGACATTATCCAATTTAAAGCATTATCTCTTACGCCATATTTCTCTAATTTATTTATTAATAATGCGTGGTCTACAATGAATTTTAAACAGAAACGCATGCTGGACCGCAGAAACTTTTGCCCTTTTTGTTTGTGTTTTAATAATGATATACAATGTACATCTTATAATTGCAACCAATTATAACAATATTAATAGGTTGTACTTATCGACTGTAGGTCGGTTCTTAATTCGTAATATTGCACTTATCGTACATCGACGACTTAATGCTCATTACCTTTATTGGCTATTTACATTCGCAGTGCATTCACATCAAGATCAAAAACCTACGGCGTGGACAGGTTTTGCCCATTTGTTGTTTATTTTGGTCGTGGGCGTTGCACTATGGTTCGGTACCTAGATTACATAAGGGAGGTGATCGGCCGGCCTCGCGCCGGTCGCCGCGTGCATTCACCGTCTATTAGATATGCATAATCAAAATCACAAATTTGCCGGTTGCTGTAAAATATCTCGGTAAATGTAAATTTTATGATTCCTTCTGATATGTTTATTGCGTTTAACCATGCCATACCATTTGTTTGAAGTATTCATGAAGTTATTAACAATTGGTACTTACATAAAAACAAAACAATATTATTACCTACGTGTAATAATTATGTTTTGTTTTTAATTCCATCGCAAAGTCTCTGCATATTGCCAGCATCAGGTATAATTTTTGCATCTTTTTTTGTCAATTTCGTTGAAACTGGGCGAGTATTAATAAATACAGTCAGTAAATCTTCAATAATCCGTAGGTAAGTCAAGTCAGTCAGAAATTCAAATAAAGGCTAAAACTATGGCTATTTTACCACTACGTGACCGATGAAATTTTGGAAGCAAACTGAAAAAACATAATTTTCGCACTGTTATTTTATTACACAACACTCGTGCACTGAAAATAACATGAAATATATCGAACAAAATGCCATCAACTTTTTTTCAATATAACTCAAAAATACATCAAGAAAATGAAAATAAAACAATAGCACAATAGGTATGTCTTTTCCGACCTCCCGCCAAAACTGGTGATTAAGTTCTTTTTATACGTTTTGAGCGAGATCATTTTGTTTTAAAACTAGCCGAATAGTTTGCTTGGTTCGTTATTTTATTTAAGAATGTCTACTTCTGAGAAATACGAACACGAATGAAGCAATGCGATGCTACGTTTGGGTAACAATAAAAATAAGTAATAAACATTTTGTAGTGCAATCAGTAGGTGGCCTAGTATGAAACAATAGCTCGTGGTCGCTGTAATTGCCTCAGATTGTCTTCATTGACATCATGACAAAATTGGGTACGAATATGTACCACATAACGACAATACCTATTTAAACATAAAAGTGAATATTGCAAAATATAAGCAGTACGTAATAGTCTAGTAGTCTAAAGTTCAAATCCCGGCGAGCACCTCTGACCAAGATTCGTATTTATTTATCACTTGTTCTGTGAATGTAAAGTATTAAATTATGCATCGACTGACAAAATATGAACTAGGCACGGTAAAAATATAAAAATAAACATATGGACACTGTAGGCACGCTTCCTGAACTGCTCAGACTACTACAGGGGTCCTACTGAAAATCAGCGCTGCAGTGCCTTGCGGCATTATGCTGAGTAAGATGCCTTTTTCGGCTTGGCTGCAACCCTTTTTACGTCCCACTGCTGGGCACGGGTTTCTCCCAATTATTGGGGAGCCCTGGAGCTTACTCCACCACGCTGCTCCAATGTGGGTAGGTGGAGTTGTGGAGTGGGTTTGCGGCTTTAGCGATAAAGTTGTTACACCACCCTAATTATGTATTTTTACTGTAAGTACTTTTCTATGTATGTGTTATATGTGTTCTGTGATGTATACTTAGTCGCGAATAAAGTTTCTTTCTTAAACCTTTGCATCAGATTCAAATGCAACACCCATTTCTGTCGTCGTTTTTTGTGTTTGGTGGATACAATGACATAATATTATAATTTTAAAACTATAGAGACATGTTACCAGTATGATACTATTATAGACTTAGGATATAGAGGTACTATTAAGTATATCCTAAGTCTATGGATACTATATCTTTTATATCATAGATTAATTCTGACTTTGACTAGGTACTTACGTCAATATAAAATAATCTATGTTTTACATACTATATTCGTACGTAAGTACATTATTCTTAGTCTAAGCTATATTCAGTTATCTTAGAGCATCAAAGGTTGATTCACCCTTTATCATGTCATACCTGTCAATTTTGGTACTCTAAGTCAGTTATATATTGTCCCTTTAATGCATGAATATGTCAGCTACTGTCACCGAGTGCGCCGTCAAGTTTATGTGGCGAAATTTACCATTTGCTAGATTTTTAGTGGCCCATTTTCTCAGTGGTTATAAAATATCATACCAGAAAGGTTCGGTTCTTGCTCACATTTACGAGGTGATCATCAGCCTCCGAAGCCTCCATAAATGATTTAAGGAGCGGCGTTCATATATTTGTTTGTCACATTTTATATAAAAACAGGATTGTTGTTGAACTTATTAAAATTGATAGTTCACGTAAATTCACGTTGCTGTCCACGGGACAGAGTTAGGCTTGGTTATGTAGATAAACAATTTGCCTGAATTTGCACTGATAACGACGGAATATTTAGGCATGACGCAAAGAAAACGCACATGTTATCTACTTAGTAATGATTACAATCCATATAAGTGACAATGCACTATCGATAACCATTTATAACCGATAACCATAATTAAGTATGTAGGTACCGAGATGCAGACGCGTGCAAATAATTTCATAGTGTTGTTGAACCCACTATGATCTAATATTTCTAAGCGAGATTGACGTCAGCACGTTCACTTAAGAATAATAAATCATAGTAATAAATAAGCAATCGTGTTAGGGCTTTTAGTGGGTTATCCCAAACTTAAAGCACTGTTTAAAAAGGTGTTTAACTTTATTAGGCATATTAAAGTCTCGTGGGACTAAGCCAGCGTTTCCCAACCTTTTACAGCCACGGACCCCTAGGAAATCAATCACAGTTTTCACGGACCCTCTTAATAAAATAAACAGCAAAAAAAATCGGATTAGGTATTTATTTTAGTTATTACAGATACAAAAAGGTACTTATGAAAATATGAAAAAATTTAATGTGAAGGTTGGTGTTGCTTTTTTGCAACTAAATGAGTGAATTCGGGTTGATGTTGCTACTAAGTTGTAATCTCAAATCAGATTCTACTTGTAATCTGCTTCAGCATTTGTTTTTTGTATGTACATATGTATGTGGTTAAAAAAAGCAGTAAACTAAAGTAGCGATTACGAGACATTAGCATTTATGTATGGTCCAGAGATTACATAGCGGACCCCCATATATATATACTCGCGGACCCCCAGGGGTCCACGGACCACAGGTTGGGAAACAATGCACTAAGCCATTGAAAAAAAAAATAAAAAATATGTGTTTATTTACATATAAGTATACAATATTATATACAACATTATCATATATAAGTACAAAACGTAAAGTGAAAATAAAAAAACATACAAATTATAAAAATGTATAATATATAATATAATATACATACTTAAATGCGTTTATAATTATAATTACAATCATCCTACTCGTAGTAGTCTGTGGTTAAAATGAAACGTACGGCAATGAATGACTGTTCAACGTGTAATTTTAATTAATACATCTACTTATTGGGGCGCAATGGTTACCATGTCGGACTGCCGATCGGAGGGTCCTGGGTTCGATTCCCGGCGAGACAGAAATTTGAATAATGAGTTTAGATTTCTGTTCTCGGTGTGGGTGTTTCTGTTTCCGTTTTTATATGTGTCCATGGTACACATGTCATGTCATGACACACGATATACATACCCTACTGTGTTTTCTTTTGAAATATGTACCTAATTTTCCGTCTCCGACAGTTTCGTGCTGTCTTCTGTAAATTTTTTAATATTTATAAAATGCCGTAACAGACAAACCCGCTAGCGTAAAAAGCAAGCTATCTACTCAGCGTAGCGAAATGAGCGCGGTCGGGTGAGGAGTGACCTCTCTAGTGGCAAATTTCATGCGTGTTTCTGTGTTTCGTAGCGCACGTCAAGCCGTCATAAGACCTGGTTGTTATCGTTTGATAACAGTCGCTAAACCTTGTCGAAGCCTTTATGAGCAGTTTGAAACCTTGTCGAAGCCTATATGAGCGGTTTGAACAGCGGGCTCGCTATTGACCAACTCCACCAACACGCATTGGTCAGCATGATGGAGTTAGCTCCAGGCCTCTCCAATAATGGGGAGAGACCCGTGCCCAGCATTGGGACGCAAAAAGGGTCTACTTCTCTGCTCAGGAGCATTTTCAAATACAATTAATTACCTAATTAAATATTTATATGTCCCAAACACACTCTATAACGATATTACACAACCCAAATATTACATTCCTAATTCAATGTACTTAACTTTAATTAAATTAGTTTTCATACGTAGTAACAGCAGGGTAAAGACAGTTATTTTGCAATTGACCTAGGTAATGGTTTGTCCGACGCCTTATAAGTAATGACACTAATTTCATTTAGGTAAGCTTTATAATAACTACTATTTCGTAGCCATCTGCCAAAATAAGCACATGGATATTTTTACATTTTTAAATTTCTCTTTGTGGGCTATTTTAAAGGTTATTTTTTATTGATAATAAAAATTATCTAACCTAAAAAGTCTATGACCTATGGTACCTATCATAAAAAGTACCGTCCTTATCGTAATCCAGTACTCAGCAGATATCACTGGAGTATTTTTTTGTGAAAAAAAAACCATAAAACAGGTGAAATATCGATAAGGTTGAGTTACGGTATTTCGACCGATAACGATTTTCGTATTGTAATCGAGTGTCACGTGGATCACGTAGGTATTTGCGCGATCGGACCGGGTTCAATGACCCATCGTCACTGTACCATTGGGTCATGAGTATTTTGACAACGCAGCGCGGAAATTATCTAATCGGCACGCGGCCGCGAGGACGCTGGGGTCAACGACACCAGGACCGTTTGCTGCGGGTCTTGGACCGACTCGACGAAAGTGAAATGTGAAATGAATATGGTATAGTATCGGTACCGGCACTCGGAACGGTCGAATTTGTTTATTGGTGGGTGTGGTTGCGGACACTTGCGTACGGCCAGCTGTTCCATTACTTCCCTGTTCGATTTGAGATTGATGCGGATTGCTGCTGGGTGCAATATCAGAGCAACGTTTAAACAATGTTTAAACGTTGCTCATTCACTTTATAAGACTGTCATACCTATCATAATACATGGTGCCGGGTTTAATTCGTTCAAACAACATGAAAATTGTAGTTGCACTTATCAAAACTAAAATAAAGAAATACGTTAATGTTTTATTTTGTATTATAGTTATAATTAGATTTTTAATGAATTAGTTAAGCCGTACTTACCGGCAAGCAAGGAGTCTTGTGTGAGTTAATACGACCTCCCGAACCTGAAGTTACACTGTTACTCCTGAGGCATCAAGCCTAGTAGCGACATGCCGCCAGCAACATACTTTTCCCTGGGCAAAGTAACTAACTAGACTATCACCACAGGAGTAGCTATCACTGTCCGCTGGCATATCGGCCTTCCACCACTTCACCACTCCAGCACACGTATCGGCGGCGGCGTTTTTTATTTTGTGACTCAAGCTGGTTCATGCGCCCTTCGCTTGCGCCCTACGCTTCCCTCTGTCTTCTTTAGGTCCTCAGTCCACCTGGTTGGAGGACGGCCATATACTACTTTGGATGAGACATGATCGCCATTCGAGGACCTTTCTTAGCCATAGCTTATTGGCAGTACTGGCTCCTACGACATAGCTCTTAAGACAGTATTTTTCAAACTTATATAAATGGAATAAACTCCTAAGTTATACATACATACATAGGTATTGTCTACATCAAGATGAATAATAATTTAACTAACTGACGAGCTCAAAACGTAATAAAAAGACAAGTATTCTTCATGTATCTAATAAATTTGTGGGTAAGCGTGTCAATGACCGCTCAATATTGTATCTAGAGATTGCATATCACATTAGAATCATCATACGTTTGTAACCCAAATACGAGTTTAGGTACATTAGATTAAATTAAGCAAGACCAGTGGCCATTGATAATGCGACCAACATTTTAAGTATTACCTAGTAAGAAAATGTTAATAAATTAAACGTACATAATGGCGCTTTAAAAATAACCTCTCTTTAAATTATTGTTGGTAGGGTTACTTTGAGAGATATTTTTTTTCAATTTATCGTTGGTTGGTTTATTAAATAACTCAAAAGGGTCAGAATTCAGAATGTCTTAGGTAGGTACGTTTATTAAAACGGAAGACAATATGTTTAAAAAAATTGCATCTAAGTGTTACATTCCACCAACTCGCATTGGAGCACCGTGGTGGAGTAAGCTCCAGGCCTCCCCAATAATGGGGAGAAACCCGTGCCCAGCAGTGGGACGCAAAAAGGGTTGCAGCCAGCCATTACATTCTTACGGTTTGTGAAACTAATTTGTCATAAATCCGATGACTAAAGTAAGAAACATTATTTCTAATCCTATAAATAGAATCTCAAAAACGCAACATTTGAATTAAAAAGTGCAGAATTATTTTTATAGTAGGTAATTTATTTTAAAATTTTACTTTGAAGCTTTAAATTATTGGTTAGAATTACGTACTCAGCCTTTTTCCTACAAAAATCTGTAAGGAGACTCGTAGCCACTCAGATAATGATAAGAAAAAAATAGTTTTTGAGTTATCTTTATTTTTGTTGTTAATGAAACATAACCGCAAAATAGCAAATTCAAAACAAATCGTAAAATTTTTGTAATGTGGGAATTATGACGTTAGCATTTTATGTAAGTAATTTATTTTCCTAGATAAATAAATTACGTAAGTAGGTTCCTTTTTTGTATAGGGGGAGGGGGGACCTTGAAATTGTACCCGGCACCTTGGGAGAGGATACTGGGTTATGGGGGAATTGTGCCGTACCTTAGAATAATTACAATTACATTATAGAAACAAAGGGGGAATTGTGCCGTACCTTAGAATAATTACAATTACATTATAGAAACAAAGTTCACGCGCCCAAATTGAAGCATGTTGATTGGTGCCATTAATGGCACCAAACACCGGGCCGCTCCGTAAGACTTAAAGGTTAAATTTTATCACAACACTTTTTTAAAACAAAAGAAATTTAATAAAATAACTTTTCACAGTGTTTTCAATATTTTGTAGTATGTTATAGTAAATTTGGTCAAAATAAAAATATTTTGTAAGATGTGACAGCTATGGGAATCTATTTAGTGCTTCAATTTTGACAGCGCGCTTGTATGAAGACTGACGTTCTTAACGTTACTATTCTAAGTGCCGCACTAAAACCTCTTCGGTGGCCTGCCTCTGTGCTTGGGAAGGACTCCGGGATCTGCAATGGCATGTACCGGAGTCCTCCACGGGCGGCGCCCCAGAACGGGTCCATCCTTGTGCGAGCAGATGTGCTCTCCTGTACCTTCCGATGCTTACGGCATGCGGCCACGCACACACCGCCGTCCTTCACGGGGCTACTGGCTGAGCCTGGCTGGACGGATCGAGCTCCCACTCTCACTGATCACAACCCCGGAAGCCCCCTTTTAGTCACCTCATACGATCAGGCAGGGAATACCGTACCTCTGTTCTTAATCCCGAAGCTACAGGGACTATGTAAACATTCGCATGTATTTAATTAATTTATTTTAATGGCATCCCAACTTTGAAAATGGTCAAAAAACTGAGACGCTATTCGAAAAAAAAGTAAAGACAGATGACTTCGTTTCATTATTCAATAATGGCATCGGAAACTCTGTGCATATTGCCAGCGTCATGTATAATTTTTACATCATTTAGTAGTCGTAGAAAACAATATAAAACGACGGGTTACACTCCGGGAGTGCCGGCAGAAGTGAAAACTTGAATATTAACGTTGTGCATTTTTGATATTTTGGAATGGTTGGGAAATAATTTTGCACGAATTGCTTTAATCATCAGTATAAAAGTACTATCATTTATGTGGTAGAATTCAATATCTAATACATATTCCATTCATAATTTCGACGACTTTTTCACCATCATTATTACCAGAACCATTATCGCCAATCTCTAAAACTGATACGATAGGTTTATTATAGCTGAAGTAAGAAACGAGCAGATTTGATTCGAACCCATTTAAATTAAATTACATTTGCAAATCATCCAACTTCTTTTGGAACAATTCTTCTACTTTTTCTCATTTTCCTTTAAACCTTTTGTACGTTGATAATATTATGCCCTTTGATTCTCACGATGTCTTTTTCTTATTTCTTCTTTTTTTCTCTTTTTTCTTCAATCTTTTTTACGCTGACGCCATGCCCTTTGGTATTCTCGATTCTCTTGTTCTTTTTTTCTTGTCTTTCTCTGAAAAACGGAGATTATTTATATCTTATTTCATTTATTTTCATTCGAAATTATTTGTTTGGTAAACCTATGGACGTCTAATTCAGGCAAGGCAGCGGTGGGGACTTGATCCTCTAGGTTATCACTACATTAAGACGTGGAACAGGGAAACTTCTCCGATAGCACACAGATCCGTGGTGGCGTTACTCACGGCTCACTGTCCTAAGTATCCACCTTGTGATATCACATGAAGTTCTCAGTCAAAAGAATAAAATAAAAAGGAAACTTTTACCGGAATTATTACCTTAAGCCTATGTACCTATAAGCTATATGTAAGTATTTTAGGATTTACTGAATGGACGGCTACACTAAAGTTGTACAAGAAGTTTTGTTTAGTATTTTAACAGGTCGTTATGTATTTAATTTTAAGCATTTAAAACTTTTTATTCTAATAAAAAATATGTCTAGACACATAGATACTTTATTATTCTGTAGAAAAAATAATTTGAAAAGCGAAGAAAGCGCACATTCCAACAAACATATTAACTGTATCACAAAACGATGTACCTGCCTAGTTAATTAAGCATTAACTATATTAATAAATATATTTGGAAATTCTGATAAATCACTTAATTATAGCAATGAATCATTAATATCAAATTATTTACCGATCACGTCAGTTGCATTTTATTGTCGTAGACGTGAGGACAACGACCCCACACATAATATTTTGCTGGCGTAGTAAAATTTCTGTTACACGTAGCATGCTGCAGTTCTCAAGAAATGTACAGCAGGGCAATTTAGATCTTGTGACGAAGCGATGAGACTTATATTGCCGTTTTCATTATTTTACTACAACGTTGACACGTGATGATTCCACAGAGCAAAACATTAGTCAAGCACGATGTAACGAACGTCCTTGTGAGATCATTGAACCCGGAATAGTCGCACCTATCGTGGCGATAAAACAATATTATCCAATCGTGATTACTACTTATGTAAGTCCTTGATACAGACATGACCTTCGCGGTCATTGCTCTGCTTTAATACAAGTTAATGACACATTTATCCAGTAGATAGGTGTTTGAACTACGTTCTCGTCTTTGTTTATTCGAGAGCATTTTACTGTTACAAAAGATAATGAAATGCATTACACTTGATTATAATTAAATTTGTTAGGTAGCGTTAACCTTATCATGATTTAAGTGGAATATTTGTTAAGTATGTGGTTATATAATTTTCTAAGTAATTTTACTAGGAAAATTAAGCATGCCATGATTTTTTTTTCTGAATTTTCATACTTAGTCGAAACGCTATAGGTATAGGTACAGTAAACTAGGCAGAAGATTTCTTTTTATTTAAAATTAGAATATCTATATACATATCTCTACAAAATTATCTGTACTATCTGTATAAGAGAAAAATATGTTAAGAAAAATTAACAATATACCCTGTATGAACCATAAGATATACCTATCTAGGTATATATATCTAATGGTAGTAATGGTCTCTGATGCCAACAAAAATCTTATTAGGAGCAGTGTTGCAGTTAAGTATCTACTGACCTTTTCTAAATGTTTTATATTTAGGTACATATTTCTTGATGATATTGTAAAAAATTATATTTATTGGTCATTCAATAATCACAGTGCATCAAAATTAATAAAAGTAAATAAATGATAAGATAAATCTTCACAAAAACCCTGCGCCGTGTCGTTTATTTTCTATCGTTTCAAAATTTTTATCATTAATAAAAGCGAAAATTTTTGGACCAGAATTTTATTATAATTAATTAATCAAATCAAAAGAAAAACAGACAAACTCACACGCACTTATAACACAAACGTGAAGTAGGTTAGAATGAAGGCACTTATGTATACAAAGTATGCACAATACAAGTTGAATTAAAACGAGGAAGCTATCGGAAAATCTACTCGCAAAAAATGATAAGGTGACACCACTCCTACTGCCAGGATATATAAATTCATCAGCTATTCATAAATATGTTATTCTCGTGAAGCTAGAATCCGCATAAGGACATAGTCTCAAGATCTGCATAAGTTTCATCTACCTACTCAACATTTCTGCAACAAAAATCTACCGTCATAGATTATTATTAATTATCGCGAAACCGCAACACGATTAACAACTGCATCGTTATTAGTTTCAAACAAATCCTCTCAAGATGAAAATGAAGAAAGGAATAATTATATGATTTAAATTATTAAAAATATTGTAACAGTTAAAATGATTGGACTAGTGTTGGATTACGTGTGTGTAGTGTTCGTATCGGTCAGTTACATTACCCTTTTTAGGATAGTTGCCATATTTTTTATAACAAGTGTTTCTGTTTCGTATATTCGGAAGAAAATAGTCTATTATAGTCAGCTTCCGCCTGGTAAGTTTGCGTTTTGCATAAAGTGTGAAGTGAATTATGTAAATTTGTTTGCGTAGCTCGTAGCAGCTACGGTTAAGATTATGTAAATGTTTGTAAGTGCTAGAAAATTATGAAATTTCAGGTCCATGGGGTATGCCGTTACTGGGCTATCTTCCATGGATGGGCCAAGGTGCCCCTCATTCGTGGTACCTTTCGCTGGCTGAAAGATACGGAGACGTGTTTTCTGTCAAACTTGGAACTAACCTCATCGTATGCATTGGCTCTTCTAAGCTTCTAAGGGTCCTCTTCAATAGACTGGACTCCACGGGCAGACCTCAGACTCCACTTTTCAACTTATTAGGTGGATTAGGTAAGACGCTACACATTTGTTAGTTATTTGTCTTAGTTTGTACATCAATATTTATACCGAAGTGATAATTCATCGTCATTGTAATTTAGTTCGTTTATTTTTTACAAAGTGTTACACAATATCACGTGTGTGACTATATGATCATCAGGCATTGTGCTAAGTGAAGGCCAGTTGTGGAGACGCCAGCGACACTTCCTCCATGAGAAATTCCGATCCCTTGGAGTGAAAATATGGAAAAATCAGCGCTTTGAGCAGTACATCATTGTGAGTATCTGGAAGAAGTTCTAACAACTTCACCATTAGAGTTTTATTTGATTGTATGGAGTAGCAAAGCAAGCGGTCACTGCAGCTCTTGGACATGTGCATAGCAACATGAAGCGAGTCTTTTTTTATAATCATATTTATTTGGGAATTTTTGTACATTAGTAGTTGTCATAACAACTCCATGGGACCTTACGCTATTTACAACAAAAGAAAAAAAAGCTGCTAAAATATATAAAAAATACAGATTTAATTGTTACATTCTATTTTGAAGGGATTCATTGACGAAAGCATATATGTGCTTAGCTTGTTCTGTAGCTGGCTCCGCCAGAATATTCAGAAGAGTACCAGCGTCTTCTCCATCTTAACACAGAAAAGTGTTAGAAGTATCAGAAGTGGGTGCAGCGGCGTGACTTACCCAGGCGAACTATGATAGTTCTACAACTTATTTGTAATACGCACATAACGTTTTTCTCACTGTTTCTTCTGGATTTTAACCTGAAATCTCGTTGTGGAATTCAGGCTTAGTTTAGCCACTAAAATACCGCCTAAATTTAAAATAAATTGAATATTTACATCTATATATAGATAAATGTAATAAGTATATTATTACCCATATCAGATCTAGAGGTACATAATATGAGTAGATGCCTAATTATAAATTGAATATTGCTCATTCGGTATTCTAAGGTCAATATGCCCGTACTACACGAGTAACCAAACCCATTATTACTTAATTAGTTACAAGATAAGGTGGTTCTTATTACAACAGTATTTTATTTATGGTGAAATCCGTTTCTATGTAATTTTTTATTTATTTTGAAACATGTAATAGTAACAAGCTTAGATGCTCAGAGTATCAAGTGTCCAGTGAGCAGTATGATTTAATAAAAATACATATTTAAAACACATCATGCGTTCGAGAAATTATATTTTTTCTCTGGTATGCATGGTGACGGAAAATGTTGTAATTCAATAAATATCACAATTTTTTCCCTCACCATGGAGCAGCGTTAAATACGAATACGTCAGAGGTGCGCGCCAGGGATTCGAACATGTAGAGATTATTAAAACCCTACATTTTAAAAACTGTAGCAGATACTACTTGGCTTCTAATATACCTTATTTATATACTATTACCAATAAATGAATTACCGGCTTAAACATTTTTTGATGTGGGCTCTTTTTATATCGAATTGTTACTAGATGGCGCCACCGTAACCAGAATGGGTTCATCACGCTTATGTTAATACTTTAGGTTATTCTATACTAATATACATATAATGCTATAAAGTTTGTTTGTTTGAACGCGCTAATCTCCGGAACTTAAAAATTATTTTTGTGTTGGAAAGTTCATTTATGGAGAAAGGCTTTATAACATACTTATAACATCATGCTATCACTAATACTAAAGTCCACGCGGACGAAGTCGCGGGCGGCCGCTAGTACTTCATAAATTGTATATTTGGTATCTTCTTTTCAGATGGAAGTAGAAGAATTACTTTCTGAGCTAGAATCATCAAACAGCGTACCAATAGACCCTGTGGAAGTTCTGGGAAGATATTTGCACAATGTTATTTGTCAACTGATGATGAGCTTTCGTTTCGAAAAAAATGATCCCGAGTTCAAATTATTTAATGAAAGGGTCTCAAAAGGAATGATTTTGTATGGAGCCGTGCATATAGGCGAACACGTACCTTATTACTTGGTTAGTATATAAATAAAACTATCTAAACACTCTTAACCACTTTATAACTTAATGAATGAAACAATTGAATTGTCAAATTTGGAATAAATGTATATTAATACTCGATTGTGGTAGAATAAAAGCTAATTTTATTGTATTTATTTTATTATTTATCAATAATTATTTACTGGTCGTTTGCTGTAGAGACCATTTTGTCTAAAGTAGTATAAACCATTGCAGGCTTAAGATTCACATGCGGAATTTGTATTAAATGATGCAACTGTAATAAATTAGATACTTACCCGAAATAAAATTAATGGTTAAAATTATTAAAATGATTTGGCGACCCGTGTGGCGCAATGGTTACCGGTGTGGTGTGTAACCGTAATGATTACCACCATGTCAGGCTGATGCAGATATTTGAAAGACGAGTTTAAAATTTCTCTTTCCCCTGGGTGTTTGTGTTTCTGTCTTTGAGTGTGTCCATAGTTCCCACGACACAGGGTATATGAAACGTTTAACGTTAATTTAAATGATTGTATTATAATAGGAATAACCAGATATATTATACTATACTTATTATAGGTTGCCATGTCCTACTAACACAACAGTTTAACGTCCATGCGAAAATGTATTTAGAAGGGCACATAAAGCCATTTATTCTGATTTTGAATGTTATAAAACATTTATAATAATATTATATATAAACTAACGGAAAACGTCGGTATACCCCCCCCCCCCACCAGTAGGTTGGATACCGTAAATGGAGAGCCCCGTGCGCATCCACCGAACGTATGAAGTTTATTTCAATCCTTCATAATGTTTTATTACTGGACGATAGGCCATTGTCGACAAAAAAATAAATAGAAAAGAGAAATAGAATATTGTAACGCTAAAATAAAATAAAGCCAACTTTTTTTTCTGAAATCAGCCCACAGACTATATTAATATTTATTGCTCATATTTAGATTTTACTAGCCTTCCAATAGCGGCTTCGCCCGCGTGGACCCGTTTTATAGGTTGCCGTAGGATAATAACCATCCTATGTACTTTTCCTAGGTCCACTCTATCTGTGTTCCAAATTTCATTAAAATTGGTTAAGTAGTTTAAGCGGGAAAGCTTAGCAGACAGACAGACAGATAGGTTACTTTCGAATTTATAATATTAATAAGGATAGTATATTTTTCAAATTTGGAATTATCTATTAAAGCTAATAATATAAGTTTGTCATTTATGAATTGAACTAAAAATATTTTCATGAATGATAAAGGAATGCTGCTCTAAATTGAAAATTTAATAAAATTAAAGTAATATTAGACAAAGATTGTGCATCGATGTTAAATTATTAAGTGAAACTATTACAATTAAATAAAATAGTTTTCTTCGCTGTACAAACTTCTTCTTCCTATGTAATATGTATATGGTACCCATAGGTATATATTTTTTGCTTTGTGCAAAATGGGTTGAGTAGTATCTGAGATGCAACTTGGCCTCCTACGTGTTACGTGCCGTCACATAAAATGCAGCGACCACGCAACGGGCGAAAACATAGTATCTATCCTGTTATAAAGACAATATCAGGGCCGTCTCTAAAAGAGATAGTTATAAACATAGTCTCGTTCATAAATTTAGTGAATGTCTTTTCTGTTATGTAGACGCTTATTCTCCACCGACCCGCATTAGAGCAGTGTGGTGGAGGAAGTTTCAGACCTAATTATGAGTAGAAACTCTTGCCCAGCAGTGGGATGCTAACAAGGGTTGCAGTCAAATAATTTATGGCATCCATTTTCTTTTCTCCTTTTTAAGTTGCGAACTTTGTTGTTGCTTCTATAAAGAATATAGATGGTTTCACAATTGCATAGGATTGCAGAACATTAATAGATGGTCGTAGAGTTTTAATGAATTTAACCTACAATTAACAAACACGTAACACCAATGCAAGTTTTGGGAGCGGGTTGATCGTAACTCTAATTTAACATCAGACAATCAATTTTAGGAGCCAATCCATACTAGATGAACTAATATTATATACACAGAAAAAACTGGTTGTGCGTTATTTGGAACTCCGTGATTGTATATACTTGTAAGTGTAAGTGTTGGTTGTCCTTCATTCACATTGTAACGATGCTACGCATGAATCTGATTTTTTGCCGGAGATAGTAGGGAGACGGAAGTGTAACATAGGCTTATTTTTATCCAGATACAATATCTCATTCTTATGGGGAAAATTTGTAACCCGCGGGAGCGATGATGCGAGCGGAAGGGTAGTGATAAATCAATCTAATTGTATAAATTTTATGCATATTAAATTAACAATTAGGTATCATAAATTTCCAGAAATTACCGGGTAAGATGGCAGTAATGGAAGAAATAAAACTGAATTTGAATGACATAAGCCAGTTCCATGAACTCCATGTAAAGAAGCGAATGGAAAAACGTTCAAATTTCACCACGTATCACGAGTCCGCTGACCTGCTTGATTGCTATTTAGAACAAATCCATCGTGAACATACTGGAGAGGCTCAAGAAAGCATATTTACGAACGTTGATATAGGTAAGAATATAAAAATACACTAGAAAAATAATTAGTACAATAGAAAAAAAAAGTTTTTCAACATTATACAAACTTTGGGAATTACTCAAGTATATTGGAAAAAAATTGTTTTCTACATTATATAAACTTTGGGATTACTAAAGATAATATTGGCTGGCTGCAACCTTTTTTTAGGTCCCACTGTTGCGCATGAGTTTCTCCCCATTATTGGGGAAGTCTGCAGCTTACCCCTCCATCACAGTGCTCCAATAAGCTATTGCTATTTTATTCTAAGATTATCCCTATATCTTAATTAAAAGTAATATCTACTCATTTCATAATGAAAAAGCTTTTTAGACAAAGCGTTTTCTTTGGTCATTTTTTTTAGCGAATTCTGTTAGTTTTCAAAACTATAATAAGACCAATTTTTCCAGGCAAACAAGTTGTACAAGTAATGAACGATCTATTCTCAGCGGGAATGGAAACATCTAGAACCACCTTGGTTTGGATTCTCGTGATGATGCTGCGAGAGCCCAAAGTAGCGGCGAAGGTACGCGCGGAGCTTGCAAAGGTCGTGGACGTAGGCAAGCGTGTCACTTTGGAGCACAGATCTAAACTACCTTACCTAGAAGCCGTCATCTTCGAGACTCTGCGTAGGGTGTCGGTTGTACCCTTAGGAACAACGCATGTGAATACAGAGTAAGGAATTTACATATATTTAACTTTTTTTTTCAGATCCTTTATACCTTATTCATTGGCTATTTAAAAGAGACGAAAATAACCACAGAACATAAATGTTCTGTGAAAATAACTGAACACAGAATAAAACAAATTATGTCTTTTACAGACCCTGGAACGTCAATGGATATGTCATTCCGGCTAACACTCACATAGTTCCACTAATAAACAAAATAAACATGGATCCAGAATTATTTCCTGAACCAGAGAAATTTGTGCCAGAGAGATTTATCAAAGATGGCGAGTTGCATCTGCCTGATCATTTTATTCCGTTTGGCGTAGGACGACGGGTGTGCCTAGGAGAACAACTGGCACGGATGGAGTTGTACTTATTCTTCGCTAATTTAATGAATAATTATGATTTTGAATTGCCTGAAGGTCATCAGCCACCCGAACTGGAGGGAATGTTTGGAACAACACATTCACCCATGCCTTATACTTTACGATTTCAAAAGATTGCGAAAAATTAATATTGTAATATTTATTTATTGACTGTATTGTACCTAAGATTATTTTTGACATAATGATTAAAAGTAATGAAGTAGTTAATTAAATTTTTAAAATGTTGACAGAGAAAGGTTAGTTAAACTAAATAACATAGTACCTACTTAATTAATTTGTTTTTTTAATACTGAAATTATTCATTTAATGGTTAATGTTTTCTAATGTAACTTATTGAATTTGTGTTTTATTGAAAATTAAATTTAATGTAAACAAGTATAGGAGTAAGTAGTAATAGTAAAATTTAGAATAAAACTTGTATGTCTTTGTATTCTACCCTTTCTTACGCTGTCCCGAGGGTTTATTATATCTTCCATTTTATTCAAAAGGAAGTGGCTTCGAGAAGTTTTGATTCGATATTATTACAAGGCTAAGCAACAAGGGCTGCTTACATAATGTCGGTGAATCAATAAAATCTCCAGTTTTTGTGGCAATGGCCTTGAGA
Source organism: Pyrgus malvae (assembly GCA_911387765.1). Classification (NCBI taxonomy): domain Eukaryota; kingdom Metazoa; phylum Arthropoda; class Insecta; order Lepidoptera; family Hesperiidae; genus Pyrgus; species Pyrgus malvae. The sequence goes on from OU426955.1 coordinate 11,256,496, forward strand.
TTTGAGAATTCAAAGGGCAGAAGGGGACCATTGAGTGTTATTTAATGATCGTGACCTCACACGTCAAGTTCAAGGCCTTAAGTGACAGTTTCTTCGGAGTAAACATTAACGGAAGTGCTGAATATAGCAAAAATAAAGAATTGCCACCAATCTTCAGGCACGATTACCTGTGTCTGTCTCTGAACATGCGAAAACATTCGCTGTTTATTTATGTAGTAAATAAATACCGTGAATAAGTAAACACTGTTTGTTCATTAGGTCTAAAATATTATAATGAATAGTTCCAAGAATAAAAGCCGTCGTAAAGCGTAGGTGTATTTTCAATATTTGTAGCATAAAATAAATTGCAAAAATAATTGGAGGGCGCTTGAAACTGTACGTTAAGGTTGCCACGTGTAAGCGGCATGCGAATCAGAGCATGTACATTGAAGGGGTTGTATAGTTTGTATAGTTTGAGCAGTACCCGCACGAGTTACGTCAATAGAAGATGACCTCGAAGCATGATTAAAAGGAGCCAAATTCAAGTCCGTTGGCCCCTTCTTCAATACAACGGACCCTAAGTTCAATCCCATTTGTTATGTATAAGAACCTAAAATTTGCCTATGTAAGGATTTCGTTTGACGAATAAAATAAAACGAATACACGTGTGGGATTTACAAAGAATTAGAAAAAAAACAAGGCACTCGTTTCCTTTCTAATCCGTATTATAAGTAAAGAATGGAGCTAGCATAGAGAGTATGTAGACTGTAGTCAAGAGAGATTTAAGGGGTAAATTCTTTTCTTTCAAGAATAGGTTCAAATCTTTTATGAAAAAAACATTGTGTTTTAGTAAATAAGAGTAAGAAACAAATTGTTAGAACAAGGCATTCGCATTCACAAACACCCCTTTGTGAGGTAACGAAATTTCAGGTGCAACGACCAATTTCATTCGTTAGCATTACAACGCATTTAACTAGGTACTATTGCTCGGATAAAAAAACAACTGGTTGCACTCCGGGAGTGCCAGCAGAAGTGAAAACTTGAACATTAATTATTGAAGAATTGTGCAGTTTTGATATTTTGGAATGGTTAGGGAATAATTTTGCAAGAATTGCTTTAATTATCAGTATTATTTTTCACATAGTAAGTATTTTCAGTAGGTTTTCAGGTAACATTTTTATAAAGTAAGTAAGTACTCAATTTTCTTTCGTCACTTTTTTCATTAATTGATGCACTTTGTTTAGGGCTGCCATCACCTAAATTGCCGACGCCGGATAAACACGGCAAAAATCCCGGACATTTGGGAGAAATATGGTTTTTTCACCGAACATCTCTGGAAAATTATTTTTTGCAACAAAAATAAAAACATCGTTATATTTTTTTAAATTCAATTCGGTCTTTGACTATTTTGCTGAGCCTTCTTGAATGCGGCTTATTGTGCATTAATTTTTAACTAAGTTTTATTTCAATTTATCGCTCATCTATTAAAAAATCACTTTTCAAAAACCCCTGCCGGACGGCCCCCGGACACTCTTCAAACTAGGACAAATCCGGGGAATTCCGGACGGATGGCAGCCCTAACTTTGTTCAATGTCTCCATATTTTAAATACTTGATATAAACGAATTTTACAAGTATAGTAGTAGTAGTAGTATAGTAGACAGTCGAGATAAATTATATTTGATAAAAAATATGTCTCGTCGAGTTATCAGATCGGTGAAGGTCGATCTTCCACGTCTCCTCTACTATCTTACGAATTTTCGATCAGACCACGTGTCCTGACGCGAGTTTAACATTTTTTACCCATCCCGTCGCTAAAAAAAAAAGTTTTCACTTCAAAAAATATCTTCACAAAATAAAATAAACACAAAAAAGAATAAACGCAACATGTATGGGGTTTGAACCGGGTACTCTAGTCCCGCAGTCAGCCCACGTAACCATTCGGCCAAAGAAGCTCTTGAATAGATGTCAGTAAGATTTGTATTTTCAGTTTAAGTATATTTAGGTAAGTTAATTATCGCTGAAAATATTTTTTATAGATTAAAATTTCTAAAAATAAAACCTAGCTGGATCGTATTATCACCCCCGAAACCAGGGTACTTACTAGATTTCATTAAAATCGTTGGAGCCGTTTCCGAGATTCAAAAAATATATTTATGTACATAATATATACAAGAATTGCTCGTTTAAAGGTATTAGATTCGCTTACTTATCAGCGCCATGTACTTTACAGCTTTCAATCATAAAAAACTAGCGGCCGACCGTGACTTCGTCCGCGGTGACTTTGGATTTGTATGCGTGTCATCGCGTAACGTGGAAAGCAAATTTACTGGGGTACGTTATTACGGTACCCAGCTTGAAACCCTTAATATAAGAACCTTAAAATTTGCACCCCTTCTCCCCGTGACCAAGAACTTGCCCCCCCTGGCCAAGAACCTGGGTACGCCCATGAACCCAAATAATCGTTGTTCTGAATGAAGTTCAAATACTCGACAACAGATTGCGCCACTACACTTAATTTCCAAGTAGAAGGGTTGGAAAAGCCCTTGTATCTTTAAGGCGATGACTGCAGCCAACGACCTTGAGCAATGGACACTCCCCACATAATGTTCGATAAAGCAGCGCTGCGTTTGCGACGCATTTTTGTATTTGACAACACTTTAGAATAAACAAAGAATATTTGAATAATTATAAACCCTTGTATGAGTTATCCTGGCTATGTCCTTATTTAGATTTTTTTTATATGAAGGGAGTAGCAGACGAGCATGCAGGCCACGTGGTATTAAGTGGTCGCTGCAGCCCATGGACATCGACATACAATCTCAAGCAAGCATAGGTAAGTCTTGACTGAGATCGTATGCAGTTGCGCTGCTACTCCGGAGGCTGGTGGTCGCTTTATGTAACTGTGGCCGGCAACTGCACCTTTCCACCAAAAAACAATATAATTGCTCACGGCAGAAGTAGGTGCAGCGGTGGTACTTCTCTGGGCGAACCATAATAGTTCTACCACCTACAAATAATAATTGCATTGCATAATTGCATAAAGCATTGTATAATTACATACAGTTTAAAATATTTAAAATATTACTTGTAGTTAATATTTATATTTAAACTTTATGTAATTATACAATTCTTGAAATAAATAGATACCTATGTCAGATGTAGGTTTGAAACAAAACTATAGATAAATGACAACCCTTACAACGCAATTATTACTCGTAACATGCCTGGATGTCGATCGAAGGTCCCAGGTTCAATTTCAGGTGACGCAGAGAATTAGTCACAGTTTGAATATACTTACTCGTATATTCTCCTTCTGGGTATTTATATCCCTGGTCTGTCTGAGTTGTAGCCATTTGTATGGGGCTATAAATGTGCAGCATTATTATTTTCTTTTATCATGTTTTGAAACTACATTTGGAAACAAAATTAGGTACATATTTTATGCGGCCAAATCGTGAAAACATTATAAGTTATGAACAACATAAATTTGCACATTCATATAAAGTCGGCCTCATATTGCTGTTCGTATATCCATGACTTACCGCGATTCTTCAAAACTTAATAGGTACGTACCTATAATTTAAGTACCAATATTTTTTATCGGTTTACGAACAGTGATGTTCTGTTAGTTTTTTTGGTATAAACAACCTACTTGTTTAATAAAATATTTTTTACACGCTTTTTATTAGCTTCACCTGTATGTTTGTATGTTTGTAACCGACTTCTTTGGGCGCGATTTTGACCCACTTTAAACGGCCAGATTTCGTTCAAACTTTGTAGATTTATTGAAGACCGATGACAATACACTAATTTGATAAAATTATTCCATTTTTCAATTTGCAAAATATGATTTTTGTTCGATTGCGTTTATAGAGCTACAGCTATTATACGACTGTTATAGATCAAACGATCTAATAACGAGTATTTTAGCCACTTTAATTCAGCATCTGCTAAAAGGTGGAGTAAAAGTGCTAAAACATAGTGCTGTAAACGTTTATTCGACGTCCTTAAAGCACACATTAGCAAATATTGCCAAATAGTCGAGATAACCGCTATTACACGATAAATGGGTGTTTTAAGAACGGTTACTCGGCTCTTATACGATTAAAGGCTGAGTAATCTAATTACTATTCGACTATTTTGCTGCTTGGGTTGCTCATATTTATGTAGGGGAGTAGACTATTGGTGCTCAGTAACCGACAACGTGTATGAGATATATAAAGAATATAAATAATTTGTTAAGTCGTAAGACAGGTGAAATTTTATGAAAACGTAAAAATTAAAAAAATATGTAACCTTGTTATGTAACAAGCCTAATGATAGATAAAGATATTTTTGAAAGAAAGAAGAAGGTTCTCAGTAACCAGTCCATTGCTCGTGGAAACATCATGGAAAGAATAAATAATCCAAACTAAAAAGTAGAAAATAAATAATAGTTTAAAAAAAACTAAAAAACACGCTTTTTATAGAAAACCGAACTAAAAAATAGAAAATAAATTTTAATGAATTTAAATTAAGAAAATAGTGTTAAAAATTTCAATGAATATAAGTTAATAATAGTGTGAATAAAAAAAAATATTTTATTTAAAAAAAAGCGTGGGGTGCTTTTTAAAATATTATCGAAATGATAATCACTCTACTCATATCTGTCAATAAAATATTTATAACTATTGACACCATGCACCCCACGCTTTTTTTAAAATATTTTTTTTTATTCACACTATTATTAACTTATATTCATTGAAATTTTTAACACTATTTTCTTAATTTAAATTCATTAAAATTTATTTTCTATTTTTTAGTTCGGTTTTCTTTAAAAAGCGTGTTTTTTAGTTTTTTTAAACTATTATTTATTTTTTAATTGTTACCTCGAACTGAATTTCGTATAATGTGGTATAACCGTTCTAATGCCTGTTTTCTATTACTAATGTAAGATTTATAAAAAATCTTATCATGTATTTTTTATATATAGATTTAACCACAACCCTACTTTGTATGGATATAAAGGTAATTTAATGCATTAAAGTTTTTATTTATATGCATTCACGAACAAAAGGCTAAGTTCACATGTAACGCGTATTAAAACGCTTCATCGCACGATCAAATTTAAAGAGAGCGCTCATCATAGAATCTACGAGTATGAGCGCTAACTCACGTTGCGAGAGTACTCGTCACTACTCCTCCAAGTCGTCTCATCAGTCTAGTTCAGTAGAAAATGGACGTGAAAGAGGCTATTATTTTGCCTTTTTTGGACTCTAAACCTATATTCCAAATTGCTGGCCTTTTTTCTACTTTAGCAAATGCAACGTGATGTAAGTTATAAGTAAATGTTGGTTTCAGGACAACTAACCTGAGCTATGTAGCTATAATGTTAGTTCTTCAGAAAGATCTCAGAAAAAAATGTAATGCTCATATATACCTAGAGTAGAATGTTAATTAAGGCAATAAATACGATAGTTAGATATAAAGTAGTAAGAAAGAACTTGAAATGTACAAAGAAACGATTCAAGCCGGTAGGATAGAAAGGTTAGCTAGAGAACTGATTGACATCGAAGAGTAAAAGTAACTAGAGGAAAGCTGTGCTCTGAGTGGAAAAGACTGAAAAAAAGGGTTGAACAGGCAAATATTGGTTTTAGTGCGATAGTAAGAAGACGGTTTCTCGTAAATACTTGAATATTTTCAGATAAATAATTTATTAAAAGAGTAGGAACATTTTTTTTTGAAAAATGATAACCTAAGTTCTGGGATAGTAGTTAGGTACACACGTACACACTCATAACCCCACAGTAGGGTAGATATACCTGTCTCGTGGGTACCTTGGAAACACACAGAGTCAAAAACACAAACACCCAGAGAACGAGAACCGAAATTTAAATTCATCATTCAAATTTCTGCTTCGCCGGGAATCGAACCCGGGATCCTTTGATTGGCAGTCCGGCATGGCAACCGTTGCACCACGCAACCCGCGTCAATATCACTGTACTGCTACTGGCTATCAGGTTTTTTGCTCTATGATATTATCAGAATATCAATTTTGAAAATCCTTTCAGACAGGACGCAAATGCAACAAAGTCTTTTTTTTGCTTCCTGTAAAATTGTTATTTACTGTCAGAGATCAATTCAATTATTTACTATTCTTTCTACGGCTCCGTACGATTTCTGCCTATCGCCAAAATCAGTAATTCTAAATTCAATCGTTTGTATAATATAGTCAATCGCCCAGGATAAAAAAGTCAGGTCCTCGTTCACCACCAAGTGAAGTGTTAATTAGTTACGTCCCAAGTAAAGTTAATTGGCAAGTAAAAGCTATGAGTACTTGTAAGTTTATCATAATATGATTAGTGCTACTCGAACATAGTGAAATTGAAATTGAAGTTACGGGTGACTTTAACCGACAATTAGCGTACTTGTCACTTTACTTGTGTACCCTCAGAATTTCAAATTAACGATGGCTACTTTACTAGAACTTTTCGGAGGAGTTTTGAAGGTAACCCGAAATGCTATTTGTTATTCTATTACACAATACAGCCGAGCTTTGAAATTAAACTATACCAAATAAATCGGAGGGAAATTAAATTTGTCCAATAGCTTATATTCCAAAAAATAAAATGTAACAAAAATAAAATAATTTCACATCCACCTCCAAAGTGATCAAAATTATTAGGTAGGTATTATTAAAATATATTATAGATAATCACGTTTTTTTTAATTTTATAAAATTATTTTAAATGGATGGAGTTGGTTTAGTATATAATAACCAAAGTCCTTGTAGTTCATTAGGATTTCCTAACTCACTATGGTTAAATATTTAACCAGATGGATTGGCATCTCAGGAGGTCGTTTACGTCAAATGAATATTATGAAAGCGTGCAAAATTAAAATGACGATTGTGACCTTACGCAGGTTCTTTCGCAAGGCCCTTGTGCCGTTACACAACCGATCATGTTTTAGTTGTTCGTCTATTGTAATTCGGCAGTTTGTCGGAGCATTCTTATTCAACTAGTGTCCGTGTGTGGTAATACGTAACCCTTTGGGCCTTAGGGATCAGTATCAAGAGAACAGTTTAAAAGTCCCTTTCTACGACCACTTTTGTCCGCTTGTCTGTTTTTGTGTATATCTAACAATATTTAAGTACTTATTAAGGTAAAATGGTATCTAACAAAGAACCAAATATACATGCGTAAATGAGTTTGAAGCGCGTTTGGCTCGGCGGCTAGCGTAGGACGCAAGCGATCTACACAGTTAAGCCAAACGGGCGCGGTCAGGTGTGAGATGGGTGACCGCTACTGGAAAAAAATTCAAGAAAAGTTATCAGAAACTATCTCTTTTTAAATTTATACAAAACCCTCGGCACGCGTGCCAGACTCACACTTGTCCGATTTTCTATAACTTTTTTTGAATTTCAAACACGAAGTTGATGGTGGTTTAATTTTATAGTTAAGTGGAAAGTTCCCACATGTTAGCCACGAAACCATACGAAACTGGCTACGTGGTCTTGTCACTAAACACGGTACGACTACCTTCTGCCTACTGCCTAATTTATATCATGGCCAGTCTTTCAAAATACTTCAGGTTCCTAACTTTATTAACATTTTTATTAGATGAAACGTAAGTCGTAAAATAAGACGAAATAAGAATCTGCTGATTTCAAATTCACAAAAGGATTTGTGATTATAGATGATGTGGTAATTTTTGTGGGTTAGGCTACATACATACCTATCTAAGAAGATTTTCGTCACACTTATTAAAAACTAAAGATATTTAGTAATTAAAGATATTTAGAATGCAATAACACTATAAGATAATGTATTTTTGGTGTACTTACCTTGTGTTGTGTGGTTTCTGAAAACGCACTGAAGTAACCTACATATATTGAGTGTCGGATTTACCACTAGGCTGATTATGCCTAAGGCGGCAAATATTTGCGATTAACTTTTTCAAAAGGCTTAAGAAATGAGTAAATCCGCACCTGTAAAATAAAATATATAATATATAAATATGTGTATATTTTTAGTAATTTTTCAATGAACATGATACATGTTTTATTGTAATGCACTTTATATTGATATTACTTAGTTTAAATCAATTTTATTGTAAAAACAATATTGCCGACGCGCAAGGCGACCCCGGCATTGAGAACTGATAAGGAAAACTATGCATTTGCAGTCACTTGATATTACATCATTGATACAATAATAGATTACTTTTAATTTATAGCTCTTATAAAGTAAGCCGCTTATGATAATTAATTATTCAGTCATGTTACATAATGCGATCCGAGATCTATGGGACTGTTATTGAGTATTATTTTATTGTTTGGACGTAAGTAATTAAATCTTTGCGTTTGCGGCTTTGACAGTGTAATTTTATTAATAGCGCAAGCTGACTTTTATCCCAGTGATTAGGTACGGGACGATAGCTCTGCACATAAAAAATTGTTTATGGTCTCATTTTGAAGAGTTCTAGCCATAGATGTGCAGAAAAATATACATTTTAAAAGTAAATCCATTTAATATTTATAAATCAACAATTTAATCTAATATGTAAAATTCTCGTGTCACTTTGTTTTAATTAAACTCCTTCGAAATGGCTCGACCGATTTTTGATGTTTGGTTTGGCGGTTAAGTCTATCGAACAACACCTATTTTTCATCCCCCTTAAATGTTAAGGGTGGTCCACCTCAAATATTTAAACACGGTACGGAGTTCGCGGGGTCAGCTAGTTTTTCTATATAATAGTCCTATATAGTAGTTACTTCGTTCCTCATTCAAAAATATCGCACAAGTACGAAGTACCTATTACGTAAGTATGTGTATGCTAGTCTATGCCTATTAGAAAAGGCGTCTGTCATTACTTTTTTTAAAATTTCTTGATGACCCCACCAAAGTTGAAGGCTGCAACCGCGCTTGGAAGGACGGCTGCATGCCGCCGTAAGTATCTGAAGGCAAATTTGCTCTTCCGAAAATGGGCCCGCACTGGGCGCCACGCGCGGAGGATACCGTTGCGGTTCACTCGAGATCCCGGAGTCCTCCCCAAGCCTGTCGCTTCGCCACCGAGAGGGTTTTAGTGCGGTACAAATCCCACATAACCCGGTTTCCCCAAAAATACCAAAAAAATTAGGTGGTTCCTTACCTGCTGTATCATTTACACCATCTTTTCTAATTTCTAAGTGTATAGTCTGTGCTGAGGTCAAAGACCTGTGGAAGATCTAGGTTTAAAAACCTAAAGTACTTTTTTCAAAGCTTTGTCGACTATCGATGTTATATTATCTCATCATCTATCATTACTCTTTGTTACAAGATTGAAGAAAGTAAATTGCATAAGCACTTAGCATCTGCCGGTATTTGCAGCGAGGTTTAAATATTTAATCCTATTACTTACATGACCGTTGTTTATTTCCAAGTTACGATACTGTCCTCCAGCACAGAGAAGTGTAACCTTAAATTTTTTCTTAGGACGTTGTTGTGGTAAATATTCTTGGCGCACTATTTTCTGAAATATGACAATGATACCATCAGTATCCCAAAGGTTTCTACGGCTTTTTACATGTCAATTATTACAGATAGGGCATACGGTCCCATTTTAGATTTAAATTTGCATTGGACGTAATATTATCATTTTGTCCTTTAACGAAAACAGGAAAACATGTCTAGGGGCATAGCAAAAGGTGATCTTGTATATCAGATGAACGACATTGATCTGCTGATGTTCAGAGTCATGTTGCCTAGCGAGATAGAGGCAATCTAGATGATAGTTACCGCCATTGTTTATGTACACAGCTCACAATGGGGTCAATGGCGTATATTTATCATTACTGAGGTGTGTGTCCGGCCTGATTCAGGGTTTCTAGCCGTTTAGCGAAACTGACACCAAAAGGTCGCGCGTGACTTCACACGTGATGGAGCCATATATGATGGGTGGCAACCGTAATCGTAATGTCCCTGCGACTGGCGTAGAATGCAAGCGATCTACACAGACAGCTAAGCAAATCGGGTGTGAGATCAGTGACCGCTAATTGCAAATTTAATGCGCGTTTCCGTGCTTCGGAGTGCACGTGAAGCCATTGGTACTGGTTGTCGTAGGCAGACATAGCAGTCGTTAAAACTTCTTGGAGGCATTATGGGCGGTTTAAAAATATTCGACTGCGGGTTGGCCACTAAACCGCATCTCCACCAATCCGCATTGGAGGAGTAAGCTCTAGAGAGTACTTGATGCCTAGGCCTAGCAGGGGATGCAAAAAGGGTTGCAGCCAATCGTAATCACGACAATTACTTACAAAGCTGTTGCTGGATAACGCAAATAGGCCGCTACGCCATTAGAATTATAACAATTAACACCTGCTTACCAATATTTATCATGCAAATAAATACACAAGCACTTTATTAAGACGCTTGGAATTGATTAATTCTGAGAACGATTTGATTCCATTATTCAGGCTCACGATGTGATTCTGTTTAATTGTTCGCTTAACTTGATGCTTGTTCTAGAATTAAATCTCGATCGAGTTGTGAAAAAATAATGTTGTTTAAAAAACTAAAAAACACGCTTTTGTGAACGTACGAACTAAAAAGTAAAAAATAGGAAGAAATAGTATATTGTGTGGCAAGGGGTGAAACAAGACGATTTCTGACGAGGGCGAGAGTTGACTGTCATCGCCCTGGTCTGAAATCGTCTTTGTTTCATCCCGTGTCAGGAATCAGATATAAATGAGGGGCTAGGCTTACAATAGATCATTTACTCGTCGCAGTGGCCTTAGGGTTGTACCCTTTCCATGTAGATTATTAATATTAATAACTAGCCTTCCGCCAGCGGCTTCGCCTGTGTGGACCCGTTTTATACATTCCTGTAGGATAAAAACATAGGTTTTTATATATTTTATATAATTATGTCCTTTCCCAAGGTCCACTCTATCTGTATTCCAAATTTCATTAAAATTGGTTCAGTAGTTTAAGCGGGAAAGCGTAGCAGGCAGACAGACAGACACACAGAGTTATTTTCGATATTTATAATATTAAGTAGGGATAATATTAAAAAACCTACATGGCCTGCGACAAGATTTAATTTGACTTTTATCTATAGACGACAACTGGACCGTCGCAGCTTTACGTGCGCTCCAAAGCACGGGATGCATGAATATTTTCTACAAGCGGTTACGCAAGCTGCGTAGTTCGCTTGCTATCTACGCCAGCCGTTGGGCTATGCGCAATCAACATGTAAAATGTAATTAAATCAATAATTTAATATTATTATTTGATTTATTATCATACATTAACTACACCCACTTACTTTCGGATGTACGTTGAATTGCGGAAAAGTGAAGTGATCTCAAACGCGAAATTCTAAGCTGATAATGGTGATTGAATACCTGCATCCCATCGCACACCCAAGGTTGCAGTTTAGAGGAAGAAATTTATTTTAAAGTTGACTGCTTCAGTATAATTGAGAATAAGGAAGTGATTTACTGTTTCCTTGTTAGTAATTTATGCCATTATAGAGATTACATGGTGTTGCACATGATGGTAGGTGGAGGTGACCATGCACTATCTATAAATATGTGTAGATGCACGATTCTATTGTGTTTCGTTGAAAAAGCATAAATGGTGCACTAAGATAAAATAAAAAAAGTTATGATAGAATTCTGCAACTAACGAAGTAATAAAGCCGGTTAAAACTGAGTCTCGGCGGGTATACATTGCACGTACACACTTACAACGAAAATGCACCTTGCTTTGCCAGTCGAATATCGCGGCACATCGAGCAAAACATTGACAAAAACAAGAAAAATGCCGCAAGAGTGTCATGAATAATGAATTATATTAATAAATAACAACAATAATGATAATTATGATTTGAATTATGATCGCAACTTCCACCCACGCCTGCTACTAGTTAGTAGGTAGTTATATTTAGATAAACGGCCTTACTTTGTTGTTTGCAGAGTTACAATTGTTTTTTATTCGTCTGAGATATAATAGTTTTTCGCAATACGTTTTGATTAAACATTAAGATTGAAAAAGCCGTTAAGGGTCGCCTGTTAGATGTGGAACATCGTGTTCGTACAAGGAATATGCATAAAAGACAAGATTACGATACGATAGGAACTAAACACATCATAGTGAAAAGGATGGGTGTTAATAAAGCTAAACTATGTCGAGTGCAGTCAAAAGTAGAATGGGATGATTCAGCTACATTTGGTGCGGTCATAAGAAGTATGGGTGTCAACAAAGCTAATAAATGTCGAGCGCAGTCAAAAGTAAGATGGATGGCCATTAAGCAACATCTAGAGCGGATGACGACTATTTATTTATAAACAAGTATTTTCATTTAATACAAAATTCAATATTAATTTCAAGTTCCTTGTTAAGTCAAGTCAGTGTTGCGACACGTCGCCACGGCAAGCGTTGCCACGTCGCCACGTCGCCACACTAACTATTTACCCGCGCCTTTAGATGTTTCTCATCAAAAATTATCGACATAAATAAGATTAATAAATGTATGTACTCCGCACTGTATCAGTAAACAAAAAATAGCAAGCGCGAATGGATCGGATGCACAAGTTGCGCAATATGATGACGTCACAAGGATAATAGCAGAACCTTGACCTTAGTCTAATGTCAGCGTGGCGCCGGCTGGCGTCTGCGCAGTGCGCGTGCCCGAGTGATGCCTAGGGTTGCCAAATCACCTGCGATCTGTAATATCATAGATGGACTATTGACACTGGAGACCATTAGTTTAGCCATCTACATACTATGTTTGGCCTTTGAAATTCAAAGAAAGAAAACATATTTATTTCATGTTAGAAATAATAAAAAAATACAATACAAATTTTCTTTATTGTTTACCAACATATATGTAAATAAATAAACATACACAGAGGTGTACATTGATACTGCAGTATTAATGTAGAGGTATACCTCTGTGTACATTACTACTGCAGTATTAATGTACGTTTGGCGGTCTTATTACCAAAAAATATCTTCTCCAGACAACCAAAAAAACTTAGTGTCAGAATTAGTAATAAGTACACAAGGATTATTTGTAAAACACATTGGGGGTGCGCAATATTATCAAATCAATTGGTATCACCTAGGTAAAAACATTAGCTTAAGGGAGTAGCAGACGAGCATGCAGGCCACGTGCTGTTAAGTGGTCGCTGCAGCCCATGGACATCTACATACAACCTCAAGCAAGCATAGGTAAGTCTTGTCTGAGGTCGTATGCAGTTGTGCTGCTACTCCGGAGGTTGGTGGTCGCCTCATGTAAGTGTGGCCGGCAACTGCACCTTTTCACCGAAACACAATAATTGGTTCACGCCAGAAGTGGGTGCAGCGGTGGTACTTCCCCGGGCGAACCATAATAGTTCTACCACCTACAAAAGTTGCCCATTTGGGCTAGATGTTGAACTGAGAGAAAACAGGCGGTGGAAAAAAACTCCCAGCAGTGCTATTTTTACCCGACTGCGCTATGTATAATTGCTTGGCACGCTCTACAGCCTGAACGCCTTGGTGAATTTTAGCTTGAGAAGTGTTGTTAGATTCGTATTTACTGTGAAAGTGATACTGGGTATATGAAAATAATAAAAAAAAATGGCAGATTTTTGGCCCCAAATTCAATTGTTTGGCACGCTTTGCGGCCTGAACGGCTCGATGGATTTTAGATTGATTAGATTCGTATTTACTGTGAAAGTGACACTGGGTACCTATATCAAAATTTAAAAAAAAATATAAGTGGCACTCGGGGACTGCCGCGGTAAAGCTATTGCATAGAATTTTTGCAGCCTATAAACTTATGAGATTATATAATTATTTATTTATTTTTTATTGGTGTTCATTTGAAACTTTATTATCTGGTCGAAGTAGTCTTGCATTGTCATCGGCTTAGAAAACGTCGACATTAGTATTTCTTTGATATTATCCGTTATCCATGATAATAGTTGAGGCTGTAACTTAGTTAAGCACGTACCAGCGTGGCCTTTCAGTGAGTGTGTCAGATCAATACCTTCTATCTTCTTCTTCTGGATGATCATTTCGGTTAACGTACACCAGTTTTCTATGTCAGATTCTGGCTCATCCTGATCTAAATTCACAAATTCAGTTGTTGTGTTATGAACGGGTCAACAGGCGGTTATATTTTCAGCAATCTTTGTAAAAATTGCTTCCATACCAGCGGAAAATAATGACATTTATTCCACCATTGAATCGCCCAATGATTGATACTGGGGTGGATCCGCCACTTCTGATATCAGCGTACGTCCCTCCATTTATTAAAGAAACACCAATTGTACGATAAATTTCGTCAGAACACAAATTTCACCTTCTTAAAATCACAATTCTATTATTTATTTGACACTAGTCTTCTGACAGCGGCTTCACCCGCGTGGACCCGTTTTAAAGGTTCCCGTAGCATAAAAACCATCCTATGTTCTTTCCCAAGATCCACTCTTATCTGTGTTTCAAATTTGATTAAAATCGGTTGAGCAGTTTAAAATGCGGGAAAGCGTAGCAGCCAGACAGACAGAGTTACTTTCGAATTTATAATATTAGTATGCATTAATCATTACAGCGAAAATGAGTAACCAACTCTTGTTTACAAAGTTGTCAAGGCGATGTCATATACATGTCGCAGTCGGATCGTATAATCCGCCGTACGACTGCGGCCGGCCGACATTACGGCTAGCCGTTTCATAAAACAGGGCCTTTCTGTATTGTGGCGGGTCCACGATAAGCCGGATTGTCATTGCAATACGTTCTATAATAATTATGGCGGCTCACGTTTAGCCTCATTGTAATCAAGCCTCGTCACCCACCCTACTTATGACCGCACTCGACATTACTGAACTTTATTGACACTCATCCTGCTTATGACCGTACTACATGTTGCTGAATGGCTACCCATCCTACTTTTGACCGCACTCGACTTTGCTGAGCTTTGTTGACACCCATCCTTATGGCCGCAATAGATTTTGCTGAATGAGCACCCTTTAAGATTACTTTAACATTATTTTTGACTGCACTCGACATTGCTGAGCTTTATTGCCACCGATCCTACTTTTGACCACACTAGATGTTGCTGAATTTTCACCCATCCTACTTTTGACCGCACTATATGTTGCTGTATTCTTATGACCGCACTAGATTTTTCTGAATGGCCACTAATGGCCACCCATCCTACTTTTGACCGCACTCGACATTGCTTTTTTTTTAATAAATAAACCTAACAATAAGGCAGACGGGCCGCGTGATGTTAAGCGATCACCGTCGCCTATGGACACGGGCAACCCTAGGGGAGCCGCCCGAGCATTGCCGGCTTTGAAGGAGAGCTTTTTTACAGCTTTCTTGAAGAACCCCATGTTATAGTCTACTGGGAATGCCTCAGCTGTAAGGTTGTCCCATAACCTACACGTCCGTGGTAAAAAGGAGCGTGCAAAGCGGACTGTGGAGGACCGCCACGAGTCCAGATGGTGCCGGTGGAACTTTAACCTTCGTCTGGTGGTATAATCATGGAATGGTGATGTAGGCATCAATTTGAAGAGTTCCTCGGAGCACTCAACATAGTAAAGTCGGTAGAACACGCAGAGCGAGCCTATATCTCTTCGCAAGCTAAGCGGTTCTAGCCTGTCAGTCAATCTTGGGTCGTTGACGATTCGGACTGCTTAGCTTTGTTGACACCCATTCTTATGACCGCACTAGATTTTTCTGAATGGCCACTATTGGCCACCCATCCTACTTTTGACAGCACTCGACATTGCTTAACTTTGTTGACACCTATCATTCTTATGACCGCACTAGATTCGCCTTAATTTAGCTGAAATGCAATCCGGCTGGACGAGAATCGCAATCGGATGACAGTCGCAATACGAAACAGCCCTATTTTAGGAAATGGCTAGCCGTAATGTAAAACATCGGAATATGCAATCTGACTGCGACATACATGCCGAGCCGAAGTCTGCGAACTTAGACGAGTGTCAGTTTTTTTCGTTACGGAATTTCTTGATTCAGTCGCCGCGCTCAAAGCCCGCGATAAAAGCTATGCAATAGCTTAAAAATAAATTAAATGAAAAACGGTATTAAAAAAACAAAAAAAAATTGTTTGTAAAGTAGGTTTACGATCGAGATGTTTACGTGATAACGTCTGCACGAGAAAATCTCCATTCGTTTGTATGCCGCTAGAGTGAGAGAGACGGAAGATCTGTCCACTCACTCGAACGCTATGCCAGCCTCCGCTCGTGAGGATTCCGCGTGACAAGTTTCACGGAATGACTGGCAGCGCTCGAGATGAGACGGGAGATCGGTCCGTCCTTCTCTCGTTATACCTGCGATCGCGCTCGTGAGGTTTTGGTGTGACACAAGTTTCAGAACATGTCACCCGACTAAAACGATTTTAAAGACGTTATCACGTCAAAAACTTTAATTTAAATTAAATTACAGAACATGAGCTCATTGTATATTTAACAATATTTTAAAATACAAGAAAAATTATAGTAGTCGGGACCCAGTTCTATAATTTACCTAACCCTATTAGTCGATTTTTAAGTTAAGTGCAATCGGGTATGACAACTTTCATGTTTGAGGGTTTTTACATTTTCAAATTACACATAAACGCAGTCGGGTTTTTTAGTTTTTCAAATTACCGGTTTTTTTAAAGTTCATAAATTTTTGAGGTTGCTATGGGACGATAACGGGCACACGCGGCAACTGATCTTGTGAGCCACTATAGACTTCCAGGTCAACAGTATTGTTAAGTGGTCACTGCGACCCAAGGACACCTACACTCATCTAAGAACTGTTGGATGTCGTTATAATATTAGTCTGGCTATAATATTAGTTGGCATTTCTGTTATCCGGTATAAATAAAATAATATCATTACCTTATCTCGGAAGGCACAGACTACTTTCTACATCCAAAGTGTAGAATGAACATTTTTTCATTCTACACTTTGACAGTCTCCAAAATGTTGAAAACTGTAACGGCAAATAGCCATCTAATTGTAAGGAAGAATAATAACCGATGAAGAAGAAAGGCCATTGAATGGTGACTAAGTCTCAATAAAAGAAGCACATTTGATGAAGACATAAAGAAGTTAACGATTCTTTGGATGTAGAAAGTAGTGTGTGCCTTCCGAGATAAGGTAATGATATTATTTTATACCGGATAACAGAAATGCCAACTAATATTATAGCCAGACTAATATTATAACGACATCCAACAGTTCTAACTTGACACACAATGTTTGTACTATAGGGGAAAGGGTATGTATGATAGCCATTTAGATATAGTACCCAATATCTATATAAAAATAGTTGATTTTCTTCAGAGACTCATCACTCAATGGTTTATATGTTCAGCTTAGATGCATTTCCACACAAACTCCAAACAAATGGGTGAAATGGGTACATTGGTAGTACCTCCCCGGTCAAACCGTTCTCATAATAGTGACAACCCTTGTTGCTTTATGTAATGCTCCCCACTAATGATAAGTCTCAGGAAGTGCAGCTTGCCATCTACAATTTTACACATATTATTGCGCCTTTATCACAACGTTTCGTAAGACTTTATCATAGTAATTATGAAAGCGCGGCTAATACCTACCCCTTATCATTGTTACGCAAGGGCCTTTATTTATGACTGCTATCTGGTTGTCCGATTCTACGCGTACTACAAGTTTGTCTTAACGTACAGCGATAGCTAATACTTTAGGTTGATTTATTGTAACAACTCTAACGATCATGATTCCGTTGCGGTATTTCGTAATATAACGTAATATTTTTGTATTACGTAACGTGGGAAAACTTAGAGGATTGAAATTGAATGACTGCATGATGATAGACCCATTCATTTCTGCCATGAATTAAATCAGAAACTTAAAATCAGTTAAACCCAGAATTAGTCCATAGAGCGCTAATTATTTTTATGCGATTATCGTAAATTCTTCAAAGGACTTCAAAAAGGGATTACTTACAATATTAAACCGTTCAGTACAATATGTACCATTACTGAAACTGTAGAACTTTCATATGAAGCGTTGCTCGGATAAAAACGATAGATTTTATTTGTTTAATTTACTACTAACATACATTAATTTGTTTGCCAGTTTCGTTGAAACAGGACGAGTATTAATAGAAAAGTCAGTAAGTCGTCGGTAATATAATCAGCTAGTCAAGTCAGTCAGCTATTCAAGTAAAGCGTTGGCTACTTTACCAGAACTTTACCTTGTTAAGTGGTCGCTGCAGCCCGTGGACTCTATACAACTATATATCTACATACAGCCTCAAGCAAGCATAGGTAAGTCTTCTTACCTAAATCTAAAGTATCTGAGGTCGTATGCAGTTGCGCTGCTATTCCGGAGTCTGGTGGTCGCCTCATGTAAGTAAGTGTGGCCGGCAACTGCACCTTTCCACCGAACCACAATAGAATTGCTCACGGCAGAAGTGGGTGCAGCGGTGGTACTTCCCCGGGCGAACCATAATAGTTCTACCACCTACCTTGATCGTAATCAAATATCACGATATTTTGCATCGCCGTGGAGCAGCGATAAATGCGCAAATTACAAATTTCTTTACCAAAACGTGATCGATGGAATTCTGGAGGGAAACCGATAAAACATATTTTTTACTGTTTTTTAATTTACACTCCTGACTGTAATCAACATATATAACGAAAACAAAACAAGAGCACAATAATTATGTGTTTTCCGACTTCCCACCAAAAACCGTTAAAATGAATTAGTACCCTGACTTGGTTTACTCAAACGTCACATCTTGTTTAATAATTTATATTACGGAATAATATTATAAATTGTAGTTATTGTAGTTTTTATCGCAAACTCTGTGCATACTACCAGCGTAAAGTATAATTTTTGCATCAATTTTTTGCCAGTTTCAATGAAACTGGACGAAGTAATAACAAAGTCAGTAGGTAAGTCGTCAGTAATCAGTCAGTCTAGTCAGTCCAACATTCAAGTAAAGCGATGGCTACGTTACTAGAACGTGTCCGATGGATTTTTGGAGGCAAGCAGAAAAAACATATTTTAGCACTGTTATTCTATTTCACAAACACTCGTGCACTGTAATTAGCCTATATCAAACAAAATGCCATCAACTTTATCCGATATAACTCAAAAATACACCAAGAAAATGAAAATAAAACAAGAGCACAATATGTCTTTTTCGACTTCCCGCCAAAAACCCCTAAATTGTAGTTATATGTTACACGACTGTACTCACGTCAATTTTTATCGGATCTGCCGACATGTTTCGGTCCTGACCGAGGACCTTCTTAAAAATTTAAATTTAGTTTAAATTTAAATTTAAAAATTCGCGTGAGTAGGTACAGTCGTGTAATATATAACTACAATGTTAGTGTACACTCACGATTTGTTCAATAAGAAAATATGTATTATAAATTCTTAATGTTATAACGATACGATCTAGTATTTAATACTATTAACTAGTAATTATTTTATCGTTATTTATGATGATATTATAATAAATCTGTCAACTTTCTGTTAGACTAATCGTTGTATATTCATAAAGGATTAACGAAGCTCAATTAATTTAATTATCGTCACCTAGCTCGAACCAAACTGAACTGGTAAGAGCTAAGTAATACTAAATAAATAAATTCATTCGTAAGTAGTTGAATTAGACCACAGAGCAATATCAATGAAACGCAATTCACAACTATATCGGCACGTGCGCTATGTACCAACCCAGTACTTAGTACCTACCTGTAAGCCAGTTATCTAAGTCTGTAGCTTCGGGATTAAGAATAGAGCTACGGTATCCCCTGTCTGATCGTAAGAGCAACTAAAAGGGGACTTCCGATATAAAAAAAGGCCTAAAAGCGGCACGTTACTCATTGGTACATTTTCATATGTTTTTTAAATATTATATAATCATATATGTATACATATGTATGTTAGTCACCCGCCCTATAGCTGTACACGAAAGCTTATACAATATACCTACCTAACAAAAATTTCATTAATAATAAAAATAATTTAATTTATATATAATAAAATTTAAACATAGCATACAAAATAAAAAAGGCTTATAAATAAATTACTTCATCTAAAAAGTCCGTGTTTTATTTTGTGTGTTTTTTTATTTTTACTTTAAGTTTTGTATATATTGTTAAGGTTAGTTATTAAGATTCTTACTTGGGTACTTCTTACTTGAGGTTCAGTTCACTTATGATTTTATTAATTTGCACCAGAGGTTACCATCACTCTCCCTCAAGATTAGCCCGTTTTGGGGCGTCGCCCAAGCAGGACACTGTTTTATTCCGCTGGAAATCACGGAGTCCTTCTCTAACACTCGATGTGGTTTTAGTGCGGTATGAATCACACATAACCCGGTATCTCATCCCAGGTGCCGGGTACCTTTTTTGAAGGTTTTCCCCCAATAGCAAAAAAAGACGTAGTTCAAAATGCGCCGACAGGTGTAAAACCATGAAGTGAGACTTCGCACTCTATTCTTCTTTACTATTAAGAACATTGAACAGAGAAAATTTCAGCTTTTATAAAATAAACAAAACTTTGAAACGCTCTTATTTACCTTTTTTCTAAGAAAGAATTCGTACAATTAATATTACCGCCCTACCTATACCTATTAATATTATAAATCAACTTGCATTGTACAATCCTTTCCAAGAATCCAAATTACGTAATGCTTTATATACGAAAACCAAAGAGTAAAAACTATAAGATAAAAGTGCTATAAATAGAATTCAACCGAAGGTAAAGGAAGGTAAAAGATGGAAGTGACTCACCCGATGACCATTATACTTTTTCCTTGATCGCAATCTAAACGTAGCAATCAGTCTATGGACAGCACACATGTTATATATGTATTTTATTTTGTATATCTTTACAGAAAGTAATTGGTCTACCACTAATTACTTTCGAGATACATTCTGCTTCGGTCATGTTGTCTCATGTACATATTGGGTGCACATACAGCGATCATTTAACGGATGCGACATCATCTGACGTCTGTATTGACACGAAACTACCTATCACAACAAAAACAACTCCATAAAAATTGTTTTTTTCGGATACCGGGAATGGATAACTTCTCGTAATTCCATAAATAAAAGAAGTATCTATGGACAAAGACTATAAAGTAGTGATGGGTGTTAATATTTATTTTCTTTATTTTTTCATTAAAACACAACGGAGAAATGGATAACAGAAAAACAAATTACGATAATCGTAAAAGAATATCAAAAGAAATCGTGTTTTTTTATGTTCACTATTGTTTCAAACGCACGATTTTTACATAATATTAACATTATAGGAATACATGAGATTTAATGATGGCTAGTGAGGAAGTGTAGCCATCTTGTAGGGACTTTCAAGATACAACGGTATTTTATTAAAAGCTTTTATTTGACTAGCAATGTATGTAGACTCGTATGTACGAGATAATGTTTGTTCGAGTGGAATCATGCTACCCAATTTTGAAGCAGATATCTTCAACCGATTGAGCTGAAATTTTGTATACATGTTTAGTTCAGATGACAATATACGATAAGCTGTGTGATGTCATTCTAAATCCAATATGGCGGATCATCCAAGATGGCGGAATAGTTATTTTAATGCATTTCTACAATATGGGTATCAAATGAAAGGGCTTGTTGAGAACACGTACTCGAAAAGTACTGTACTTCTTCTTTGACGTCATTCTTAATCCAATATGGTGGAATAGTTATTTTTTATGCACTTCTGCAATATGGGTATCAAATGAAAGGGCTTGCAGAGAATAATTAGAAATAACTAAAAAGTAAAAAAATAATTAAATACAAAAACTTTAAAAAAGTTTTATTTTAATCTTCTAAAAAGAAAATGGTTGGATTGGAGAAAGTGGTTTTCTTTCTCCCCGGTCAAAGCATAGAAGTAGCAACTCATTTGCTATCACGCTATGCACGGGCCTGACCTGGAGCTTGCTGGCCTGTACAATTCACTGTCGGATGTTTTCAAACGGATTTCGTAAGGATTTCGACAAGGTTTAACCACGTTATCGAAAAACATACTTCGTTCACTTGCTATTCCAAAATTCATAAACAAACAAAAAATTACAATAGCATAAATGTACTATAACTATATAAGCTGTAGATAGACATTGAATTGTAGTAGATGTGATGTAAGGTCGTTAACAGGTCTCAAGGTGACCTTCCATCTCGACGAGGAAGACTCCTCGGATCGTATATCGTGTTTCATTGATGTTGACAACAATAAATTACTGCATATTGTTAGAACGCTTAATTTTGCGCGTGATTAAACGATATGTTTTTATACGACTGCTCTGAAATATATTTGTACCTACGTTTATTTGTTATTATCCTTATATTACACCTTTTTTATAGCTCGGGGGGCTCCTTCAAAAGGTATCAGGCACGTTGGGAGAGGATACCGGGTTATGTGGGTTGCACCGCACTATAACCCCCTCGGTGGCCTGCCTCTGCACTTGTGGAGGACTCCGGGATCTCCAGTGGAAGGCACTGGTCTCTGCCACGCGGGGCGCTCCAGAACGGACCCATCCTCGGGAGAGCAGATGTGCTCTCCTGCACCTTCCGATGCTTACAGTGGTATGCGGCCACATTTAAAACAGAGCTGAAGTTTTTCTCAATTTGATCATTTCTTTAGCTCAGGATTGCTTAAGTGCACCCAGAGCAGACAGAACAAAAACAAAATGATGTTCACTAAGAGTTTACAAAGGAATCGTACAGTGAAATTTCATTTCATTTCATTTCGTTTCGGTTCGTTTCGTTTCGTTTCGTTTCGTTCGTTTCGTTTCGTTTCGTTTCGTTTCGTTTCGTTTCGTTTCATTTCATTTCATTTCATTTCATTTCATTTCATTTCGTCTCATCGCATCCATGGGCGTACCCAGGTTCTTGGCCAGGGGAGGGCAAAGTCTTGGCCAGGGGGGGGGGGGCAAAATCTTGGCCAGGAGGGGGCAAAACTTGGTCGGGGGGGGCGGAGGATTTTTAGATTGTTGGTCTGGGGGGGGGGGGCAATTTTATCAAGCTGGGTACCGCGCGTATATTTGTCTTTCACGTTATAGACCAGTGTCGATAATTTTTGAGACCAAAAAAATTTATAGTAGGATGAAACCCATTGAAAAAGGTAGAGAGAATATGTAAAAGGAAATTTTTTACGCGCGATCTGTGTTCGGGAAGGGGGAGGGGGTGAGATTTTAAGGGTAAATAACGGTTTATGTCGATTTCCGGAAAAACTATAAGTTCTACAAAAAGAAGTTAAATGGCAAAGTTCTAAAATAAAAAAGATCTACTTACTTACAACTTTTGTATTTACATTTTTTTCAAATAACTTCAAAATGTATGTGAATTATTCAAATAACTAAGTTTTTGATTTTTTTTTATCTTTTGCTAAAAAATATTTTTTTCAAAAAAATTTGGTGATAACTTACCTTTTTATGAATCCACAGTAATTTTTTTCGGTTTCAAATATTTTTTTTTTTCACCTCATTTTGAAAAATCACCCTAGCTTTCAATGGAAAATTGTCACGTCAAATTATATGCTTTTTTAACACGCTTTTATTAGCTTGACCTGTATGTATGTATGTAACGGAATCTTTTAACTTCATTTTCACCTACTTCTAAACATCTGATTAACTTGAAAATTTGCACAGGGGTCAAGGGCCGATGACAATGCAATAATATGAAGAAAATTCCAAGAAAAAAATTAAAAATAAATAATGTACTTTAAATAACTAAAAAAAACACGCTTTTGTGAAAATACGAACTAAAAAGTAAAAAATAAGAAGAAAATGTATTTTACTGTAAAAAAAGCGTGGGGTGCATGGCGTCAATGGTATCTTAAAAACCCACCCCACGCTTTTTTACAGTAAAATACATTTTCTTCTTATTTTTTAACTTTTTAGTTCGTATTTTCAAAAAGCGCGTTTTTTAGTTTTTTAATCTATAAGGTGTCGGTGTGCTTTTTGTTCGATGAAATCTCTACTTTCGGTGGTATAAAAATATACAATACTATAGTAAATGTTCTCAGAAAATACAAATAATGTAATATAATAATAATAATGAAAACTCGAATCCGAATTTCTTTTGAATCATTATGTACAATTTTGGGCTATTTATTAAAATTTATACCTACTTAAATTACTCGAAAAACATAAGATTTTATGTTATATATACTTATGTGTTTCGTAAAAATTTTCCTTTCATTTTTGTTATATTCTCTACCTTTTCCAATGGCTTTCATCTTACTATATTTTTTTTTCACTTTTTCCATTTTCAAAATTATCGACCCTAGTCTGTTATACGAAAACATTATATATAGGTTTCTTTTTTCGTTTAGGAGATCTTTTGGGATTTTTGAATCCCTGAATCTGGACCTTGATCCAGGGGGGGGCAGCTGCCCCCCCCCTGCCCCCCCTTGGTACGCCCATGATCGCATCTAATCTAATCTCATCTCATCTCATCTTATTTAATTTCATTTCAGTGCAGCGGTGGTACATTCCTGGGCGAACAATAAAGGTTCTACATGGTTCTACCGCCTACAGAATAAATTAAGATTATCTGGCTAGTTAAAGTGTAGCGACCGCTATTCAGGTAAACTAAACTAGTTAACAATATTTTAAAGCTAAAATAACATAATTGTAGCGAAAAATATAAAAGTGCATTAAATCACTTATTTAAACTTTTTTGACATTACCCTTTAATATACATAATATATATGTCCACCAACCCGCATTGGAGCAGCGTGGTGGAGTAAGCTCCAGGCCACCTCAATAATGGGGAAAGACCCGTGCCCAGCAGTGGAACGCAAAAAGGGTTGCAGTCGATACATATATATGAAAGAATCGCATCGAAGATGTTGACACTAGAATTTTATACCTATACAAGAGATTATTATTTATTCATTTATCCTCAACTTTGAGTCAAAATAGATTTGTTTGTTATTCATATCTACGTCAAGGTTGGCAAACAAGTTGTATCATAGAAGTTAATGATTGGATTGGGTTTATTATGAGCTAATATCTTTTTTAGCACGGGAGGAACTTAAAATTGATAGCTTGCGATGCCTTTTGAATCTATCTGAATACAAACCTCACTTTGTTACAATTACAATTGAATACAAGCGACACTGTGTTGATTTTTCGAACTTCATTTGGAAAAGAAAGAAGTTTATATCTCAAGATTTATAGAATACATAGTTACTAAGTTTGACGCGAACCTAAATTATATTTAGTTGTTTTTCAAAATTTGTAGATGGAGAAGTAGCATTCGTAGTTCATCAACAACAGAGCAATGGTCTGAGTTTTTTTGATATTTGCCGGCTGTGATGAAAATACGACTAATATAATATATAAGATCGATGCGAAAATACTAAAAATATAACAGTTATATTAACACGCCTGTTGAAATTCATTGAAAAAAATGTTGATAATTCTCCCTCACGACTTAAAAAAAATGTGATCCCTAAAATTATAATAAAAACAAGTAAAAACGCGCCAATATAAATGTTTCCTGTGCTGCATAGTTTTTCTTTGTAACTTTTCACAGTGTTTTCAATATTTTGTAGTATTTTATAGATAACTAGCTGACCCCGCGAACTCCGTATCGCGTTTAAATATTAAATAATAATAATAATGGATAGCGTATAAACCTTCTCCGTGAAAAAATACATATACATACCAATTTTCATAATAATCGGTCGAATAGAGTCTGAGTTTTGTGATGTCATATATACAAACATCCTCTTTTATATGTATAGATTTTCAAAATAAAATTATTTTGTTTGTCAGATGTGACAGCTGTAGGAATCTATTTAGTGCTTCAATTTTGACAGCGCGCTTGTATGAAGAAACTTATTCTATACGTATTTATTCTAAGCCTTATGCAATATATTGTTATCAATACCAACTCAATAACATTCAATCGATTAGCTATTGATTAATTAAGATCATTGAGCTCAACAGGTACATGATCTTCACATATATTTCTATATTCTCATGACATCATTTACTGGCATATATCAAGTAATATTATGTATGTACATACATAGTTCGTGTATTGATTATAATGAGGATGTGGATATTTAAATTGGGCGTCATAAAATTTTACGTTTTGTATTTCATTAGTTCGGTCGTTGTTGGGACATTAAACTTGTATTAATATAATCTTTAAGGTCACCTCCGGACGATGTCTTATAGATTTTAGAATGAATTCGGGCTTTGCAGGATTTTTTGATCTAGAAAATAATAAAATTTAACCTATCAAGGCATTAAAATATTAGAATTACTTTTGATATCTGTATTTTTTTCAGTTATTTATTGATCACATTATCCACCGTAAAAGATCTCTAATGTTGTATGCATGAACGTAGAAAAAAACGTTGTATGGTTTCGGCCGGACAAAAATAGTTAGTTACCTACGACCTAACATAGAACGTTTCACACTCATAGCCCCACAGAGGTAGACAATATCCTGTGTTTTGGGTACCGTGGACATAAAATTTGACAGAAACACAAACACCCAGACCGAGAACAGAATTTTAAGCTTATCATTCAATTTCTGCTTCGCTGGGAATCGAACCCGGGACCCTCCGATTGGCAGTCCGGCATGATTACCATTGCACCACACGGGTCGTCAAATAAAGTTATAGTACCTAAATTTAAAGCAATTTAAGTCAACAAAAAATAGTGCAATTTAGGAAGTGTTCAAAATTACAAAGTATACATACATACATACATATTAAACCTGATAATGTTTGTATTGTAGTAAGTCAATATTAAAATATGTGTGCCTTAAATTTCACTGATAAGAAAATGTATAATTACTTTAAGAAGCTAATAATAGACAATTATACAATTATGATATGCCTATAAAAATACGCAAGACACGATAGACATAGCAAGATTATTAATAGTCAATAAACTAATACTAGTAGTCGACGTTAACGAACTCGTAAAATGTTTCTCTTACTCACGTTTATGACGTAGGCAGGCACTTAGAATATTATTGACCGCTACTTTAACTATAATAAGTTGAAGGCATATATAACAATATACATAGTTATTTATGTCTTAATAGTATTCAAATCAAAGTATTGGATAAAAAGAAGAATGTGCAGCCATACTCAATTACGTGATATTCGATCATCAGGCTTGCACTTCGCGTTGCGGACGGTGAGAATGGGAGCTTGACCCGTCCCGAGAGGGACGGCGGTGTGTGCCTGGCCGAATGCCGCCGTGAACACCTGAAGGTGCAGGAGAGCACATCTGCTCTCCCGAAGATAGGCCCGTTCTGGGGCGCCGCGCGTGGAGGACACCGGTGCATTTCAATGGAGATATCGGAGTCATCCCCAAGCGCAGAGGCAGGCCACCGAGAGAGTTTTAGTGCGGTTCAAATCCCACATAACCCGGTATCCTCTCCCAAGGTGCTGGGTACCTTTTAAAGGGTTTCCCCCGATACAATAAAAGGCTTGCACTTCGCAAGCGACCACTCACTAAACTCTTGTTGATAATATGTGTATACTAGCTGTGCCCGTGACGTCGTTCGCGTAGACAGAGATTTGTAAATCAAAGTAGTTGCTAGTGCTTATCACCACCATTCTATCATTCTGTTCTTTTCATTCCTTCACGTCTAATTTCACTGTCATTCGTTCTCAAGATCTCCGAACATTAAAATAAAATTGACTGAATTTTCACTACATGTTTTCGAAATGCGTAAGAACTTAGAGCATTTTTACCGACTTCCAAAAGAAGGAGGTACTGTATTCGGCTGTATGTATTTTTTTTTTTATATATATGTTCACCGATTACTCCGCCGTTTGTGGACCGATTTTCAAAATTATTTTTTTGTTCGTATGCTTATACTCCCGAGGTGGTCCCATTGTCACCAAATCAGGATCTGATGATGGGATCCCAGGGAAATCGAGGGGAACTCTCAAATTTTATAGGCACACACATTGATTTTCTTATACTTTCTGAAGCATAAGAGATATTTACGCATAGAAATCATCATCTCATGTTGCTGAGCTGATGATGGAAGGTACTGCGACAGTGAGGAGTTGAGAGCAAATTCTTTCAATAATTAGTTTTTTATTCGAAATCTTACATTCCCGAGATGGTCCAACTGTCACCAAGTCAAAGTCTGATGAGGGGATCCCAGAGAAATCGAAGGGAGCATTCAAATTTTATAGCACAACAAATGATTTTCATATTTTTACAAAGCAAAACAGACATTTGTGTATAATTATCGTCATATCATGTTGCTGAACTGATGATGGAAGGTACTACGACGGTTAGGAGTTGAGAGCAAATTCTTTCAATAAATGGTTTTTTGTTCGAAATCTTACATTCCTGAGGTGGTCCAACTGTCACCATCACCATGTCAAAATCTGATGATGTGATATTAGGGAAATCGAGGGAAACACAAACTTAATAGGCTCACACATGCTTTTAGTCATATTTTTAACATAATACAAATATTTATGTCTGGTAATTATCACCTGCTGTTGCTTAACTGATGATTGAAGGTACAACTCCTCAACGTTTAGGAGCTGAGAGCAAATTCTTTCTTTAATTTATACGTTCAGGTGGACTGATAGTATGTCTTTCAGACTTTTAGATGGCTATTAGATAAACATGATTATAAAAGGTAAATCTGTTTAAAGTTTAGAAAAAAAATTTCCAATTATGCTAATACATACAGAATTATTAAAATTACTAAAAAGAGTGAAATAAATTAAGTTTTTAACAAAAAAATAGAACCGACTTCAAACGGTAAAAAATAAAATTGTTCAGTACCTACTTCTTCTTGCTTATGGTAATGACTCTTAAAACTATTTTTGAAGTCGGGCCCTTAGTGAAATGTCCTGTCTTAGTAAATATAGTGTACCTTTCGTTCTGAATGGGCACCGACTCCAATATAGTTTTAACAGTCATTACCATAAGCAAGAAGAAGTAGGTATTGTCCCACTGTCTGTACTGTCGGTGCCAATTTAGAACGAATGGTACGACATTTACTAAGGGCCCAACTCCAGAAATAGTTTTAAGAACTTAATTTTCATTAACTACAATACAAATACAAATCGTTTATTTCAAGCATACCTGCATTTGCATACCTCATGAAGGTAAATATGGCGTACTAAATATGTATTAACAACTTTTGTAAACACCCATATTTGTGCAAATAAAGTTATTTGTCTTTGTCTTTGTCTTTGTCAAGTTATTAAATACTGCACAAAAATGCAGTTGAGAAATATCTGCCTTCTACGTTAGCTTTCGCTGTGTTGTAAGAGACATGTAAGAGCCTTCCCCAATGAGATTTTAGATATAGTTGTTAACATAAATCGCAAATTTATCAGAAACTCTATACGTAACAACGTTAACATAGGTATTTGTAAGACTTAAAGATAAACTACGAAATAACAACAAAGAAAAGTTAAATACAATAAGTCCAAACATAGATTTATTATATGACTACGTATATAATTATAATAAATTTTTGAGTCCAAATCTTTTAAAATTTAGCATACGTGTTGAGAGCGGATGGATGATGGACGGATAATACCTATACAATAATTTGACATAATTTATAGAAAGAGCATAAGGCCGTCTGCGGATATGTGTTTAGCCTTGTTGATTTTAATGAGGTACCTTATCTCGAATATCTATATATTCGATTAAAATCTCTACACCTTCTTTAAGGAAAATCATAATGGCAAGTGCTATTTGTTGCCTGCATTTACTAAGCTTTAAAAGCTCTTCAGAAGCAGGCCAATATTTTTGAGTTTCCGCTCATAGCCTCGTATTAGGGCGTTAGAATAGCTTTGCTTAGGTTCTGTTGTACTTACATGTACTTACTAATAAGTAATCTTAAGACGTATGGTTGTTCTGGGAATAACAAACAACGTATCAAAACATTAACTGCACATCTATTACACTGTCTTGTGTTAAGTTATAGCTAAAGCTGCGCCAAACAGCACCTGAGTTTGCCTTATTTATTTATTTATTTTATCTTTATGACGTTATACTTATGTAGAAGAACAAGGTCGGATACTATACTATTTCACTATTTTAATATTCATGGAAGAGGAAATTATTGTGAGTGATAATTTTTCATACTCTGACGAGCTAGAACCATCACAGCACCCAATTGAGACCAATTGTGGCGTAAATTTTTGTATCAGAGATGGTGGCATGCTGGGCTGACTAGTTTACTGGTTTATATTATGTATGTTTATTTATTATATACTCCTTCGTAAACATTATAAGAAGAACGATATGTATATCTAATACAGAAAATCATAACTTTGCTCTTTGTGTCGGTATATGATATTCGGGCAATTAATATTAATAGGTACCAAAGTATGTTGATGCCTTAATTAACACATTAAAAGAGCAACAAACACGATAAGACAGACTTTGTCCAGTATTCCAGATTAAGTGTCAGGCACCTTGTATATAATATTATTGAACCCTTATTTGCGATGGTCATAGGCAGACGGCGTGATTCATAGCCTTTGTCTTTGGGGGACTTCTACTGAACGTTGGACACAATCACGATATTTATTTTATTTTGAAAAGTGTCGTATTAAACCCTAAGTATATATAATAGGCATTAGGCATTAGGTTTAACCCTTTGTGAATCTTAGTTTTAAGGTGTTTCACATAAATAAATAAAATAATATAAACCTATAATATTTTAAACATGTAGTAACTAATATATTATCAACTTCTATACTTGTTTTGAACATACCAGCTGTAGTACGTTATTATATTTTTAAAAGATTGTACGGTCCTTATAATCTTCTTCAGGTTACAATAATTATTAACCTCATGAGAATGCTGAATAAAAAAGCTAACTTATCGTAAGAAAATCTTTTAACCCAATCGAGAAATCGTCGCATAATACTCGTAAGTCATCTACTCAACATGAGTCTCATCAGACTTAGCATATATTTACGTAAGTCTCATTACTTTTTAGGGTTCCGTACCTCGAAAGGAAAAAACGGAACCCTTATAGGATCACTTTGTTGTCCGTTGTATCAAGCTAGAGTTTATATCAAACACTCCGGTCTACTGTCCCTTAGAGCTGTGAAAAAATCAAACTTCTAAGCCAGCGGAATCAAAAATACAGCCGTTTATGTCGTAAATTTCTGCAAATTTTCGACACTCGCAATTGAATCAAAACCTAGAGGAGAGGGTACTTCCCGTGAACATAAAATCTTGAAATTTGGAACGAAGCAACAGATAAAGGAAAAATTGCGAACACCGTGAATTTTTAGTTACATCATAATAATATATTAAAAATATTTTACGGAACCCTCAGTGCGCGAGTCCGACTCGCACTGGGCCGGTTTTTAAAATAATCATCCTAATTCTAATACTCAAACAGATGATCTGCGTGAACAATGGTCCTTTAGGAAAATAAGGATAACATGTTTAGCACTCGTGTAGATTTGTACATTGTGTAGGTATGTTTATAAATTATATACGCAATGATATAACAATTTCTTAGAAATAAATATTTATCCATATTTGGAGTGATACTTCGTAACCTGAAACCCTTACTCATGGTACAATCATTACTGCAACTGACATCTACCAGCCGAAAATATTAAAAAACTAAAACATACTTATGATGTCATCGGTGATTCATTATGCTGTTTTATTCCTTTTCGGCAGATTTACCTTTTTGGCGCGACGGCGGTCATTCGTTCGATATAACCATTTATTAAAGCCATCGTAAAAATCATAGCGTAGAACTTTTTCTGAGAATTCTGAATATAAAATGTTTTAAAAGAAATATTTTACCTACATCCGTACCATTTTAGTAACTTTATTGAAATATTTAAGTTTTGATCTATGGTATGGTTTCTCATTCGGCACCTGCTAAAAAAACTTTAAGTATTAAAAAATTAAACATCTAATCCTAACCATGGAACTAAACTAATCATGAGAAGAAGTTCATGGCTGTAACCCTTTTTGCGTCCCACTGCTGGGCACGGGTCTCTCCCCCTTATTGGGAAGGCCTGGAGCTTACTCCACCACGCTGCTCCAATGCGGGTTGGTGGAGATGCGGGTTAGTGGCCAACCTGCTGTCAGATGTTTTCAAACCACCCATAAGGCCTCCGACAAGGTTTAATGAGTGTTATCTATCGGCAACAACCGGGAGCGACGGCTTCACGTGCCCTCCGAAGCACGGAAACGCGCATGTATTTTTTTGCCACTAGCGGCCATCCATCTCACACTGGAACCTACCCGTTTGGCTTAGCTGCATAGACCGCTTGCGTTCTACGCTAGTCGCCGAGCCATGCGCGCTTCAGCTTTAAAGTTCATAGTAGTAGCATATTTATCATAGTTTCTTTAAACCTCTAAATATCCTCAATACATTTTTTGAATTGTACCGTAATGTAATTTTGAGTTGTATTGAAGGTTGTAAGTTTTGTATCTTCTTGTAGAATAAACCTTGCGTTGTAGAGATTTGTTAAGATTGAACATAAAGTAGAGTTAATTAAAACCACCCCTCGCTGCTTCCTCTGTCCGAAGTATGACTGGGAACGGCAGAGAATGTTCATAGCATTAAGCCCACTTCTGTACACATGTTTATATACATACAAAGAATCCATACATACATCCATCAGCTTTTAAAAATCCACTGCTGGACATAGACCTCTCCTAATATTGGCCACTATGTGAAGTCCTGCGCACTCTGAATCCAGCGGCTTCCCGCTGTCTTCTTCAGGTCGTCAGCCCACCTGGTTGTAGGCATCCTGCACTCCTTTTCCCTGCACTTCCGAAACGTGGTCGCCACATTCGAATAAAGCATAAATAAATGAAAAATTAAACCATTTACATGCAGTAGATAATAAAAACTTTGTTTACTAAAGACAAAATATTATTATAATAATACATACAATGTACGAACGCAGTATATGGCTTTGAATGGCGAAAGCTTTTACTTTTAGTGCTATAACAAGTTCGACATGATCAGTCAGGTCAAGGTCGACCCGCGACCACCGCAAAAAGTGGTTTGGAGCCCCGAGCACATTCTTAGCATGGGACTGAATCAATAAATTGTCTGCACCCATTATATTATACGACGCAACTTAATTGTGTGATTATGTATTTAAAATTTGTGTGTTCAAAAACACCTCTAATTTACGATGCTGCTCGAACATAAAATCTACTTCTGCCGTCGCAGGTGTCTCGGTACAAAACTCGTTTTTTAAATCTGTCAACGTAAATTCATAAACGTAATATTGCGACCCGTATCCCTTTTCCCACGGTTTTTCTTTAAAAGTCTCCCAACATAGTTTGCGTTTTTTTTTTTGCGAAATGTTTAAGTATTGGCAGGTTAAATCTTCGTAAGTAAATTCAAATCACGAAAGGATGAAGTTTGCATTGAATATGCGTAGGTAAATTTTTATTGCCAAAAATGAGGGCGGGGCCTTTCCACCCTTGACCCGGCGAATGGTTGCGCAACTGACTCCCGGGCTCTGAAGGTGTGTTGCGCTCTAGTGGTGGGAAAAATAACTAATCGATTTACACTTTTCACTAATAATGAGAAATAAAAAAAATATAGTATTGTATAAACATTTGGTGCCGCCGGTACTGCCCTTCAAATACGATGAACTTGTCTGTCTGGGATTACATACATAATTCTCCTATTAAACAGAATTAAAACTTTTGATAAAAGCAAATAAATATATTTAATATTATAAATATACTTTAGCTGGAATCGATTTGAACTATTCGAATAATCATCGATTAATTATCAAGTCTACTCGAATAAATCAGAATTTGGCCATCACTATAGCGTACTAGCAAGGTTAAAGTCGCCGAATTGGCCATCTTTATCCTTGCCAAAACAAACTGCTCTCTGTTATTTATTTGCACTTATGTTATTCGTACATCTACACGAGGTCAATAAGCTCTAGTTTACTTAATACATACCGCATTTTTATTAATACTACGTAACTGCCTTTGGGGTTATAGCCGTTGGGGGGCAAAAGTTATAGGTTCAGTTTTTTAGTCTTTTCACTTCAGAAAACCCATTTCTACGATTATCAGTCAGTCGAAGTCAAAGTATTGTAGATATCAATAAAATGTAAAATTTTAAAGCTGTAAAATTTTTTAGTGCAGTCTACTATTGATATCATAAATCCCGAGAATTTTAAGTATCTGATATAATTGGGAAGGGATGAGGGATTAAGAATAGAGCTACGGTATCCCCTGCCTGATCGTAAGAGGCGACTAAAAGGGGACTTCCGGGGTTGCCGACGGGGAGAGGTCGGAGCTCGATCCGTCCAGCCAGCAGCCCCGGGAAGGACGGCTTTGTGTGCGTGGCCGCATGAAAAAAAAGGCAGTGCCGTTGAGTTACGCTTGGCTCGTCTTGGAGCCCTACCGTGCCCCAGGATCTAATTTATAAATCAGAAACTATATGATAAAAGTTATTATTATAAAGTTTGTAGAACGTAAGTATAATTTAAAGTAAAGAGGAATAACTACTGCTTAACTCAGTATACAGTACCTATACTTATCCATATAAATTGGCAGTTATAATACAACCATCTACTAAAATACGAAGAAATGAGAAAATATTTTCCTTGTATCTCTGTTATCTATGTATTTTAATATAACTAAATTGCAGTTTTAATTAGGTACATTTATTACCTATTTACTACAGATAACCAGAAGTATCTGGAAGTCCGTAGGTTTTTAAACGTGTTTAGAGATTAAATCATGTGTTTGTTTATTGTTTTGATCTGTTCAAGGAATAGTCATTGTACTTGGAATACTAAGAGCTTCTATTTAAAACACGTGTCTCGTGAGCGGGAAACAGAGGCACGTGTTGTCGCGTAAACAAAAGGGCTTCGTCCACGATAGTGAAAATTCTAGTAGATTTTATCAAACAGGGAAAATCATGACATGTTTTCGGTTGACCTTCAAAATTTGTTCCTTAATTGGTTTAGCTCTCTGAAAGTCTACCTCCTACTTTTACTTCACCTTTAAACCCTCTCGACAAGTGCTTTTTTATTTAATTAAAGTAGCAGATAATCATGCATTCCACTTGGTCGTTGCATCTACTTCATCTTGAACATGTACATCTACACACAACATCTGGCTTCCAAATTCTAAAATTCTCTCTTTTGTCAGTTGCAGATTATTCCGGAGGCTAATGGCAGCTTCATAGGTAACTTACCACAGAAACTAAAAAATACATCAGTGATTTTCGACTTACGATGGTATAGGTTCCCCTTTACCTCGGGTTTAGATAAAATACCCTTTTAATCCGTTTTGTTCTTTGCACAAAAAAACTGACCTAAAACGAACTTCTGCAGCTGCAGAGCCTTTCAGAATGGAAGTTTAAGCGCGCAAGCAGCTCTATGAAGAATAACTATAGTTGTCATAGGTGTGTTCAATCGCGAGCCCCGGAGAACGCTACCTACTTGCGGAAGACCACCGAGTATTTTTTAGTGCTGGTGAAATCCCAACATAACGTGGTAGCTCAAATTCTCCCTAGAAATCTTCAGAAGTTGAAACAGGAAAGTCAGACATGATTATATTGCAAACGTTTATTTTCCAAATCGATTCCAAAGATCGACGAGCGATATTTTTTAAACATCTTTTTTCAATAGCATGTGGTAGTAGGAAAATATGTATACCTATATACATATTATTTTTCAAAAATCAAATTAGATTTTAGGCGCACAGTCTAGCTTATTCTAATAACTACGATTAATTATATACCCAGTCAAAGTCAGAGTAAGAGGAAAAATTAATTACATACCTACTAGGTATTAAAATGTTTTAATTAAACTATAGTAAAGTTACCTATACTTAACATTTTTTTAAGGAAATGGTAAATAAACAAAATATTTTACATAAATTCAAATTCATGTGAATTCATTACATTTTACATTGGAGGTATGCTCGTGACGTTCTTAGAGATATACTTAACTAATATAGTCGTATCAAATATAAATTTTAGGAAATGGATCCTGAAAGAGGCATTTTAAATTCTTGTTTTATATTTACTTTTAACTGACTTCAATAAAAAGAGTAGGTTCTCATTTCATTTTTTTTGTATATTTTTAAATTAATCTCAATTAAATTAATAGGGTTATTCTCTTCTCACAGTGTTAGTTGCCATACTCCTAACGCTATAATCGGTTATTCCTAAAGAGTGTACGGTACGGAGTTCGCCGAGTCAGCTAGTAATCCTCAAGCCTCGTCCCTGCCGAGTAGTACCCGAAATGAATGTAGCGGTGGTACTTTACCGAACGAATAATGCAAAGTTTAACCACCTTCCGATTCTTTTAAAGCTGATATATCACTTGCACAGAAGACATTTTTTGGAAGTATTCTTTAAGTAATCATATCCTCATGATTCGAGGTTAAAACCAAAATATTAAATCTAAGTTGTTGCGTAACATATTGTGTTCCGCATTGCTGCAGTTGTTCCAAACATTTGCCGGGTTCAATCAACGACCGTGAACGTTTCAAAAACATGTGATAATGATAATTTTATACGATATTTATAAAAATAAGTGTCCTTGTTTACTGGGTGTTTAATGACCTGATTTTATACCATTGTAAAAATATACTAGTAATATGTTATGGATTTCACTTATTTGGCACGTAATTATCTATACAAACTTCTAAATTAGGAATATTAAATGAATTGAATTGATTTAAATAAGGGATATTTAACACCATTAAGCGCTGAATTTACAAAAATGTTAAAGCACGTTTTCTTCATTTATAAATTATCAAGTTTCGAATCGATTGATTTATAATAGCATATTTTCAAACTGTACCTTTCTTAAGGCAATATCATAATTCTACCAGTTTCATGTAATAATGTTCATAAAAAAGAATTCACTGCCAATTTTATTAATTCCTCAGAATTAATGTTTGGACCTTTGTGAGGGTTGGTTAGATTAATGTTTAGATCTCATTGTGAGGGTTGGTTAGTATTTGACCCTTAGCTGTAAGCTTTTGCGTCCTTTGCTAGGTAATGTAGCTCTTCCTGTGATTAGGAAGAGGCCTGAATCTAACTTAATAACAATGCTCCAAAGTTAGTTGGTAGGTAGAGATACAGGTTTGTGGCTAGATCAGTGCGGTAGTGTAATTCTCCTGTCTTCTTGCCTTCTATTTGCATAAGATCAAAGATTTATAGTAATTTCTCCATAGTTCGGTACTCAAAATTATATGTATAGTTATTTTCCAGTTTTAGACAAAGTTTACCTCAGATATAATGTTAGTAGATGCGGCTGTATCTGATGGAATATTCTCTTTGGCATTTAGACTACACGCTTTTAAAAGATTCCGCTTTAGTGCAGTAGGTCAGTTACCTACTGTTTCTACATCGTAAATATACTACATTTTGTAAAAGCTTTAAGATGATATCAAATAGTTGAAGCAAATTGATATACTTTAATTGTGAGTTATGAACATTGAACCTAAAAAGAGGCGTTTTATTCAAGTGTTTACTCATTCCCTTGTAATAAATCAATAATTAAAAGAAACGGCGTTAAAATTTGAACGGAAAAGTAAAAATATTGAGTATTATTTTTGTTTTTAGGAACTCAAAAGTAAAATTCTGGACGACCGACCGACAAGATTTAGAAGTCCATGTTAGTAGTGGTGCTCGGCCGCGCCAAATACAGTCAATCTAGAGTTCCAAGTTTGATTTCCAATAAAAAAATTGAAATTATAAATTTGTTTTCGCGATCTGTAGGTACGTCTATCTTATTAGATACGTCTATTAGATATTGATTACATTAGATATAGAAATTATTAGATATTGATTTAGATCATCATTAGATATAGAAACTATTAGATATATATTACATTAGATATATCTAAATATATTTTTTGAATCTCGGAAACGGCTCCAAAGATTTTGATGAAATTTAGTACCTGGTTTCGGGGATGATAAATCGATCCAGCAAATTTTTATTGATAGAAATTGTCG
The DNA here is from genome assembly GCA_911387765.1 of Pyrgus malvae. Lineage (NCBI taxonomy): Eukaryota > Metazoa > Arthropoda > Insecta > Lepidoptera > Hesperiidae > Pyrgus > Pyrgus malvae. Next base: position 11,294,451 of record OU426955.1, read on the forward strand.
TTTTATTTAATGTTTATGCCGTTAAATATAAAATTACTCTTACTGACATCTATTGGAGAATATTAATAATATTGTGGCGTAGAAAGCGCTCAAATTTCGACCGTCAATCCGCCCTTCAAACAAATGACAATGTCGATATGAAAGACCTCTATAAAAATTTCGGCAATAGAATTAAAGCTTTCTTGGTCGAATGTTTACGGAGCTAGAGACCCGGGTTCAAACCTCAAGTAGGCAAGTTGCGTTTTTTCTTTGTGACATTTTTTTTAAATTGGGAGCTCGGTATTTCAAAAGGCTTTTTTAAGTAATACTAAGCCAATTAATGTTTTGCTTAAAAATAAAACAAGAAAACCAATAGTTTTTATCCGAGCAACGCTCAGGCGTCCAGGTACTTAGGTAAATACTAGACGTCTCTTATTTGGACAATACAACTATGGTAGGTAAACAAACTTGATTTATTTATACTAGACTAGTAAATATTGAATGAGTGAGTATCATGTAAAGCTAGTGTCCGCTTTAGCGCAATAACGTGGATGTAGAGATAAATAATAATAGTTCTCGGCTCTGTCAATACTGGTAAACAAGACACATTAAAAAATGTAAAAAATATATGAATAAAAGCAATTATTGTAAGCTGTGGCTGTGGAATGATATTGGTTGCGTTTTTGCGCCCCACTGTCCCGGACTGTCCCGGTTTATGGGGAAGCTTGGAGCTTACTTCAACACACTGCTCAAATCCGGGTTGGTGGAGATGCTATTAGTGGCTAACCCGCTGTTGAATGTTTTTAAACGCCCATCAGGCCTCCAGCAAGGTTTGATAACTATTATCTATCAATAACACGAACGACCTTCGAAGCATGGAAACACTCATGAAATTTCTCACTCACACCCGAATGCGTCCGCTTTGCTTAGCTGCGTAGATCGCTTACATTGTATGCTAGCCGCTGGGCCATGCGCTCCTCTTAGGACAACTTTGACTCATGCTGTAACTAAGACGTATGTATGTTCTTTTTTGTCATTCGGGTATATCCGCAAGTCATAGCCAGTTTACTGTATAATGTTTAATCTTTATGAACTTAAGTATGGCATCTTTCGTCTCGGTTTTTTAATCGAACTTCTTTTTGTTTTAATGAAGCTTGCTTAGAGCTTTTAAACTATATTTGAAATTCGGGTTAGATACTCTTGCTAAGGGCTAAAAAGACAATTTTAAGTACTTACTACAGATTTTTTTGGTTGCCATTTTGTATAAATATTGAAGTATGAAAGTTACAGCGGACTTCAGCATACTTCGCTCTTGTGTGTATTTAAACAACTAAGCCAGAACAAGTTTGTCCCTGTAGCTTCGGGTTTAAGAATAGAGCTACGGTATCCCCTGCCTGATCGTAAGAGGCGACTAAAAGGGGGCTTCCGGGGCTGCGGGCGGTGAGAGTGGGAGCTCGACCCGTCCAGCCAGCAGCTTCGGGAAGGACGGCGGTGTGTGCGTGGCCGCATGCAGCCGTAAGCATCGGAATGTGCAGGAGAGCACATCTGCTCTTACAAAGATGAGCCCGTTCCGAGGCCGAGGACACCGGTGCGTTCCACGGGAGATCCCGGAGTCCTCCCCAAGCGCAGAGGTAGGTCACCGAGGGGGTGTTAGTGAGGTCAAATCCCTCATAACCCGGTGTTCTCTCCCAAGGTGCTGGGTACCTTTTGAAGGTTTCCCCCCTGATACCAAAAAAAGGCCAGAACAAGTTAACCAACAAAATTCATATACCAAAGATTTTATCATCAATACATATTATTAACGTGTCAACATTTCCCTACCTCCTTGTTCCCTGTACTATCTTATGAAAATAACTCCAAGAAATGAATTTGCGCTTATGCTAACATGATAAATTACATTCTGATTAACCCAGCGCTGTTCTAGGAACGTATATCTGTTATCATATATTATCGTTTCTCAGACGTGCTAAGCTGTTGCTGACACCGCTGGAATTATAAGACCGTGCGAATGCCCAACAGTCTACTACATTCCATTGTCCGAACTTATGATAGATATACTTATTTAATTGCATTTTAATTCGAAAAACAATACCGTCAACTGTGGCAACATTACCATATTTTTCGACATTTTAGCAAACTATAGATACATAGAGCATGATACTTTGATTTTTATTGATTCAATGTGTAAAGCAAACCCGTCTATTTATGTTAACCCATTGAACTCATCTAAATCGGACATAAGTTCATTACAATATCAATTTTTGAGCTCTAGGTAAAATTGACTCGTTTTTGGCAACTTTACCTCATGAACAGTTTACCTAGAAAAATCAATAGAAGAGGTTAGGCAACGTAATGTTACCATTATTTTTTGAGCAAAAATATCGATATTGCTGTCATAGAAGCTTTTTATACTGTTTATTTTAGCACTAGTAACACTTAGGTAAAGTTGACCTTAGATTTTTGAAATTCTCATAGAAGCGAGCGGATGTCGCCAGGGTTGTCAATTTACTTATTAAGTTATAAATTCAAACAAATATAATTTATTGATATTTTTTATTAGGCAGGTACAATGTTATTCATTAGAGATCAATCAAAATAGTTATCTAAGTAACAAAAATCATATCAACTATTTGAAACAAAGAATTGCTGAAAAATAATATAGTATTAGAAAAAGTCGACTCCTCTCACAACTGTGCTCCGATGGGATGTGAGAGGAGTCGACTTTTTCTAATACTATAACATTTTTCAATAATAAATATTGCGTTGTAAATGCAAAAATATAAAAATTTGTCAAAAAATTGCTTCTAAACGTAAAAATTCAAGCGTTTAACAATTACGAAAAATGTTTACATTAAAGTAACACCTAGTATGGCATGATAGTTGCTAACTTATATAATGTAGGTAACTTAATTCTTTGGAATGGCACAAGTTAATCATTAAGAAAGAAAACACTAAAATGTCTTACAAATTACCTAACTACAATAATCAGTAATCAAAATACACATAATCATCATCTTCTAAAAATGTAAATTCAGTCTCTTGTTCATTTATACTTATCAGTTGCACTTCTTTCACAATCATTTCTTCATTTATAATATCAATGTCTTCTTTCTTTGGTTGAATAAATTTAGTATTATCGTTTCTTCCAGATTGCTTTAAATAAGAAACTTGGTATCTATTTTCTACTTTTGCATAAATTTTGCCAACAAAATACTGAACTCTCTTTTCTAGTATGTATCGCACTAATATATAATCATTAATATTATATGATATCGAAGTATTTTTCTCAGGCTCCTTACTACAACTTGCACCTGATTCATTGTTGGATGTCATTTTATGAGATGGTGATTTTGGCGTTCTAATTGGTTTAATGTCATAATTTTTCATAATTTTTATGCATTCTCTTTTTATTTTTCCAACCTTTTCAGCTTTTGTTTTCACTTTATAATTAGTGTTTATAGCTTTAAGTTCAAATGGACCATATTTGCTCAAATCGAAATATGCTTGATTGTCAGCTGTATTTTTTATATCAGATAATATGGTTACTTTAGTTTTTAAGTTTTCGCAACTCTTTACACTTCCATTTATTTCATTTTCTATGTTTTCATCTTTGTCACATCTAGGATCATACTCTGACGTATCACTAGAAGGTATTACGCAACTTGATTCTGAGTCGGAAGTACTTTCAACACGACGTTTTTTTTTCTGAAGTGGCTTCTGTTTACTGTCTACTTTCTTGCTCAAAGTTTTGTTTGGAAGACGTTCTATTTTTCTTTGTTTTATTTCAGACTTTTCATCTTGTATTCGTTCAGTTATAGTTTCTATAGATTTTTTTACGGTTTTGTTCCTGTTTTTGGTGGTTTTTTGCTTGTTGGTAGAAATATCGGCGCTGCTTACTGATTTACCGCTTGGCACAGTTATTTTGGTGTTTTTTCCTCTTTTTATTGGATTGGGATATTTATTCTCTTTGAGGTAATCGAGTAGTGTTTGGTCAACATCGTATTTTATTTCATCTTCGTATTCGGGCAATTTTTTATATACCTCGTAAGGATTGAATGGGTATATACCCGTTGTTTTAAAGCCGCTCACCAAATTTTGCTTTTTTATATTAGCAGCATCCATCAACTGCTTCAATAAAAGAGGAAAGTGGCTTTTATTTAGCGATACCTGCTTGGGATTTTCTGTTTTATATTGCAGAAGAATTTTCCGCCAAGACTTTTTCAATGGCCCGAAAAAGGCAACATCTAATGGCTGAGTAAGTTGTGTTGACCTAGGAGGCAAAAACACGAAACGAATTTGATAAACCTCACACATTTCAACCACATCTGAGTTAAGATGGCTGGATAAGTTATCACCTATAACTAGTTTCGGTCCTTCCAATTGTTTAGCCCAGGGAATTACTATATTCGTGAACCAATCCAAGAATATAACAGAATCAAACCAACCGCTTTTGTTGCGATTGTAACGTGCTCCTTCCGGCCCATCTTTACACCACTCCGTCCATAAATTTTCAGACTTATATACCACGTATGGTGGAAGAAGATCACCATCAGCAGTTCCCGCAAACATAATGGATATACATCCTTTGGAATGGTTTAAGATCCTTTCGGGATACTTAACGCCCCGGCGAAAAATACACTTCGTGGAGCCTGGGTCATCAGAGACGTTGGTCTCATCATAATTCATAATGTTTTTAGGGGGCAGATTTTGAACAGAAATTTCTAGATTCCTGAAATAATCTTTAAATTCATCTAAGGTTTTTTCTGCTCGTGCCTTTGTAATATTTTGCACAGACCTCAAAGTCAATTTGTCTTTATGACGTTCTAAAAAGTTTTTGATCCACCAATCGCCAGGAACCTTTTCGTCGAATACATATGTTTTATTATTTTTTTTCAGGTAATCGTACACTGCCAACTTTAAGTCCAAACGTGATAGTGGACATCCGAAATCACCTGCCGCAATGAGTACTTTGATAATTTTATTCTCTTCTTCTTGATTTAAACGGAAACGGGGGCCAGGTTTATCAGAGTGAAGATTCTTCACTCTCTTTTCAATTGTCCGTCTGGGTATCCCAAATTGCTTCTCAGCTTCATACGAGCTTGTATTTTTGTTTTTTACTAGGTCAACAGCTAATAACAGCATGTCTTCAGAATAATTTTTGTAATTGTTGTGTGAATTGTCCAAAGATATTAAATAAAAATAAAAAAAATTACGAGCTCCTAAACGTCTCCTATTTCTTTTTTTTGGAATGTATTTTCCTGGTGGCATCTTGAAAAGACCTGCAATATAGTATGAAATATTTAGCACCATAGGTAGTTAGGTACCTAGGTTTAGGTTTTTTTTTATAAGCACAGTATTTTGGCTCCACTAAGCCTGATGGTAAGCTAAAGAGGAGCCCTAGTCGCCATGACCTATTTTACAGTTATTTATCATACTCTGATCATACACGGCGCTTTTTAAGTAATTATTTCATGGTTATAGGTAAAATGTGAAAGTAAAAACCCACGAGCCCTGCAAGTAGCTTACAGGCGGGAACTGTTTCATAGTTGACAACCCTAGTCGTAGGTAAAGTTGCCATCGAGCCAGGCGAGGCAACTTGACCTAACCTGTAGCAATATTACCGCTTCCCGTAACTCAGAAAAAAGGAGTTTTAAAGAAACATACAATTGAAATATACTTAAAAAAGTAAATACCCAATACAACTCGCCATAAATCACTTACCTACACGCCGATTTTCTGTAATAAACACAAATTTTTCTTTGTTGCCGCAGCGAGCACAATTGACCACATGAAATTAGAAGTCACACTACTTGACAGTTACCGATGTTGCTAGCTTAAAAAACTTTTTGTGATACCACAATTTATCACAAAATCTACCAATGCGGCAAAATTTGCACTGGCTGTAACAGATAAAAAAATATTCCATAGTATGCAGCGTAATGTATGCTGTGGTAAAGTTGCTCAAGGAAAGTAAAGATGCCACAGTTGACGGTAGGCACTTTGTGAAATCTATCGTGAGAATACTTCGAATATAAATAACATATTTTTTAAACAACCGGTATTGTTTAATTTTGTGAATAGAATTCGGAATAATACGAGCTCAAAAAATAAACGTCGCCACATCGATTCTAATATCGATAATATATTACGGCGGCGACCGTGAGTAATATTCCTACTACGACTTTAATTATCATAATGTAGCTACGAGAGTGGCTACGCTACGTACCTACGATTGAACAAATATTTAAAATATTTTATAAATAAACACGTGTTATTTCGATGATCAAGCGCTGACCGTGAACTCTGCGCCCTCTTTACTGCCTGTTTCAATTGCCACTGCCACCAGCGTCCGCTACTCGAAATAGAACAAATAGGCAATGGAAATCATAATTCTAGCCCTAGATACCTTCCTTAGTTGCACTTCCTAATTGTTACGACTGCTTGCCACTCCCTTACTGCTCGTGGGTTTATATTAAACTGACTGGACTGGATATTTATATCACTGGAGTAATTGTTTTCACGTAACAAATCCCTTGTAATGATAGCAATCTTACATTCAACTTTTAACAAACAAATAATTTCTTTGTTATTTTCTCGATTATATTCTCATTTCAACATTCTTATTATTTTACTATAGATGTATTTATTTTATTTGTAATGATTTGGATTATTGTTTTTTTTATAACACCGAACGTAATTAGGTACTTTGATTTTTCTTTGCGTACCTTGTAGGTACCTTGCGTTTTTTAAGCGTTAGAATTTTAAGCTTATTATAAGCGTTAGAATCCAATCTTATTGAGAAACAACTAACTTAGGCTTGCAACTGTATTCTTATGAATTATGATACACCATTTTTAGCGTAAAAATTTTTGGTGCTTGCCTTAAAAATATATTAATACACTGTCGCAGTCGAATCGTATAATCCGCCGTATAACATTACAGCTAGCCGGTTCCGTTCTGTATTGTGGCGGATCCACGATTAGCCGGATTGTTATTGCGATACGTTCTACAACATGGCGGCTCACGTTTAGCCTCACTGTAATGACCCTACTTATGATTATGACCGCACTCGACATTGCTGAGCTTTATTGACACCCATCCTGCTTATGACCGCACTAGATGTTGCTGAATGGCCACCCATCCTACTTTTGGCCGCACTCGACATTGCTTAGCTTTGTTGACACCCATATTTCTTATGACTGCACAACATGTTGGTTAATGACCACCCATCCTACTTTTGACCGCAGGTGTCATTGAGCTAAGCAATGTCCTTGAAACACATTTTCACTATAATTATTTATATTCGAAAAATACCCAAACCGAGCACCCCACTGTCCACGTGCTCTTGTCTGTACTACCCCTAGAGTGTATATAAAAAGCCGGAGGCGCGGAGGGAGACCACTCCCCGCCCGCCGTAGGAAAGCGCAGGTATCAAGAGAGCCGTAGCGGCTGAGGCAGGTCGCCGAAGGTGACCAAAAAACCCGAAGCTGCGAAGGCGAGTGCAGGTGCCGCGCTTTCTTACGCTGGTGTGGAGGGAGTGGTCTTCCCGCAGCGCCGGAGATGTCACAGAGACACTTGTTTTATTACATTATCCAAACCTTGGAAGATATTATATAAAATTGCTAGTTAATGTGATTAATTCATTGTCAATTATCACTTTATCTAAATTGAGTAGACATTATAAATAATGGCTAGGTAATATATAATATCCGGGTTTATTACTTTGGCTGTAACATATAGACAATGGGGTGGCACAATATAACGCCACTTTGACGAACGCGAAGAGCTCATACAATACAGCGTTCGCTAATTTAGCTGAATTGCAATGCGGCTGAACGAGAGCGCGCCGCATTACAATACAGCCCTGTTTTAGGAAATAGCTAGCCGGAATGTAATACGGCGTCATATACAATCCGACTGCGACAACTCCATTCATTGGTAAAAATAACACAATCTGTCTGAATGACACAAAAAGCTGTTCTGTTTTTTCCAGAGTCCATTTAATTTTATTAGCACATAACAAAAAAAAATTAAACACTATCGTTGCAAAAGAAGTAAGGAAAAATATTTGTTTAGGAAACACATTTCTTTAATTTTTTTGGTAAATACCTATTAGTATTCGCTTATGCAACTTACGTAACGTCGTTAACTTTTCCCATGATGATACTCGTAAATTACCTAAATAGAATTAGTGTTGAGGAAAAAGTAAATATTTATTGGAGGATGAAATACATATTTAGGTATTTATTTCTTTTAAAAACAACATAATGATTAGGCGTTTATCAATGCTTTCATCAATGTAGGTACTAGTATAGCTAATACCTTCAAACGAGCAATAATAGTATATAAATTTACATAAATAAATAAATAAATAAATAAATATTCTTTAATTTGAAACTGGGAAACGACTCTCATGATTTTCATGAAATTTGGGAGGCTGGGGGTTTTGGGGGCGATAAATCATTCTAGCTAGGTTTCATTTTAAAAAAGGTCGTTTTAACCGTGTTTTCATTTCGTAAAACTGCTACAATATCATTACAATAAGACGGTAAATTCATCACTATCTACAAGGTTATAATAATAGCTCAGATGGGAAATCATCTGGTCCCGAAACCTAAAAACACCGGTACGATTCCAATTAGTTTTTTTTTCTTTTAAGTATTTAAATTTCATTTTGAGATTAGACGAAGAAAATCAACTGTTATTGTCCGAATAAAGCTCGGTTATTACTACTGCCGCTATATATATACGACAACCTTAAACCAACGCAATAGGTGGAAAAACTGTAAAAAAGTTTTATAATGCATCAGAGTTAAGTTGAGAAAATAAGCAGACGTACATTAAATGGAATCCCTACTAATATTATAAATTCGAAAGTAACTCTGTCTGTCTGTCAGTCTGTCTGTCTGTCTATCTGCCACGCTTTCACGCTTAAGTTACTGAACCAATTTTAATAAAATTTGGAACACAGATAGAGTGGACCTTGGGAAAGGACATAGGATGGTTTTTACCCTACGGGAACCTATTAAGCGGGTTCACGCGGGCGAAGCCGCTGGCGGAACGCTAGTAAGTAATATAATATATAGTAAGACATTTGGAAGACAGCATTGGAAAGGTGTGGTTATTATTTTAACGAAAGAAGTGGAACTCCACCAATCCGCATCGGAGTAGCGTGGTGAAGTAAGCTCCAGGCCTTCCCAATAATGGAGAGAGACGCGTGCCCAGCAGTAGGACGCAAAAAGGGTTGGAGAAAAGGAAAGTTTGTTGGAATAAATCTAAAGCGGCTAACAATAAACTATATCCATATTATTGTTTAGTGGAAGTAATATTCTAACAACGTAAAAATGGTGACAAATTAACAACTTTTATTTTTATTTAATTTCCGCCAAATTGAAGGCAGTGTCGTGTTCTAAAAAAATAAAAAACAAGTGGAAAAAGTTTTAGGGCCTCTTTCACCACCTTTAAGTAAAGTGACAAGGACGCTAATTGTCGTTTAGTCACCCGTAACTTTCACTCACTCAATAACTTAATTTTACGATGTTCGAGTAGCACTGATCATATGATAAACTGACCCGTACTCATAGCTTTTACTTGCCAATTAACTTTACTTGGGACGTAACTAATCAACACTTTACTTGGAGATGGTGAACGAGGTCCGTAATCTTCATTTGCAAAGTTACAGGTGTATATTTACCCGTTGCTATCTTTTTAATTGTGCTATATCATGATTTATTTAAAATCCATAAAAAAAGCAGGCACATAAAATTGTATTGTAAAAAAGTCGGTGACGCGATTTTACAAACGTCATTGAATGAAAGAATATGTTAAAAAATGATTTATTTAATAGCGGTCAATGAACCTAATGTCGTAGTAAGGAAAACGGGTGAGAATAACGCAGAGGTGTGATTTGTGGTAACGTTACATAATAGGTATTTAACGAAACCGCGCTTTGTGTCAACAACCTTCGGTCGTATTACATTTTGAATCATTTTACTGGTGTCCATTGGGCTAATGATTCATTATAGGGCGCCTAGCTCAGCGTAAATCCCAAGGTTTACGTAATACAAACAACTTTAAACAAGCCTGAATCATGTCCTGTGGTACCAATATCGCTAAATATTTCATAAATAATCATTGTGTTTTGATTTCTGACTTGGCTCCAGAATACATACACTACAACTCTCTAACTCCAAATATTTACCACGTAAGTGACGGAAGGTGATACCTACGATAGACTGACGACATGACAGCGGGAAGCCGCTGAATTCAAAGGGGCTACGTTAAGGAGTAATATGTCCACCAGTGGACTATGAAAGGCTGATGAATGGACGGATGGACCTACGATGCGACGTAATATCGTCAAAGTGTCGGCATATGTTAAAGTTATTGTAATGTTAAAGTTTGAAAGTTGTGCGGTGCTAGCAGTACACACTAAAAACGGAAACAGACATACTAATGAAATGAAATGAAATGAAATGAAATGAAATGAAATGAAATGAAATGATATGAAATGAAAAACGTTTATTGATGACTGTTTACAAAAAAATTAGGTGTTTGCGTCTAACAATAGTATTTAAACAGTCTACATTATTCAGGCATCTAATAATCAATAAATTAACCTACAGTTATTTATTTACTAAATTAATTACAATTAAGTATAACTTAGTTTAGATTTTAAGTTTATTTAAAAGTTTTAAGAATCCGTTAAATTAAATTTAAACGGATCTTCGGCTTTAATGCCTACCCACCGCTGGGTCAATGAGAGAAAAAAAGCCGGAGGAAAAAAAACTCTCAGGCATTGTTACATTTATATTTTATCGCGGAAAAGCTTCCCAAACCTTTGTACTTTTATTCATTAGATGATGATTCATTTCATAACGTTTTGTCATCAAAGTACTCATTAATACTATAATAAACTTTTTTAATGAGCCATTGTTTAAGTGATTTTTTGAACTTTGTATTTGGCAGCACTTTTATATCTTTAGGTAATTTGTTGTAAACTTTAATGGCATATATGTATGTACTCTTTTTAAAAATGTGACATTTTATTCGAGGTAGATATAAAATATCATTATCATTTTGCCTTGTGGGAACATCTCTAACGCGCATTTCTTTTCAAAAAGATTTTTATTATTATAAACGAAAGTGCAAATTTCTAATATATATATACCAGTCAATGTTAGAATTTTTTCTTCGAGAAATAATGATCGAATAGAATCATCGCTTGCTTTGCTATACAGTATTCTAAGGCTACGCTTTTGTAACATAAAAGTCCTACTCACATTGACAGAGTTTCCCCAATATATTATTCCATATGTTAGAAGTGGATAAATGTTTCCATAGTAAAAACTTTTGGCTACTTCAATCGTTGAGGTATCTACAAGAACTGAAAGAGCGTAGCAATTTGAGGATATTTTGCAATTTATTTTGTTAATATGACTTTTCCAATTTATATTGGTATCTAAAGAGACCCCCAAGAAGTTCGTCTGCGTAACCTCCTCTATTTCTACAGCACCTAATTGAATATTAAGATTTTCTAATTCTTGTTTATAATTTTTAAACTGCATTACTTTGGTTTTATTTAAATTTACTGTGAGGTTCAAATTTTCAAGCCATGCTTTAACCGTTAAAAGTGTAGGTAAGTTTAATTTCATTTCTGTAATCTTCCACTGATTTACCATCATTATGAAATATGATTGTTGCATCGTCTGCGAACATACACTATACTACATAGTGATGTAACAGTGGCTAGGTACGGGTCTATTCCCAGAATTGGGAAAGGTTGAAGTTTACTCCATCAGGTCACTACAATCGGAATTGGTAAAGATTATTATGAATTAACGGCCAATCTACTATCAGAAAACGTCTGTAAGCCTTCGGACAAAGCTTAACGATTTTTATGGGGTTATAACAACTGAAACCGATGTACTCGTATTTACGTGACTCAATTGCCAACAGCCACCAACGTTACAGGCGTGGTCCCGGGGTCACAGGAGACAGCAATTACAGCAGTTATAAACTTTTAGATGTCGGCGAAATTTACCGTCCTATTCTAATGATATTTTAGCAGCTTTACATTGCCTGAAAACGAAGTTTTCTAAAAAGGCAATCTAGCTACATCAATTTATTGCCCCCAAAATGCAAAATGCAAGGGGGTTTGGGGGCAATAAATACTTACATTACATACTTAATTTCATAAAAATCATGCGAATCGTTTCCGAGATTCAAATTATAATAGTAGGTATGTAAGTAGGTAGTCCCTGTAGCTTCGGGATTAAGAATAGAGCTACGGTATCCCCTACCTGATCGTAAGAGTCGACCAAAAGGGGCTTCGGGGATGCGGGCGGTGAGAGTGGGAGCTTGACCCGTCCAGATAGCAGCCCCGGGAGGGACGGCGGTGTATGCGTGGCCGCATGCCGCCGTGAACACCTGAAGGTGCAGGAGAGCACATCTGCTCTCCCGAAGATGGGCCCGTTCTGGGACGCCGCGCGTGGAGGACACCGGTGCGTTCCTATGGAGATCCCGGAGTCCTCACAAACGCAGAGGCAGGCCACCGAGGGGGTTTTAGTGCGGTCAAATCCCTCATAACCCGGTATCCTCTCCCAAGGTGTCGGGTACCTTTTGAAGGTTTCCCCCCGATACCAAAAAAAGGTATGTAAGTAGGTATATATATTATATTTTCAAGAATTGCTCGTTTAAAGGTATTAGATATCCATCGATATTTGACTTTTTCCACTCAGTAGCTTATTGCAAGTTTTGTTGATAAATTTATGTTTTTATTTAAATTACTCCGTGTTACATCATGTTGTTAATTAAATTATACGCTGCCATTTAGATAATGCCTCCGCTCCATTCAGACGCCAGATAAATAAGGCAAACAATTCCCGCGATGGAAAACAACGTACGATAAAAATACTATTCACTATAATATTTAAATATTGTTGCTTTACAATCTTATTTAAAATTTTAATGTGTAAATTACTTGTTGTTATAGGTGGTTTTACTGCGATAAGAACCATTTTAACAACCACTAGGACTATTTAGATAGATTTTCTTCTACTGAAATGAACTACTTTTCTTCGAAAAATCTACCGAGGATACAAAATTTGGCTATTGGCTAGCATGGTCAATTAACTTAAATACTTCTCAATTCTGAGAGAATAGATGCATTAGGAAAAAATCAATAAAATTGAGATAGCTTAAGCAACAAGTAGGTAGTCGAAAAATATTTTAGTTCTTACATGTATTCTGTGGTTCTTATAACAAAAAAAAAATTACAATCCATTTCGAATTTTTTACTTTTTGAAAGTATTTTTAAGAAGAACAGTAGCCACCGTTATGTAAAATAACAGTACAAGGGTAAAATCGGGATAGATGGCCTACATTTTGAAATTGCCTCATAATTTAAAAAAATATTAGATTTTCATAAATTTTTTCTATTAGCCTCGATAGTTTGGTCTTCAATGCTTCATTTTTACTTGTTTTCTTTCACCTAATAATGACAGATTTTTCAAAATTGAACTTTTCCTGAACCCTTCTATTTTAGGATAGATACCTACCTGTATGTACCCCCCCGAAATACCCAAGAAGGATAGATACACCATGTAGCCAAAAAAACTAGCTGAATTTAATGAAATTGTTCTTCTCATGAAACTGAGCATTTCTCCCATCAATTAATAGGTAGAATTACTTATATATACTACTAGCTGACCCCGCGAACTCCGTATCGCGTTTAAATATTAAATAATAATAATAATGGATATAATATATATAATATATATAATAGCATATAAACCTTCTCCGTGAAAAAATACATATACATACCAATTTTCATAATAATCGGTCGAATAGTTTCTGAGTTTTGCGATGTCATATATACAAACATCCTCTTTTATATGTATAGATAGGTATATATTATAGGTGGACGTCCGGTATATTGGAAATGAGGCATCTATCCCACTGCAGCATCTGTCCCGGTTTTACCATATATAACATTTGTTTACATGACCGTGTGACGTCACCACAGAGTAAAAATGATCCGCGCGTAATTTGTTAATGTAAAATTTTAATAGGAGTTTTAGCGGAAAGTCGGAAGGGTGGTGCTCTTGTTTTATTTTCATTTTATTGGAGTATTATTGAGTTATATCGGATAAAGTTGATGGCATTTTGTTCGATATAGGTTAATAATAGTGCACGAGTGTTGTGAAATAAAATAACAATGCGAAAACATGTTTTTTCGGCTTGCCTCCTAAACTCCATCAGACACGTTTTGGTAAAGTAGCAATCACTTTACTTGAACATCCTGACTGACTAGACTTACTGATACCTGATGACTTACTGATTTTTTCTATAACTACTAAGTGATGCAAAAATTATACATGACGCTGGCAATATGCACAGAGTTTGCGATGCCATTATTAAAAATGAATTTAAATGCAGTTTTAGGTCACCAATCGATGGATTTTTTGAAGTGAAAACTTCTTTAGCGGCGTTGTGCACTTTTTTTGGGATGGGTAAGAAATGTTAAACTAGCTTCAGGACACATGGCATGATCGAATATTCGTAAGACGGAGGGGTGACAGCTGATAACGACTGGACTGTCTATAGTTGTAAAATTCGTTTATATCAAGTATTTAAAATATGGACATTGAACAAAGTGCATCAATTAATGAAAAAGTGACAGATTTTAAGAATAATGCTAATTTTTGCACAAAATAAGGAAAGTGCCATCTTTTAAAGTACTCCCTGCTATAGTAGAAACAAAAATATTTAGTATAAACAAAAGTCAGTCGTTCCCAGGTTTCCAGGCAAAAAAGTGCATATGGCATAACATTAATTTATTACTGTATCAGCAGTTACCGGATCTAATCACACAAGTATAATACGAGTGTATATACACAAACTACAGAAAAACTCTAAATGCCAAATGGTTATACACCTAATTAAACAAAATCGACAAATTAAAATGCCCTCTAAAAATGTATGTATGTATCATGTTTTATTGCTTATATGTCATTCATATTTATTTTCAATGACAAAATTTGCAAGTAAAATCTTGCCACTAGCCGTTGTCTTTGTTTTATATGTCTGCCGCATTTTGGACGGATTCAATCTCTATCGGTTTTATCAACAAGGTGACCCGACGTAAAATACCAACAAAATTATCTTTAAGGTGCCCCTTATTCTTAATGACTGATTTGAAACGGTTAACACGCGATGATTACGTTGACCGTATCAGTAGTTCATAACATTTTTTAAATAATTCTGTATTATTAACAATAATAAAGATGTTTACGATACGATAGTCATACACATCACACACGACAGATACCTACAGTATAAATCATTGTACTTTTCGTACTTAAAGAAACACAAATAATAAAAAGGTCAAATTTAAAGTTATCATATAGATAAAAATTTCTTTGATTTTTATAAATCTGATTATATTAAAGAATAGCACAGGTAACAGTAAGATTTAAAGAAGAGCAAAAACGCTATTTTACTTTGCAACTATGTTGCTATATAATTTATTTTTAGGTAGTTAAGATGTTGGTATAAATTGGTTTCGTTAATAACTTCTTGATATTTTTTAATTAATACTGTAGGACGTAAGAAATAAGAGGTAAATGTTAAATTTGGCTTAAAATATCTACTTTTATCATTTACAAAGCATTTTTACAATCCAAAAATAATGTAAATCATTAGATTTCTAATTAACATTTCCTTATATAAATTAAATTAAAATAAGTAAGCACAAATACAGAATTTCAATACGTAAACGGGCAGAGTTACTGCCCCTACAAGTTTTACAGTAATAATGATCGCTCGTTTTAGGAGGATCCACTTTTATAAGCATTTTCCCCTACATCGTTACATTTTTGAAGTGAAAACTTCTTTAGCGGCGTTGTACACTTTTTTTTTGGGACGGATAAAAAATATTAAACTCGCGTCAGGACACGTGTCCTGATCGAATATTCGTAAGACGGAGGGGTGACAGCTGATGGCTCGACTGTCTATATTTGTAAAATTTGTTTATATCAAGTATTTAAAATATGGACATTGAACGAAGTGCATCTATTAATTAAAAAAGTAACGAAGAAATAGTGATAGAAAATGAGTGAGTACTTTATAAAAATACTAGATGAAAACCTACTGAAAATACTAGATGAAAAATGATAACGATAATAAAAGCAAATCGTGCGAAATTATTCCCTAACCATTCCAAAATATCAAAAATGCACAACGTTAATGTAGAAGTTTTCTCTTCTGCCGGCACTATCGGAGTGCAACTCGTTTTTTTTTAATTTAACCTACGATGTTGATTTCTTACTACTATACCTATATACATATAGTTCAGCATATGCGTATTGTCCTAGTGTAAAAATCTAATATAATTTTGGCAGTCTTATGATTACTCTAAAAAGTAGGTTATCGCCTATCTTACATGCGTTGCTTCTTTGATTTGACGTCATAGGTCATTCTAATTTATATACGCAACTAAATACTTTAGGACTACACTGACATCGGCTTAGATATATCGACTCTAATCTAATAGCAAGAGAGTGGAAGAGCAATAAACCTAGTTGTAATTAATAAATAATTTTCCATATTTCAAGCTCCTCATTTATTGAGAAGTATGCCAAACTATGGCAGAGCTGTAACAACGGGAGTGGCAGGATTGTGATTTTTGTGTTAAAATGGACAGTAAGCAAACAATTTCTAGGTTTTGCTGGTATTGCAGTGAGTCAAGCCATTAAAACAATGAACGATAATGTCATCATTATGTCAAAGTCCTAATAATCTTTTCTCATTTGTTTATATCTACGTTGATCTATTAGTTATCTATGCGTCATATTTGTAAAACGTACCTAACATTTTAGAGATCCTATTCGAAATAGTCCAGGCAATTCTGAGAATTTTTAAGAATAAAATATTAAGAAAGAAGTTTTTTTCTATCTAATACCTTTAAACGTGCAATTCTTGTATATATCTAAATATATTTTTAATCTCGGAAACGGCTCCAAATATTTTGATGAAATTTAGTACCCTGGTTTCGGGTATGATAAATCGATCCAGCAAATTTTTATTGATGAAAATTCTCGTTTTATTTAATGTTTACGGCGTTAAATATAAAATTACTCCTCCTGACATCTATTGGAGAATATTAATAATATTGTGGCGTAGAAAGCCGTCAAATGTCAACCGTCAATCCGCCCTTCAAACAAATGACAATGTCGATATGAAAGACCTGTATAAAAATTTCGTCAATGGAATTAAAGCTTTCTTGGTCGAAAGGTTACGAAAGCTGACTACGGAGCTAGAGACCCGGGTTCAAACCTCAAGTAGGCAAGTTGCGTTTTTTATTTTTTGTGACAATTTTTTAAAAATTGGGAGTTAGGTATTTCAAAAGGCTTAAAAATAAACCAAGAAAATCAATTGTTTTTATCCGAGCAACGCTCGGGCGTCGAGGTACTATAGGTTAGACATAGTGCATGAGCGTTGTGAAATAAATTAACAGTGTAAAAAAAAATTAAAATCTCTCCGCTTGCCCCCTAAATTCCATCAGAAACGTTTGGGTAAACTAGTTAACTATCGCTTTCTTAGAATATAATCATTCTAAAACTTGGATATCTGAGCTTTACTTGGATATCTGACTCACTTGACTAACTGATTACTGATGACGAGGACTGATTTGACTTTAAGTATTATTACTGCAATTAAATGGTGAGGAAATAAATTTTGTTGACACAGCTGTATTTCTTGGTATAACAGTTGCTTCAAAACTTCAGTGGGGACCCCACATTTCCCGGTTAGCGAATAGACTTAGCTCTGCTGTTTTTGCCATAAAAAAAATTCACTCACTTACTGTTAGTGATACAGCTAGATTAGTGTATTTCAGATACTTTCATAGCATAATGTCCTATGGCACTTTGCTGTGGGAAATTCTGCTAATATTGGCACAATTTTAACCATACAGAAGAGAGCTATTCGTGCTATTTATAATTTAAGCTATAAAGAGTCTATCAGAGAGAATTTTAAAGAGATAAATATTCTTACACTTGCATGTATATTTATGACAAGGTAATGTTCGTATCTATACATCTATACAAATAAATAAAATTGAAGTGTCTGATTGTAATATTAAAATATCTGATTTTTACAACATCCATATGAATTTTTATACGGTACATATACTAAAATAATATTTCTTTACAATTTTTGTCTGTCTGTCGGTCTGTCTGTCTGTCTGTTTGTTCCGGCTAATCTCTGAAACGGCTGGACCGATGTCTGAAACGAACGGACGGAATGTCTGTTAGGATTTATAATAAAATTCCAAAAAAAAATATTATCCTTGCCTTTACACAAGTTTAATAAAACCATTAAACAAGTCCTATGCCGCAAGGCCTATTATGAAACCAAGGACTATTTAAATTATAAAAAGGCTTGGGATGAAACTTAACTCACATAAGGCTATTTCTATATAAGTAGGTACCATGTAATCATTTTTTTAAATTTGTGAGCGGATGGTAGTGTGATAGCATTGACACACACCATTGCTGTCACGTTTCCCCCTTGTCGCCCCACAGTCATGCTGCATTTTAAATACCATTGTACATGAAAATTTATTTAAAAGAGGACTGGAATTTTTTACACCCGCTTTTTTCTCCTAGCCCATATAAGCCTTAGCGCACCCAAAGCGGATGAAGGTCAGCCGATGCCCGTACAACAATGACAAACACCAAGTGTATATTATTACCCAGGAATAAACTATTTCATTTCATTATATCGGCCGGTTTTAATGAAACTGTCAAATACTGGATACATTTAGTACCTACTGAAAAAAATACTTAAAAGAAACGTCAAATAGTGCCATTAATACCGTGCTTACCCCAATTCTAGAAAAAATGGAAATTATTATACTTCTTATTATCTCAATTCTCCGGTTCAAATAATTTTTTATTCGCTATCTGTATGTATATAGAAATTCGGCAGTTACATCCCTAAGGAGGGCGGGAGCAAAGGCTCTTACGCAAGGCTCTTTTGCGATTGGTCGCGCGCGTAACACTCACTTCCCTCTAAACAGGTCGTTGACCCGAGTTGCACGTACGAAATACACGCTATTTGTGCTTGAAAACTTTAGCCAGGTGCAATACCCTTTATTGAACACAAGCATTCGATTAAATCCACTTACTGCACGCCTAGGCAGGCTACGGCTTTTTTTGTTTCGGTGTTAAATACTAAGCATACGTTGATTTTAACTTTGCGTATTAATTGCATACATATTAACAAATTGCGTATGTACATGACTTCTATAAGTACGGAGGATTCCATTAAGAAAATTTTTGAGGCTCTACAATTAACGAAAGCACTGCAATGTCTGATTGAAGACTCAACATTTCTCAGTTAATATGTAACCTCTAATCAGAACAGTATAACCTATGTATGGCTTAAACAGGAAGTACGTACCTACCACCTCTGCACCCGCTGTGAAGAGATGCAATTCTTGGCAAAAGTAAGCCTCCCGTGTAGCAGCGCAACTGAATATGACCCCTGGCTTAAGGGGCCGTATACGAAATTTTGTCGATTTCGCGTATTTACCTGATTTAACACATGGGATTTTGCAGTTAAATTACGGTATTTCCATAAGTTTCATTGCACAATATAACTGATCATTTCAGTAATAATCTAATAAATTAGCCGCTTTTTTAGCTTGCGTCAAGAATTACAATGCGAGATATAGGTTAATAAAAGATTTTCAAATTTTTATTGATAAATTAATTTTTTTTTCAGGACATGGATTGATTATGAACTGATGTGTATTTATGTCAAATAAATTTCATGAAAGAATACTCCAATTTTCCGAAATCAAATGCAATTTCTGGCCCATTTTCTCTCAAAATTGACTAAGTTCAATGTTTTTTTACTAATATTTTTTGTATGAGACTGATAAAAAGTGGCTCATTTACTATATATGTATGTAATTTTTATAGCAATACATGACATTTTTTTCGATCTGTTTAGATTTTAAAATGATCCGGAAATAAGTAACATTCTATACCTATATACACAGTAAAATTCACAAAACCATCACGGTCTTCAGATCTATTAAGCAAAACAACGTAATAAAAATCGAAAAGTGGCTTATTTAATAGTTTATTACTGAAATGATCAGTAATATTGTGCAATAAAACTTATGGAAATACTGTATTTTGACTGCAAAATTTCATGTGTAAAATCAGTCAAATCAGCGAAATCGGCAAAATTTCTTATACGGCCTCTTAAGTCATTTCAGTATGCCTTATTATGTATATACAAATGTAATACATATTTAATAAATTATTTTTATACTAGCTTCCGCCCACAGCTCCGCTCGCGTGAGATACACGATTTTCCCAGAGGAATGAATTATTTTCTCCATACATCCAAAATCACGTTAATCCGTAGCACCATTGCGACGTGAAAAAAAACTTTTCATATTTATTATCTCTTTTTGTGTACCTATACAATAAGTTTGAGTAGTAAGCAAATTTACTTTTGCATTTATACCTAGTGTTAGTAAAATTTTGCATTAAAAGTTAAGCACTTATTTCCGTAAACACTGTCCATATTACTAAGTAACAGATAAACAGATGACAAAAAGGCAAACAATGACAAAATGTTATCTCATTGATAACGGATTACTTATGCAATACTGTGTGTTATGGCAGGCGTGAACCATTATTTGTTTAGCTCTGTTATTTTTTACTGATATTGCATTGTAGCGGCAACTCTTTTTGGGATGCCAAGGGGACTCTGGTCATGGAGATTACTTCACCTCAGTAGTCCAATGTGGGTTGGTGGAAATAGGGATCGACTACCAACCTGGTCTTTAGAATAGTTTCAATCCGCCCTTAAGGCCTCCGAAGCACGAAACGCGTATAAACTTCACTACAAGCCATCACCCTCCCGGGCGATCTTATTCTCTACCACACCTGTTTTGCTACTAACACGAATATTTACAGAACTTTGATGGGTTTACATAAGCTTCATTCCCTTAATAATTTAAGGCCCTCTGTGGCGCAACGGTTGCATTACCGGATTGACGTTCCACAGTCCTGGGTTTATCTCAGATAGGCATAAATTAGAATGATGTCGAGTTTAAATTATTTGGGTGTTTTTGTCTTTGTATCTTTAATTACCGACATATTATCGTGCAGCAGAGTTTAAAAATAAAAAGCAACGTTTTACGACCTGCGTGGCCCAATGGTTACTATGCCGGACTGCCAATCGAAGAGTCCCGGGTTCGATTCCCGGCGAAACAGAAACTTAAATGATAATAAAATTTCTTTTCGGGGTCTGAGTGTTTGTAGTTCACTACACAGGGTATATCTGTGGGGTTATGAGTGTGAAGCGTTATTTATTTATTTATTGGTATTTTCTGAGCATTAAAATAATATATTACGCATGGCTCAAAACGTCTATTAGGATACACAACAACAATGCTATAATTAAACATAGAGGATTATTTTTAAACAGATAAGCAGTTTGATACATCATAACAATGACTTCTCCTATATCGACCGCATTCTTACATAACACATTGCACGACTTAAGGCTAACACGTAACTCGAGGTTTGTTTCGGGTTGCATCGATCCCGGGAAGACATTAAGGTTTCGACACGCCACCGCGATCGAAACTTCCACGTAAGTCATGTGAGGCCGACCAGCCGGTCTTTATGCCTCGATGACAGGTCATTTGATATTTGACCCCTTGTAAATATTGAAGCGCGTATGGCGCAGCCAGCTAATCTAAGCTGATCCGAACGGGCGCGGTCGGGTGTGAGATGGGTGACCGCTAGGAGCAAACATTTTGTGTGATATTACATGATTTGGAGGCACGTTAAGCCGTCAGTTCTGGTCGTTATCGATAGATAACAGTCGTTAAACCTTGTTAGAGGTCTTTGGGCGATTGGAAAATATTAGATAGCGGCATATTGGCGACTTGGCGTATCGCCGCTGGAGCAGTCAGCAGCTCCAGGCCATCCCATCTGTGGGACCCAAAAAATCTTACAGCCAAACATTATTTTATTAATAATTTCCCAAGAACCCACTATCTACTATCTCTAAACCCGCATTGAATCTTCACTGAGCGTTACCGATATTATTAAGGGTAAGGCACTGTGTACCATTTTTACACATATCTTTTTACACAATATTACTTACTCTACTGTTCTAGCCGACAGTTTTGGAGCATGAGGATTTCTTCCCTTTCATATTCTAACCCCTGAAATGCAAAATAGCTTTTACTTTTCTTCTAAATCTTATTGAAAATACATACTACTTTAACCGGTGAATTTTTCTAATATTTACAAATAACTTTTTGTTATTTTTTTTAATTGACATTATTTTGTAAGGCGTCATTTTAAATAGCAAAATATAAACTCATTAAGAGCGGTTCCAAACTAGAGTACCTATTATAAAAGTTCGGCAAACGCGCTTACACGCGCATACTTTTTGCATCTGAAAATTTCAAATCTTAACTTTTCGCACTTTAAGTACGCGCTTTAAAAAAAATACGCACCGAAAATACGCTGCACTGAAACTGCTCTAACGCAGAGATAATATTTAAAGGTATAGTTTTTCAGATAGGGCTGTGGCAATTTTTTTTAATAGTAACATTACTTTACCCGTCGTTATTGATTAGGTAATTTCTGAGCCTCTTCAGTACAAATAAATAAATATTATCCCTATAAAATGTTAGCATATCTACAATAGTACAAATGAAGCAACTTTCGCCTCTGAAAAAAGGCAAGTAGTGTGGTTAACTTTTTAATTCATACTAGGTGTTTGTACTCACGAGTGAACACCACAATAGTTATTATAATATAAGGTATATTGTTTCCACAACAAGTGTCATTTTTATCACGTCATGTCATTTTTACTGAAATAACATAAGTTTAAAATAGACAGGGCATGTGATTGTAGGGCCCTCTGTTATCGCTGAGTTATCGTCAGCTTCGAGAGGTAGTGCAAAATGTGTCACCTACTTTTGCACATTGAAGGTCACAGATTATTTTTTCTGATCAATTTTATAATAATCAAAATTATAAAATATGACACACATGTCACGGACAACGAGATAAATATGTCCATGACATGGATAAGTAATATAAAACAAGTTTATTCTTCGTCCTTACGTTAAGTAAACGTATTGATATAATAATGCCAATGAGCTTATATCTTATAGATTACACTACTAATATGCGAATATTTAGCGTTATCTGTACAAGGTTAATAAGTGTTAACGTTATAATAAACGCAGATGCCTACTACATGATTTTTACCGACTTCCAAAAGGAGGAGGTACTGTATTCGGCTGTATGTATTTTTTTTTTTTATATATGTTCACCGATTACTCCGCCGTTTGTGGACCGATTTTCAAAATTCTTTTTTTGTTCGTATGCTTATACTCCCGAGGTGGTCCCATTGTCACCAAATCAGGATCTGATGATGGGATCCCAGGGAAATCGAGGGGAACTCTCAGATTTTATAGGCACACACATTGATTTTCTTATAGTTTCTGAAGCATAAGATATATTTACGCATAGAAATCATCATCTCATGTTGCTGAGCTGATGATGGAAGGTACTGCGACAATGAGGAGTTGAGAGCAAATTCTTTCAATAAATAGTTTTTTATTCGAAATCTTACATTCCCGAGGTGGTCCAACTGTCACCAAGTCAAATTCTGATGAGGGGATCCCAGAGAAATCGAAGGGAACATTCAAATTTTATAGCACAACAAATGATTTTCATATTTTTACAAAGCAAAACAGACATTTGTGTATAATTATCGTCATATCATGTTGCTGAACTGATGATGGAAGGTACTACGACGGTTAGGAGTTGAGAGCAAATTCTTTCAATAAATGGTTTTTCGTTCGAAATCTTACATTCCTGAGGTGGTCCACCTGTCACCATGTCAAAATCTGATGATGTGATATTAGGGAAATCGAGGGAAACACTGAAACTTAATAGGCACACACATTCTTTTAGTCATATTTTTAAAATAATACAAATATTTATATCTGGTAATTATCACCTGCTGTTGCTTAACTGATGATTGAAGGTACAACTCCTCAACTGTTAGGAGCTGAGAGCAAATTCTTTCTTTAATTTATACGTTCAGGTGGACTGATAGTAGTATTCTTTCATAATTTTAGATGGCTATTAGATAAACATGATTATAAAAGGTAAATCTGTTTAAAGTTTAGAAGTTAAGTGAATGTTTTTCCAATTATGCTTACACATATCTACAGAATTATTAGTTACCTAAAAAGAGTGAAATAAATTAAGTTTTTAACAAAAAAATAGAACCGACTTCAAACGGTAAAAAATAAAATTGTTCAGTACCTACTTCTTCTTGCTTATGGTAATAATAATATTTTTGAAGTCGGGCCCTTAGTGAAATGTCCTGTCTTAGTAAATTTAGTGTACCTTTCCCTCTGAATGGGTCGGTGCCCAGTACAATATAGCTTTAACAGTCATTACCATAAGCAAGAAGAAGTAGGTACTGTCCCACTGCCTGTACTGTCGGTGCCAATTTAGAACGAATGGTACGACATTTACTAAGGGCCCGACTCCAGAAATAGTTTTAAGAGTTATTACCATAAGCAAGAAGAAGTAGGTACTGAACAATTTTATTTTTTACCGTTTGAAGTCGGTTCTATTTTTTTGTTAAAAACTTAATTTATTATTTTACGAGTTACAAATATTTTAACTGAGTTCTTCATTTCTATTTAGCTGGTACAAATATGTGTTTATGTAAAATAACTATCAAAAAGGCTACTTATTACATGACTGCGCAAAAACGAATGTCATGTTTATAGTATGATACCTTTTTAGGGTTCCGTACCTCGAATGGAAAAAAACGGAACCCTTATCACCACTTTGTTGTCCGTCCGTGTGTTTGTCAAGACCTTTAGACCTTTTTCTCAGAAACGCATAGAGGAATTCAGAATCTTGAAATTAGGCACGAAGCAACGTCTTATTTAGTTACATCAAATATAAAAAATATTTTGGTTTTTTTGGCGGGAAGTCGAAAAAGACATATTGTGCTCTTGTTTTATTTTCATTTTCTTTGTGTATTTTTGAGATAAATAGGATAAAGTTGATGACATTTTGTTTGATATAGGTTAATTACAGTGCACGAGTGTTTGTGAAATAGAATAACAGTGCTAAAATATGTTTTTTCTGCTTGCCTCCAAAATTCCATCGCACACATTCTAGTAACGTAGCCATCGCTTTACTTGAATGTTGGACTGACTAGACTGACTGATTACTGACGACTTACTTACTGACTTTGTTATTACTTCGTCCAGTTTCATTGAAGCTGGCAAAAAATTGATGCAAAAAATATACTTGACGCTGGCAGTATGCACAGAGATTGCGATGCCATAATTGAAAAAAATATTTACGGAAACCTTGGTGCGCGAGTCCGACTAACTACTTAGTCCGACTAATGAATTTCGTTGTAAGTATTTTTATATGGCTTAGTATACACATAGGTCGCTATCTTAATTTTTTCAGTTATCACAATTAGGCTGTCTATATGAATGGCTTAATGAACATAAAGGGTTTTGTTTACATGTATTGTACGAGGTTCCACATTTTGTAAAAAATATGTGAATTTTGTTGGGCTAAATTTTTGATAAATGAAGTGGACACAACCAATAATTAATTAGTTGCCACAAATTTAAGCATCATTTCATATAGTAAAATCATAGAATTTTCTGGTTGGAAAGAACTTGTTGTAGATTGAAGTGTTCACACGCAAGCTTATCACGCCTCGCTTCGCTTCAAGTTTTGATTAGTTTTGCCCGGATTGGCAACATGCCATAAGAGCTTGGCTTTAGTTATTAGGCGCCAAACTATTTCCGAAAAAGCAAAAATATAATAAAATATGATTATACTAAGCATTGGTACAAAATAGTATTAGTGCTTGTGGTTGTAACTTATTTCATTATTTCAGTATTGTGAATATCATACTATTGTATGCAAACTTTGACTTAGCAGTAATTACTATAGGTATACTGTAAGTCATACAACGAACCTGCGCTGACGGACTGGCTGTGGCTGGTTAAACATTATTTATAAAGTTATCATATAAAAAATAATTCACAAAAAATCTCAATTGATATTACATTTACATACTAAAATTATTTTGCATATATAAAAATCCGAAACAATTTTGCAAACAAAATATTTAGGAGCATTTAGAAGAAATCATGGCACTTAAAATTTGAAAAAAAAATTTGCAACCCAAACAGGTGCAATAGGCAATATAAAAGAGCCTTAGAAACAAGATTAACTGGTAAAAATTGATGAGTTAGAAAACTTATGAGAAATTATAATTTTCTTATGCGTACAATTAGTTGTAATATTATTAAAACGCAAGCAGTTCGGCATCCAAAATCTGCATCGTATTTAAAACTAGTCACGTTTTGCTTATTGCCTAGTTTTAAGATAAGCCAACTTCAGAAAAAAAAATGCCTATGGAAAAAATAATTAAAAGTGCTTAGACCGTGAGGAGAGTACCTATATTCCGTAATAGAGTAGCCTAGGGATTTATGTCTCCTTAACATATTTTTTTTAAAGTTCCGTACCTAAAGTATCTGTAGGCACCATCGTTGCACCCACTTCTGCCGTGAAGCTATTCTATTGTGTTTCGATGGAAATACGCAGTTGCCGGCCAGACTTACATGATAGTGGCGTTCATCAACCTTTGAAGTTGCAGCTTAACTGCATACGACCACAGGCAAGATTTCGGCTTACTTAAGGTGTGCTGTGTGTAGTGCTCCATGGACTGCAGCGACCACTTAACACCACGTGGCCTGCAGGGTCGTCTGCTACTTCATTCAAATAAATAATCCCTTTTTATAACAAAGGCATATAAGAAAATAGGAAAATAAGAGCAATGTAGAGTAGGCTCTGGTACCTGTAGCTTCGGGATTAAGAATAAAGGTTCGGTATCCCTTGCCTAATCGTAAGAGGCGACTAAAAGGCGGCTTCCGGTATTGTCGGTAGTGAGAGTGAGAGCTCGATTCGTTCAACCAGCGGCCCCGGGAAGGACGGCAGTGCGTGCGTGGCCGCATGCCGCCGTGAGCATCGGAGGGTGCAAGAGAGCACCAGCATTCTGGCTCTCCACGCGTGGAGGACACCGGTGCGTTCCACTGGAGATCCCGGAGTCCTCCCCAAGCGCAAAGGCAAGCCACCGACGGGATTCTAGTGCGGTACAAATCCCACATAACCCGATATCCTCTTGCAAGGCACCGGGTACCTTTTGAAGGTTTCCCTCCCCCCTCCCCTTCCGATACCAAAAAAAGACTATAGACCTACTTCCACGCAAACTTTTAATGCTTTTCAAGGCGAAATGAAAAGAAAAACAACAATTTTTTATTCTTATATATTATTATGTATATAAATATTCCTTGAACTCTTTAAGTATTGTAAATTGCAAGAACTTTCCTTATATACCTAATTTATCTTTAGAGAAGACATCATTAGTCATGACATAGCCTGCGAACGGCGCTTAGAGTAACTTGATTAATGGTCTTACTAAGTATCAAATAGAGTTAATGTTTCACAATTACGCATTATTATTCGTTTGTTCGGCGATTGTTGATGGTGAACCTTAAAGGTTTGTGCTTGCGTCACGACTAGCACATAATTGATCGTAATTAATTGACTAATAACATAATTACAGTACTAATAAACTGGAATTATATCTTATAGTATCTAACAAACAGTACAGAAGTACATATTAATGATTTAACACCATCCATCTATTCTTCAGCCTTTATAAGTCGAATATTCCCCTCCGGCCCCACGTCTTGTGTAATCAGCGCTTTTCCGCGATCTTTTTCGGTCGTTAGTCGGTTAGTTCGGGCGTCCTGTCTTCCTTTTGCCAAAATATGGTCGCCACTCGAAGACCTATCTTCCCCATCGGTTGTCATGTAACAAATGGTAAAATCATAGTAAGTAATCGCTTTTTAATATTTTCGCAAAGTTCGAGTGGGGTAATAAGTGACGATTTAGTCTTTTCGAAGGATTATGATCTAGAATTAATACATAATATTTATTAGTTACATATAACCCTTAGTCATCTTAGTCCGCTGATCAACATCTCGACAGCATACTTAGGCTATCTAAACTACTTATATTTTCTACCTGTACTTATAGTTTCTACCTATAATTCTTATAGGTATATATGTTCTATGTCACGAAGTCCGGCTATGACTGTTGTGAGGTAAACATGCACATTGTTTTATTGTGCGTAACCTTGAGAGCGCTCAGTTTCGAGTAATGTCAGCATGACAACTATGTATGTATGTAAACGTAGAAGAGTTGTGTGAGTAAGGTAATATTTTAAAAGGTTTTTATGTTAATGAGGAGATATTTTCTGATTTCTTTACTAATGCTTAAAAAGTTTAAACGCGCTTGTCAGGTCATATCACTACTACAACTAGAGCCCATAGGATTTCGTGAAATAGAATATCTATAATAACCAACCTTATACTAAGAATAATGTACTATAACCAACGTACACTTTTCCAAAAGTTTTGACATTTACGACCGTCAACCGGAAAAATAGTACGAAAATGTGTGTGTTTGTCATTCTTCCCCTGTTTACTCTACTACTAACAGGTTTGTTTTGACTTGTCGCTCTCGTAGCACCGGCGTTTCACAAACAAGTGATGATTTATCGTTTTTCGCAATCGAGATCACATACATGCGTTGGAATTTTGTCAATAAGTGGAACACTCACGCGTTTTGACTAATTTCACTTTTCATGCCAATGTTGCACTTTCTTGAATTACTTAAACAACCTGCGGCGTCTTTAAAGTACCTGTGAATCATTTATTTTAACAATATTTTCCGACAAAAGGGATATTCCGAGATTATAAAATACTAATTTTTACGTTTTTTTTTACCCCGCCCGCTTTTTTTCTTTAGGAATGAGATATTTTACCCGGATATAAAATTTCCCCAGCCTATGTAGTGATGCAGCGCTCTACCCCGAAATTATCTCCATACAAAGAATTAGGTCAATCCATAGCACTGATGTGATGGCGTAAAAGAAGGACAAAGAAACAAATAAATAAAACAAAAATCAAATACACTTATAGATTCAAAATTTTAGTATGGATTTTTGCTCGCACATATAAAATATATATATATATATATATAAATATATATACAAATAACACCAACTCGATGTAGTCGGTCTTATGTAGTTTTGAGTCATTGCTACTCCGAGAAGTAATGGTCGCCTTGATATTAATGGCAACTTTAGATCTGACGACCACAGCTTCCTATCGAAACCAAATACCATGTAATGCAAACCAAGTACCATGCAATGCAAACTAAATACCATGCAATGCAAACAAAATACCATGCAATGCAAACAAAATACCATGCAATGCAAACCAAATTCCATGCAAAATTCCTACCGTAACGTATAATTTATTTTTTACCGTTTGAATTTGTTTTTTTTTTGCTAAAAACTTATACATATATATAACTTATATATGTGCCTGGTAACTTAAAATTTGTTAACATTTTCGCTAGTCATGAATGCTTACGTACTACGTGTATATAAAAAAAAATAAAAAAAATAAATCACTTATGCATTATGTTATTGTACCTCAATCGTTACGTAGATTTGTTATATATTGTGACACAGGTGCATTTTGAATTAAGCATTACATCACTACTTACCAATTACAATCAATAAATCTATTGTACAACATAGAACAATATTGACAGAATATTATATAAAAAATGTGTGTCAGGGCATCACATTGAGGATAAACAAATATTATCCCTGCACATCTGTCCATTGACGCAAATCTACACACAAATTTTGCGATACACAATACAAGTACCTACAACGTGTATTTACTTAAGTCACAATAAGGAGTTCTTGTTATTAATCACAAATTCTATTGTTTATGTTATATTTAGTCCTATTCCGAATGACGGACTCCTCTACAAAACTGGATGAGCCTAAATAAAAAATACAAGTGCTCAAATTACTCATATGTACATGCATACTTATTTTAGGGTTCTGTAGCCAAATGGCAAAAAACGGAATCCTAATGGACACGTGATGTCTGTCTGCCTGTCTGTCTGTCCGTCCGTATGTCACAGCTACTTTTTTCCGTATTCCGTGAACCACATTAAGATTTTTGAACATAAATAGAAAAAAACAATAATTTTTGAGGATTGCCCATACTTAGAACTGAAACTCAAAATTTTTTTTTCATCAAACCCGTGTGGGGTATCTATGAATAGGTCTTCAAAAATGATATTGAGGTTTCTAATATCATTTTTTTCTAAACTGAATAGTTTGCGCGAGAGACACTTCCAAAGTGGTATAACGTGTGTAAACCCCCCCTGTAACTTCTAAAATAAGAGAATGATAAAACTAAAAAAAAATATATGATGTACATTACATTACGATGCAAATTTCCACCGAAAATTGGTTTGAACGAGATCTAGTAAGTAGTTTTTTTTAATACGTCATAAATCGTAAACCACAATTTACCTTTCATTCAATCTTAATGCAATGATTTCTATGGATAATCAAAGGCATTGATGTATTTCTGTTGCCACTATTGTTATACAAATACTAAAAGCCATCTTCCAGCTCCATTATCAGACCCTGGTTACCTTAAAGCACCAAAGTACTTCTTAAGACGAATCATACCAGCCCAAACTCGATGGGGTTGTATCGTTTAGTTACCGAGTTCCTATTGCCATCTTCCAGCTACATCATCAGACCCTGGTTACCATCTACCACCAAAGTACTCGTCAAGGTGAATCAAACGAGTCCAAATTCTATGGGGTTGCGTCGTTTAACTACGTAGTTTCTATGGCCATCTTTCAGCTACAACATCAGATCAGCTCTATGTCATGATAATATTGCATTGTCAACTGACTTATCCATGCATGCAAAATTTCAGCTCAATCGAAAATCGGGAAGTGGATCAAATTTAACTTGCAAGTTTTGATTAGGTGAAACTACTCGTAAATAAATGCTAGTAAAAAGTGTAGTTCACGCTTGCGAAACCACGTACGGAAAGCTAGTTCTTTCAGTAATTTTCAATTTCAACTACATCAAACAAATTCATTTTTTCCTCCTTAACAATATGTTATCGGAAAAGAATAGCCCCGGCTGGCTTCAATTTATAATTTACTAGCTAACCCGGCAGACGTTGTCCTGCCTTAAAGTATCAGAAATAAACGAATATTGCGACTATAAATTGAGATGTAAGCTATCCTATCTTTCAAGTTGGATCAAACTGCACACGGTGTGCAAATTTTATTAAAATCGGTTAATTAGTTTAGGAGTCCATCGCGGATAACAACGTGACACGTAATTTATATATATTAAGATTTAAAGCTTTTTAGTCACTAGAGGTGCATTGTAGAGAAGGACTCTAATTAAATATTCTATGTTAGTATAGGTATCGCATATTGTCCTATAAACAATCAAATGTACAATATGACGTAAATAGTTAGAATGATCACTATAGAAATAGTCGAATGGGACTCTGCGTCTGTTGTTTTGATGAAAATATACTTAATAATCCATAATAATAATAATAATAATAATAAAGCTTTATTTATTCCATACATGCATTGGCTAAATAATTAATTACATTTTTTCACAGAATAATCTTAAAACAAACACTTATTTTTTACAACAACTTTTGTAAGTCAGTAAGAATTGTGCGTCAAATTTATTAATTTATGTCAAGAAACTTAATTGTATTGATAATAAAGTACTTAAAAATTCTAAATGTCAATTTAAATAATATTTATTACAAAATTAGTTGCAACATCTATTTCTTTTTGTCAATATAAAATATGTCAAAATTATTCTAAATTATTAAGATTACAATGTCGAACGTAATAATCCATAGCTTAGTCAAAAATAGAGGCTTACATGAGGTTGGATGCAGATATTCATCGGTCTTATTGACCACATGACAACATTGTAAAGGTGCCAGCACCTTAAATAATATTAAAAAAATATGTACTTATAAAATTTCTTGAGAATCAAATTAATGTATCGGTCATTGACAATTAAAAACTATTCGCTGAATAGAAAGTAATTAAATCGCCGTACGGGCTCGGGATATTGAACTCACTAAATGCAAAGTAATAGAAATTCGAGCTACGACAACATTGGTTCATACTCTGTTTATTTGTATTGGAATGATTCCGTTACACAAGAATTTGAAAAAAATAATAATCTGGCGTTACTTTTCGAAACTCCATTTTTATAAAGTTAGGTTACAAACTACTTTGCAACAATCCGCAAACAAAACGTATGATTGTGTATACTTTTTATACAGTTGCACCTCCCTCCCTCTCCCATAGGGAAGATTCACAATTATACATAGGTACACAAAAATAAAAAATATACACCAACAACATATTTCGCCCCAAAACACAACATCACCAGTGTTGTAGTGCGGTTTCACACGAGCGGATTATTCGGCGTGTTCGCACGTCTTTTGTTTGTTTTTTTGAAGCGCGTGTAAGCGCGTTTTCCGAAACGACCGTAGGTATACGCGCCAAAAAAATTCTAGTTTGAAACCGCACATAGACTCTACAATGGTTAAACGCTAAGTCTTTGCGGGAAGTGCTACTGCATAAAAAGTTTACACCGTCATAAATTTTGATTGCGGATTGTTGCAAAGTAGTTTTTTAACTTATCTTTATATAAAAAAAAACACGACTGCATTGCCTGCTCAATTGACATAGAAATTGGACGGCCATTTTGGGAAAAGCTTTTTAATCTAACACATCCATGACTGCAATTACTTAGGTGTGTTATCGTAATTCCTTCTCATACTTAGGTATTTCATTATAAGCTACCTATTAAGTTATGAGGTAATTATTAATTGTTCTATATTCTTTATTGTGGTGATAAGTGCAAGGAAATTTATAGAGTAGCTTTTTACTGTATGTTCACACGTCGCGTCACGTTATCGCAACATATAAAATTTGCTAGATATAACGTTGCGTAGGCGCATCGCGAATGGTATTTTCCTATCAACAACATTTCTGCAAGAAAAACTCGTATAAAAACGAATAAAAAAAGTGGATTCGAGTTCATACGTTCCAGAGCAGGGTCATGGGAAAATAAATATTTTTTGATTAAGTAAATATGTAGCTTCGGGATTAAGAATAGAGCTACGGAATCCCCTGTCTGATCGTAAGATGCGACTAAAAGGGGGCTTCCGGGGTTGTGGACGGTGAGAGTGGGAGCTCGATCCGCCCAGCTAGCAGCCCCGGGAAGAATGGCGGTGTGTGTGTGGCCGCATGCCATCGTAAGCATCGGAAGGTGCAGGAGAGCACATCTGCTCTCCCGAAGATGGGCCCATTCGGGGTGCCGCGCGTGGAGGACACCGGTGCGTTCCACTGGAGATCCCGGAGTCCTCCCCAAGCGCAGAGGCAGGCCACCGAGGTGGTTTTAGTGTGGTCAAATCCCACATAACCCGATCCACTCTCCCAAGGTGCCGAGTACCTTTTCAAGGTTTCCCCCCGATATAAAAAAGGTAATATAACTTAATAACTTACGTAGTATCACATTACCATGAAAAATACCCGGGCTCACAATTTCTTGAGGTTTGGTATGGACGCCCATGACCTGCATACTCACTTGCTAATTTCTATTCAAAAAATCTTCAATCAATTCATAATAAATAAGTTTTTAAAAAAAAAACCGTCTTCAAACGGTAGAAAATAAAATTGTTCAGTACTTGGCATATGATATATTTTCTTGCTAATGGCTAAGAGTCTTAAAACTATCTTGGAGTCGGTGCCCAATCAGAACGAAAGGTACGCCATTTTACTAAGGGCCCGACTATAAGAGAGTTTTAGCCACTTTTGCAAGAATATATATCATAATAATCTATTTTGCTTCAGAAAGCACAATCGAATCAATGTACATATGTGCCTATAAAACTTGAGAGTTCCCCTCGATTTCCTGGAGATCTCATCATCAGATCTTGACATGTGACAATTGGACCACCTTGGGAGTATAAGTTTTTCAGAAAGTAGTTATAGGCAAATCAATGTGTATGTCTATGAAATTTGAGAGTTCTCCTTGATTTCCCTTGGCTCTCATCATCAGATCTTGACCTGGTGACAATGGGACTACCTCGGAAGTACCTATAAGCTACCAAACAAAAAAATAATTTTGAAAATCGGTCCGCAAACGGCGGAGTAATCAGTGAACATAATATAATATATACTCATATATATAAAAAAACATTTGTTTGTGTCTTTTTTAAGACTTATAAAATATTGTTAATGTTACACAATAAAGAACGAAGATATAAATTTTACGCTGCGTTCGAATAAACGCAACGCTAACGCTATGGTGTCGCAACGTTAACGCAGCGTATACTCCTACGCGATAAAGACTTTAGGATGAAGTTCCTGATAAACCTTTGATGACGTTTTTATTATTGCGTTGAATTAGATGGGCAGTTTTATTGCTTTATCTAAAAACGTAATGCGTAAACATTAATAACATTAATAAATCTGAGTTGTTAACAAAGTACGATATACTTAGTTATGAGAAAACAAGAATAGATATTAAAAGATTAAAATAAACAAACATATGTACATACAGTCAATCAGTACGAGTTGACGATCCGTGTGGCGCAACGGTTAACACACTGTCAACCGGGGGTTTCGAGTTCGATTCCGATATTGAAATTACGAGTTTCAGTTTCTCTTCTCGGTTTGGATGTTTGTGTAAGTCCATGAGTGGGCTATGAGTGGGAAACGTTATATCGTAAAACCACTACATAACTCCACTACACTCCTAAAATTAAAATGATCTCAACAAGACTGCATTTATTACCTTTTTAATTTTTGTATCTAAATTTGTAACTACTATTTTTTGTATCTTTGAATCAAATCAAATATTTTATGATATAAATCTTTTTGAAAGATGGATTTTGATGGATGGACCAAAGCAAAATTTTCAGAGATAATTTTATTAAAAAAATTAATACATTTTCACGTCTGCGTGCAGCGTATTTTGTACCTTCATTATAACTTTCTATACTAATTCATTGCATCCAGCGACTTATAATTAGTAGCTTTAATACTACTTAATTCTTATAAAGTTGTCGAGTAAATAATGATACTGCTGTAAGTTGACATTTAAGCGTAATATTTAATAGCCCACCAGTGCATTTAGGTACATTCGCAGTAATAATATAGTGACAACACGCTCATGTATTGAGTGCGATCAGCGATAAATTTAGTGAGAGATATTCAAGTGCCGCTTAGAGGTCGGCCTGCGTAGAACTTCGCCCAAGGCTCTCAGGCGCGAGTCGTCGACCTGCCGTCACCTTGCTTCGCGCCAGCTTACGCAATTCGTTAATCTTATCATCTGCATGCACACCCGCGCGACCTCGATAGCCCCTCTCACCCCTCGCCGAATTTGACGCCAACTCGCGAACCGAACTGAATGGCTACGAATCTTGACTTCTCAATGAGGTCATCACCCAAAATGGCCACCTCTACGCTAAGTGAGAATGAAATTATATTCGTAATTAGCGAAACTAATTCACGTAAACGCAATTTGCGTAAAGTTCGGATATCGTTATCTTTTTTTCTAAAGTTGGATGAAACCAAGAGTGGTCTACGGCAGTAGCGCTACGCGCGTCGTAGCAAGCGTCGGACGGAAAAGCCGCGGAGAGAGGAGCGCCGGTGGGACGAGCCTGCGCTCGCGCCACCCCGCGCGTATTTATTCGCAAGGCCACGCCAGCGGCGCGCCAGTGCGCAGACGTCGGTCGCACGCGATATACGATCATAGCGTCCACGGCACTGCACTACCGCGATTTACATTCCGCGTTATATGTTATGTTCGGTTCACTTTCAAAATAAAAGTTTTTTCAGTAAAAAAAACTATAAACATGATAACGATACTAACGAACTCGAAGTTGTTGTGGGGGCTGTGGCAAGTTGTGAACTATTGTACTTCTCGTACTACGTTGCCCCTGATCCTGGTGGCGAGTGGAGTCTTCCTGGCCACCAGGCTCATCTCCCTGGTGCGCGACATCCGCAAGCTGCCCCCGGGACCCTGGGGCCCGCCGGTCGTGGGCTACTTGCCGTTCATCGGTGTTCGACACAAGACATTCCTGGAGCTGGCTCGGAGCTATGGCGCTCTGTTCTCCGCGAGACTCGGCAATCAACTAACGGTCGTGCTCAGCGACTACAAACTCATCAGAGAAGCCTTCCGCCGTGAAGAATTTACCGGTCGACCCAGTACTCCACTCATGCATATTTTGGATGGTCTCGGTAAGTTTGTTAATTATGCATAAATATTTCGTTGTAATTATCGTATGCTGATCTTGAAATCTTAGAGTGCGCAAATTTGAACCTTAATCAAATGTTTAACCAAACCAAACTTTTCCAACTTAACCAAAATCTTTCTAAAGAAAACGTGTAAAAGATATTTCTATAATTTATAATTTAGTGTCGCTCGAGTAATTTAACTCATCATTTTTGATTCCTACATACATATTCTGCAGCGACTGCAGCGTACGATAATTATACCGGTAAAGTGCACATGTGTTTGGGGCGGCCCGCGAGCACGCGGACCTCCCGCGGGTAGTGGCACCGCCCACACCGTAGATCCTAGCTGACCGCCTCTTTCTATGCAGGTATCGTCAACAGCGAGGGCCGCCTTTGGAAGAGCCAACGCCGGTTCCTCCATGAAAAACTCAGGGAATTCGGGATGACTTACATGGGCAACGGCAAGAAAATCATGGAAGAAAGAATCATGGTTCGTAAAGAGAAATTGTTTTATGAAATATAGTCAAAATCTTACATTTAATGTAAAAGTGTGAGTAAACCCAAGTGTTAATTCCATGATTGTCTTCTCCAGAATGAAGTTAACGAGCTGATGACAAACTTACATCGATCTGAAGGCGCACCAATTGATGTCAACCCGCTACTCGCTCTGGGTGTATCTAATGTGATCTGCGGAATAACCATGTCAGTGCGCTTCAGTCATGGCGACGCTAGATTTACACGGCTCAATAACCTCATCGAAGAAGGCATGAGACTTTTCGGCGAAATCCACTACGGAGAATACATTCCACTTTATAATGTAATTATCACAATTTTACAGTTGTTAACAATATAAATTCTAAATTGTGTTTTTGAGAATTAACGAAAAATTCCTTTTTAGTACCTTCCCGGCAAAGCTCAAGCTCAAGAAAAGATAGCGAGAAATCGTGATGAAATGTTTGCATTCTATCAAACGCTTATCGATGACCATCGCGACACCCTTGATCTTGACAATGCTAGAGACCTTATTGATGTTTACCTTATCGAAATCGAAAAGGCAAAGATTGAAGGCAGAGCCGGGGAACTGTTCGAAGGAAGAGATCACGGTAAGTGAATAATATTAAAATTGATACAGTTGACTTACAAAATATAAATATTGTAAATGTTATCTTAAAAATCGATAAAAGTTGATAACATTATATAAAATTATATAAGATTATATAAAAATTATCTCTATTTTTACAGAACTTCAACTGAAACAAATACTGGGCGATCTCTTTTCCGCTGGCATGGAGACTATTAAGTCGTCCCTTCTGTGGATGATTGTATTTATGTTACGGAATCCCGACGTGAAGAGAAAGGTCCAGGAAGAACTTGATGCTGTAGTGGGCCGGGAACGGTTGCCAACCATCGAAGATATGCCAAGTCTCCCGTACACAGAAACTACCATCCTGGAAACATTACGCATGTCGAGCATTGTTCCTCTGGCCACGACACATTCTCCAACTAAGTAAGTGTAACATTACTATTAAGATTTTTGAGATTTACAAAGAAATAAAATGTGTTGTATTTACTGGTAAATTCATAAATTGCATTTTTTTTTTATTTTATTTTTCTTTCACCAGGGACGTCCACCTCAATGGCTACAGAATCCCCGCCGGATCCCAAGTCGTTCCGCTGATTAATTGCGTTCACATGGATCCCAATCTTTGGGACGAGCCCAATAAGTTCAACCCCAGCAGATTTATAGACGACACCGGCAAGATCAGGAGGCCGGAATTCTTCATGCCATTCGGGGTCGGTCGACGAATGTGTTTAGGAGACGTGTTGGCGCGAATGGAGATGTTCATGTTCTTTTCGAGCATGATGCATCAGTTCGACGTGCAGATGGAGTCGGGAGCGGCGGCACCGTCGTTGGAGGGCACCGTAGGGGCCACAATCGCCCCGGAAGCGTTCCGAGTTAGGTTCGTGTCCCGCGAGCAGGCGGCGTCGCCCCCGGCCGCCCCCGACCACCCGCTCCTGCGACACGTCGGCGCGCACTAGCCGTGTCCTTTGCATTGCAACTACGCACCCACCAGTATTCAATGATCACTCGTTTTAGAGCGTATCGATGACAATTTAAGTTAAGTCTTATCTTTAAGTGACGGCATCGCAGCAGCGATGGTAGAGGCTGTGCATAAAGTGTTCAATTTTTAGTAAACCGAACTTATTATTTAAGGAGTAAGTACTGAAAATTCCCATCGTTGAGATTATGAATTGTAATTGAGTGATTACAGTATTATGCGTAGGTTTACGATCTTTGAGATCGTTACAGATCGCATGAGTGGTGAGAGAGATTGTTGTTTAATCGATATGTTTCGATCGTCGACGTCGTAAGCTCTAGTTTCCTATACCAAAATAATATAATTCTAGATCATTATTTATTAAAAGGTATCACTTGAGAGTGTTGTCTGTTGAGTGTGATCTCATGTTTATTGCGTTATGTTTGAATATTATTGATATTCCTTTGTGGTTTGTTTGTGTTCATGTAATACCTACATATCTAGTTTATATAGTTTGTAACGATTGTACCTATCATGTGCATAGATCTAGTACATTCCATGGTAGCGTAGAAACCAGCAGCTAGTCTAAGAGCGTCAACTATTGTCGCTATAGTATTTATGTATTGTTATTACAAAGACAATCAAAATAAATTGTGTAAAAACAAATAAATTTGTCGCAACCAAGTTGCTTTACTGGATTTCGAGTTAAAACAATGTTTTAGACTACAACTCACCGTCTTTGGTATATTACCATTATTTACTCTAGAGCTTTGTAAATATTGCATAGTGTGTTAAATTTAAATGTAGTGTTAAAATAAATGATGAAGAATTTGAAATTATGTTTTATTCTCTTTTGACATCTCAGCCTGATATCATCTGATCCGTATCTCGCCATCTTTATGGACCTTTGCTTAATGTCAACGCGACGTGATCGCCACGTTTCAAGATAGTTAACTGTTTGGCTAAATATAGCTTGACCGCTGACGAATGGAGACAAATGATATAAAAAATAAGCAGCGCTAGTTTTGAAACCCAGTTTAATTCATTGATAACTAATTTCTAAAACGGTATGGCAACTTTTCATGTATCTTTCATAAAAAATTGAGCCAAATCAAACAGCTTCACAGACGTAAAGAGCGTCGGGTGGAGCCAAAGTGATGCCGCTGATCCCCTGTAGCTCCTCGGCAGTAGGAGGTTTAGACGCGAGACTTATTCGGATACGTCTAAATAACCCTGCAGCAACGCTAGATGATACCATGCGAGCAAGTTCGTCTCCCGGACACATACGCTTACCTAAAAAATAAATGCAAAATTATCTGACTTATAAAAACAAAATAAAAATCAGATCTAGCTATCATACATACCAGTCTGAAAAGGAATAAATTCCTGTGGTTTTAGCAAGTTTCCATCTTCGTCCAGGAAACGACTGGGCCTAAATTCATCCGGATCCTCCCACACATTCGGATCCGAGTGTATTGCCCATTGCAGAGGTATCACCATTGCACCTTTCGGTATTCTGTACTTTCCCAAGAAAGTTTCCTAAAAAGAAGGTCAATGAACTCAGACCATAACAAACCAACAAATGACCGTAGCAGGCAATTTACTCACTTGTAAGCAACCGTGAGGCACACCCACTGGTACAATGGTTCGTATACGCTGCGTTTCGCATATCGCCGCCATTAAACGAGGCAATTTTGAACTATCTATTTCACTTTCATCCGGGAATGCAGCGAGAATTTCATTCCGAATCAATTCCTAAAAAAAAGAATCAGGTCGAGCAACTCCAGTCATTTATTTAATTAACAAAGAAAGTGTTAAATGAAAGTTCTGTTTTTGTGTATAGATCGCAGTATGAAAGTAGTCGAAGAAAGTACTAGTAAGTAGATACTCACTTGTTCTTCGGGATATAAGGCCATGTAGAGAAAGAACCAAGCGAAGGTAACAGTCGTCGTATCAAGACCGGCGCCAAACATATCCGCTAAAAGATAATGCAACTGTTCATCGGTCATGTACTTAGCGGACTCCTCTTGGCTTTCATATCTCCTTTTCTGTTCCATCAGGAAGCTGTCAAGAATACACTCTTCCTTTGAGGGGAGAAGTACCTTCGGATCGAAGTAGTGCTCCTCGTTGGTCAATGCGTGCTTACTATACTTGATGCACTTGATGAAACCTTCTGGATGTTCATTGAAAATGTTGGCATGTGGCAAGTATTCGGCACCTTCCGGGGTTTTAAGACCCAACATTTGGCGACGTCGGTTAATAAGGCTCGCGTATAATCGGTGAGTCTGCGCTTGACCACGGACGAGGACATTGATGGTTCTCTGAATAGATGGGGATATAAATCTGAAAGAGATTGATGTTATTAGAAAAACGGTATAGTGAGCGCGTTGGGTATCCCTACGTTTTATAATGATCGTCGAGTAATTAAAATTATTGAGTTAATAGTTCACATCTCTAGATAGTAATGTCTAGACGTCCGTCTGGGCCGGACACCGGCTACATGACATATCAGATTGTTATTGCTGCAACCTTTTCTGCGTCCTATTGCTCGGTACGGATTCTTTCCATTATTGGGAAGACCTTCAGCTTACTTCACCACGTTGTTCTAATGCGGTATAGTGCAAGCTTGAACGGTTTTAAGCTACCCACTAGGCCTCCGACAAGTTTTAAAGACTGCTATCTATCAAAAGCAA
Source organism: Pyrgus malvae (assembly GCA_911387765.1). Taxonomy (NCBI): domain Eukaryota; kingdom Metazoa; phylum Arthropoda; class Insecta; order Lepidoptera; family Hesperiidae; genus Pyrgus; species Pyrgus malvae. The sequence goes on from OU426955.1 coordinate 11,335,536, forward strand.
TTGAGACCAACGGCTTAACGTGCCCTGTGAGGCGGTCACGCATAACACATCTGACCGCGCTTTCGCTCAGCAGCGTAAACCGCTTATATTCTACGCTAGCCGCTGGGCCATGCAAGCTTCATATTAGAATACGACAACTATAATCACTGGCAGCTAATCAACTCACCGCACAAATGGCAAGAAGTTGACAACCCCGGCTACGCCCATTTCGTGACTTCCCTCTTCCTGTATTTGCATAAACCAATGCCAAGTTTTGTCTTCCAGCGGAAACTTGAATCCAAATATGATTTCATTCACGATGTTGCCAACTGAATGTCTTAGCAGTTTGTTTAGATCGACCGGAGATCCAAAAGTTCCTTTTACATTCTGAAATAAATATAAACTACACACTCATAGCCCCACACTAGAATTTCCTGTGTCGTAGGTGCCATGGACACACACACAAACACCCAAGACAGAAATTTAAACTCATCATACAAATTTCTGCTTCGCCGGGAATCAAACCCGGGAATCTTTGATCGGCAGTCCGGCATGGTAACCATTGCTCTACATAGATCGTCTGTAAATAAATAGTTTAATTTTATAAATAAGAAAAACAACCCGCAAAAAGTATAAGTTATATTTTCTAAAGATACATGAACTAGGTACAATACTACTTTAGAAATCTTGTTTGGTCACAAATATATATATATATATATATATATATATATATATATATATATATATATATATTACTAGCCTTCCGCCAGCGGCTTCGCCCGCGTGGATTCATTTTATAGGTTCCCTTAGGATAAAAAGCATCCTATGTCCTTTCCCAAGGTCCACTCTATCCGTGTTCCAAATTTCATTAAAATTGGTTCAGTAGTTTAAGCGGGAAAGCGTAGCAGACAGACAGACAGAGTTACTTTCGAATGTATAATATTAGTAGGGATGATTGTCTGAATGTGTCTTTCCATTTGGAAAAAACGGTTTAAAATAACAAAAGAGAGAATCATCGAGTTCGATAAATTAATTTCCTAGTATCGAGGCAACAAACATTAAATAATACAGCTGTTTTAAAAAACTTACTGGCTTCAGTCAAAAAATATTGTCAGTTTCGCAAGAAAAATGAATGCTAATTTATGTAATATTCCTAAACTGCAAATGACGGTGACGAGCGCCTTCCGAAGCCGCCCATTACAAAAACAAAAGTCGAGTATCATGTTTTTGCCGTCCAAGTCTCGCTTACATTTATCAGTGCCACCGAAAGGTCACTTTCAAGAATAAATGTTATTTTTTGTTGACAATAAAAAATTGGTCTCATGATGGTTTCGGTCACCTGCATACAAAAGTACGACGCAGATGTATCGTAAGTAATTAATATCTGGAAATAACTTAATCCTTTAATTATTGTGTTAACACATTGTATGCTAATTGAATCTTAAGTTGGTGCTATGTTGTAAGTACAGCGTTTAATTCATGTTTCCTGCTAACAATTTATTTAATAAGTAGGCCCATGAAGTACTTCATACGTATGACCGAAATTATCTGTTTAAGTAAAGTACCTAGAAACAAAACTTTGTTTAGCTTTTGTGTAATTATCGATGTAAATCGTATTCGGTTTTCTTAGTTAAGTAAAATTTTAGCCTTTAGAAGCTCAGGAATTCACATTATTATGTTTTATATATCTTGACACCTTGATTGCTTGAAAAGCAATTTTCCATTTATGTTAATACACTACCTATACAAATGTATGTATTGATTGCACCAACATCTCAGCGTAAAAAGCACTAGATAATTTTGTCTCTGTTTTACTGCAAAATAAATATACCTACTCGTAGTTGGTAGATTTCATTAGGATAGTAAATAAGCATAAGCATTATTGTAGGTGGTAGAACTATTATGGTTCGCCCGGGGAAGTGTGGTGACACTGGTGGTGCAGCGGTGGCTGCACCCACTTCTGCAGTGAATCAATTCTATTGTGTTTCGGTGGAAAGGTGCAGTTGCCGGCCACACTTACAGACAAGACTTACCTATGCTTGCTTGAGGTTTTATGTAGATGTCTATGGACTGTAGCGACCACTTAACACCACGTGGACTGCATGCTCGTCTACTACTCCATTCAAATAAAAAAAAACTTTCTATGATTTTTTCATTTAGTAAGCGACACAGCAATGAACTTTAAATTGAATAGTAAAGATGATATCTGAACGTTAATTTTGTAAATGTAAATCCAAAGGATTACAAAATTTATCTAAAATAGTGACTAGCTGGTGATACCTTGTGATCTTACTGTTTTTGTTTCTTATTTATCAGTTGTCTGTTCAGAAAACATAGACAGTAAAAACATATTTGTATTACTAGTATATTTTGTATGATTTATTATTTTCCCTTAAAATCTTGGTATTTTCAAAAAAGTTCAAATCAATAAATATCTCTGAAACTGAAAATTCTGACTGGGTTTTATATAACGTGCACAATATCTGACTAACTTGACTGACTGATTGAATACAACCCTTTTTGCGTCCCACTTATGGACAAAGTCTGTCCACAATACTGACTGATTGATTACTGACGACTTGCTGATTTTTTCTATTAGGTACTTTTTCGTCCAGTTTTAACGAAACAAGCAAAAAAGTGATGCAATAATTTATACTGGGCGCTAGTAATACGCACAGAATTTGCGATCCCACTATTGAACAAAAACAAGACGAAACAAAGAGGATCGGAAATCTTAAAATTACATAATGTTTAAAAAAATAAGTACTTACTTGTAAGAGTTCTTCAATCCCGACAGCGATGCGTTTCTCAAGCTTGTCCCGCGACGCGCTGTGTTTACTCATCCCATAACTCTTGAGCCAGCTGGTGACGCATTTCCGCTGATCTTTCCATAGCTTACCTTCCGCGCAAATAATCCCTACAAAAACAATAGTATATTAAACTATACATAATACATATTAAACCTGGTCTTATATTTTTAATTGTGGTCATTTCTACAGGTGGTATTACTCACGGTTCGTTGGGTATTATGTTTCGGAAGAAAGATGCAGTTGCCGGCTAGACGTATATGAGGCGACCATAAGCATCTCAAAAGCAGCGCAACTGGATACTACCTCAGGCTAGACTCCAGACTCAGGCTTGTGTATAGATGATTTTTATACTGACTGGCTGCAACCCTTTTTAGTGGGACGCACTGCTGGGCACGGGTCTCTCCCCATTATTGGGAAGGCCTGGAGCTTACTCCACCACGCTGCTCCAATGCGGGTTGGTGGAGATGCGGGTTAGTGGCCAACCCGCTGCCGGATGTTTTCAAACCGCCCATAAGGCCTCCGACAAGGTTTAACGACTGTTATTTATCGACAACAACCGGGAGCGACGGCTTAACGTGCCCTCCGAAGCACGGAAACGCGCTTGAAATTTTAGCGGTAATTCTAGCGGTCACCCATCTCACACCCGACCGCGCCCGTTTGGCTTAGTTGCATAGATCGCTTCCCGCCGCTTCTACGCTAACCGCCGGGCAATGTGCGCTTTCATTTTAGCTTTCGATTTTAATACTACCTACTGCCATTGCCTAAATAAACAGAATAAATATATCGATAACATTGACATTTTCACTTTAATAATGTATCTTCGCGTCATAATACCTTTAGACCAACTGTAGTTCACATCTGTGTGCTATTGACTACGCACTGCCGTGTGTCCATTATGTATTAAAACTATACTTATTATTCTACAATGCAACTCAACTAAATTCTTAATATACTCGTATGTATATGTATAAATTACGTGTCACGTTGTTTTTTCGCGATGGACTCCTAAACTACTTAACCGATTTTAACAAAATTTGCCCACCGTTTGCAGTTTGATCCAACTTGAAAGTTATGATAGCTTACATCTCAATTTATTGTCGCAATATTAGACAACGTCTGCCAGGTTCGCTAGTTAATTATACATAAAGTGCTAGCTTTCCATGTACGTCAACATGTCAAACACTCTAGTACAAATATTAATTTACTGGTTCCTAAATAAAAGGTTTTATATTTAAAAAAAAATCAATCTCTATTTTAACCCCTTTAAGGCTGTTTTTTGCAATAAAAGTCCTATGTCCTTTTGTCACTCAATTGTGGTCCAAGGTCTTCTCTATCTGTGTAACAAATTTCATTCAATTCTACAACTACTTCAACAGTTCTGTAGATTAGGCGTGAAAACGTCTACACACATACAAAAACGGACAGATAGATTTACTTTCGCATTTATATATTAGTTTGGACTATGGAGTATGGATTATTACTTAACAATGATAATCCCAAGCGAGTTAGAGTCTTGTCTGAGATTGTAAATACGAGGTTGATATATTGCTTCTCCGGAGACTGGCGGTCGCCTCACCTGTGTGACCAGCAACCGCAAAACAAGATACAGATATTAGCAAAGTTTACTTAAGTATATAATTAACAATTGTTTCAACTAGTACGATAATCGTAATTCCTCACTGCAAGCTTCTATGCATACAGATTTTTTTATTTTATTCAAATGGAGTAGTAGGTAGACGAGCATGCAAACCACGTGGGTTTTTTAGGAATTAAACCAGAAGCTCATAAATCAGTTCAAAAATCAGAAGCGGAATATTCTTTTATTCTTATCACAATTTAATTCACCAAGCTTTTTTACAATCCAAAAATAACCATGTAAGATTTCCAAATAACATTTCCTTATACAACTACAATTAAATTAGGGGTAAGCACAAATACAGAATTTTAGTACCGGATAGAGTTACTGCCCCTACAACTTTCACACTAATAATGCTCGCTCCTTAAATGAGGGCTCGCTTTTATAGGCGTTTTTCCCTACATGTCACATTTTTTATTCAACTACCAACGTTGATTCCTAACAGGTATTAGTGGTCGCTGCACGGACACGGTGTCCACGGACATCTACATACAAGCCTCTGTAGTCGCATGCAGTTGAATTGCCCAAGGCTGATGGTAGCCCCATATAACTCTGGACGGCAACTGCTCCTTTCTAGCGAAACACAATAGAATTACTTTACGGTAGAAGTAGTTATAACTGTGGTATTTCCCAGTCGAACCACTAAAGTTCTACTTACAAAAATCTTATACATAAAATTCTCGTGTCGCGGTGATTGTTGCCAAACTCCTCCGAAACGTCTCGACCGATACTCATGAAATTTTATGTGCATATCAGGTAGGTCTGAGATCGGTCAACATTTATTTTTCATACCCCTAAATGATAAAGGTGGACAACTCCTTAATTTTTTTTATTTCTAAGACAAAAATTTTTACTTATATTTTTATTATACAGCACTAGTTGACCCCGCGAACTCCGTATCGCGTTTAAATATTAAATAATAATAATAATGGATATGGAGCATATAAACCTTCTCCGTGAAAAAATATATATACATAACAATTTTCATAATAATCGGTCGAATAGTTTCTGAGTTTTGCGATGTCATATATACAAACATCCTCTTTTATATGTATAGATTAAAAATACATACAACCCTAAATTTGTACACTTCTATCACTAACACCTATTTTGTAAGAGCCACATTAGTAGGCTGTATGGAGTTCAACTAGTCAGCTAATTGTAACTTACAAATATAAGTATAAATTACAAATATAAGAAAACCATACCATTTCCATGCATTATTCCATGCGTCAAGAACAAGGGAGCTCGTCCTGCGAACGCTTCTTTGGCGAAAGCCTCCCTCACAAGCTTATGATCGGAGAGTACAACAGCATACAAACTCCCCATGCCTATACCATATATTGGCCCGTACTGCTTCGATAGTTCAGTTAGCGTCAGATGAGGATGACGCTTGTTGATAAAGGGCAAATATCCCACTATTGGTAGTCCCCAAGGACCCGGCGGTAAGTTCTGCCACTCCTTCATCTTTTTGAATATCCAAAATCCAAGCAAAAACGAAAATAGCCAAACGAAGAATATGTCCATGTCTGTAACAACATTATTTTAATTTTTGGTTAAGCTTTAAAGTAGCTTCCAAGTGATGTGTGAAATACATATCCCAAAAACATTTACACTTAAAATGTTGCCGACGGCACATATATGGCTTATCTTATGAAAAAAATACCAGAACTTACGTAGATCCAAACTCCTGAATCTACTCGTACAAGCCCTAATTCTACCAGGCCTAACTTCACCGACACAATTTTTCAATCAAAATGACTGTCTTGCCCATTTGCCGGAAGTAAAGGTTAAGTCTTTTTAAAGCAATTTTGAACCCATTTTAGTATGCCACTGCTGATTACCTTTCTCATACAGATTCCCTCTAGGAATGGAGAGGGATTTCGGCCATAGTTCATCACGCTGATTAAGTAATTGATAGACGTACATGAAAACATTGCAGTAATAATATAATGTGCAATGGTTTTCCTCATCGCTAAGAACCGATAAATACACATCAATTTTTAATCTGAGATTTGCGTGTATTGTACTGGAATGCGTGACTGTAGACACTGTCAACCAAATGGCTGTTGCTGGTATTTATAAAGCGAGTTCAGACGTTACTTGTCTGATCTACGGTTATCATAAAAATATAAAGATTTTTACCTACCCTGAACATGTAAGCCTAGTACTTTGGTTCTTCAAATTTGAAACAGAAAAAAATATAAGCTATTTCAAAAAGAAACATGTAAAGAATAAGCTAGATATGCTATCTCCTGCTGTTTATTTTGTATATTTTATACTTTGTGTGAGTGTATTCGTGTCCGTGGAAGGCTAACTTACGTGCGGTATTCAGCTATAAAAAATTGACCCCCTGGCCAAGAACCTGCGTACGTTTGCACCCCCTGGCCAAGAAAATGGTACCATTGCTCCCCCTGGCCTAGAACCTAGGCACGTGCCCCCCTCCCCTCCCCCCGATCAAGAACGCCCATGACTTAAGCACTATATTTTTGATTATGAATCTTACACGCTTATATGTTACACCAACCTGAGTAGGTAACCGATAATATCAAAAGGCTTACATTTGCGTAATTGGTAAAATAGAATATTAATTGATTTACCGAACATAAATTGATATACATTTCACATTGAATTTTGCTGGTTAAGTTGAAATGCATGAAGCGTTCTACTACTTTGTTGCTCACTGTGTATCATGTTGCACATGAGAATTTTAGTATTATGTTACCATTAGTAAATTATTTCAGCAGTAATCAGTAATCAGTAATCGTTTATTGCTTAAAACAGGTACATAAAAGATATTAATTATTACATGGTCTCTCTGTTTATGCCCATGGGGCGTGCAATATTATTATTACAAGCGTTAAATCAAAATAATAATTTTACATTATATTAGCGAATTGCATTAAAATAAATAACTTAGAAATAATTAGTTACCATACATGTCAAATTTAAAAGTAATATTAAAGCAGTCAAGTTGTAAAAGTCAAATTAATGTCAATAGATTATTTAATTGCTACTTCTAAATGGTCAACAAATTACATTATATTATAACCTACAATAATTACATTTCAATATAATATTTTGTCCCGTAAAAAGTCATCCACGGTATAGTAACATTTTTTTATAAGTAAATCTTTCAATCTTAATTTAAAACGGAAGAGGTCTAGTGTTTTTAGCTCATCTGGTAAATGGTTAAAAATCAGGGGTGCCATACCGTAGACACTCTTTTTATAAAATTTGCTTTTTGATATATCAGCGGGCATTACATTATATATATTTTTAGTTTTTCGCGGACATCTCTTAAATTCAATCTTGAATCTTTGAATATTTTCTTTGACAAAAATACAAACTTCATATATGTAGAGACACGGGATTGTTAATACAAGATGCAGACAAGAAAATGTTTTTTTTTAATAAAACTACTAAAACATGAATATCCTACAAAATCCATCATACATTGGCCTACGCGCCAATTATCGTTCCATAACGCATTTTAAATATCGTCACAGAAAAAATGGTTAAGAAATCCTAACTAAATTAACTTTATTGCTACGGGCAACAAAAACAAAGTAAGTCATACGTTTTGTGAAATAAATTAATTTATGTTATAATCATAACATATACCTAATTATGTACAAGCTACGAAAATTATCAACTTTACATTTCGCTTGACAGGAATATGAGCGTTTTTCATCTATATTTGGTTTTTTAAATTCGTTGAATATAATCATCAAAACAATTCAAAACGTAACATGCATTCAAAAAAATTAAGATAATAATAATCTGTGCTGTAAAAAAGTTATCTGTGAACAATCAACAGTTTTTGTGTCCTTAGAGCATCAACATTGGCAGGTATGACACCCGAAAGAGTGAGTCAGTACCTTTGATGCTCTAAGTGTGTCATAGACTTAGGATATGTACGTTGGTATATCCCTATTCTATGGTTTGTGTTTATTCTATGATCGTGCGCAATGCTACCAACATTATAATAAAATCCTTGACTGCGAGCACGAAATCCTTAGTGTGACGCCCGAATTGATAAAACTGAATTAAATGTTATTCGCTTTATTCAACAAAAAGTACAAAATACGACTCACCTTATCACTTTTCGGGCGATATTTAAAAGTAAATATATTGTTATAAATAGGCAGGGCCGTTTTTATCACCGTCACTTGCCAGAATTGAATCAGACCGCTAACCACGTGTCCCACCAATAGAAGACTGTTGTACGACTGAATCTTCTCCCGCGCCTCAAAAGCCAAAATTCATGAGAGTTGGATTTCAAAATTTTAGATTTCGAATTTGAAATTATAATGATACCTTTTCATATGTGAGAGGCCCATTCGACACCTTTTACCTGTTACATATTACGATGACTTTGCTACTATAAAATAGATTTAATAAAACGATATATTTTTTTGCAGTTTTATTATTGATAAAATGGGTAATAAATTTCTAAGATATGTATTATCATAAATCTGTCCTTTGAGTACTATAATTTCAGGTATATACTAATTTTACTCCAGGTCATAAAAATTTAAATATGTAGATGACAAGAAAATAAGACAATAAAAATAAATAGGTACTTAGGTTTAAGTTATTATAAGTATATTAATGTGATTTTCTAAGATTTTTTTTAACTAATTCTATGGTCTTGCTTGTCTTACTTTGCACGACTCGATTTTTAAAATTGTCAATTAATGGAGGAAAAATAAGCACAAATCTGTCAATTTTGTCAAATTAAAAATAAATTGTTATTTCAGTATTTCAATTTCAAATTGAATGTCATAATCCGATATGGTCTAGTGGCTAGGATACCTGGCTCTCACCCAGGAGGCTCGGGTTCGATTCCCGGTATCGGAATTGTTTTTTCATAGTTTTAAAGGGTATTTTTATGAATACTTTTTTATTAGTAATTTGTAAAATGACACACAAACTTTTTTTATTTTGAATGTTGTAATTCTTTAACACTGTCTAATGAAGTATGTATTGGGATCAATGATATTATATAAAACAAGAAGTTTAAAATATCATTGATTGGGATGCATATGTCTGCCACCCACTAATATTGTGTGTTTTTATTATATTTTTTTTAAATGTTGTCCTAAATATAAATAAAACTAAAATATTTTATATGACTCTACATTTTTTAATATAGAGACAGCTAAGCGTTTTTTATCATAATTTTTACGCTTGACTCTATACTATATTCATTAGAATAATAAATTACTTACCAAAATTGAACGCAGCTTATTTATTTATTTATTTTATTTATTGCTTCAAATATGGTAACATAATATAAAGATGTAAAAGGTCAAAAATAAGTACAATCTAGTACGTAAGTACATTATTCTTAGTCTAAGGTACAATCATATTTGGCTGTTTCCAGCGTGCAATGTCAAACTTAAATTTAAATAATGTCAAAACTAGTTATAACCCATTGTTATTAGTTATAACCGCTTAAAGACACAAAACTGATTCGTTACAATGATTTGAAAAAAACTAGACCAACGCTAGCGTAACAAATTAAGTACGGCCTACCTTGGTTTAAACGAACTACAAGCAGCCTTTTATTTTTTCTTGATGTCAGCAATCACTCAATTAAGCTCGGCTTATATTTTTCATTAGCCACTTACATTTGTCACGACCATATCACGACTCTGAGAACATTCTACCAAGCGTACGTGAGTGCGTGCAGAACAGTTCATTAGTGTTTCTTTTGTGATATCGCTATGCAACTTACATAGCGATATAATATTTATGCACGAATTAAATCAAGCAAAAATATCCTACAGGTGATATGAATTTTAACTTAGATTGATTAGGATTAGGTACTTTATTACTCGTATTTATTCATAGGCCCCGGGTTGTCGCTGCATGATTTTTACTCATTTCCTTAGATGGCAACCTAATGAGCAAATATATACTAAAATTTAATATTCCACCAACTCTTATGATAATATATTAGGTCCTTATACATATATGAAATTGCCGATTCAAACTTTAAAATCAAATATTTTGCGTGTCATTAGGAATTCCGAATTTAAATTTATTTCGAAATAAAGCCAAAAAAATTATTGTTTTAAAATTCATATTTCATTTATTTTCTCATCATTTGTTTGAACTTCAAAATTGCTATGACAACAACTATGGACAAATTAAAAATTGTGCTGCAGAAACGACTTGAAGAATCAACAACGTGTACGGGCTAGGCACCGCTAACAAACGAACGGTGCGTTTTTGGTTTCAACGTTTCTGTTCTGGAAATTTCGATTTACATAATGTGACTCGTGGAGGACCTAATACTCAAGTGAATAATGAAGAATTGAAGGCGATACTGGACGCAGGTCCATATCAAACCACTTCTCATTTAGCAGCAGCCTTCGGAAGTGACAAAACGACATTTATCAATTTGCGCCAAATCGTAAAAGTAAGAAAACTAGAAAAGTGGGTACGCACGAATTGCCTGAAGCGAATCAACAAACACGCGTCGCTTGCTGCATTTCTCGTCAAAATAACGTGAGTGAGGATTTTGAACCGCATCATGACTTGTGATGAGAAATGGATCCTGTATGACAATCAGAAGCGAACATCAGAGTGGCTTAAACCTGCAGAACCGGAAAAACTTTGCCCTAAGCGAAGACTGACCAAAATGAAAACTCTGGTTAGTGTTTGGTGGACCAGTGCTGGTGTCATCCACTACAGCTTCTTGAGATCAGGCCAGAAGATTTCTGCAGACTTGTATTGCCAATAATTTCTAACAATAATGGAAAAGCTCGCCGTTAAATAACCGAGACTGCTGCATTGCTGTTGAATGAAAAGTGATAACTTTTTTCAAGGAAAAGAAATCAAATCTGTAGAATATCTGTAGTCGAAACTGAATGTTGAATGTTATATATATGTATATATATAATGTAGTTCTCTATCTGCTATCTATCTATCTGCTTATAACAATTGCGCATACTTCGATTGTTTAAATAATAATTTCATTAAAAAACTTGTTTTAATTTTTTGATAGGTACTGAACGGCAATTTCATTATGTACTCGTAAGGACCTAATATTATATTACGAGTAAGTATAGAGATTTTGGAGCCACCTAAAAATAAGTAACGAAGATCGACGAAGTCGCTTACAATATTTAGGATCAAAGCGCACGAAAGTGTGCCGGCCAAGTTCTAAGCATTCATATTTTCATAATAATATATTGTTATTTAATAATACTATTTATTGGACCTATTTATGCAAACCGGAACCAACCCACACATGATGATAGTGATGATAGTTTCGAGAAAAAGCTGTTTAATGTATTAGACAACTGATGTTTTGTGGATTGGTAAACATGTCATGAAAATGTTTTGTTCTGTCAAAATTTTAAAATCATTTTGATCTTTACAGGGTCGATAGAAGGTGCAATTTTAAGCTTTTTTGTATACTTAACTCAATTTCGGCATGAGTGTGGATTGGTTCCGGTTTGCGTAAATAGGTCCTATTTAATTATAATAATTAATTTATTATAATAATAATATATAATATATTATTTAATAGAATAAAGGTATAGGATACTTACTTCATTTTATATGTACACGTGTAGTCATATATAGACATAGATAGACAAATGTAAATAAAACATTTTTTCTAAAAGAAAGATCTATCTGATCACAGATATCAGACGCAATCTATGGAAATGAAACGTAAATATACCTTTATAATATTTTCATCCATTGCCGATGCATACAATTGACGTGCATCTGCCTTTATGCGTTTGATTAAAGATCTATGACGGCGTCGGCACGTGGACGAACTTACAGCGATTTTTCACTAGCGATTTACATGAATATCTGCTGACATGTGATATTCAAAATTAATACATAGTTAAAAAAACTAAAATATAATATAAAAAACAAAAATATTATTTTGTGGTCCAAAAGAAACGAACAGAATATATTAAGACGAACCTAATTAACCCAAACCCAATGCGCTTTCTAGTAGGCAGTCCAAGATTCCATCAGCCACCTCCCGGTCTCATCATCAGATCAGCTCGATGGTACCATAACATAACATTGTATTGTCATCTAATCAACCAAGTTTCTTACAGCACAAATAATTTTATTTCATTTTTTTTCAATTTTGTATCTGATTATGTGGATTAGATCTTTCACATCGCAATCTTTGTTCGAAAGCTCAGTCTAATATATATTTTTCTGTAGCTTTCTGATAAATCCGAAAATAGTCATATTCATTTTCTAGATGATATAGATTCAAAGATGGGTTCAAATCTGCGCTTACTCTGAGTAAGAGATTTTATGTGTGTATAATATTACACGGCTTAACTGTGAGGAAATCGGGAAGTTGTCATATTAGGAAGAGGTCATCCCTGATCAAAATGAAACATTGTCATATTTTCATAAAGATGTTATGTATCATTAGGATTTTCCGTCACCGTACTTTCCGAAAAGTTTTTTAAATTTTCTCAGGTGAGGGTGGCATTATATAGACATACTTAGATCATAGGTTGACATGATCCACCAATCCGTACATCCGTACATCAAACGTGATGGACCATACCCTAAATCCCTTCAAGTTACTACAGGAAACGTTGCCTGGAAATGGGACATTAAAAAGTTTTAGAAAAATCGAAAATCTGGGTGCAATTCTAGATGAAGTCGCTAGTTAAACAGGGCCCTAAAGTGGCGAGATCAACTCTCTATGATTGGTCCGATAAGAGCCGCGCGGCCGCTGACCGGCCTTCACACTACGCGCTGCGCCCGCGACTGCGCGACCTCGGATCTCGCTGCCCAGCCTGGCTTATACTGCCATAAACATCTTTCAACAGTGATAACAGAGTGGTTCAGAAACCACACCCACTGCTGCGGTCTGTATTCACATCTTAAGACGCAACTTTGACTAATTTGATATTTTATTACAATATTCTTCTTCACCAAAATTTTTTCGAAAAAATATCATGTCCACCAATCCACGTAGGCGTGGAGCACCTATGGCCTAAATCAATTTTATTTAGAAGTAGCGGCCGCCAGCGACTTCGTCCGCGTGGACTTTAATTTTAGATTTTTTGTATAATAAAAGTAGCTTAAGTTACTCCTTATTACATCAGCTACCTGCCAGTGAAACTCCCGTCAAAATCGGTCCAACCGTTTCAGAGATTAGCCGGAACAAATAGACAGACAGACAGACGGACAGACAGATAATTTTTTTTTTAAAAATGTTATTTTGGTGTACGTACCGTATATTACATTAATATGCAAGTAGTAAAAAGCGGTTATTTTAATATTATAGACACTTCAATTTTATTTATTTGTATAGATATAGATGTATAGATTCAGTCTATTTAAGGTGTTAAATCTATTTAATTGTCTAATCTATTTAAGGTTTTTAAAGTGACATATAATTGTGCCTGTCGTACATGATCCGAGCCTAGGGAAGCATTATTGTTTCAAATACAGAGGTAGGTACCTACTTATCTAAATTTTACAGTCTACATTGTCTCTTAGGTGCACACAGTTCTTCCTAAGCTTCCTATGTTCAGACTATTCAGCCTGTATGAATTTGATTTTTAATCGAATTAAATTACATCGAAAAATAAGAAGAAATAAACAAAATGCTTCATCACCCATAACTCATTTAAAAGATACGATCGAACAGATAAAAATAAACGCAGAAGAGATAAAAATGTTATAATATCATACATTTGCTTCCTTGATACAATGTTTCAACGGACAAACCTACAAAGCAATAATTTTGTTTGTCTTTTTGTGCAATAACGTAATTTAATTGGTATTATTTAGATTTAAAGTCCAATTCTTCGTTCCTTATGTTGGTCTGCAATCTGTTCATAGAGCTGATTACATTGCTCTAAATACTATACACGTGACAACTACCAAATGTAAGTTCTGCTGCTATGCAAAGATTTAAGCATCACGTAGATTGAGGCTGATTGGATCGAACCGTATTGATGAATAATCAATAAATTTATTGCAAACCTACACCTATATCTTAGTTGAATCTATACTAATAATATAATGCTGAAGAGTTTGTTTGTTTGAACGCGCTAATTTAAGGAACTACTGGTTCAAATTGAAAATTTATTTTTGTATTGAGTAGTCCATTTGAGGAAGGCTATAGGGGAAAAAACTAAAGTCCAAGCCGACGAAGTATAATAGATACGGACTAGCTTAAAGTAGAATCCGATTCGGATTCTACCTTTCGTACAAAGGTAGAGATAGAGGTCTATATTTCGGAAAATGAATAGAGTATAAAATATATATTCGGAACTGGTGTTTTTAAGAATATAGTCATCCGTCCAAAAATATTTCATTTAGCTATTATAGGTACTACAGACAGAAGTATTCACTGATAAAAATGAATCGTGAAAGCCAAGCCAAGGGGCTAAGCCAGTAAGCGAATAAGGACTCTACAAATCCTATTTATTGGTCAAAATATGAATATTTTATGCTAAAAACTTTAAACTCTTTAGCATTATCCACGTTATAGCCATGAATGTTTGATAATAAGACGATTTCAGTAAAGGTAAACAGTGTTTTTGACACGACCTCTATAAGGTTTCTAGAAGTCAAATAATAAAACAACTGAAACGATTTATTTATTAAAAGGTTAAATAGTATTAATAGCAAATTGACTGTTTAGCTGATAGCTGGCAATAACTGGCAATTTATATTATAGTACGGAGCTTATCTAATATTATAAACCGCAAAACAAACGATAGCAATTTAGTCGGCTTGTTGGAATGATTTAATGTAAGCGCATCTAATGATCCGCATCGGAACGGATCAATGCGAGATTGGCCGCCGCTGCCCGCCAACTCGGCGACGGTGACCACTGCACGAGGCCTTATTTTTAGGAGTTCGTACCTAAAATGGAAAAAAGAACCCTCATAAGGTGTTGTCTCATAAAAAGCGTGGAAGTATAAAGTAGTTACTTTACTTATTCATTTTAGTACCTACCTTATTTGTGCCATATCTTAGATTTGGTCAATAATAAATATTTTTAGTTTTTTGCAAATAAAAGATATGCCGCATATTTCATATTTTCACAAGGGCATCACAATCTACAGAAAACTTCCCATCGATCTATAATAAAGAAGTTTGTCAAAAAAATTAAAACATAATTTTGTATCACAAGTGCATTCACGTTGTTTACATAATTATATTCGATATCGTGAGTAATTTTTTTTAATATTTTGATTTATGTATTTCATGGTGGCACGGAACACTCTGCTTGAGATTTCAACTTGCACTTGGCGGGTTTTTTTTTTGCTATTCTCATTCAACCACCGTACAGTTATCCCACCGCCAGTGTTACTGACACAATGCAAGGTTAACTTGAGGTGGACGCCCGCGCAACTGCCTGCGAAGCACTTTAAAGGACATTCTACATTTATCGTTTCGATCGGATTAAGCGGTACCTACGAGGGACAGGCCGAAATCCGTTTCAACTCGCCAAGTCATAAAATGGATTTTTTAAACGTCAACCGTTTCCTAGTTATTATTTAAATGCGACCGCAACTCGTTCTCTTAATATTTTATTCGGTTTTCCTCATGCGCTCCACGGTTCTTGCACTAAAATGCAAATGCAATAAGAGCGCTGCGAGCGAGACTAAATCTACGCATGCAGCAGGGTAACTAGTTAAATAAACGAGGCGAAAACGATGTATTGAATGTTCACCTCAATAGGAGCGCATCGCTGATTAAAGTCAATAACTTTATCGTGGAGAGCGCGACGTCCAGCATCAACTCAATGGAATCCTTAATGAAGCACAGTTGTCAATGAGCGGCGAGCCAGATCACAATCGAGGTGACTCTATTCTCTTTTACTTTCAATCGCGCATCGACTTGGGCCAAGGTGGCGGCGGCCGGTCGTCCACTCCGACCAGGGCCACTGAACGGACTAGATTCTTTTATTCCTTTTTCATCCTTTACAGTCTAGAATGCTTACATCCCGTGTATATGTCTTCCTTCATTTATTTTTAGTTCGCGCGAAAAAGGTGGACGCTGGAGGTCAACGTCTCGGAGGATCTTACCCCGGGCCCAGGCAGCTGTTGCACAATAGTTGAGAGGATTCCTGGAATATTTAACTTGCGCGTGTCTAATCGATTTATTTATAGGCATGTCAGATAGTTTATTTTATATTAAGCTACTATCTATAGATTGCTTACCTTTGCCCGCGACTTTGTCCGGGTGGATTTAGAATTCGTAATTCATATTTAAAGATTACACGCACAGTCCTGGCAATGGTAATGAATAAAAGTTTCGTATCAATTTTCACTTCCCTGGTTTTTTCACTCATTTAAGGAATGAACTTTTAAGCACCTATTCTTAGATTTCTTACTTGTAAACTAGGTTCATGAAAAAATTATCTTAAAAAGGTCAAAAGGTTTTTGCAGTTTCGTTAAAACTTACCGTGTAAGTATTGAAAAATTTTAGTAGAGGAAAACACGTTGTTTTATTTCAAAGAAAAGAAGATATCAATCGAATTAAAATTCAAGAATTAAAAAAAAAAAAAAAAAAATTGCAAACTAAAATAAAATTTAACTATAAGCTGGAACCACGAGATACTAGGTTATGATGAAGATAAAAGGTGCATAAATAGCGCTTACGTAGTCGTGAATATTTTAAATCTACGCAAAGATTTGCAAAATTGTTTTAGTTTTGCAGATATTGCAGTGTAAGCAGATTGCAGATTTTGTGAGTAGGCTTTTAACAATGCTGAATTTACGGTTAAACTCTTATGTTTAATTAAAATAAAACTGTATAGTAAGTGTTTAAGAACTTATTAAATTGGTTAAATAACGGATTAGTTTTATCAAGGCCAAATATATCCAGGTTTATTTACGTAGAGCTAGAATATCGAAATGTTATAAATAAATATACAACAATTTCAAGCACACCGTTCTCAATTCGTTTATGAGCGGTATGTATAACATATTTTAAAGTTGAAATCCTTTCAAAGTAATGACGGACTACCAGTAATAAAATAGCTTAACTTTTGCAAAGATATTTGCACATTACAAGGTATGACCGGACGATGTGAAGTTTAAAAGGTTCTTTTGAAATATTTGCAGTCAGCGAGAAACTGCAAACATTATATCGCAACGAAGTGTTTTTAGGAGAGAACGTCGAGGTGTGCTAAAGTCGACGTGAAACGGGCGCTGTGACGTCCGGAGGCAAAACACGAGCCAACCAGCCAACTCTACGACCCATCGATGTCCTTGCATTCTTCGAAACATCAGGACAGCACCGGATCAATGTCCCCGTACAATGTAAGCCAACAAATACTGAGCCAACAGGTGCCTTTACGTAATATATCAGACGTGAAGGCTCCAGCTGGCAATGGCTGGGCGCCATTTTTAAGAAACGCTCCTATGTCTTTAGAACTTATTCGACTAGCACACGGCCCAGCTTTGCACGACTACAGATTAAGTATCTCTGCGGACAATTTTAATAAAAATATTTTTCAGTAAAGGATACTTCCAGAATCTTTTAAAATTTATTTGCCTATATAATAAACACTCATAGACTTGTTTTATAAAAATAGCTTATAAAAAGTACAATTTTCTCATGTATTGATTCCATGATACTCTATTGGTCTTTAATGAAAATAATCTTCATAATTACATAAATCCAATTTTTTATGTAATGATATCGTCTATTATTTTATCCTAAAAGGTATCGTGAGTGTTTTTGTTCATTGTGATATAAAAACGGTTTCACTCACTTGGTTTTTCTGGCTCGCCCGACTAATTTCGGATAAGTTTCGGATGTATGGATGAATGATGAAATGGATTTATATAATTATGAAGATAATTGTCATTAAAGACTAGTAGAGTTTCATGGAATAAATACATGAGAAAATTGTACTACGTATTATTTTTATATCATAACTAGAGGCCGCCCGCGACTTCGTCCGCGTGGACTTCGGTATTAGTCATAGCATGACGTTATTATAGCCTAAAGCCCTTGAGTGGCTCCCCTGGGGTTGCCCGTGTCCATAGGCGACGGTGATCGCTTAACACCAAGCGGCCCGTCTGCCTTTTTGTTCGGTTTATGGTAAAAAAAGCCTTTCCCGATGAATGGACTATCCAACACAAAAATATTTTTTCAATTGGAACCAGTAGTTCCTGAGATTAGTGCGTTCAAACAAATATACAAACGAACGAATGAACAAGCTCTTCAGCTGTATGTATAGATTAGAATGTTGATTAATTATTGTCGACGTGTGGGAATGGTACAATAAAGCGTGAACCCTATTTCGTACAGTTTACCATATTATTGCCAGCTCATCTTATGTTGTTTTTTTTTTCTTTCTATTATCTTCTATTTTTACTGTAAATTATAAAACTTTAATAAATAAAACTGAAGTTTTCACGTTTTCGATAAATCGACGATACTTCCAAACACTGATCGATAAATTCTAGAAATGGACGTAACTTTTTTATTTGTGAACCGATATATATAAAACAAACACTAAATGTTAATTCAAATAAATACCAATACATCAGTGAAAACTGCATCCTTCTAAGTTAAGCCGTTCCTGAGATTAGCCCGCACAAACGAACAGACAAACAGATAAACAGACAATAATTCTAAAAATCTTTTTTTTTTTGGTTCTATTACGATAATAAATAGCCCTAGTGACCGTTTTTCTCAAATATCTTCAATGTACAGAAACCGACTTGTTACAGATTTATTATATGTATAGATAATAGAAGATAGATAGAAGAAGAAGATAGATAGATAGAAGAAGATAGAAGATAGATAGATAGAAGAAGATAGAAGATAGATAGATAGATAGAATAATAGATAGAAGAAGATAGATAGAAGATATGGTCTATTGATAAAAATACAAAAAAACTGCTGCAGTTTATTTGACAGACAAACACTATGGAGGGACAATTTATAATAAGTATGTAAGTATAATATTATTATAAGGATAACATAGATAGATTATTTACATTTTACCTGCTTGTGATCAAGGCGATCTAACAAATCGTGTATCAGAATCACAGTACATAATTGAGGTCACTCTCGTGCACTGTTTAAATACACACGAAGTGGTATATTACAACAATAAGGTGTTAAGCTGCCCAAATTTATACAATTTATAAATACATTAGCTCTTATTTTATTCTACGAAAGTTTGGCTCTGGTAGACACAAGACTTCGAACATCTATTATTTTATCCTATACCATGGTTGATTTATTAGGTAGGTACTTAACTTAGAGCATCAAAGTTACTACTCACCCGTCAAAGGCACTCATTAACGAGAGTCAATACCTGTGATGCTCTAAGACACGTTAATAAGTTCCTTATCTATTTTTTTTGTTTGCAAATAAAATGTATTATTGTTTATTTAAAAAAAATAACTTAATTATAATTTGAATATGAGAATTCAGTCAGACCTTAGTCTTCAATATATTATACTAAGCTATAAGGAAGAAATTATATTTTAGGTTGTGATAAAATATTGTATGTTGTTATAAATTAATTTCAGGACTGACCATTGATATTGTCACCCATTTACTTAGATCTCACTTTTAGACTGTTACATTTTGTCGTTGAAACCAAAAACTGAGGCATATAATGAGAATATAATAGAATTGAACTTGGCTCCCATTTCACATATATGTTTTTGATAGGATTAGAATAATCAGAATCATAGAGTATGTACCTATTGAAGCCACATCTCGTATACGAAGTGGTATGTTTAAAACAATAAAGTGTGATGTTTGGGCAACTAAATGTACTCACAATTATGCGAATTTTACTATGAGTATTTTGTCAAATTCTGTTGGAAGTGCGTATGATCCGGCAACTAGCGTAGAACGCAAGCGATCTATGCGACTAAACCAAACGGGTGCGGTCGGGTGCGAGATGGGTGACCGCTAGTGTCAAAAAGTTTCATGCGCGTTTCCTTGTTTCGGAGGGCACGTTAAGCCGCAGGCCCCGGTTGTTGTCGATAGATAACAGTCGTTAAACCTTGTCGGATGCTTTTTGGGCGGTTTGAAAACATCCGACTGCGGGTTGGCCACTAACCCGCATCTGCACCAACCTGCATTAGAGCAGCGTGGCGAAGTAAGTTGCAGGTCTCCCCAATGAGGATAGACACGTCCAGCAGTGAGACGTAAAAAAGGGTTGCAGCCAACCTAACGTTGAATAATATCGGCTTCCTTAGAAATTTCATAGCGCTTTTCAAATGGAGTAGCCGACGAGGCCACGTGGTGTTAAGTGATCGCTGCAGCTCATGGGCGCACACGTACAACCTAACGCAGCATGTCTAGCCTGTGGTTGTATGTAATGTATGTAAGCAGATGCGCTACTACTCCGGCTGATGTTCGTCTTTGGAGCAAGCAAGCAATTGATTCACGGCGGAAGTGGGTGCAAAGGTAGTATTTCACCGAACGAACCATTAAAGTTTTACCACCTACCTTGCCTTGGCCTTCTGCTTATTTAGACAATGGTTAATTAGAATAGGTCGTTTACTATTCTAATAATTCAAATAATTAATATTATTACAATGTTATTATCAATGTCAATCTCTTCTTTGTTGGCACCTGTTACAAATGCTGATTTCACAAATGTTTGTAATAATGCTGCAATCTGTATGTGGAAAAGTTACAAGAATAAACCAAAATGTACCTTCTACTAAATCCTGATTAAATCTTGACAAATTGCTGGCGCTCCGTAAATAAAATTACCTACAATTATTTCTTAGTAAGCGATAAATTTTAATAAGCTTAACTGTAAGTGTTATATTACATTGCTTATTAACGCCTGTAAAAGTAAAACACAGAAACTTATTTTATTTTATTCCATTCATGATAATGCATTTTAAATAAATTTGCCCTTGACTGTGCTATCTTATAAATGCAGTCAGTGCCTCCTGTTCTTAGGTAGCATAAAGGTTTTTTCCGTTGGTATAGTTTGTACTCGAATCTGATTGAGTTTTCGTGCTAGTAGGCAAGAAAAAGTTGTTAGCATAGATTCAAGTTTATAGATACTCTTTTTATAACTGTACTGTGAACTTTATTATGTTAAGTGAAAGTTTATTTTCTTAAAAAAGTAATTACAAAAAAGTAATAAAATTAAAGTTAATGAAGGACAGGGTTCTTTTTGGTTTTTTATCTGTAAACATAGAAATGAAAGTTTCGTTTTCAATATCAAATAAAAATCAATTTAGGTAATTAACAGAAATTATAACGGTACATGATTTAGTAAGTAGGAGCAAGGTTACTTATTTTTTTTATTTAATATAGTGTCAAAAATTAAAGGTGCATTAACCTCCTTCCTGTCCACTTCCTGACCATTCATTGCAGTTACTATCCGAACGGCAAATTACAATTTCCGCAATTATTTCAAGTAAAAATAAAGCCCGACGGCTAGTGTAGAATTCAGAAGCTTAGCAATGTCGGTTGGATGGGTGACCGTCAATGGCAAATTTAATATTTTCACGATTCTGAGGCAACGACAGATTAGAAATCGGGACTCCCTCCATTTTGGAGGAAATGTGAAAGTCGCGTGACTTCTTTCTTTTTTTTTGTTTTTTTTTTGTTATTTTATTTAGTTTTACTACATGACGTCATTATGAAATTAAAAAAATACATAAAATACAATATATAATATAAAATAAAAAATACAATAGGTAAATTGAATCTTTTTTCCAATTTAAAATTGGAGTAGTTTTTATGATTATTACTGATGGGGTAGCGAATTAATCAGTTAGTTACAGCGGAGTGAGTGTAGAGGGCGGCGGCGCGACGCCATGTTTACAAACAAAGAGATCAACGTACGGCAAGTAGGTTAGCGTTGCGCGTGCGCCCGCACCTCCGCTGTGTTGCGCGGGTCGTGGTCTCGGGCTGCGGATACCTCCCAAATGGCCAAATGCTGTTACTACCTCGCGAATGTAGGCTGTCGGCCGATGGCGGGAAACGCGTTGACAGCGAAATTTTTATGTTTATTTTATTTCTTGGCGTATGGCGTTATGTATTCGTTTTATTTACGGTAGTAAGTAGTCGATTCATTAACGGGAACTGTATAGATAAAACTGAAAATAATTTAATGTTAATTTTTTACATTCAAATTTGTTCATAAGGGGCCATTCATAAATTAAATCACACGTAGAGGGGAGGGAGGCAGTCGAACAAGTCCGACATTGTGTGACGATAGATGGGAGAGATATTTAAATTCGTGACGTCACATTACATAAATATTAAAAGTATATAAAATGTTTTTTTTTTATTTAATAACTTCTTTTCTAGATGTAAAGTAGTTACATGTGTGAAGCCACACTTGGGAGAGGGGACTTGTTACCGATTGTGACAAGGACGGGGAAGGATCAAATAGTCACGATTTTCATGTAACGTAATTTATGGATGAGATACCCTATTGAGATGATATTAAATAAAGATTTAAAATTGTCTAGTAAAATTGACACAGTATTTTTATGCCTTGGCACACTGTCGAACGTACAGCTAGCGGCTGCATATGACTATCACTAAAATATATATTATGTACCTTAGTAATTAGCTTTATTTAACATCCAAACAAACTCGCCCAAAAATCAAAAACCCAACGCCGTTTCAAAGCTTAACTTACGTTACATAAACACGATATTAAATTACTTATCACTTTTTGTTATTTATACAATAACGAAAAAATTCGTGCTATAGCACAGAATTATCATAATATTATCTTAGGTAGCAGAACTTCACGTCCCTAGACTACAACAACCACTTAAAATCACAAGCCTGCAAGCTCGTCTTGCATGTATAAAAAATTGGTAGTGAGATGTATTTAATACTAGCTACTACGTGAGTTTGGATTAATCGATATTAAGTTCGCCTCAATATTTCGGAGTATGCGATAATCGGCGAGCGCGCGGTGAAATCGATACAATGACCGTGAACACTCGCTATCACAGCGCCGGAAGAAAGTTCCTAGTCATTTGCATAGCGCACTCAGAACTCGATGCTGCAGCCGAAAGCGATTCGAGCGCTACGAACTCAAAATGTCCTACTGTTCGTTCAACCGTAAGACGTTTGTTTTTCTTTTATTTTAATAAAGTAGCAATCGAGTATGCTGGCATTAAGTGGTCGCTGCAGCTTATAGACACCTACAGGTACACAAACTCAAGCAAGTCTTGCCAGAAGTAGTATTTTATTTATTTATATATTAAATTTAAAGTAAAATTATTATTACCTTAAAAATATGGAACAGAAGGGCGTGCTTAATACCCACCCTTAGTATGCAGTTGTGCTGAACTCCGAAGGCTAATGGTGACCTCTTGTAAGTCTAGGCAGAATCCCTCTGATTTTTAAGTATTTTTCCTTACAATTAAAGATGGCTGAATGTATATTGTACATGAAGAACGATAGCCTAGTCGTGGGACATACTTTATATTCCGGTATGAACTTCTGAAGAACGCAAAGTTACAAATATTTTCATAAACCCTACACAGTTTTTTTTATTTTATTTTAATAGTGATCTTTTGCTTTGTGCACTTTGATTCTAAATGTTTTTTCTTTTATCGTGCATGTCTGAAAGTTAAACAAAGTTTTTCAAGAAACTGTAATATCATTAGTTCAGTTGTTACGTAAGCTTGGGCAATAGCTTACAAAATAATTTTTTATACATCCAGGAAACCTTTGCGTATAGCAAAATCTCATTTGTAAAGCCAATAATGAGATAAAAAAGCTTTAAAATAAAAGAAAAACCTTAACCTTAACCACCTTTTTAAACCTTAACCAGGCTTTTTGTGTGTCATTTAATAGATACAGTCGCTGTAGGTCGACATTCTTCAGAAAAAAGCCAAATGTAAATTAACTGTGCCTAAGTGTGACAATAACAACTGTAACACTTAGAGAAATGTATCAGTCTTAAGCGCTATTTCAATGAAATTAAAATCTTTTTAACAATTTTCAGTAGCTAAAAAACCAATATAAACTAGGAAGTTTATATTGGGTTTTTTGCTGGTTTTCATAGGAATTAATGGTAAGCTCTTCAATAGGAGTGCGCTGGTACTCCAGTCGCTCTCAGCGATGGCCTACATAGACACGTTTTATAGTTTATTGTCGTGGACCCATTTCCGTGGGTGCACGAACCGCCTGGCTCGCGACCCGACACACTTCGCTCACTCCGAAAGTTTCTCCGATAGAGAAACTTACAATATCTAATAGCCCCTACATCCGTCTATGCAGATTTCCAGAGCAAGCCTTCACAAAGACGATGACCTAAATACGAACGGCAGCGAGAGGCTGTTTATTTACAGACAATAATCTAACGCCCTTTTAGTATCTGCGTACACGGTGCGATCAATCGAAACTTTTAAAGTGATGACTTTTATTTCAGTTTGATAAAGCTCGGAAATCAATAATGACCACAACTCGTTTTCATTGCAATTGCAATCGTAGCAAGCAAGAAAAACTTGCACTGGTGTTACGTTAGAAAGCGTAGACATTTCTCCATAAAGCCTAGAAAGTGTACATAAGAAGAAAGTGAAGAAGAAGGGGAAAAATGTGCAATACAAGTGCACCGCGGTGCGGAAACGATGAGACAATGATAGCTGCCGAAGTTTCCAGTTTAGTTCCAATCACTTTTTCTCCCCGGGAGAGATGTAACCGCAGCGTTCACTTGCACACATTTCTTGATGCATCTTATGTTCGCCTAGTTCTTATTTATATCAATGCGCTCATTTTTACTTTCTTTTCCGTTCGCTTTTGTTTGTTCATTCGTTCATTTCGAACTTGTGCAAATGGAGCGCATTAGAATGGATGCTATTTATAAGAGTTCTACGAGATTCTGCGTGACTTTCGAAAGGGGCGTAATTTTTGATGTCAATTGAATAGGTGAATGGTCAGCAAAATCACTACTGAGCTAGAGCAATGCAATTTAATATCTGCCTAATATAAATAAGAGCTTCTTAAATACATATTTTACATACATTTAAGCACTTTACCAATATATAAAATACGCTCAAGATAATACGACAGTAAATAGTAAAATAATTATATAAATTGCAATAATGTTTGATATGTAGGTCAATTCAACCAACCAGCACTAAAATAGCGTGGTGGAATAAGCTCCTCCCTAATAATGAGAGACTTGTGCCTAGCGGTGGGATGCAAAAGACGATTGCAGCCAGTCAAGTCAAACCTATATTTTATATTCTCTTAGGTAACATTGCTATCGATGGGCAAGGGTGGAAACTGCTGCTGTACAAAAACATACTACTTTCGTCCTAAAAATTCAAACATCTCCCCATCGTGAAAGGAATGCATTAATTATGCTACACTCAGCACAGCAAGCAGCGATAGATAATGCAATTTTTCCTCACACGTTTACCTGAAAGTGAAAATTGTGCGCTCATTGTACGTTCCAGCTATTTGCTCAGCTCGTGCATATGTGGCAGCCATCAGGTTAAATCAGTCACTCAATTGAAAGGCTATTCCGTTAATTTAACGCCATTGCTAAACGTCCAACTAGTCGGCTTATTGTTATCTAGCCATTTGAAGATAGCTGAAGTAAAGTCAGGCAGGTGATTTAATTTGGTTCATGTTTTTTTTCGCTGTGGCGTTGGTAGTTACCAAAATAAATTCCATCAGGTAACTCGCAAAAAAGCAATGTTTTTGTGTTTCTTATATTTAAAGTGTGATTATTGATAAAATAAAACGTGACAACATGGAAGTGCTTAATATTACACCGTCGGCTACAAAGATTCAAGTACTTACCTAGTTAATATTTTTTTTATTCAAATAAAGTTTTATTATTATTACAGTTGTTTGCTTTATTGAATAAATGGAATATTTCCTTTTTTATGTCCAATAACCATTTAAGTTGCGTACTGATAGCCACCCTAGCCAATCATTACAAAGTCGCCTATATTCCATTTAACAAAACGGCTAAGTGACGTTCAGCCAACACGTTGAACATTACATTCAATGACTTGGCTAGTTGACATTTAGCCACTTCATTGAATGCCGGCGTTTAATTAACGAGCTGGCCTTTCAATTGCGTAGCTGATTTAACCAAATGGCTGCGACACATAGATCACGCATAACTCACGCATCGGCGCGGGGCGCAATGTTGTCCAACAGATTAATTTTCACCGACTCCTCTCGACTTCTACAAGTACCACCGGAGAGGAAATGATCTCGTATTTTTATTTTTATTACAGTTTCTTATGTGACAGTTGAACACGGTTGAATACCCAGGATGCTAACATGCGAGCGAATATTAAATACTACAAATTGACGATCCAACACGACATCTGCGTGATTATTCCGAGCGGATGCTTGGTGTTACTTCCTAAGTTTGTTTACAGAACAGGAGGAAAAATAGAAAAATTATATAAAAAGCAAGACTTTTGAAGAAATTTTACATAGCATGCAGGGTAGAGCTTTTTAATTTCAAATGTCTTCAGATGAAAAAACCGCAATAACAATTATAAAAAAGACGATCGAGTTTAAAAATTCCTTAGTATTGTATTTTTATTTAATAACTTTAAGTCACTATGCCTTAAGTCCTTAAGTCACTATTACACATGAGAGATATTCGTATGATGTAAGAATCTGAATGATCATCTAAACATCCAAATTTCTAGGAATGTAGAAAGTACAGTGGTATAAAAATGTTTAATATAGATGACTTCTAAAATCATATTACTGCTATCGTTGTAAGTAACGAAACTTTATTGCCTAAGTAGAGGCAACAGTAAGTTGATGGTGATGACGTCGAGAGAAAGAGTGTAAAGAAGAGAGATGGACATTTCACCGCGCGGGGTCAACGTGCTGGCTGTACTGTCGCTGAATGTGCCCCAATTGCAGTATGTGGGTCTAGGCCGGCGTTCGTCGACCTGCATGACACACTTAGCGGCGCCTGCGCACGACCGCGGTGCTTTCACGCCCCACGCGAGGGAGGGGGCATTCAGCT
Organism: Pyrgus malvae; assembly: GCA_911387765.1. Lineage (NCBI taxonomy): Eukaryota > Metazoa > Arthropoda > Insecta > Lepidoptera > Hesperiidae > Pyrgus > Pyrgus malvae. Next base: position 11,362,921 of record OU426955.1, read on the forward strand.
CTCGCAGAAAGCTGAGAAAAATTAACACGGCGCATGGGCGGGCGACCTTTCGCTTGCTAATCATTTAGGGTTTATTGAGAGATCTAATTATGATTATGCTGTTGTCTTAGATAGTTAATTGGTACGTTTTGACATAAGATTAAAAGGACTGAAAAATAAATAAATGACGGTGTCCAAAATAAACTTCTGACGGTTACTTTTATTTTACTTTTGCCACCATTAATGCATCGGTTTTTACAAGGGTTCCTAAGAAAGATTAGTCATGTAGAACCGGAGCTTAAAGTAATTTGTAAGTTTTCAGCTTAATCACCTAAATGTTCTGTCTGCTAATACAAATGAGGGGCAATCCAATAAAAACACAAACGTTCAATTATTCTCGCATGTTCCTAAGACCCCAATTTATTTTGGGAGTTCTTTGAACAGTTGTTTTTAGTGATAACTTAGATCCTTACGTCGTGAGTCATACAATACCTTTACCGAAAACGTAAACGAAAAACGGACAAAAGTGTTTAACATCCATAGTCCATTCAATATCTTATTATTTTCAAAGAATTTATTTAAATTTATGAAAAAGTATATATTATTGTTATTTGTTTGAAACACACCTAAAACTTTACGTATAATTTTTTTATGTTCAGCGATTTCTAAATCGACTTGCGTTATTCTTTTTAGTTCGATGCAGAATAGTTACGAATCGGTGCCATAAAAAATTTATTCCTCAATTTTTGTAGATTTGTTGACGGCGTTCTACGCCACAATATTAATAATACTTTTCACAAGATGTCAGGAAGAATCATATTTTTCAGTTTAACATTAAGTTCATTATAGCTAAAAAAACTCATAAAACAACAATTTCTAAAAATGAATCCTAGATGAATCGATATATCATCCGCGAAACCCCCTGGATACTAAATTTCATAAAAATCGTTGGAGCCGTTTCCGAAATTAAAAATAAATATAATTGGTATAAACAAGTATTGCTCATTTAAAAGTATTAGATTAAGTTGACATGATTATTGAAGAAAAAATATTAAAATGCATTTATTTTAAACTTTAAAATAATAAAACTAAAAATTTTCATTCCCATAAATTTCACACTTTTCTTTGCTTGCTACTGGTAATGAGACATTACTATTTTGGATTCGGTGCCCATTACCTATTCATTTTGTGCCCATTCGAAATGACATAACTTTCAACTTGCAAGTACAATTTATAGTAATAATATGGCAATGAACAATTTTAATTTTATACATTTTATGGTGGTTGTAACTGTTCTGTTTAAAATTAATTTAAATTTATTAATTTGCTTATGATTACATTGCTGTGTATCTTTGTGCTACAAATATGACATTTTTTTATCCAATTTTAATACATTTTTATATTGTAGGGTTTGTAATTAGTAGTAATATGCGAAGCATGCACTCCACCAACCCGCATTGGAGCAGCGTGGTGGAGTAAGCTCCAGGCCTCCCCAATAATGGGGAGAGACCCGTGCCCAGCAGTGGGACGCAAAAAGGGTTGCAGCCAGTAATATGCGACAAAGCTATATTATTATGTTCTAATATTTCATCCGTTATATTTATAGTACCCGGACGAACGAGCGTTGCTCGGATAAAATAATATTTTATCTTTAGAGACTCATTCTCACTCTCTTAGGGAATCTCAGACTTCCAATAAAAAAAAATTACATATACTCGCCAACAGACGTCAGGAATGCCTCTCAAAAATATATTTTTTTATTAACTTTTTCAGTATATGTTTAAGTTGATTATCGCTTTACACGTGTAAAGCAATATTTTGTAAAAATGAAACCTAGCTAGATCGATATCCTTCCCCACGAAAACACCTGCATACTAAATTTCATGAAAATCGTTGAAGTCGTTTGCGACATTCAATTAAAATTATATATATCGGTGTATACAAGATTGCTCGTTAAAAGTTATTAATCGTATATGTATATTTATAAGTAAAGATTTTTTTTAAATAACGATTCACACTCATAGCCCCACAGTAGGGTAGTTATATCCTGTGTCGTGGGTGCCATGGACACACACAAAGACAGAAACACAAACACCCAGACCGAGAACAGAAATTTAAACTCATCATTCAATTTTCTGCTGCGCCGGGAATCGAACCCGGGAACCTCCGACCTGCAGTCCGGCATGGTAACCATTACGCCACGCGGGTCGTCAATTAATTGTACTTATACTTACTACTATTTAGGTACGTACTGATATCGCGAACAACGCTACATTACCGGTGAATAATTGCAGTTATTTGATGATGCAAATAAATAATTATTTTTAGATCGACGAATGATAAATTGTAATGACTAAAGTTTAAAGCAACACAGTTGTGATCTTGATTTTACGATAACCTTGGATACAATTGCCGTCTCCAAATCATATTATAATTACGGTTCTGCCTGATCACTGGAAAATTGTCCTCTTTCGTGACGTTATAAAAAGTGTTATAAGTGCATTAAAACTGCAGCAAAATTGTCTCATTCGAAAGGCGATTTCATGGTTACTTAGGAAGAATAAAATTTGCATTGATAATTTAAAAAATCAATAGTAAACCTCTTTTCAGTTGAAATAAAAATACGAGTAAGATATTCTGCAAGTACCACTACTTCACGGTTAAATAAATTAAATAAGAGATGAAACTGAAAAACTTCACTCCAATAAAAAATGAAGTGGATTCAAAGTTGAAATTTAATGAACGCAACCTCGTCTATAGCTTACATTAAAGAATTCCCAAAAGCATCTTCATCTGAGTTGAACTTTATTGAAACCGAAACGTGGTAACGACCAGGGAATGCCGCTTAATTAAGCGCAGTGGGCCAATTATTTACCAGCGATTCTCAAAATGGATTGTAACGTACCTTTGTGTATAGACAATAGCGAAGAAAATTATAATAAATACAAATTAAACAGCTAGTTAACAATGAGCGTATCAAAGAAGGTATTTTTTTCATATGTTTTATACTGTTATTATTTGAAGTTTTTTTGAGGTATCAATCTTTAAATTGCTGTCATTTGATAACTCGAAAATGTAAGCTTGAATTCAAAGAAATAAATATAATATTCACCCGATCGTATCATGGATATTCGTACCTTCTTTATACCGTCAAAATTATAAATTCAGATTTATCGATCGAGATCGTGCGTCTAAAGGGAATCATTATCCTGCTAAAAACAGAAAGGAAGCAACTCGATGCTTTGACCATTTGCTCTGGCTCAAGAAGAACACCTCTTCCAGTGATAAAGCAGAAAGTTTGAGAACCTCTGATTGAAACTAATGCACAGCTACGCAAGATAAGCACTCGTTAGCTTGGAGAGAACAAGGTCGGGTGAACTGGAGCAAGGTCACAGCGGGCAGTCTTCCAGTGATAGCGCGACCTTTACGACCACTATCGCCGCGATCGCTACTCACTGCACCACTCCTATTCTACTCGTATCTCGGATAGTGATGTGATTGATTTGTTGTGTGAACTCGATTTATCGATACTTACAAAAGTTTATTGACACTTCATTTTGAAAACTCCTATTAGATCTATGAAGTTCTCAAGCTCCTTCTTCGCAGCTGCTCTTATGGAGAATATAATCTTTCCACCACAACACAAAGCAAATGATTTGCAACAGTTATAAAAAGAAGTTCTTCTTCTGTCAAACACTGTAAGTTCTATCGTATTCCAAATTGTGCTTTACGGATGTTGTTAAAGTGTGCAAGGAATAAATATATCACGATAATTATTAAACCAAAACGGATTTTGTCGTACACAAGCAATAATTTCAAAAGTGGCTTGGGCTGTACGCAGGAAAAGTTTGAGAACCTCTGATTGAATCTAATGCACAGTTGGCAAGATAAGCGCTCGTTAGCTTGGAGAGAACAAGGTCGGGTGAACTGGAGCAAGGTCACAGCGGGCAGTCTTCCAGTGATAGCGCGACCTTTGTGACCATTATCGCCGCGATCGCTACTCACTGCACTACTCTTATTCTACTCGTTTCTAGGATAGTGATGTGATTGGTTTGTTGTGTTAACGCGATTTATGGATACTAACTTAGGTTCTACAGTTTCTTCAATAATTTATTGCAATCATTCCGAATTTATATATTAAATATTAATTAATCCAGCTGCTATTTCCGGGGCTGATAATAACTATACTAATAGTAAGTAAATGTTAGCTATAATAACCATAACATGTGTAAATATGCAACTCGTAGCTTGGCTAGCGACGGCATCAATTCGGTGTTTCGTTTTTAACCCCCGGAGCAACAACGACGGCACAATATAGATATAAGTATACAGTAAAGTAACTTCATACTATCGGCCGAATTGACACACGCACAAAGACAACTGTCATTTACACGGCCGCTAAGTAAACTAAGTAAGCTAATAGTACGCAGTGCCACATTGCGCTATGGACCGAAAATCGAGTTTCATAAATTCATCTTTTGGAACGAAGTTCCTTATCACGCGTTGCTGCGTTGCTAAAGGGGGTTAGACGGAAAAAATTAAGACGAAAAGTTGTAACGACACTTTTTGCTATAGTTGTAAGAAGTGCGGTTTACAACTATAGCAACCGCACTCGACATTGCTTAGCTTTGTTGACACCCATCCTTATGACCGCACTAGATTTTGCTGAATGGCCACTATTGGCCACCCATCCTACTTTTGACCGCACTTGACATTGCTTAACTTTGTTGACACCCATCCTTTTTATAACCGCTCTAGATGTTGCTTAATGGCCACCCATCCTACTTTTGACCGCACTTGACATTGCTTAACTTTGTTAACACCCATCCTTTTTATAACCGCTCTAGATGTTGCTTAATGGCCATCCATCCTACTTATGACCGCACTCGACATTGCTCAGATTTATTGCCACCGATCCTACTTTTGACCGCACTTGATGTTGCTTAGTGGCCACTATTGGCCACCCGTCCTACTTTTGACCGCACTCGACATTGCTTAGCTTTGTTGACACCCAAACCTAAAACAACTAATGCAGAAAGAAGAAAAAACATTACTAAGCGCAGAAATTAAAAAAATAAAACTTCGTTCCTTCCGCGTGTCCCTTGACACCTGTTTTTTCTTAAATTTTCAAGTGCCGTTTTTTTACAATTGGTAGTCTTTTTTCGCCATTATTATTAGACTGATGAATCATTATTATTATAATATTACCAGACTATTATTATTAGACTGGTGAATAAAGGTGATGAAGCGATCACCGCCGTCTAGGGACAACTACAGGGGAGTCTTCTGAGCATTGCTGCCTGTGAAGGAGAGCTTTTTTATGAATATTATTATGTCGTGTTATTTAGTAGTAAAATGGATAATTTATGATTTTTTAAAGGTATATTATAGAGCAGCCGTAGAATTATTTATTTGCTATTGACCTGTTTTTATTTATTTATTTTTTAAGGTTTTATTAAATTATTTACTTGATATATTTTTGAGTTATGTTATAAAAAAGAGCTATCTGACATTATGTGGTAACGGCAAACTTGATCGGATTTTAATTGTTTTTATGGCTAGTTGTAATCTACTAGGTACGCGATTTGATACCATACCGTATGGTATTCTGCAAGTTAGTCGCTTTCATTGATATAGGTGTTAGGTGTATATTGTATAAAAATAAGCAACCCATCATTTTGTAGGTACCAACCCTAGCACTACGCGCAGTCATTTGTTCAAATTTTAAAAATCGGACTGAGTTACGCTACTGTCTGGAAAGGCAGGCGCTCCTCCCTGTATTGTGACGACGGGGTGTTATAAGTTTGACGTGTCTGTGTGTGTGTGTGTAAATGTGTATGACGCGACGCCGCTAGGAAAATAAAAATACTTGAACTTACATAATATATGTGACGATGATAATTATAAAACGTTTAAAATATTATTTGTTAGTTTTTAGAGTATATTTTTTTATGGTCGGGGGGTTTTTAAATTTTTTTAATTTAATTTTGAACGTAATTTATCGACACATAACGGTGTTTGTCGATACTTCGTTCTCGTTTCTCCATTGCTATCTGTGAACTGTTGTAAGATACGCAAGATTTATTTCATATTGTTACTCTTCGTGACTTTTAATATAAATACTACGAGCCTAACCCATCGAACGAAATTTTGCAGTAATTTAATTTTTGATGATTATTGTAATAAACTGCAATATTACTTGTCTGATAATGTATATGATTATACATGTACTACAGCACTAAACTACATACACATATTCGTATAAGTGCTCATTCTTTTAGGTACTACGTTCACACATACGCACACAATGATTAATGAACATTCTTTGTACAAATTACGATGTCAAGCGTAACTATCTATTCGGTTGCGTAAAAAGCCAATAAATTTATATGCGTGCCTCTATACAACTATTTCAAGCTGCATCGCGTAAGATAAGTCACTTGAACAGTTGTTTACAAGTAAATGTTTTTATAGACTTAAATTTAATAGTGCTTAATCAAAATATTAGACTGAAAAAAATTGGGTGGAAGTATTTCGACATTTGCAATACCTATTATATAGTAAAAGTTTTTTTCTATATAACACGATAATTACATTCTTGATCCCAGTTTTTAATGTATATTTAAATAATGAAGATACGAAGAAGAAAACCTAAAATCATAGGCACGTAGAGTTAAGTGGTTTTTGCACTCCATGTAAGTTCGACACTTTTTTATCAAAATACAAAAGAATCGAGACACAGCAAAAATTGATGGCGGTAGCACATTCCCAGTTGGATCATACAATCTTTCTTTAATGGAAATTTGTAAGACTCCCAACTGTACTTGCGTATTTCTTTCTTCGAACAGAAATAGCCGCAGCAATTTGTGCTATGTATTTGATGCAGGTATAGTGTCTGATATATATACTGATTACGCGGTGAACGCTTAACAACAATGATCCGCTGGTTTATCCGAGCGCCGTGCGTCATTCATTACTCAGCCGAACAGGGTTGCCTTTGCCCACCTCACTGAATATTGTGTATATGCGGAACTGTCCCAAAAGTCGAATTTATATAACGATATTAGGGGCATAAAATTAGTATAGTGACACTAGTTTATTCAACATTTTCACTTGTAAATATCATGTTTTACAAGGCATGCATTAATTTCATGATACTATAATACTTTCGTCTCACGCGCAATTAAGTAGTTGATGTAACTAATATCATGCAACTCATTTTACCGTGTAAACGCTACGCGAAACTATAGTGTCACAATAGAACTTGCGCCCAGAGTGGACCAAACTACGTAAAAGCTTCGCAGCTGATGGAGCCATGGTCATACATGTCGTTACCAATAATTTCACGACACTATTATTTTACTTAATCTAGTATTTTAAGCACTTCAACTAGTTTCATGACAATGATTTCACCGTATGCCATTATTTTCATAACGTAATGGCTTTAAAGTTTCAAGCTTATAGTAGTACTCTTTTTTTCTTGAATGGAGTAGCAAGCGAACTTAAATTCGGCTTTTAAGATCCCAGTTTATTTAGTAGTAAATATAATAAACGTTACACACTCATAGCCCAACAGTAAGATAATTAACACCCTGTGTCGTGGGTACCATGGACACATACAAAGACAGAAACACAATCACCCAGTCCGCGAAGAGAAATTTAAACTCATCATTCAAATTTTCGTTTCGCCGGGAATCGAACCCCCTCGATTGGCAGACCGGCATGTGCCACGTGAATCTTCAAAGTAATAATCTCTGTTGGATAAAGGAGTGGGACCTCCGGTTCGATATGACCAAAAATGGTGGTGGAATAAAGGGTGGAAAGGAGGGTGGTCCCCCACTGCGGGTGTAGGAATTGTGGACTGTAAGTTGCGTGTCGAATTAAAGGTGGAAAACGAGAAGGATTGATAAAGGGAGCAAACGCACTGACCTGGCTTATCCCAGGGGGCTGGAGCAGATGGTATGCTCGTGTACTGATGAAGCCTCGATCAATCTTCTCTTGCCCGGGAACTGGTGTTGTCCTTCACAATACACTATGAGTCAGTTAAATCACAAACTATTGACAGCGGTGATGGTGGCGATGCGGCGAGTCTGACCACGTGTTAGGTGGCTTGCGGTGCGGTTGTCACTTGTCACGAGAGGACTTGCATGCGCGTCGGCGGCACGGCGAACGAAAGCAGACTGGTTGATAATTCTTCCTGATCCATATACATTTGCTCAGGTGCGAATGATGCCGATATAATACAATAGTGCGCTTGCGGGAAAGAGAGGGAGGATGAAGGGGAGGGAGGTGAAATGACTTAATTGGCGCGAACATCCCCCCGGCCTTGAGGTCTCCTCAAATAGCGAATTTAAAAAAAAAACATAAATATATACAGCGGAGTTAATATCATATAGAAGAAACTATATATGCGGTGAACAGAGGCGATGCGATGAATATAATTAGTAAATTAATAAAAATATTATAATAGCGGGATGAGAATTTATACTTAAACTATAACTTATAAAATATAAACTACAATATTATTGTGTTGGTAGAGGGCAAAGTCTAACAATGGGCCGCTGCAAAGTGGAGCTCTTAGTCTTCACTTGTGCAACGCGCACCACACCATCCCTACCAGGAAACAGTTCAGTGACGACGCCTAGCGGCCACTGAAGACGCGGAGCGTTATCCATATCGATAAGAACAACGGTTCCTACAGAAATGGAATTAATAGAATGTTTATTCCACTTTTCTCTTGCTTGTAGTGTATGTAAGTATTCTGATCTGAAGCGCTTCCAGAATGACTGAACTATCGAATCAAGCAATGAAAAACGTGATAAAAGATTAATGCGTTCCTTACTAAGATCCACGGCGGGTAAACATCCAAGTGGATTAACAGCGAGGAAATGCGCGGGCGTAAGTGCAGTAGGTTCCGCCGAATCGCTACTTAACACGTAAAGCGGTCGTGAATTTAATATGCGTTCGACCCGAGTGAGGACAGTAAGCAATTCCTCATACGTGAGGATTTGCTTACTTGACGCGAAATAAATGATACTTTACTATCTTTATATTTGACTCCCAAAGCCCACCAAAATGTGGAGCGTTTGGAGGGTTAAGTTTCCATGTGATGCGGTTATCAGAAAGGATCTGATTAAATACTTTATAATATTTGTCTGACCGTAAAAAGGAATGAAGTTCTTAAAGTATGAACGCGAAGCAATAAAATTAGTAGCGTTATCACTAGTGAGTCATCATCATTAACGATGTGCGAATAAATCACGCAGCCATACGCCTTTTCACTGGCGTCGGCGAACGCGACTAGCGAGACTTGCGAATTTTTATTTATACCCATATGGCGAGGAAACTTTAATTTCGATATCAAAGGTAACTCTGAAATATATTGTTGCCATGCAGTGACAACGTAAGCGGGCGGAGCCTGGTCCCAGTCTAGTTTGAGAACCCATAAGGTTTTAATGAGAAGCTTAGAGAAAAGAATTACTGGACCCACGAGCCCCAGAACATCATACAAGCGAGCGGTTGCGGATAAAATAGAACGCTTGGTACAAGCGAGCGGCGGCGGCGAAACTAGAAAAGAAAAACAATCAGTTGCGGGCGGGGTGCCAACGAAGATCCAATATTTTAAAAATAATTTGGTCGTCGAATGAGACCCCGTCAAGCTGACGGTGCGCTGCGGGGATGTGCTGTAAAAGCTCTGAACTGTTACTAGTCCACTTAACAAATTCAAATCCTCCACGCTGAAACATTTGAATTAGTTCAGTGGCTACGTCAACGGCGCTGTTGACGCAGGGCGCGCAGGACGCGATATCGTCCATATAAATATCTCGCTCGACCACCGAAGCAGCCAGAGGATAGGACTCCCTCTCCTCGGAAGCCAACTGACGTAATGTGTGTAGCGCAAGAAAAGGCGAAGAGCGTAAACCAAAAGTCACACGATTAAATTCGTATGTTTGTATGTCTTCCTCATTAGATTAAGTTTTTAACAAAAAAATAGAACCGACTTCAAACGGTAAAAAATAAAATTGTTCAGTACCTACTTCTTCTTGCTTATGGTAATGACTCTTCAAACTATTTTTGGAGTCGGGCCCTTTCTAAAATGTCATACCATTCGTTCTAAATGGGCGCCGACAGTACAGACAGTGGGACAGTACCTACTTCTTCTTGCTTATGGTAATGACTGGTAAAACTTTATTGAAGTCCGTGCCCATTCAGAACGAAAGGTACACTATATTTACTAAGACAGGACATTTTACTAAGAGCCCGACTCCAAAAATAGTTTGAAGAGTCATTACCATAAGCAAGAAGAAGTAGGTACTGAACAATTTTATTTTTTACCGTTTGAAGTCGGTTCTATTTTTTTGTTAAAAACTTAATTTATTTCACTATTTTTAGTAATTTTAATAATTCTGCACATATGTATAAGCATAATTGGATATTTTTTCACTTAACTTCTAAACGTTAAAGAGATACCTTTTATAATCATGTTTATCTAATAGCCATCTTATACCCTGAAAGCATACTACTATCAGTCCACCTGAACGTATAAATTAATGAAAGAATTTGCTCTCAGCTCCTAACCGTTGAGGAGTTGTACCTTCAATCATCAGCTTAGCAACATGAGGTGACAAATTACCGGACATAAATATTTGTATTATGTAAAAAAATATGACTAAAAGAATGTGTGTGCCTATTAAGTTAGTGTTTCTCTCGATTTCCCTATTATCATATCATCAGATTTTGCCATGGTGACAGTTGGACCACCTCAGGAATGTAAGATTTCCCACAAAAAACAATTTATTGAAAGAATTTGCTCTCAACTCCTAACCGTCTTAGTACCTTCCATCATCAGCTCAGCAACATGATATGATGATAATTATACAAAAATACCTGCTTTGCTTTAGTAAAAATATGAAAATCATTTGTTGTGCTATAAAATTTGAATGTTACCTTCGATTTCTCTGGGATACCATCATCAGACTTTGACCTGGTGACAGTTGGACCACCTCGGGAGCATAAGTTTTTGAACAAAAAAACATTTATTGAAAGAATTTTCTCTCAACTCCTAACCATTGTAGTACCTTCCATCATCAGCTCAGCAACATGATATGATGGTATTTATTCACAAATGCCTATTTTGCTTTAGTAAAAATATGAAAATCAATTGTTGTGCTATAAAATTTGTATGTTTCCTTCGATTTCTCTGGGATCCCATCATCAGACTTTGACTTGGTGACAGCTGGACCACCTCAGGAATGTAAGATTTCAAACAAAAACCCTTTTATTGAAAGAATTTGCTCTCAACTCCTAGCTGTCGCAGTACCTTCCATCATCAGCTCAGCAACATGAGATGATGATTACTATGCACACATATCTCTTACGCTTCAGAAAGTATAAGAAAATCAATGTGTGTGCCTATAAAATTTGAGAGTTCCCCTCGATTTCCCTGGGATCCCATCATCAGATCCTGATTTGGTGACAATGGGACCACCTCGGGAGTATAAGCATACGAACAAAAAAATAATTTTGAAAATCGGTCCACAAACGGCGGAGTAATCGGTGAACATATATAAAAAAAAAAAAAATACATACAGCCGAATACAGTACCTCCTTCTTTTGGAAGTCGGTAAAAAGCGATAAAGAATGCGTTGAAACGCGCGGTGCGATTTTTGTACTTCAATGCATAAATACATTTGTCTAACGTCGGCAAAAAAGGCGATGCGATAAACTCGTACGTTTATTAAAATATTAAAAATATCAGACTGTAAATTTTGCCCACTATGTAAAATATCATTTAATGAAATGTCATTGTCTGACTTAGCGCTTGCGTCGAGTACTATTCGCAATTTAGTTGTACTTTTATCATTACGTATGACAGGGTGGTGCGGGAGATAAAAGCAAGGTTCCGTAGAATTATTTGAAACAACCAATGATAAAAAACCCTTGTTGATGTATTCTTGAATGACTTCATTGTAGCGGGAGCGAAGATCGGGACATTTATTAAAACGTCTCTCTAGGAGCGAGAAGCGTTTTTTAGCGGAAAAGAATCACCTAACTTATCAGGCGTGTCCTTGAAGGGCAGGGCGACAACATATCGTCCGTTCAAATTGCGACGAGTAGTGGAATTATAAATATTCTCACATTCCTGCTCATCAGGACTCAAATAAGTTTTTTGCGGCAGCTCCTCTAACTTCCAAAATTTTTCGAGCGAATGCATGAGCGATGTTTGACTATTATCAATACGAGTAGGATAAGAAACTAAAGAACGCGGAATGCTAGTAGGAAAGTCGATATCTGCGTCTCCCATTATTATGTATCCTAGTGACGTTTCTATGGCACTCGGCGATTGCGAATTAATTATTTTATCAGTTAACAAAATTTGTAAATAAGCGTTAACCCCTAATAAAACGTCAATGTCACCTGGTGTATGGAATTGATCGTCAGCTAAACGTAAATTATTTATATAATTAATTTTCGAAACGTCTATTAACGACTCGGGTAATTGTCCAGTTATAGTGGGAACGACTAACGGTTCAATATGATAAAGTTTATTTTCATTAAAGCGGGAGCTAAACTGCAAAGAAGTAACACCTAAAATCTTCTGCGATATTCCACCGATTCCTTGCGCCTCTTTAACTGGTGTTTTATTTGAGATCGGTAGGTATAAACGTTTGCAACACTGTTTCGTAATGTAATCGCATTGCGAGCCAGGGTCCACTAAACAACGCAACAAATATTGGTGTCCGTATTTAGTACAAACTTTAATCTTCGCAGTCCCCAATAATGTAGTGCGGTGCGGCGCATTACCACAATCGCGCGAAACGTTACATGACGTGGATGCATTTTTTTTCTCCTGGACCTTGTTCTACCGAAGGCTGATCGACCTTATTCCTACTACTAACAAAATGAAGTAGCGTATGGTGCGAGCGGGAGCAATACCTACATCTACGCTGTGACTTACAAAAAGGAGTGGCGTGTTTATTACTTAAACAATTAATACAACATTTATTTCGTTTTACAAAATTGTACCTGTCCTGTGCATTTATTTTTAAAAAATGCGGACAGACAAATAGGTGTTCGTGATCACCCGATTTACAGAAAATACATGACCGAGACGAATCTGTATTAATAAAAGTTTTTCTTATATTCTTAGCGGGAGCGGGAACCAAATTACCTTTAATTTTATTATTGTTAGACGTATGCGAAGTATTTATTGTATGGCATAAAGCCCTATTCTGGTCATGTAAAAACTGAATCAAAGCGGAATATTTAGGTATATTTACGTTGCGACATGACATTTCAAACGACTTTACGGTATCGTTATCTAATTTTCTAAGCGCGATATTTAGAAATAGAAAATCAGATATGTCATCAATATTAAGTTGCTTAAGAGCGTTAATAGAAGCATCAAATTTATCCATAAATATTTGATAACCAGCGGATGTGTTAGTGTTTACGTTCTTCAGTTCTAACAGCTGACTGACGTAGGTAGTCGCGAGCGCACGCTCGTCGTTATATCTACGTATGAGCGCGTTCCATATCACAGAATAGTTTTCAGCTGTAGGCATTAAGCCTGAGCAGATTGATAATGCCTTATCACTAAGTTTACTAACAAGATAATAAACGCGTTCAGCATCTGTTAATTGCTGATTATCATGAACTAATGTTTTAAATTGTTGGTAGAACATAGACCAGTGTCGTATGTCACCATTAAAAGAAAGTAATTCTATGGGCGGAAGCGATGGTATAATTTTTGTAGGTAAACTATTCTGTAATTTACTTGAAGATGAAGATGGAGCGTTTAATTTGGACACTTGACTTTTAATACGACTATATAGATCATGAAAAGATTTCCACGATCCGAAATCGACTTGCGCGTTCGGATTTAATTTTAAATTTGTAACATTATAAGATTCTAACGTGTCCTTGAACTCAGTACGCAAGTATTCAAGGTCAGATGCCGTGTCAAGAAATGTGTCCTGTGCGTCTGACGAACCTAATGCACTTATAGATAAATCATAAATTTGTTGTAAACGTTCGTAAATAGAATTTCGTTTTGCAATTAATATTTTCAAACTAATTTCGTCATTTGAAAGCGTTTCAGATTCAATTTTACCTTTAATAGACATTTTGTCGTGAACAAGATAAATCAGTTTTTAAAAGTTAAGATTATAAAAATTATGTATGGCGTAATGAATGAATGATTACGTAGGTAGTTACTAGCGAAACAACGATCGCCGGTCGCGTCGGTTCCGGTAATAATATGGCGGACTTCAATTAATGAAAAATAGAATGCGTACCTATGAGGTGTAATTTCGATTACAAATATAGGTAAATAATGGTGCGAATGGTGCGGTGCGTTTTGCAAAAATAATAATATACCTACGTGAGCGGTGCGTTATTAGTATGCGGGATATAAAATAATCGTAGATATAATACTTATTTGCAAAAATAAATATTAATAGGCACTTATAATATATTACATGAAATACATATGTACCTATGCGTATTTATGAGATTAAATAATTAACCCGGGTGATGTGACCAAACTATTGGCTCGAAATCCGGCTCGACTGGACCAAATTGTTGGATAAAGGAGTGGGACCTCCGGTTCGATATGACCAAAAATGGTGGTGGAATAAAGGGTGGAAAGGAGGGTGGTCCCCCACTGCGGGTGTAGGAATTGTGGACTGTAAGTTGCGTGTCGAATTAAAGGTGGAAAACGAGAAGGATTGATAAAGGGAGCAAACGCACTGACCTGGCTTATCCCAGGGGGCTGGAGCAGATGGTATGCTCGTGTACTGATGAAGCCTCGATCAATCTTCTCTTGCCCGGGAACTGGTGTTGTCCTTCACAATACACTATGAGTCAGTTAAATCACAAACTATTGACAGCGGTGATGGTGGCGATGCGGCGAGTCTGACCACGTGTTAGGTGGCTTGCGGTGCGGTTGTCACTTGTCACGAGAGGACTTGCATGCGCGTCGGCGGCACGGCGAACGAAAGCAGACTGGTTGATAATTCTTCCTGATCCATATACATTTGCTCAGGTGCGAATGATGCCGATATAATACAATAGTGCGCTTGCGGGAAAGAGAGGGAGGATGAAGGGGAGGGAGGTGAAATGACTTAATTGGCGCGAACAATCTCTTTTATTTTAATGGAGTACCAGACGAGCTATTCAAAATACCTTAGTGCCTGAAGTCGAAAGTTTTCGAGCAGTGTGTATTTCCAGTAATGACCTACGGCACTGAGACATGGTCTTTTACAGTTAGCTTTTTCCGTAAGCTCAAGCGAGCAATAGACAGAACTACGCTTGGTATTTCTCTACGCGACAGAATCCGTAATGATGAAATCCGTAGATGTACGAAAGTTACCCACATAGCTCTCAAAATTTGCAAGCTGAAGTGGCAATGGGCAAGCCATATAGTTAGGAGAACCGACAACTGATAGGAAAGAAAGGTACTCCAACGGCGACCACGTCTCGGCAAAAGGAGTACAGGCCGCCCTCCATAGTAGTGGACTACGAAAGCCGAAAAGAAGAAGAAAAAGAAGCATGCAAGCATGCAGGCAACGTCATATTAAATGAATGACTGCTACCACCTATAACGAATCTCAAACTCTTATTATCAATATACATTACGTGATCTTTTAAGAATATAGCGACAAATTACCTATATTGTGCGGCGTGCGTGCTTACTCAGACGAACAGGGTTGCCTGGCTTTCCGGATATTGTTGAAATTTCCCTACAAAGAACAGCTTATTCTGTAGTACTTAATCCTATTGCACATTCGTAATAGGAGTACTAGCTGATCATCTAACCACATAGCAAGATAGTTTTCGTAGGGGTATCAAAAACAGTTTAAATAATTATTTAAGACTAGTGGCCACCCGCGACTTGCTTCGCTTGGACTTTGGTATTAGTCGTAGCATGATGCTATATTATTATAGTCTATATTACCCAATAAATGGACTATTCAACACAAAATTAATATTTCAATTCGGAACAGTAGTTTCTGAGATTAGGGCGTTCAAAAAAACAAACTCTTCAGCTTTATACATTAGTATAGATAATAGATTAGTATAGATATCCTGCAGAATCAAGTGATTTAAAATAATAACTATTTTCTTCATTCGTACGAAAATTCCAGCAACAGTTTTACACATTCGTCATATCTATAATCCATATCGAAACTTAATATTGGAAGCGTGTTTGTTTTTCTTTCACGTTGCAACAGTGGCACGGATTGACATGTTTTTTATATATAGTTTGGAAGTTGAAGGGTAACATTGCCTACTTTTTATTGTAAGAAAATATCTCATTCTTATGAGAAAAAGCAAACCGTGGAGAAAGGTAGTAGAAAATATATATTATATTACATAATTACGGAAGCGCGCATGGCCAAGCAATACTTTATTTTTGAATTATTAATAATCGCATTTACTCTGTATTTGACCCGAACTGAAGCATTAAGAGTAAATTTCAGAATACCTTTTTTTTAAATTATGTTTTTATAATAATATTCCACCGTGTAAGTGACAACCCTATAATGCTACAGTGACACAAAAACTACATTGTCATGTTACATAATGGCACGCAAATTAATGGGGGGTCCAAATAAGAGCAGGTGCATGATTTGGCTGATTGTGACTGTTCCCAGAACTAATTGAGTAGCACGTAGCCTTTAATTGATTAGATTCTCTATAGAGTTTCATACCATTATTAAATAATCGGTATAAGACGTTAGCTCGGCCTCCAGCTAACGTCAATTCATATTAAAAATTAAGCTACTGTATCTACCTACATGTAGGCTCACTGCAATGGTCACTGAAAATTAAATAAACAAACTTTTAAGCTAAAACTTACTTCCTCTTAAATCTGTAGATTCTGTGATCGCAAAGAAGATACACACTGTGTAACACTCTCTCATAGCAGAAGCAGAATACTGGGCAGCAGCCTAGTCAAAAGAAAGATGTCAAACAACTGGACTCAAAGTGCATCGTACGGTTCCTTAAAACCAACAGCCTTGGAGAATTAAGTTTAAGAAGAGTTCTGGCTAGAAAAGATCGATATATGGTTGCAGTGGTCTTACGGTCAATATCCTACCCCACCTTATAAAATAATAACAAATAATCTACGTGTACACAATGAAAATAACATTACTTTCCGGTAAATCGCACCATATCCTACTATTATTATTTTCTCTGCGCTGAAATAACGATAAACAGATCTCAGCATAGTTACTACTAGTGCTGTAGCAATCTTCATAGACACTTAAGAAATGAATTAAACTGCGTGTTCAAAAAGACTGATAAACGCTGTATTATACGTTAATTGATTAAAACTGGCAACCCTAGAGCGCTATAGTGCACAAAAAATAGATTGTCATGATAATTGATGGCCGCATTCGCTGCAGTCACAATTAAATGGGAAGGTACAAATAAAAACAGGTGCAGTCTTCGTGGAAATGCGAGACCGTTCCCAGAACAAGCCGAGTACCTCGCCTCTAAATTGTTAGACTTCAGTCTCACGCCTTTGCAGCTGTGACGTCACCGGATTTCAAAATCCACGCTTGGTATTTCTATCGCATTTGTGACTACTGAAATATTTTAATAACGTCTATTGTAAGAGGCTTAAAACACAAATTATAATTGAAATCTCTATATTGTTATATCTGCCATATGTACCCTATATATTTAGAACAAATATTAGCCAAAATTTTTAATTCAACTGAATTATTATCATTTTTTTATTTATAAATTCATAGTGAAAAATACAATTATTTGTAAATATTCCACCGATAATAGTATCTGTTCATACAATAGGTAAATTAACCATGATTGAAAAAAAATAGAGCCAGGAGTGCTCATAGTGTTGCATTTTTGCTATTAGTTTCTTATCGTTTCCGGTATTTTTACAATCTGCGAAGAGCCTAAAAATCTTCCCTCGAATATGAAGCCTATGCCAAAATTAACAAAAACAGGTTTTTTAATGTGAGCTGTTGCTTGCTTTACATTCCACTTTAAACGAACTTGAAAGTAAGTTTATGTGATGACGTCATGTACCTAGCTTACCGCGTAGATTCTCAGAAACCGGAAAGTGCAAAGTTATCCTAACGACGCCGTTTCTCAGCTTTACGTCAGCCACCTCGCGGACAAAAACAAGAAAAAAATGCCGGCCATCTTTCATTCAACCCTTGCGAGATTCATCGTCATCGGACCGGCATGTGTGACTCACACTTATTTATAGACTGCTTCTCCGAGTATAGCCGCATAGAGTTACAAGAATAGCTTGTTTATCCTCAATGAGGGAAGGCTTTTTGTTAGTCTGCTACTTTTAGTGCAGATACTGTTATTATTATGTAGTACAAGCATAAATAACTTGCAATATGTAGTAAAGAGTCAACCGGTTACCCCACTTCTTTCAAAATAAACTCAATAGAATCTCGCTAATAGGTATTTATTTTAAAGTAACTATGTAAATTATAAGATGTCCAAAAGCTTTTAACGTAAACAAACTTTACAACAATTTTACATGGGTTGAAACCCTTATTGTTCAACGGGAATAGAACCAATACTAACCTTACTTACCAATATTACAATAATTCTTTGTATTGGTGTGAAGGTACGATTTCCAGGCTAACATGGGGTGGCCATCAGCATCCAGACGGAAATTTCGGTTAATTAGTTTAATAATGACATTATATCCCAAAAATTTCAAGTATCTGATATATTCCAAACAAAATTATCGGGGTTCTAAAAATGACAAGCTTTCCGAGATAAAGTAGGTAGTGCACTTGCTTTTTGCTTGGCTTGTCTTGCGGGGGCACTAACCGACAAGAGATCGAAAGAGATAAAATCATCTTCAGTTTATGTAAACACGGTTCTGGTTTTCATAACATTTGTTAACTTATATGAGAAAAGTCGAAAATTCAACTTTGTGAATGAACTGAATGTCCGTTTCAGTGAAAACAATCTTCGCGATATTGCCTCTGAAATCTGGTTGGGGGCAATCGGTTGAATGTTTTCAAAGTCTATAACGGACATAAGCTTTTTATTTTAATCGAGTAGCAGACGATCACGCAGGCCACGTGGTGTTAAGTGGTCGCTGCAGCCCATGTACATCTACATACAACCTCAAGCAAGCATAGGTAAGTCTTGTCTGAGGTCGTATGCAGTTGCGCTGCTACTCCGGAGGCTGGTGGTCGCCTCATGTAAGTGTGGCCGGCAACTGCACCTTTCCACCAAAACACAATAGAAATGGTTCACAGCACGTGGGTGCAGCGGTGTTTCCCGGGCGAACGATAATAGTTCTACCACCTACTATAGCTTGTATAATTTTGCGTTTTATGTGCCTATGTACCAATATAGCCATTAATATACATAAGGAAAAAATGCATCCAACGATATATCCAGTAATTTCAGTGTTGATGGTACCGTAGAATATACACACACGTTTTGACTTCACAAGTCCCACTTTTGCTTTGCTGTAGTCAGAAAACAAATGCTGGAGACACTGTAGTAAGCCTAAAGGAGGGAGCCAGCGTGCCCCGAGATCCTTACAAAATAAATAAATGAACTAACATTAAAAAACTAAAGGACTTACTTTTAAAATATAGTAAATAGTAAGGATAACAATAATAATAATTAACAACATTTTTGTAAACGATATTTTATTTCATGTACAAGAAGACTTCGAATATGCGCCATATTCGCATTAAGATGGAGTTTTCAGTTATGAATTAATATATGATTTAGTTAAGTTGGTCGGGAATAATAACGGGTTCTGGGTTAACCTCAGGTGACTCGGGGACCTCAGGGGCCTCAGGGACGACCTCAGGGACCACAGGGACCTCAGGGGCCTCAGGGATAACCTCAGGGACCTCTGGGAGGACGGGTTCAGGAATGATCTCAGGAGCAGGCGCTGGCACTTCGGGGGTTTCTATTTCAGGGAGCTCGGGCTCAGGCTTGGGGTGCTCGGGGCCGTCAATGACATCGTCGACGGGAATATCGATGACAGGCAGTTCGACCGATGGTGGCTGAATGCAGGCGCTGTCAGCCGGCGCGGTGCTGGGAGGCGCGTCCACGTTGACGATGATCTGCACCAGGGGCAGGGGGTTAGCCGCAGCCACAGCCAGCAGGGCGAAAAGAGCGACGAAGACCTTCATTGTTCACTGAAACGTTCAAAGCAAACCGTTATTTTTTTTATATAATAAACGCGTAGGTTTGTTCAAACCTGTATTTTAATGGATGAATAAATGCATGCATGAATGGATGGATGGATGGATGAATAAATACATGCCTTGTTATTTACTCAAAAACTACGAGTACTAAATGAATCAATGAAACTTAGTATGACCATTAACTTTGAGTTTTGTACACCACGGTTGAATGTATATCACAGGTATGTCACACTGCTGGGCACATAGGTCTCCTCTACCAGCTGAAAGGGATTTAGGCCATTGTCCACCACGCTGGGCTAGTGCGGATTGGTGGACATCATAGCTTTGAGAATTTATGAGTTTCTCTCTGCCATGCACAATGGAAAATATTGTAATCAATTAAATATCACAATATTTTCCATCACTGTGGAGCAGCGATGAAATGCGCACATAAAAATTTCTTTTGTCAGAGGTGCGCGCCGAGTATTTGAACCCGACATCTCCCACGTCGGAGATCGCAATCCTTACCACTCGGGCATCGCTGCTCTCATTACCATATTTCTATTTAACTGTCCAAAAGAATCAGAAATTACAGGAGATGAACGACATACACCGACACAATTTTAAAAAATTGCAGCCATAATGGAACATAATGTAAGATTAATCCTCAATTCTAAATGAGTTCACTCATTGCTCGAAGGAAGGTAGACCATCCAACGGGAATTCATTTTATTCAAGGGGCACACACAGAGAGGCTCATTTACAAAAGGCTAAGTTACTAACTCTATGTTGGAATCTAGCAGTTGATTTCCAAGGATTGGGCAGATGGAAGTAACAATATGTTCCAATAGGCATGATGACACTATTTAAGAATCAGATAATAAATGGTTTTACAGAAAAATATATGCTAAAAAAGTTCTAAAATGTGATCCCGTTTTATTATAAACATTAAGATTAATAAGATTTTCAATAAAATAAAAGTATTTATTTATTTTATTATTTATTTATCTATACATATAATAAATCTGTAACAAGTCCGTTTCTGTACATTGAAGATATTTGAAAAAAACTGTCACTAGGGCTATTTATTAGCGTAATAGAACCCAAAACAATGATTTTTAGAATTATTGTCTGTTTGTCTGTTTGTCTGTTTGTCTGTTTATCTGTTCGTTTGTGCGCGCTAATCTCAGGAACGGCTTAACGTAGAAGGATGCGGTTTTCACTGAAATATTGGTATTTTATTGGATTAACATTTAGGGTTTGTTTTATTTAAATCGGTTCACAAACAAAAAAGTTACGTCAATTTCAAGAATGATGAAATGGATGAACGCCTGCACGCTATAATAAAAATGCGAGCGGTCACACCACAAGTTTCGATAACTACTAACATCTCTTAATATTCTGATAGCAAATTTTCAATCACTTATGCTAGATTTCATCTCTAAATATTTAAATAAACCATACACATATCACCACATATTCAAAGAAATCCTCAATACAAAATGTACAAAACCTTAACAAAACGAGGCTACTGCCGACATCTATGTTCACATTCAGAACTATTTAGTGATCTGTTGCAAATTCGTTATATCGACAATTTAGTTTACACGCTATACGATAGATGTCGTTGTTATTCATTTATTCATATTTAATTGCTTTTTACCGGTAGATTTACAGGTGGTGTTACATAAACATTATTTTACCCAATAACGCTAATACAAAGTGGATAGGTGGAGATTATTTCAAATAATTAATTACGAGTATATTTACTTAATAAATTATCTAATAAAAAATTAACAACTTAGAGAGCTTTGGAACTGGCGCTGATATTGTAGGTACTCATTGTGGTAGAGCATTATAGAGGCGCGGCGCGGTGGTTACATCCACATATTATTGGTATCGACCTTATTTAATAGACAATAATAATTATCGACTCGCGCAGGCGCGGTCCCAGGGGGGGGGGGTCACAGGGGACATGACCCCCCAAAATCCCTCACTCATGCGTAGATAGATGGAAGGCGAATCAAGCCAATTTGAGACACCTCTTCCCCCAAATTTCTTAGTGACCCCCCCACCAAAATTTCTTGGCGACCCCCCCCCCCCCAAAATTGAAGGCTGTGACCGCGCCTGGACTCGCGTGGCGCAATGGTTACCATGCCGGACTGCCAATCGAAGGGTCTCGAGTTTGATTCCCGGCGAAGCAGAAATTTGAATGATGAGTTTAATTTTTTGTTCTCGGTTTAAGTGTTTGTATTTCTGTCTCTGTGTGTCTCATGGTACCCATTACACAGTGTATATTTACCCTACTCTGGGGCTATCAGTGTGAAACGTAAAAAAAATCAAAGTGTTCTACCGAATTTACTATGCTGAGTGATCTTTTCAAAATGATAGATAGCTACGTCACCATATCATGATTACACCACCAGTCGAAGGTTACAGTTCCACAGGCCGCTTTGCACGCTCCTTTTGATGTTTGAACGGGTGTGTAAGTTATGGGACAACCTTCCAGCTGAGGCATTTCCAGTGGACTTTGACATAGGGTTCTTCAAGAAAGCTGTAAAGAAAGCTCTTCTTGAAAGCCGGCAGTGCTCGGGTGGCTCCGCTGGGGTTGCCCGTTTCCATAGGCGACAGTGATCGCTTAACCACGCGGCCTTTCTGCCTCTTTGTTCGGTTTATTTATAAAAAAAGTGATTTCGAATAAACGAATAAGCAGTTGCCGAGGGTCTAAAAAAATGTTATTGAAATGAGCAGACGTTTTCAGTGGTTAATTTAATAAGAGCTATTACATACATACGCAGTACTGGCACTGGTGTTACACTAATATGCTAAAGCGTCACCGCGGCAGCAGCACGGCATGGTGGTCACGCCCAGAATAATATTAGTAATCGATATATTTATTTCTGATGCTGTGTGAAGGGTTGTTAATAGGACCAATAGACTCTTAATCGCGTAGGGCCTGATCCTCTCACGCTGTTCCAATTCAGGTTGATGACGTCTTCATTGTTAGTGGCCTAAGTGCTGTCGCAATTTTTAAATCGCTCAAAATACCTCCATTAAGTATGAACGACAGTATGCTAACGACAATTGCAACCAACGTGTAAGCAACCAAGAATTTGACTCCCAACTACTAACCACGCCTGACATAGCGTAGACATTTCACCACTTTTCTGCAATATATTTAAGTTACATAATGATAATGAATCTATGCATTATTTGCAGCACAAATTATTTAATTATAATGATCCTTTCCGCGGGCACAGCAGTACTATCTAAACACTTTAAAAACAGGCTATTATAATACGTTTAATTTGTAAAGAGAAACTGATGATAACGACTCAAAAGTCGATATTATAAGAGGAGTACAGTAAGAATTGTAAGGACTCAGGAAGAATGTATCTACTCAACATAATAATATGAACTTTTGTATCTTATGTAATTTCATAAAAGGTACTTAACAATAATCCAAGGGACATTGGAGGGCAAGCGGTTACGAACGAAATTGCAACCTCATCAGCAACGACCACTCTGACAAGAGTGAACGACTAAGGAGGAGGAGGAACAAATAATCCAAGTCTAATCAAGCCTTTTGTACAAGTCTTTATCTACGCGGACGACGTCGCGGGCACAACTAGTTTACAAATATATACACTATATAAACATTACAGATAATGGTTTCCAAGATGTTTATATAGTTTTTCAAGAAACTCACCTGCCGCTCTGCGAAATACAGCAGGGGATGAAAAAAAAATGTCTACTTCAGAATCCGAAGCGACCACACCGTTGAGCATTGTAAGTGCTCGGACTAGCGGTGACTCCCTCACAAAGTGAAGTCTGCACATGGGCACTGCGAATAGATCGTGTCTGCGAGCTCTATTGTACTTCTCAGGGGCATTCAGGGCAACCAGCTCCAGTACTGTTGGGTTATGTACTCTGCCTCTTAGAAGTTGAAAGAAGTATTCCAACAAAGCTATATTACGTCGGTGTTCAAGCGAATTATATCCCAGCATTCCCAAAAGAAAAAGGCTGGGATACAAATACGGATATCCCACGAAGTAACCGTACTGCTGGAAGTATAACCTTCTGGCAAATTTATTTTGGAGTTTCTCCAGCATGAGCTTATATTTAGCTTCATGGGGGCTCCAGATAACTGCATTGCTTTCTAGAATGCTTCTCACAAAGCTGTTATATAGAATTTTAGAAGCTGAATTACTAAGATGCTGAGATTGCCGCATTACGAACCCCAATGACCTGTAGGCTTTCTTACAAGTTGATAAAATATGACTACTAAAGCTGAGGTCCGCATTCATCAGTACTCCGAGGTCTTTTACAGAGCTATGACGGGACAATCTCGCATTTCCTAAATGATAAATAAAAGAGATTGTATTATATTTACGGGAAAATGTCAATATAGAACACTTGTCTTCGTTGAACATAAGCTTATTAAGCTTGCTCCACTCAAGAACACTATCAATATCTTTTTGGAGAGCTTGGCAATCCGAATCACACTTAATGTCCATGAACAGCTTTAGGTCGTCTGCAAATAACAGACATTGTGCCGAACTGACTACCCTTATTTAAATACGGCAATCGGCCATGTTATCTGAAACGCCAATCAAAAGGAATGACTTCACGTCTTAGTAAAAGTCATCGTGTTGCTTGAAGTTTGACGAGCAAGCCGCCGCCATGACACCTTCGAGCGTTTTCGCGCTTAATTCAAATTACATAGCAGAAAATACATTAATTTACGTTAAAACTTATGTTTATTGCTGAAATAAACTTTTTTTCGAAACTAGGAGACGTGTACCTACAATAAGGAAAGGTATTTAAAAATCTGTCATCATGCCTATGGTATAATGTACCTCGTAGCATGTGCAAATAATAACACTCATCATAAAAAAATAATCTCTGCACAACAAGTTTTACTTTTCCTGATAATATAGCTATTGTATTTTTAAAAAATCACTCTTACATTTGATTATTATGATATTTCACTCACCTTTTGTGCACAAAGTATTTGTGTAAACTGCGAATAAAAAAGATCAAACACTATTTTTATATTGAAAAGTTATCTGAATCAGACCAGTTTATTAGCGATATCTATAAAATCATTATTCGCCTCTGAAATCCCATCATAAATGTTAATCTTCACCTGTTTTGAATATTTATTAAAATGTGTTTCATTCATAAAAATCAATAAAACTATAAACTAAAACTTTAAATAGCTTGAGGTTCACTTTACTCAAATTGTATATAGTTATTCACAAAATTCAAAACCGAAGGTCCTCATTTCAAATCAACCTGTAGTTGCTCTCTTTTTTTACGAATTGTGTTTATGTATTTGGATCATCTTGTAGTAGGTAATCATTTATTTTGTATTCAGTTTTGCCCGTATCGTTGAAATCAGGCGCCCTAATCACAGGGATATGTTAGGGGTTAATTACATGCTCCTTTTACGTATTTTCGGGATCGCATTTCTCATGTCACCTGAATCCTCAGGGACCGGCCAAGTGCAAGTCGGACTCGCGCATGTAGGGTTCCGTACCATTATCGAAAAAAATCAAGTTTATTGTATGGGAGCCCCCTTAAATATTTATTTTATTCTATTTTTTTAGTATTTGTTTCTATACCGGCAACAGAAATACATCATCTGTTAAAATTTCTAATGTCTAGCCATTATGGTTCATTAGATACAGTCTGATGACAGACAGACGGATAGACGAACGGACAGCGGAGGCTTAGTAATAGGGTCCCGTTGGCACCCTTCGGGTACAGAACCCTAAAAATGTTTGTCAGTTATAAATGTCAACAGGTTAGATACCTACAAGGAACCAAGTTTTTTTCAACCCCTCTTTAATGCTCCGAAACAGTCTCCTTATCGGATGAATTTCTATGAAGTATTTCTGATGCCGCTATAAAAAATAAAACCAAATGAAATAATTTAGGCTCTCATACAACAAACGTGTTTTTTTTTTCATTATAGATGTTCGAAACCCTTCTCGCACGAGTCCGAATCGAATTTTGCCGGTTTTCTTAGCATCGTGTGTAAATTCAGTGATTATTTTTTTGCAGTTATCCTCGAAAAAGTTGTTGAAATTAATTAGAGAAATAAAATGTGCGTATAACTTTTTATTTTTTACCAATCCATGACTACTGTTGGCATAAATCAAAATTCAATCAGACGAGATCGCATGCACTGCCTAGTATGAGATAATCTTCTTATCACTTCCGAAGCTATTTATGTGTTTCCCTTTTATATAAGCCTTATTTACTAATTTAGCAACGCTATAAAAATAAAAATATCTCTTACAATTATTCTATAGAGGAAATGATAGAGATTATAATTTTATAATGGGATATCATGGGTAAACAATGATTTCAGAGATAGTAGCTAATAAACTGGACTGATAACTAATTATATATAAAAAGAGACTGTTCTTTTCAATCACAGTGTACACAAATATTTTGTGAACAAAAGGTGAGTAAATATTATTACTATAGTAAAAGTTGGAGGCAATTTTCGAATATAACTTTCAAGAACTATATTATTAGCATTACCAATTGCTTATACTACTTGATGACCCCTGAATTCAGTAGCTTTTAAGTGTTCAAATTATGTTAAAGGAGATGTTTCAAAATGTATGGACATTTGGCCAGGTATTTATACACCGTATAAAGAAATTGCAAATATAATATAGAGCTGTTTTTTACTAAGCATTTTGTTATAATCGACTGGGGTTATTGGTACAAAACAAAAATTTTAAGTTAGAATTGCAACACAATATACTAGAAAAACATAATGGCGGTGATATGTCATTGTGATAGTTGAAATTAATTATATTATCTGTGACAATCGCTTGACAGTGAAATCAGTTGGTCCGCCATGTTGAAAAATGTTGAAAATGGTTGATTTAAATTGGTTTTGTAATGAAAAAGTACATGTTTTATCTAATTTTAAGTATTTTTTTCGGATTCTTGAGTTTTTTCTCGAATTTTTGAGACGGTGTACAATACCTAGCCAAGATTGAAACATCTCCTTTAATTCAAGGGGTTAAAAAAGGCTCCCTGGTAGGGAAAGGTAGCCTGCGATCCCTCGAGCAAAGGGCTCCTTGGTCGAAAGAATCCCCTGGAGCGATCCCCTGAGCAAAGCGTGTACGCCATTTGAGGATATGTTTTCTATTAATTTAATGTAACCTTACTGCCGCCTTTTCAGCATTGTTATTTTTAACTTACATCGGTGAAGTTCCTTCGTCTACGCAATTTCATGCATTCATGCATTCTTGCATCCATCACTCCATAGATCCAAACTACAATCAAATATACGATTTTATAATATTAAAATTTTAACGGTTTGCTCTAAATGTTTCAGTGAACAATGAAGGCCTTCGTCGCTCTTTTCGCCCTGCTGGCGGTAGCTGCAGCCAACCCCCTGCCCCTGGTGCAGATCGTTGTCAATGTGGACGCGCCTCCCAGCGCTGCGCCCGCCGACAACGCCTGCATCCAGCCACCATCGGTCGAGCTGCCCGTCATCGACATTCCTGTCGACGATGTCATCGACGGTCCCGAGCACCCGAAGCCTGAGCCCGAACTCCCTGAAATAGAAATCCCCGAAGTGCCAGCGCCCGCTCCTGAGATCATTCCTGAACCCGTCCTCCCAGAGGTCCCTGAGGTCCCGGTCGTCCCTGAGGTTATCCCTGAGGCCCCTGTGGTCCCTGAGGTCCCCGAGTCACCTGAGGTTAACCCAGAACCCGTAATTATTCCTGACCAACTTAACTAAATTCAAAATCAGTACGTAGCTAAAAACTCCATCTTAGTGCGAATGTCGTAATCGCATATTCCAAGGCATCTTGTGCATGAAATACAATACCATTTATGAAAACTTTATATATATTTTTTGTTAAAAAAAACTACTTTGTGTTGTGGATAATTAAGTGTCGAATGTATCTATAGATGAATTAAAATTTTGCGTTTAAGTGTATAACTAACTATAAGAGTAATGTTTACCTATATGCAAAAAATTAAATGTCTTAATAAAAATAATGTCTGTAATAGACTTTGAAACCATCCAACCAAATCGCCCCAAATCAGAATCATTTTAAAGGCAATAATGCGAAGATGGTTTCAGACCATTAAAACAATGCATTCCATTTCGGTTCCATTCATGAATCGATTAAATTGGCTTTTCCAAGACAAATAAAAGTTTTGCAGTAACAATAAAAATATAGGTATAAATTTATAGTTGTTACTTAATAAAAGTCACATATGGCGCTGTTTGTTACAACCGACATAAGAATAAATCAACCGAGCTTAACCGATCACAACTAACATTAAAAAAATATCGGTACTAATCGGCAATTTCATACTTTAACCATTAATATCACAGACATTTTTTAATAATTTTTCTGGTATTTTGGATACGACAAGAAATGAAAAGCTTCGCTTCACTGAGACAGCATCACATCAGTCATATCGCGCCGATGCAGCCTTCGGAGTAGTAACTCAACTGGTTGAGGTTGCAATCAAGCAAGTCTAGTGCTTGATTGCATTTGCGGGTATACCTATATCAATGGACAGCAAAGACCACTTAACACCACGTAGCCTACATGTGCATCTGCTTCTTTGTTTGAAAAAATACTCTTTATAGCGACTACGTAGGCGTTTGTTACCCCTGTAGCTTGGGAATGAAAATATAAGCTTCAGTATGTAACACCTGATCGTAAGAGGCAATTAAAAGCTTGAACCTTTCAGCCAACAACAACGGAATGTGCACCTCAAGATGCTGGTTTGGGGTGGTACATGCGTTTTATACCACCAGTGCGTTCCACTTCCACTGGAGATCCCTCCCAAAGTCTCCTCCAAGCGCTGAGGCGGTTCGACGTGAGGGTTTTAGCGCTGTACATATCAAACATGACTAGATATCTCTCCCAAGATACACTTTGAAGTTTTCTCCTATACCAATTAAAAAGGTAAGCGTTTGGTAGAAAACTTTCACTATCTTAGCGGTAGATAACTACAGGAGAAACAGACACAATGGATGGCTCTAGAAGAAGGCTACCTCCGTTGATCTACTTATAATAGGTAGTACTTTTATGAAAGTAGGTGATAGTAACTTTTATGGTTCGCCCGGGGAAGTAACACCGCTGTACCCAACTTGTATACTTCAGTATTTATGTGGAAAGGTGCAGTTGCCGGCTAGACTTACATAAGGCCGTCATCCCCCTTTTGTGTAAGAGCGCAACTGAATAAAAGCAATACTCTGGCTTGGTTGAGGTTGTGTGTAGATGTCCATGGGCTGCAGCGACCACTTCGCACCACGTGGCCTGCATGCTCGTATGCTATTTCGTTCAATTAAAAAAAATGTAAATTGGGCTACTTTTATTAAACTTGTGGTGAAGTCATTGTGATAATGTCATGTTTTTTTCAAAAACAAGAAGTTAAAAATCAGGAAAAGTTGGAGCAGCCCAAGCTACTCCTTAATACTCAGAAAGGGAATTGAACCTAGAGAAAAGCTATAGTAACGTTGTTGTTATCTCAGGCACAAGTAAAGTAAAAAGAGAAATTAATGCAGGTTTTCTGTCATTTTACTCTTGGGAGATACATCATCATCTAACTGACGTATGTGACTCACCCGTATTTATAGACCTACCTCTCCGTATATAGCCGCATAGCGACAAGAATAGCTTTGTTTATCCTTAACTAAGAGAAGGTTTTTTGTTAGCCTGCTACTTTTAGTACAGGTACTGTTATTAGGTGTAGTAAAAGTATACTTAATTTACGAGTTGAACAATAACCGATTATAAAATCACGTCGTAATGTGTTCATTATCTGCTGAAGTAATTATCCTAGGTACTTCTTTAAAAAAAAACTTAACAGAACACTTTTAAAGTAATGTATGTACTATTGTATTAATTTTATATTTTTTATATTACTCTTAGATTTACATTGTTTTAAACCGTACAGAAAAAATAATAAAAGATATAAGGAAGGAAGCTTTAAGGCACAATAAAATACCAGAGGAAGATTACAATTGTTCGTAAATGCTGTTTAATTTCATGAACAAAAAGACTTAGAAATTGCGATTAAGACATTCGCACTAAGATGGAGTTCTTAGTAATGTATTATTCTAGGATTTAGTTAAGTTCGTCGGGCAGGACTACGGGTTCAGGGATGACGGCCTCTGGGAGAACAGGTTCGGGCAGAACCTCAGGGGCGGGCGCGGGTACGGGTAGAACGGGAGGAGGCAGCACTGCGGGCCCGGGCAATTCAGGGACAATGACGATTTCAGGGAGCTCAGGCACGGGCTTAGGGGGCTCGGGGGCATCGAAGTCAATGGGCATGTCGATGACGGGCAATTCGAACGATGGTGGCTGGATGCAGGCATTGTCAGCGGGCGCGGCGCTGGGAGGCGCGTCAACGTTGACGACGATCTGCACCAGGGGCAGGGGGTTGGCCGCAGCCACAGCCAGTAGGGCGAAAAGAGCGACGAAGGTCTTCATTGTTCACTGAAACAAGTCGTTAATAATTTATCAGTACGTATAACCCTAACCTATACCAAGGCAGGCGCTCCTCCCTGTATTGTCGCTCCTCCCTGTATTGTGCCTATACTAACACCTACTTCCCTTTCGAAATTCTTCAATTCTTTTTCTTAAATAAACTCTTGCTGAGCAGTTGGACATAAAAAGGTTGTTCATATTAATGGCTTATTTTGAGCATTCAATTCACTTTTTACTGATGGTTCAACTATAATATGATATAAATCAATTAATTCATGGTCTTCGTAACGTTCCAGAAAAGATATTTCACCGTGAACGAGAAAAGCGTTGGATTAATAGGTACCCATTTTTAGGGTTCGGCTGAATCCGAATTTTTCTTAATTGAAGAGGGCTGGATGCTTTTCGCTAGCATAACAGATTCATACTGAATTCATCCTCCACACTGCTTTAATGCGGATTGCAGGAGGATGGACATTACAATAATCTAGAGTGAAAATTACAGACGAATTCCCCAAAAAGATTGAATATTTGATACTGACCACAGACAAAGACATGGTGAAATGACAGTCTAGGATTACGACAGTGTCGACAGTGACGGCACAATACAAGGAGCGCCAGCCTTTCTAGAGACGGCATCAGCCGTTAATTGGATATCAATGGAATTAAGTTAAAAACAGGTAGGTAAGTAGGCACCACAAATCTATATTGTTGTCTATTAGTAAAATTTCAGAAACTGATGCGTAGATGGAATAATATAATGAATTTCAATTTATTGTTATACACATTTACAACTAAATACAAAAAGATGAACAAATGATTTTATAAATATATTTTCTTACACGAAAAATTCAGATACAATATTAATTTTGCAAGAAAGTGTTATACTCACAAATATTATCAAATTTTATAATTATTAGTACTTTTACTTACCTTGTGTTCACAAAGACTTTATGAAAACTGAGGAGCACAGGGGCAGGCTGTATTTTTATATCACAGACTTATCAGTTGAGTTTATTTTGTTTTGGCAATTTTATTCTTTGTTCTACAGAACTGAACAATAAATATTTATCAATTTATTTCCTGTCATAACACACTATAAAAAACTAATTTTAATCTTTATAACGTTTGTAATATAATAAAATAATAATAAACATAATCCTACTGGGAACTTTATACTGGGGAAGCGATTAGGCTTTCCTACTAGTAGCATTTTCACGGAGAAAACAAATGATAGTAGAAGTGCCCTAACCTACTATTTGTACCAGAAGCAGTGTCACCATCGAATAGCGTGAACTCACAAGACAAGAATATAAACAATACATTTTAATTGGTTTAGACTTTGTTCTCATAATCGTAAGGAACTTTTTCGAGTGTCGGCAGTAATACGTGTTTTTGCAATGATCGTTTAAGAGCAACTGTCGGCCCTGAAGTGTCCAGTGCCAGTTACCGCAGCGTGATCGCGCTCACCTATAGTCACGCTAGCGAATACTTCGTGCCATCTCCTCTGGGGGTGTGCTTTATTTGAAACTCCGTGAGCATTTCAGACTTTGTCGTGGTTCGGTTCTAAAGAAATAATTACCAAACTGGACGATTTCTTACTTTGTTGTTACTTAAAATGTAACTGAAAATAATAATCAATTAATCACATTTTCCACATAATAATTTACACAATATAGTGCGTGTCATACTCAAGAAAGAAGAGTGTTGGGATGGGCGTTAGAATTTTATAAGTAATTTACAGCTCGAATCGCTCGGGTGATTTGAATGTGTATGATTATATCGTACTAATCTCTCACTGGAACTGTACGTTTTTCCGGTATAAAAAGTAACATATGTGCTAATACAAACTTTAATCTTTCTCTGTGTAAAATTTCATCCCGATCAAATTCTGTCATTCTTATATGATTGAGCAAACAACATCCATACAAACATACATTCAAACTTTCAGTTTATAGTATATCCATATTCATACTTATACTTATTTACTTATAATAATAAAATAATTATGATTTTTGTATTTTTGGATTTACATTCGACGGGAATAGGAGAGTAAGTATTAATTATAATTTTATTAATATTTTAACTTTTTTTATATATAAATGGTCCGTTGTTTGTACTTCCATTATTGTATTGGTATTGGTATATATTTAAAGCTAAGACAAAGCTTTTAGCTTTGTTTCTTAATAAGGTATAGGTACTAAGGTTCCCATAAGATTCTAAATATTTATCAATGTGTTTATTAAGTCGTAATATATATACTGTGATATTTTCCCTCGTCCGTTCCTTTAATGGTCGCAGCGATATATTGATGTAACTGTAATAACAAATTAACTGAGGCGTTTATGGCGGTAGTGAAGAAACGAGATTGCGTTCATATGGCATGTCCATCCGGGGGATACATCGCATCCATTACGGCCAAGCACACTAGCTACTTTTAGCATCGGCGATCAGCGATTTCGCGTGCGCGTCGATGCTGCATTGCGTTTTTGGTCGCAGCATTGGAATCGCGCGTTTTAGCAACTTTAAGGAACATCGCGATTACCTGACTATCAGCAATATCACACTCCCTACTTTAGCATCAGAATATTGTAAGGATGCTATATCGGAGCAGGTGGAAGTGGGTTAATAGTGTCTAATACGATCAGCTGTCACATGTGCCCATTATCGACCCATAGCCATTCTGTTATCTCAAATATATAAATGTATTTAAAAAGTGTGCGTGAGTGAGAGAGTAAAAAAAGCGTGGGGTGCATGGTGTCAATAGTATCTTAAAAACCACCCCACGATTTTTTGTACAGTAAAATACATTTTCTTCTTATTTTTTTAGTTTTTAGTTCGTATTTTCACAAAAGCGTGTTTTTTAGTTTTTCAAACTACATTATTTATTTTTAACTTTTTAGTAGGATTTTTATTCTCATATTATTGCATTGTCATCGGCCCTTGACCCCTGTGCAAATTTTCAAGTTAATCAGACTCCTACAAGTAAGTGAAAATGATGTTCAAAGATTCCATTACATACATACATAGATACAGGTCACGTTAATATAAGCGTGTTAAAAAGAGTGCTGCTGGGAGTTTTTTCCGCCTTTTTTCTCTCAGCTCAACATCTAGCCCAAACGGACACCTAAAGAAGATGACTGGGAAAAATTGACATTCATTAAGCGAATATTTTGTATTCCCAATATGAAATAAATATTCTTTTTTTATTTTGTTTCTTTCTTTGAATCGCTACATTTAGCGTCTAAGTTGCCTATCGCCGATGCTAAAAAATAGCTAGTATGGGGTGCCTACATCACAATTTGAACGCGGTAGCGGAATATCGCGTTTAAGCGTTTTCAAGTGTGCACGGTGCATCGTTCGATCACTGCGTTTAGTGCCTAAATCGCCGATGCTAAAAGTAGCTAGTGTAGCTTGGTCGTTAATCCAGTGTTTCCTGCCGCGACTATCACCGACTTGGAAAGCCAAAGCTGCTCTGTGGACGCCCGCGTGGAAACTGTGCCACTTCGCTCCTCTCCGAGTAAAAGTACTTTCTTCTGGCCGCTTTCGGAAAGTCGTCTAGAAATAATTTCCTCGCATAGTAACCTTGTACGACGTGACATAAGGCGCTTGACGGCGTGTGCACTATAATTAGAACTCTGCTTTATAGCCGTTCTCGGAAATGGCAATCGATACTAAAGTCGCGTCTCCTCAGTTACTGTGAGAATACCATTGTTCATTAATTGCGAATATGAAAATATGATGACGGTTACGATTAATGAGTTTGTATGAAATGAAAAAGTTTATTAACATGGCTGCAACCCTTTTTGCGTCCCACTGCTGGGCACGGGTCTCTACCCTTATTGGTGAGGCCTGGAGCTTACTCCACCACGCTGCTCCAATGCGGGTTGGTGGAGATGCGGGTTAGTGGCCAACCCGCTGTCGGATGTTTTCAAACCGCCCATAAGGCCTCCGACAAGGTTTGACGACTGTTATCTACCGACAACAACCGGGACCGACGGCTTAACGTGCCCTCCGAAGCACGGAAACGTGCATGAAATTTTTTGCCACTAGCGGTCACCCATCTCACACCCGACCGCGCCCGTTTGGCTCAGCTGCATAGATCGCTTGCGTTCTACGCTAGCCGCCAGGCCACGCGCGTTTCTATTTTTTTGCGCGCGTTTATTAACATAATGGGTAATAATAATAGGCTGACCTAATAGGCGTCCTTTTTGGAGTTTGCTGTCTAAAAATTAGTTACAAGGATCCTCCACATTATTTCTAATCCATATCCCAATTGGGGATCAATCTGATCAACGTACTTAATATTTCGTGTTATAAAAAATAATCATTTTCTTAGTAAGTAATCATATTATAAGGTTAAATTTTAAATTTCGATGTTGTAGTATGTTAGTAATAGTTAGTTTTCTGTGGTTGTAGATTATCAACAGGGCATACGTCTACTATACTACACACAATATAATAAGTTCGTAAATCTAAGCCAAGACGAGCGCAGCGAAGCGCAAGGGCACCTACCTTTTCTGGAATGGGATCGTCGTTTTTTGGAAACCCATAACTTTGTTAGCCAATACCTATACCAGACAGTTAAAAATGTCAGATATGATGTCACTAGTGAAATAATTAAACATTAAAAGTTTTAATTGCATAGCTCTGACACTAATATTTTATTGATATTATTATCTGAATTATTCAGATTTGGTAACTGATATACTGGTGATCACTGGTGATATACTTGATAAAAATGCTAGAAATCTGAAATTTGGAATGTAGGTAAGCTGAATGTAGTATACAATAAAATAGAGAACCTGTAACATTATGATAGATTTTAGCTAATTTTTATGCCAGAGATCTATAATTTAGTTTACATACTTTTTGTTAATAGGATAAAACACATGACAACAAAAGCCCTGTAACATTTAATAAAGGAGTTGGAAATTTGTAAAGGATTTTCGACGATTAGCATACTAGAGATATGAAAATTATAAAAAACACTGATTAGCAGTACCAGCGCAACTGCATACGACCTCAAGCAAGACACAGCTTTCCTGTTATTTTGTAAGTAAAATGGAATGAAATCTCACGAAAAAGTTTTCTTGTAAAAGATATGAGATCTCATGTTGAATTTATACGTCTCTCAGTCAAAATATATGGCATGGCCATTCAACATTCATTATTTGATAGCTAGCCTTTTTTTATATTGGCATCGCAAACTCTGTGCGTATTGCCGGAGTCAAGTATGATTTTTGCATCAGTCAGTAGTCATAGATATATCAGTAAGTCATCTGTAATCGAGTCTAGTCAGTCCGATGTTCAAGTAAAGCAATTGCTATTTTACCAGAACGTGTCCAAAGGAGTTTTGGAGGCAAGCTGAAATATCATATATTCGCACTATTAATTTATTTCACAACACTCGTGCATTGTAATTAACCTTTATCGAACAAAACGCCATCAACTTTATTCGATATAACTCAAAAATACGCCAAGAAAATGAAAATAAAACCAGAGCACAACATGTGTTTTTCGAATTCAAGCTAGCCTCTTTGTTCCTATATATTGTTTGACAGCTAGTCTAATTGTTCTTTCTACAAATTTTTTATTAGAGTGGAATTACAGAGAGCATGCAGGCCACGAGGTGTTAAGTGGTCGCTTCAGCCCATGGACATTTACACACAACCTCAAGCAAGGCTGAATCTTGCCTGAGGTCGTATGCAATTGCACCTTTCATATTAAAATTGCTTCTCAGCAGAAGTGGGTGCAGCAGCGGTGCTTTGCCAGGGCAAACCATTAAAGTTTTATTTATTTATTCTTTATAGCACTCATAAAAGAAAATTACAAAAGGCGGACTTAATGCCTAATGGCATTCTCTGTCAGTCAACCCATGGCATTGGTGTGAAGCTGTGGTAGGTGCATAAAAGTAGAAGAAAATATAATGAAGACTATACCTAATATAAGTATAATATATTTTTAGGAATAAAAACCAGAAGCGAAATATTTAAATCACAATTTAATTCACATATCCTTTTAATACAATTAAAAAATAACGATACATTTCAATATACAACTACAATCAAATAATAATTAAGCACAAATACAGAAATTCAGTACGCAAATGGGCAGAGTTACTGCCCCTATCACTCTCACTGTAATAATGGTCGCTCCTTAGAGGTGGCCTCGCTTTTATAGGTGATTTCCCCTACATCAACACAATTTTTATTCAACTACCGACGTTGATTCCTAACAATATAATAAAGAATGGTATAGTAAGTATATTACAAAAATCGTATCTACTTAATACATAAATACTTAGGTACTTACAAATTTAAAAGTTCTACCACCTACTACTATTTACCTTACCACAATGACACTTAGGATCACGGAATTCAAGTTAAAAGCATTAAACAAGAACTATATGCGTTTAGTCACAAGAATCGGTGACCGCGTCGAGCGTGCTTCATTTACGGTTGATATGGACATACTTGTTACGTAGTGGACCTTCATGCTCGACTTAAGTAGCAGCAGTCTTGGACCCCGGACTTTGTATTCTTTGTATCGGCGTGGTACAAGGCAGGAAGAAATGTGTCTAACGTGACCTGACTGAACTATTCTTGATGTTTCTTGATGATCTAATGCATCTTTTAACGATAGTAGGTGTTAGAATATGCATAGTTCGACGATAGGGAAGTAACTTCACTGCACGCATTTCTGCCTTGAATTAATGCAATATCGACCTTAGAAAACACTCTAGTATCATGCTTAAAGAAATTGAATTAAATTTCACAAATTTTTTTACACACACGTATTTCATTAAATTCAATTTAATTTTATGGAGTTAATAGATTAATTATAATTCTATTATGCATATTCAAGATCAATTTTAGTGCTTCGGAGGACATGTTTAGCCGTCGGCCTAGATTGTTATCTATAGGCAACAGTCGTTAATCCATTATTCGGGGCTTTACGGGCGTTTTGAAAACATCCGACAATATGTTGGCCACTAACCCTCCACCAGCCCACATTGGAGCAGCGTGGTGGAGTAAGCTCCAAGCCTCTCCAATAAGGGAGACAGCAGTGGGATACAAAAAGGTTTACAGTCAATAGATATAATAATAAATAATTATTTAAAGTAACAAAACAACAAAAAATTTTTTCAGAAACAAAATGTGTACTAACGACATGGATTGTGTCCGATATAAAATACATTTTAGGGTTCCGTAGCCAAATGGCAAAAAACGGAACCCTTATGGATTCGTGATGTCTGTCTGTCTGTCCGTCCGTATATCACAGCCACTTTTTTCTGAAACTATAAGAACTATACTATTGAAACTCGGTACGTAGATGTATTCAGTGAACCACATTAAAATTTTCACACAAAAATAGAAAAAAGCAATAAATTTTGAGGGTTCCCCATACTTGGAACTGAAACTCAATTTTTTTTTTATCAAACCCATATGTGTTACATTCTATACGTATACGTATTACATTACATACGTATACGTGTACTATCTATGGATAGGTCTTCAAAAATGATATTGAGGTTTCTAATATCATTTTTTTCTAAACTGAATAGTTTGCGCGAGAGACACTTCCAAAGTGGTAAAATGTGTGTTCCTGTTACTTCTAAAATAAGAGAATGATAAAACAAAAAAAATATATGATATAAGTACATTACGATGCAAACTTCCACCGAAAATTAGTTTGAACGAGATCTAGTAAGTAGTTTTTTTTAATGAAATGAAATGAAATATTCTTTATTCACTGTACGGTTCCTTTACAAACTCTTAGTGAACGTTATTTTTTTTGCTCTGTCTGCTCTGGGTGCGCTTAGGCAATGCTGAGCTGAAGAAAAGAGCAGACGGAGAAAAACTTCAGCCCTGTTTTAAATATGGGGTATACAATAGCTAACTTTCTTACAGAGTAGCTAATAGTTCATAAATCGTAAACCACAATTTACCTTTCATTCAATCTTAATGCAATGATTTCTATGGATAATCAAAGGCAGTGATGTATTTCTGTTGCCCCTTTTGTTATACAAATACTAAAAATAGAATAAAAGAAATATTTAAGGGGCCTCCCATACAATAAACGTGATTTTTTATAGATAATGGTACGGAACCCTTCGTGCGTGAGTCCGACTCGAACTTGGCCGGTTTTATTTATTCTTACCTACTTATTCATTCGTTTCTATAAACAAACAAGGTATTTTTACCACATCAATTATTCTTAAAAGTTAATATGCTCTCCATTGCCGTGCATGCCTGAGAAAATTTCATAATTTCTCGAAAGCATGAAGTCCACCAATCCGCTTTTGGCCAGCGTGTAGACTATCGCCTAAATGCCTCTCACTTTTGAGAAGAGACCTGTGCCCAGCAGTGGGATATAAAAAAGGTTGAAAAAAAGATATAAATTACGTAAGTTCTATGTAATTTTCTAAAATTGTAATTAATAAAACATGAAGTGTTGAGAATGAAGCGAAAAGATTAATACTACGAGTATATTGAGTTAACTTTATTTAGGTTAACTTACTAGTCTTGAGTAAAGAACTGAGCTGGACAGTGGCGGTCCCAGGAGGGGGGGGTCACAGGGGACATGACCCCCTCCCAAAATCCATCAGCCATGTGTAGATGCCTAGATGGAAGGCGAAACAAGACAATTTGGGACACCTCTACCCCAAATTTCTTAGTGACCCCCCCAAAGTATCTTGGCGACCCCCCCCCCAAATTGAAGGCTGCGACTGACTGTTTATTAAAAGATGTCAATTGTCACGTTTACTGTAGGTCTAGTAGTTATGTAGCATAGTCAGTAGTCATATCATATTGTTATATTTATGGTGATCACTCAACACCTCGGGCCCGTCAGCCTTTTTGTCGGTTTATTTATTTAAAAAAATCATCTGGATAAGCTTCACCACTGAGACCTGATTGCGTAGGTACTCTGTACGCATAATATGACCGAAAGTTTGTAAATATTCGAAATTAATTTTTAGTCAAATAGTTTAAGCGATATCATTTATTTAGTAGCTTCATACAGGGTTCGTACCGTCAATTGTTATTCTTATAAATTCTTATAAATCCTTTCAATTCGCCAAAATACAAAATAATCTGAAATAACCAAAAAATAACCTGGAATGTTTCAAAATTACATTTATTACAAATTTGCATCGAGCTCCAGAGCTTGCATCGGTATGCATTAAGTAAAAGGAAATAGCGAATATTAGCAAACCGCGATTTATAGGCAGTTGGGCGTGTCTACTGACTACGCTACATCCTTAACCTACAGTAAACGTGATAATTGACATATTTCTGTCTTTCATCTCTTTTCAATGCGGATATAAAGATACAGATTAGGAATAAATGCTGTCGGATCATTTCAATCTGCCTCACAATAAATTCATCAACAGCAATGCGGTAACGACCAGGACCGATCTTAATATGCAAGCTTGCCATTAGTGGTCAACCATATTAAGCCCTACCGCACCCGTTTTGCTTAATTTTGAAGATCGGTTAAGCTTTATATAGGATGCAGATTTTCGCTTCATTCTAAGCGAGAGGGCTCTAAGGGCTTGTATGGCGTGGTCAGCATTGAAAGGAAATAGCGAGTTACGATTAGTGCAGTTTCACACCAGCGTATTTTTCGACGCGTTCGCGTATTTTTCGCAGCGTATTTTTCGCGTGTCTTAGTCTAGTACGGCCAAGTGCGGACTAGTCCTATTCTAAATATGAAGTAATGTCTTAGAGCATCAAGTTACTGACTCACCCTTCAGTAGCGACGTCATAGCGCTCGCTTTGATACATATTTTTTGTACCAAATCTGGTGCAGGAGAAGAACGCACACATTTTAATTTTGTCAAACATTCACAAATATTCTTTCCACGCTACAGCCGCATACATTTCTTTTTCTAAATATGTCGATTTCAATTAACAACGTAATTTTCTATGCACCGTCAACACTGACACCGACACACTAGTTGTATAAATAGACGGCACATTGTACATGGACGTTGGGACGAGGGGTTCGCCCATAAAGGCCACTCCTCTCTGACGGGTTTCATACCTGTCATACCTTGATGCTCTAAGAGTAATGTGTTTTTTATTTTTTTATCGCAAATCGCAACCCACGATCAAGTTATCAATTAATAAGACTTAGCTTAGCGCTTACGTACCTAATTGCATTCAAATAACAAGCGGCGTGTATAACATTCAGCGATCGGATCAAATAATTAGGCAAATTACATGGTTAGGCGGCGCTTAACTAGCCGATTTGCCTCGTCGAATTAAATTTACAATGCAAAAATCTATCGTAGGTCGTATTATTTATCCCAAGCTACAGGGATCTACATAAAGAACACGGCTTTTATGAAGCTAGTTATATAAGTGTCATCAGTAAGGCTGTAAATTGAATGAATATCTATTTTCGATATTCAGCAGTGACATACACATTCACAAAAAATTTTATCAACATCAGTTTGAATTATTCAATGGGATTTTAAACACTATGAATAGAAAAATAAAGAATGCATACCTTAGATGGCACTAAACCACGCTTGGAAAGCAGGATAATTGTTAATTTATTTTTATACATGATTTTTTATTACATTTGTCATCAATAAAAATTTCGTCAATTGACTGCAAATGGGTTATGACGTCACAAATTAGTTTCTTATATTAAATGTATGAGGATGTCACGTTTTGACATCTCATTAAATGTATCTCAATTGTTTTAGAAACAAAGAAAGAAAAAATATTTATTTCACATTAGATGTCAGTAAGAGTCCTATATTTCTCAGTTTACATTTAAGTTGTTTATTTAGACCAGTGTCGATAATTTTTGAGACCAAAAAAAAATATAGTAGAATGAAACCTATTGAAGAAGGTAGAGAATATAACAAAAATAAAAGGAAAAATAAATTAGAGGCGATCTGAGGTCGGGAAGGGGGAGGGGGTGGGGCTTTAAAGGTTAAAAAACGGTTTATCTCGATTTCCGGCAAAACTACAGGTCCTATGAAAAAAAGTTAAATGGCAAAGATGTAGTTAATAAAAAGATCTACAACTTTTATAATTACACTTTTTTCACATAACCTCAAAATTTATTTTGTGCTTTTAGTACGTTGAAATCTCTTCTTTCTGATGGTATAAAAATTATACATTACTACAGTAAATGTGCTCAGAAAATGCAAATTATAAAAACTCAAATCCGAATTTTTTTGAATAATTATATACAATTTTGAGCTTTTTACTAAAAATTACACTTTAATTACTTGAAAAACAAAGTATGTATATCAATGTTACTTGAAATCTTAATTTTTTTTTAGTAATTTAAGTGCAAATTTTAATATATAGCTCAAAATTGTACATAATGATTAAAAAAAATTGGGATTCGAGTTTTCATTATTTGCATTTTCTGAGCACATTTACAAAAGTAATGTATATTTTTTTATACCCTCAGAAACAAGAGATTTCAACGTACAAAAAGCATACCGACTTTTTAAAAAAAGCAGTTATTTTGACGTGAGAATTTTCGATTGAAACCTTGAAAAACAAAGTATGTATATCAATGTTACTTGAAATCTTAATTATTTTAGTAATTTAAGTGCAAATTTTAATATATAGCTCAAAATTGTACATAATGATTAAAAAAAATTGGGATTCGAGTTTTCATTATTTGCATTTTCTGAGCACATTTACAAAAGTAATGTATATTTTTTTATACCCTCAGAAACAAGAGATTTCAACGTACAAAAAGCATACCGACTTTTTAAAAAAAGCAGTTATTTTGACGTGAGAATTTTCGATTGAAAACTAGGCTGCTTTTTCGATATTAATTCAAAATGAGGTGAAAAAAATTAATATTTTAAACCGAAAAAAATACTGTATATCTGGGACATAAAAAGGTAATTTTTCACCAAATTTTGTTGAAAAAAAATTTTTTTTGTATAAGATAAAAATAAAAAACCAAAAAAATAGTTATTTGAATATTTCACTTAAATTTTGAGGTTATGTGAAAAAAGTGTAATTATAAAAGTTGTAGATCTTTTTATTAACTACATCTTTGCCATTTATCTTTTTTTCATAGGACCTGTAGTTTTGCCGGAAATCGAGATAAGTAAACCGTTTTTTACCCCTCCCCCTTCCCGACCTCAGAAGGCCTCTAATTTATTTTCCTTTTAATTTTTTTATATTCTCTACCTTTTCCAATACGTTTCATTCTACCATAATTTTTTTTCACTTTT
This sequence comes from Pyrgus malvae, assembly GCA_911387765.1. Lineage (NCBI taxonomy): Eukaryota > Metazoa > Arthropoda > Insecta > Lepidoptera > Hesperiidae > Pyrgus > Pyrgus malvae. The sequence continues at coordinate 11,405,772 of OU426955.1, forward strand.
TACCATTTTCAACATTATCGACACTGGTCTAACGCCGAAAATTCGAATAAAACGACACTTTCTAAAAATAAAACCTAGCTGGATCAATCCATCACCTCCGAAACTCTGGGCACTAAATTTCATGAAAATTGTTAGAGGCGTTTCCAAGTATCAAATTATATATAGATATTTACAAGAATTGCTCGTTTAAAGATATTAGAATTTGTTACTACTGATTATGGTGTCTAGCGACGTCAATACTAAGTACCCAAGTTAAAAGAACAGACGCGCCTTTTGTGATGATAACATATTATTATAATAAAAAATTTATTAGGTCGCGTATTACTCTAGTAAAGATTACCAATTCTGCTGAGTAGGTAGAACAAGGAAATTACTATATGACTTTTATTGCCATTTTATCTTTTGTAGTACGAAAATTATCTATCATCCAATTTAATGGTAATAAATACTGTAATTGAACGTTATATTATCAAAATTACAAGTATATTTAAGTATATTTAAGTCGGGTGTACTTGTATGTCCGAAGGTACAGTGTTCGATTCCTTAAGGGCTTTATTTTATAAAAATAAATACTTACCTATTGCGACTGGCTGTTTATAAAAGGTTTAAACAAGGCATGACATACTCAACGTTGCATTCCTCTACGTTTAAAATAGGTATTATATAATACAAGCTTTATCATCCTTACACAGATGTCTGGAGCTTGTTTCCAACAAAGCCTTCAATTTAAGAAGCTATTATATCAGGAACATAAAGGGCTTTGCAGAAATTTGAGACTTTTTATGTGTCTGGATCCAGACAATAAGCTCTTTTACTGTTTCCTGGACCATTAAACTTAGCCTTACCAATTTCCACACGTGCCAAAATGGGTTAGGTTTAACCATACTGGCCATAAAAACCTTGTAAAAAACATAAAAGAATCTCGGAAAGAAAATGTGTGTTTACTTTTTTAAGCAACTTTCTTATTCAAACAGAGGTTACTAACCTCTCGTTTTAAGTATATGTAGTAGTGTTGTAATACTGTGCAGATATTTCGCTGAGTTTAGTTACTTGATATCAAGCGTAAATATGGATGAGAAAAGGATGTAGGTTTTCTAACAAGGTTCACATTTCAAGATTAAAATCTTGTGTCAGCGACGCGAGCGGTTCGACAGCGGCGTGTGAACATTGCGTCTCCGGTTGCGATGTGCTCGACGGTCGGCGCCGGCGCAGCCACGAAGCCGCGGCTGTTCCGTGCGCAGACTCTCGACTCCGCGGCGAATTTCGCCGCTCTCGCCCACTGATCTACATTTCACCTCCAATATGGGTCAATAACTGCCCACGCTCAGCCCCTCCGGCTCCGGCCATTCACCTCGCCACTCCAAATCATTGTTCGCTAAATGTAAAGCGTAGCTGCAGGTCGACGACCTCACCGATGGTACGCTTGTCAATATGAGATTCTTCTTCGAATGACACTCGACACACTGCTGCCGTCGACGTAAACACAAACATCCTTTGACATTCATCAGAACGCTGAATAGGAGGTATGTAGCACACTTATGCTTCACTCAGCACAATGACCGATTGATACAATGTACACAATCAGTGTGAGTAGGCATAGAGATCGTTATTTTCAAATAGTTTCTAGAGTTCTAACCAATTTAACAATATCAGCTTTATAGAACACGGAAATAAATACAAAATCGATACAACTGTATTGTATTGTCGATTGTAGAGATGCCATATGAGTTATTGAAAAATATATTTTTAATAACTTCCTGTTTGTAGTTAAATTACTTATTTAATCAAAAATTTGATGAGACAATGTAATTGTTTTTAACGTCAACTCGATGATTCTTCAAAAACCATATAACAAAATGTGTGTGTGAAAGAAGTCCCCATTGAAAAAATCATTTCTATCAATAATTTGAGCACAAATGAAGCACTGATAGTCAACTCATAAACAAAATATCAGATATTCTTCCACACCAGAAAACCAGCTCTATCCTAAATAAATCTCGTCCAAAATGTTAAATTATTTTACCGGTAAATAACTTATTTCTAGACTTAACTACTGTAAGTTCCGTAAAAATAAAGTATGGATACGAAAAATTTTTTTTTACCTATTTCCCTTTTACAGTCACTAATGGGCATGATGCCAGATTTTTAAATACCTTTCCTTATTGTAGGTACACGTCTCCTAGTTTCGAAAAAAAGTTTATTTCAGTAATAAACTCAACTTTTAACGTAAATTAATGTATTTTCTGCTGTGTAATTTGAATTAAGCGCGAAAACGCTCGTAGGTGTCATGGCGTCGGCTTGCTCGTCAAACTTCAAGCAACACGATGACATTAACTGAGACGTGACGTCATTCCTTTTGATTGGCGTTTCAGGTAACATGGCCGATTGCTGTATTTAATACTTTTATTTTATTGAAAATCTTATTAATTTTAATGTTTATATTAAAACGGGATCACATTTTAGAACTTTTTCAGCATATATTTTTCTGTAAAACTGTTTAATCTCTGATTCTTTAATAGTGTCATCTAAAAAGACGCTTTTTTTAAATAGCTGAAAGTAATTTAAAAAATCTGAAATAGTTTGTTGTAATTATAATACTCATTAGTGATTGTTTCGGTTATTTGTTGCCCTTGAACAAAATCTCATAACACAAAGAGGCATTTTTAATATGTAGTTATTGTACACAGAACTTGATCAACGACGACCATGATGATGAGATGCAATGCAATTGATTAAGATGTGATAAGACAATTTATCTGCCATTTTTGACCGTATAGATGTAACTCGGTAACTTATCCTGGTTTTTTTCTAATAGAAGGTATTTCTAATAGTAGCTAAATAATTTCACTTGCCACAATCTTTCTCTGGAGAAAGTATTCCCGTGAATCCGAAAACTTCTACCTATGTTTGCTTTCCATTTATTATTGAAAAATTGTATGTTACTTATATCAATTTCAAGTATCTATGTCGTCCTATCTACATACCTTCAATAATCCACTGTCTGCTACTTTTAACGAATACTTACTTATATTATCGCAAATGAACAGGATTTTTCGATTGAATTTACTTGTATACTTCCAACTCTTCCAACAAATAAAGAAAAATGCACTGCAGTATATGTACATATATGAACAGATACTGCAGTGAACAAGGAACGTGAGCATTTGGGCATTGAGTGGCCAGTGAGTGTATAATGTATATGCATTTGAATTTTAATGAACTTGAGTTTTATTTTCCAGAACATTTAAAATTTATAAATCTTCAGTACCGAACTTCGATTCGATCGATTAAATGTAAGGTATAGGTATATGATGGGTTGTTCACTTTCATTATAAATGAATAAATGTTACATTGTAACATAGTCACTTATTATTATTAAGTCAAGAAGCATCGCAGTATATTATTTTAATGGGAATGTACGTAAAGATTCGAAAACATTTCACTTTGCGATTATTTTCTCCATATTAAAACAAGATTCAGAATAAATTATTCAAGGCAAGAACAAAAACTGCAGTAACATTGAAATAAAAGGCATATACGAATTTTGACGTCATTCGCAGTTTTCAAAGAGTAGTGTAGGGATATGCAATAAAACACACAGAACTAACCAAATATTTGGCCGCAAGGAAAGTGGCGCGTTGAACGAGCGCGGGCTGCCTCCACGATAAGTGTCACGATGAACTCTTACATAAGGACTCGATGTGCTTTCGAAAATATAATCGGCAATTTTGGCCATTTCTTCACCGAACAATGCCTTTGTCACTTAAATCACGTCGCCAGAAGAAAGTAGCTCGTTACGGGCTTACGTTATCTGCCATCGAGACCATAATTATGTTAATGGCCGCTACTTGCGAGTACTCCTTAAAGAATCAGATTGCAACTCGAGTACCACTCACGAATCGTACTTACATTTGTATAAACTAGGTAGTTACTGTACATTTTGAGAATTTGCTGGTTGGGCCGCTTGTATTTTTAAACGAAAACCAGCTCGCGTAGTGGCCCGAGGCGGTGATGGCGCATGGTGGGCAGGTTGGACCGTGGCCCGAAGAAAAACTTCGCTCGCTCCACATTCAGCGAGTTCGGAGCCGATGACTCCTTGTGACCGTGTCCTCCTTAGCGAAAGCTGCTTTATCTCGCCAAATTTCTCTCTTCTGTTCCGCATCATCTCGAACAAAAAGCAGAGACCCGTTTGCTTGAAGCGCGGCCTAGATGTGATGACTTGATCAGAACCAAATAGTTCTTTCTGAACCAAATGATAGTAAATAGCAACAAAACAATATAAGTAACCTTTTAGTTCGGAACAATGTTTTGCAAACTTTAGTGCTAATTGCGCTGAACGGTAGATTTTTTTTTTACCGCAAGTAGCTGTTAGACGCTTTTTGGAAGAAGTTTAAAGCAAATCACAGTATTTTTTAAGCTTAGTTTCAAATTACGGTGGTTACTTACATGATAGTGTTTAATAGAGCAATTAATTAAATTTTACACATTTAAGATAAAATTCCTATTTTTCCCAAATTCTATTGAAACAATCCTAAAAAAGAAGGTACCAATACACACTTTACAGTTACGGATAACCTTCTAAGCGGTTATCATATGAGTGTCATTATTAAAACTTTATTCTTTAATATTTGCATAAGTTGCAAACTGTGTGTTTGAAAAATTTAAGCTAAATGAAAAATTAAGTAATAAAAATATAGGGTTCTAAAATGTTTTATTTTAGATGGTACCACCATACTCAATGCTGACAACATTGATGCCGAAATCTTAGATTAATATAATCCTAAATAAAAATTAAATGCATAAAATTTTAATTAATATTATGTATTCGTCAAGTCGTATAATGATTTAACTTGTTTGTCCCTAATCTAATATCTTATTTAAGTTATTTATTGTATAGATACTAACAATATTCATTTTATTATAGCCTTATCTTTAACAGTCAAACCACTTAAACAAACTACGATAATTATTAACACAAAAAGTAATAATAATTAAATGCTACTTTTTATTTCAATAGCAAACATGGAAGCGAAAGTCCCCAGCATGGGCTGGTAACAAAATATTTGTGTGACGGGCGGGGTACCGCGTATGCGTCGGAAGTCCGGCGTATTAGCGAAAACCGGTTTTGTTGCTACGAGAGCGGTCGACTACAGTGTCCTAAATGGATAACTTCGCCATAAAAATATGTGATTGCAAAATCGTAAAACCTACTGTTATTATATTTCGGTATAGTTTCATTATGTTAAATCGCCCAAACAGGAAAATAAATAAATAATAAATATCTTTGGACAATTCACACAACACCATCTGATTCCAAACTAAGCAGAGCTGGTACTATGGTAATCAGAAAGCTAATAAACATACTTATATAATTTTAAATACATACTTAAATAGATAAATTAACACCCAGACACAAAACAAATAGTCATGTTCTTCACACAAATATTTGACCTGGGTAGCAATCGAACCCACGACCTCACGCTTCGCAGTCGGCTCATCACCCACTACTCCACGGAGGCTTTAAAATAAAATATATTAAATGTAGAGTTATAGTTAACATTCCATTCCACTGAAGGGAATACAATGTTATATAATTATAATTATATATATTATAAGGTAAAAGCTATATATAAGCGCGCATGGCCTGGCGGCTAGCGTAGAACGCAAGGGATCTATGCAGCTGAGCCAAACGGGCGCGGTCGGGTGTGAGATGGGTGACCGCTAGTGGCAAAAAAAAATTCATGCGCGTTTCCGTGCTTCGGAGGGCACGTTAAGCCGTCGGTCCCGGTTGTTGTCGATAGATAAATCTAGTCGGAGGCCTTATGGGCGGTTTGAAAACATCCGACAGCGGATTGGCCACTAACCCGCATCTCCACCAACCCGCATTGGAGCAGCGTGGTGGAGTAAGCTCCAGGCCACCCCAATAATGGGGAGAGACCCGTGCCCAGCAGTGGGACGCAAAAAGGGTTGCAGCCATATTATAAGGTTCGATTCCCAGTACGTAGTAGTAGTAGTGTTATTTATTGTTCCTATGTCGGTATACGTACCCACCACAAAGAGAGTCTTAGTGTGAGCATAAACGTAGAAATAACACGCCCATGAATGTGGGATTAAGAATACGTAGCGTTATTTATTTATTTACTTGTGTTTTACACTCGCTATAGAATAAACGATTGTATTGTCGTCAGCATTTCAGTGCTCGTAATTTTATAGAAAAACTTTTTCTGTCGTAATGTCGGAATGTAAACTGGCTACAGCCTCGGGGCCCCTTTCGAAAAAAAATTCTAATTCAGACTATTAAAAACTAGTAAACAAAATTTTGACATTTTATTTCGCTTTTTTCCTTTATTTTGTACAAACATGATTATACTCAATATTAAAAGAAATCATCTATGTACATATATGTATTTGGCTGTAGTGACGCAATGAAATATCAGGAACTTGAAAATTAAGTAAAACTTATCTATAAACATATATCCCAGTACCTATCTATATACATATATTCCGTAAGTAAAATTTCATATGTAGTAAACTTCGACCAAAAGATATACGTACTTTCTCCACGAAATGTCGAGTACTGGACGCTGATGACAGTATAAATGTTTACGTTAAATACAAATTACAATGATAGATAAAAAATAACCGATGCTGACATGTGGTGAAGTAATATTTTGTAAAACCTGTAATAGATTTCATAACACCATTGGCCACAGAAGCAAGGACAACGTAGATAAAGTGACCTTTGATATTATCTATTTAATAACTTCATAGATAACCTCAACAGTGAGATACCAACTTATAATTTTCTTTTAAAATTTTTAATGAATAGATTAATGAATAATGAATTTACTGTGTTTGATTTTTTTTTATAACGTTTACACTCATAGCCCCACAGTAAGGTAGATATACCTACTATGTATGCGTGGTTACCATGGACACACATAAATACAGAAACACATAATAATATAGGTACTCAGTACGAGAACAGAAATTTAACCTCATCATTCAATTTTCTGTTTCTCCGGGAGTCGAATCCGGGTCCCTCCGATTGGCAGTGCGGCATAGTAACCAAAAATTTTAAATAACATTTTAATTCCCCCTCGTGACTGCATTCTATTACCCACTTGTTAACTAAATTTTTACTTAATTTTAAACGATTTAGTTTTGTTGTGTTTTGAATATTTTATTACCTTTTATTTTTACTCTAGTATCACTATACTTAACTTAACGCACTCGTAGTGTAGGTAACGTGTACTATCAATATGTACTGTTGTTGTGTGTTGTTGTGTGTTATGTTACTATAGTAGGCCCAACCCACATAATTAATTTTTCTCCCTAAATAAGCTAAAAATATGTAATTATTAGATTACATGACATGTCGGCAAATAGGTGAAATTTGCCGATTATCCGTCATCAAAGTATATAATATTTTTTTACATATATTATTATAGTTATCAGAAGCATGTTGTGCTCCGAAACTGGACACTCATTAAAATCTTTAATTGTCATTCGTTGCACATAGCTCATAAAATTTCAGAATTTCAGCTGAAGATGAATTCATCGATGTGTTTAACCCGTCGACTTTTTCAAACCATTGTTTTGTATTAACTATTGCTAACTCTGTCAAATACATATAATATTAATTTACTATTCAAAAACATAAGCAGATACAATCAAATTAACACATTAACGAGCTTTCACGCTGAACCGATCGCATAATGTCACGAATTAAGCAGTAATATTGAGGTAGGTCGCACTCTTTCGCACGTGGTTTTCCCACTGTGGGGAGGCTATGGTTTTGTATTGCAGAACTTATGTAATAATTATGTAAACTGTCAATATTTACGAGTGGCTGAACACGAAGAGCCTACTTTCTGGCTATTTACTAGCCAGTTCATGGTTTTAAGTTTAAATTTAAAGATATTTTTCTAAGCTTTTTATGTCCCATTGCTGGGCTGGGTCTCCTCAAACAAGTGAGAGGGATGTAGGCCATAGTCCACCACGCAGAACTAGTGCGGATTGGTAGACATTATACCTTCGAGAAATTATTAGTTTCTTTCAGGCATTCACGGTGATGAAAAACATCGCAACCAATTAAATATCAAAATATTTTTCATCACCATGGAGCAGCGATGAAATGCGCACATTACAAATTTCTTTTGTCAGAGGTGCACGCCGAGGATTTGATCCCGGCACCTCCCGCATCGAATACTGCGATCCTTACCACTCGGCCATCATTGCTATTTAATATTACAATGGCAATAAAATGTTGTTCATATCGGTTTATATTGCTGCAAAATATCTCATCATTGGTACTGAAATAACTAATATTCTCAGTTTATCTATAAAATAAATATATGCTAAAATATGATATCAGAAATGAAAAGGAATGTTTATGTTAAAAGGTTTCAAAACATCAATATTTTCTGTTTAAACGAACATAAATATTAAGTTGCGGACAAGGGAATTAATCTGTGCCCGAAAATGGTAATTTCAACAAATTTGAATGTCATAATAATGTATTATACTGATCGGTTGTGTGCAATACCGGCGCGGCGGGTGCGCAGGCGGGGCTCGACCACCGCGCGACCAGCACCACTAAATGTCGCGCGGCCTCCGTATTCACAAACGGCCTTTGCAGTTCAGCGCGGTCGACGACCTACCCTGGGGTCGTTGACCGAACCCACATTTAGTTTTCACTTTCATTCACTAAGGATAACTGTACCATATACGTCACCTGCATACTCGCCAATTCATCAACGATCAATGCGCCTGGAGCATGCTAAGAATTCGCAATACGCTTTACAATTTAGGCAACATAAGATCGCTATTACTAGTGCGTAATAAAAAAGCGCGTGCGCAGCGGCTTAGCCGCACCTTCTTGCGGGTGATCCCCGCGAACGCTCTGCAACGCCTATTAATATCAAACGCATTAGGAGTTACAGAATCGATTGACATGGACATCATACGTTCGTTTACATATTAAATGTTAATCAAGACGAACGTATGCTAAACGTTCGAGTTCCGTCCGTCACCTACCTAGACGGAGGTTGTTGCTCTAATGATTGCCTATGTCGTAAATCGGGCGTTGGACCGGTGTCCTTTTCGTCCATTTTGGATACAATTGTGTAATTTTCACGGGTGGTGGGGAAACTCGGTAGGTGATGAGGAGGTGCGGTGCGTGGGGTTGCAGGTTCGGAGGTGGTTGCGCAAGAGCGGTCGTCGACTCGGTTATGTCAGCGGTTTACGTAAGCGTCACCTCGCAACGTTCTCGGGGCAGGCGCCAATTGTAGCCCGCGACCGTTTCGCACTTCTCGCGGTCTATTTGCAGACGGCTGCCGCTCGTTAGCGATTTGAGACTTCTTCGCCGCCTCGCTACATTGTTGGGCCCGACAATAAGATCCACTGTCCTAGTTGTGTGCTCTAAAGGTATTGTGTTGCTACAATAGCGTAGTACACATGAAGGTGCGATGTTTGACAATAATAATAATAATAATAACTGAAAAATAATTCTTCAAACGTTATAGCGTGATGTTCTAGTATTGCGCAAGCGCAAATAGCCTCCCATTAGGAGTAACCTTTCATGAATCGATTAGAGGCAGCATCAAAATCGTCCATTGTAGCCGTTAAAGAATAGATGTGCCCCGAAGGAGTAATTATGCGATCGATCGAAGTAGAGAAGGGGCTGGAGCGGTTGCGTCAGCGCACGGAGAGCGGTCGGACTCAACGCACAAGGTTGCAGAGGTTCAATGCTCTAGAAATACGAGACCCGACCCCGGGCAACGCAGCAAGCCGCGCGTACTACGCGGCGCCGTAGACCGCCCGACTACGACGCGTAGCCTGCTACACAGGCTCCATGACTACATTGTTTCGTTATTTTTTGTTTTGAAATTTTTCAAATTCAGAATATGTATTGTAAATTTCTCATATTTTTGAGTTTTGTTTTATATGGATTTTTATTTGGCTGAAGGTAAACACGCCTACTCTCTTTTTTGAAAGGACTTATTTTGTAACTGTAATACAGAAAAAAATGTCTAGTACGGTATAAGATAACATTTTGAATATAATTTTATTCAAGTAAATAGTAGAAGCTTAAGAAATAAATTATAATTTTATTTGATATCATAGCAACTTTAACGATCACTATTTTCTAGGAGGGGTCGTAAATGATTGATTTTTTTTAAATCAAATACAGCCTGATGACTTGACAATACAATGATATAGATTTTAAGGTTCGACTGGAGAGGCACCATAGTAAATACTATCAGAGAAAATTAGAATGCTTTTTTGCTGTAAGGCAGTCCGTTTGTGCTTCGGCAGAAATATATGGTAGCTGGCCATACTTAAATGAAGATTATCATCTATCTCAGGTAGCAAAATAAAAACTAAAACTGAAGTCTGTACTCTGGGTTTATGTGGAAGCTTGTTTAAGATCTAGTGTAGATATCCATAGATTGTAGTGCATATACTTAAAACTAAAACACTACTTTATGTACGTCATTTCGCTCTTTAATTTGGAAACAGTGAATTCAAAATATAAATGGTTTCATTCAGAAATAAACCAAGTCAATACAACAACTTTACTATCAACTGTATTTCCACAATGTACGAGTAACATAGAAACAAATCTTTCCGAAAATGTTTGTGGCATTCCAACAAATTAACGCGGCAACAACCGCGAGCAAACTTCCTCTTTAAACAGTTATATATTGTTAAACTAGGTCTTCCAAATTATGACAGTTTTGTTTTAACGGTACACACACGCAGCGGGTAACCTTCAAAAGAGAGAACGTGGCAACTGGTGGCAACGTAAGCACGTCCAATGTGCCAACTCTTTTTATGTACTCGTTTCGCAATTTTTATAAACAATTTGCCTTCGACCTTTGTAAACCGCCCAATTCAGTCCAATTGGTATTCCTGCAACGCTTGTGCTTTTCGTAACCAGCGGTTGGGCGCGACGCGCTACGCACTAAGCACGCAATGTATTGCTAATGTATACGCACCACAAACAGACCGAGAGACGAGCCACTAAAAGTATTGACCGTTTCTTGTGAGAGATTTGAAACCTGAAAATCATATTATCAATAATAACTATTATTTTATTATTAAAATTTTAATGATTCACTACCAAATCATGAAAATTTTAATGAACACAATGTGCAATGTACTCAGATAGAGTACGGGGAGTTATATTTCGGTGGAAAATTGTGGCTACCAGGGAAAGTCATGTCAGGCGATAATCAGCTTTTAGAGCAAGCAGCGCAACCTAAGACAGAACTCGAGGCTTGTTTGAGACACACAAGTGGGGCCATAGCCATGGGCGTACCGAAGGGAGGCAAGGAGGGCAGCTCAAAAAGCCAAAAGTTCTCCCAAACGAAAAAAGAAACCTATAAAGAATAAACTAGATATGCTGAACTAGATATGTGTGTTTGTGTACCGTGGAAGGCAAATTTACGCGCGGTACCCAGCTTGAAAAAGTTTGAATCCGGGGGGATTCAAATTTTTAACCAAACCCCCTTAACCAAGGACTTGCCCCTCCCCTGAACTGGGCAACCTGGGTACGCCCATGGCCAAAGCAGCCATTTAACATCATACATCAGGTATGTTTAGATTGTCAGTCATGCAAATATTTTAAACAAGTACATTTGTCATGCGTTAAGCTCGAAAAAATTTGAAAAGCAATACTACGATTGAGCATAAAGAACTTGCTAAGATTGTTTGTTATCTTATCTTATCCGGTTTATCCTATATAATACCGTGCTGTTGATAAAAAACCAATGCAAGCCTTTATGTATGCCTTAGACTATATCTATATAGCATATCTATATACACAGCACCCATTTTTGTTTTCATCGGAAACCATAAGTCCGCCATTTTGAAGTTGTAGCCGGACTCCGTAGCAAGGAAGGCAAAATGCAACCATCAGCTATTTCATAAAAGGAAGTAGCCAACTATTACGCCAGCAACGTAATGTAGTGGTCAGTGCAGCCCACGGACAAATAAAATCTAAAGAGTCAAGTTGTTTATCAGGTAAACACTTGCGCTGATACTCCATAGGCTACAGGCCTTCATGTATGCGAGGCAGAACTATGTGGTCAGTGAAAAAATGGATACAGCGGTGGCAAAAACATACAAGTACCGCCACCACCAACAATTAAATTTAATTACAATTCATATATGTTTTTTAAATACCTATAACTTAATATTGATATATTTACGGTCTATTTGTAAATAAAAAGGCAATAATCTTTAATTTACATATTTTTATAATGATTTGTTTTGTAACATTCGTTCATATTTAGCGGTCTGAACTGAGTCTTTTATCCAAATTGAAAATGTCTGCAGCTTATTTGTAATTCTTAATTTATTTATGAAACACAATACAGTCAAAAGTTCTGTATAGTAGTTAGTAAATAGTTTCAGAATAAAGCAATTGATTTTTATCAATCTCCCATCGGTAGCAAATAATTTAACGTCGTCCAGCCAAGCGATGGCCTATTTTCATAACAATGCGGACAATTTAAAATAACAAGTAAATATTGCATTGCCTCACGCATCCTGCAATTATGATCCGTAGAATTCAAAAGAAAAGTAGGTGGTTATATCGCAGCATCCAGCATTTCTCGTTTTATTGTTTCCTTTTTTACAGAGTGAACCGTTATGCGTTGACAATTTCTCCGTTCACTTCTTTGCTTATTCTGGTTACAAGGCGTAGAAAGCGTCACAACACTCACAACGCTTATACAACTCTTAATAACGTCGCACGTGAGCGACGGCACCCGAGGTTGCCTTCCAAAAGCATCACTTGATTCGCGATTACCATTTCTTTGGGCCGAGTTCAGCGACCCCTAAGGCCCGTTTAGCGGAGATGACCCACTGACTGTTAAAGACTGCGTCAAGTCATCACAACGTCAGCCTAACGCACTCACTGAGTATTTAAATCGCGGTGCGTGCCTGTTGCTAGGCGGCGCACATTGTATCGTAGTTGCTAGTGCAATCAGGCAACGTACATTGTACGCTCGAGCAAAGGAACAGCTACGCAGCCTTTCACGTACATATTTTGGCAGGACCCCCTTCTCACCGCACTTTACCGCGCTCCGCCTTGCTTCAACACCAAGAGAAAGTAGCTAGCCTACGCAATTCTAGGGTCGATGACCGAACTCGAAAATGCTTACTTCTGACAAAAAGTGACACATTAAACAGCTTGCATTTCATATTCAGATTGTGTGGTCAGTTTCTTAAACGGATGTTGAATGAATGATGCGATTAGGTCAAACTGTAGACGAGCCGTTGTAACGAGTAACGAGAAACTCGTCTAACATAAGGTATTCCTGCCATTGACAAAATGTGCTATTGCAGCTTAAAAAAATTACAAAGTTTATCTATGTAGGTAACTCATAAGTGTATGACTATTATGTAAATTGAATTAATTTGTATCTAATACCATGTATTAGTAGTTATATGTCAATAGTTATGCAGTTAAATTATAATGTAATATGAACGAAGAAACCATAGATTACATGGTAACAATGATGTACCCTAAATTTTTCAGCAAAACAACAAATACGGGTTCTATTTTTATTTACCTAATAGTGATAAACTTATACCTTTAGTCTTTTGAAACAATGCACAATAAATACGTCATATTCGATAGCCCGACATAAATAGTTGAAATTAATCGACGGCTATAAAAATTCTTGTTTACGAATTTATTGGACTCTACGATACAAAACACATAATTTTCCTAATGAATTCGAACAAAAACTGGCGGGAATTCGATGGCAGATAACGAAGGGCTAGGAATGAAAGCGGTGTCAGCAAAAAAACTAACCGTATTAAAAACATAACAGAATAGTGCTCCACTGCTCTACTAAGAGCATAGCAACGCGGACAGGCCCCGAGGCTGTGTCGAATTATTATAAGTAGATTGAAATAGACAATTCTTTTCGTTGTAGTGCACGAAGTATGGCCGATCAGAGCCATACAACACGCATTGTGAACGAACTGACCTTGTTATCACATGACACGACATTATCGACATTTTTATAGGCGCTCAATGCGTTCTCTTACCACAATAATTTACAACTTGCTGCTTCATTGTTCTTAAGTCCATTAAAATTATTTTTAATATGACGACTTTTAAAAACCTATTTTAATTCGATTTCGAAGATCTGTTTATCTGTAGAATTTACATTATCAAGCGCCGATAAGATTTTACTCGCAATCTATATCACAGATTGATACCAAGTAAGTAAGTACGTACTGCTTAGCTTAGTTTCATTTTTCTTTGAATTTTGTTGCCCTTGAAAATATTGTAATATGAACAATGCAATCTTATCAAAATAATAAAATAGAATTATTAATAATATTTATTTATCTTGTTAGAAGGTGCCTACTATTTGGAGCTAAGTGCGTTTAAGTGTTGTTCGTAGTTAGGTGACGTAATTGGTGTGATTCTCATCAATCAAATTTAGATTAACCTTTCCGTTTCGTTTTAGTTACTATCTTGTTATATTTTACAGTTAGGTACCTAAGTGTAAGAATGTCCTTATTTCGTTCATTCTTATACCTTAAAGGATGGCATACCCGTAATTTAAAAAAAACCTATTTTCATATAGAGACATTACTTCATAATAAAGATCAATATAAAACCATTATTGCGCTGATTCATTCGCGCCATTTACTGGTGTTGTTAATTCAAAAATGGTACTAATTACATAAACAAGCTAATAGGAGAGTGAGACGTTGTTAACAGTTACAAGAGGACCAGGGGCCTGACATGGAGTGACCGATCCATAAAAACATTTTAAAGAACAGACATTAAAAAATGTATGAGAGTTTAGAACTTGAATAATTCTACTGAGAAAGTGGCGGCAAACCGTTTTTGCGTCTCACTGCTGGGCACAAGTGTCTCCTCAACTCATTCCTTTCATTGTTATTCATATCATCCTTCTCCGAAAAAGTTTAATGACTATTATTTATTTATAACAACCGAGATTGTCATACCCTCCGAAGCACGGAAAACCGGGTAAGTGCCACTTATTAAGCCGTAAAACGACCATAGTTTATTTAAATGACCTCCGAGTAGTAATCTGTAAAACATTTAAATATAAAGCCATTACTGCATCTGAGAAACATTTGCACGAGAGCGTTCTTAAACTTGTTAATTCGAGAGATAATTAGTTACACGAAGTAGCAAGAGTGTAGGATGTCCGTTACCAGTCACATGATAGCAAAGATATTTATAGGGATATCTTTTTTTTGTAGCAAGGAGTTTACTAGAACTGTTTTATAGCTTCAACACCTGTCTACTAATGGAATCAAATTTCGGCCTCAAAATTACTTAAAGTCAGCAAGTAAGTTTATAAATCATATTCTTTTTTCATTAGCAAGAGCAACAGTAGCTAGCAACGCTTTAGGGGGTGGTGGGGATAAAAGCAGAGGTTAATCTGCTTTTATGAAATATCAATACGAATTTTTTATAATATCAATAATTTTGGTAGTTTGATAAATGGGCTAAATTATTTTTTTTACGGAAAAAGAGAATGGTATAGCCCCCCGCGAAAAATAAACAAAAGTAGATCCTACATTTAAAACGGATGGGTTGGGTTGGGTTAGCTTCGTTCGGTTGACATTTTATTAGGAACCCCGCATAGCGGCATTCATGCGACATTAGTTAGACACGAAATTGTTGTTTGGTTTTAGTTCTCAAGATATGTCAAATAAACAAAAACTGAGTTGCAGATGTGTGTGTTTGATAATAATATTTTCTCCAATAGTATATAGATTACATCCATACAAACTTTAACTTTATAATATTAGTTGATTCATAGATTTATGTTATTGTACTTATTGTAATCTAAAGAAAAAAAGAGTTAAAAGTTCTCGTTTATTTTCCGCATGTTTCAGCAGAAAGAAGCCATGATTCTGCTGAAACATGCTGTAAAATTATGGTGATTTGTCACTAATAGTTTCAGGCTTATATATGTTGTCTTCCCTTAACGAAGCAAACAATGTTTATTTATCTATTTATTTAAATGTTTAAATGGTTTTAAATGGCCTTTTCTACTTTCACCGAAAAGCTTTGTACCTAGATACAAACACCTTGTTTTATAATATTATATTTTATATTTTTGGAATAGAATATTATGACATTAGAAAAGCAAATACGATACGATAAAACAGTCCAAAATTAAATAAAAACGCTTCAAAACGCAACAAAATATACGCTACATTTGAAACTCGCTACATTTGGCAGAGGGCAAAGAACTTACCACTACTGCACACAAATCTCCTGTCGGAAGTGAGATGGATATGGCATAGTCCACCATGCTGGCTAAGTGCGGAATAGTGGATGATGGCATGAATGCATGATGGCCTTCGAAAAATTATAGATAACTCTCAAGCTAACACGGTGAAAACATCGTTAATAATTAAATATAGGTACATAAGAATATCTTCCCTCGCCGTAGAGTCGATAAATACACACATTACAATTTTTTTGTCAGAGGTGGGCGCCTAATATTTGAACCCAGTATATCCGTGTGGTCTTGCTTGACCGCTCGGTCATCGCTGCTGAAAGCTGTTCACATACATATATTATGTTGATAACAATAGAAACTAATCATTATAAGTCCTCTGCACTTAAGGCTGCGCGGGAGCACGTGCCGTCACTCTACCATGGAAAATCACAGAAAACAAGGACACGATGCAATAGTTCATTCAACCGGACGTTATTATTCAACAAACGCACTGTGATGAAACTACGCAGATCTTCATTATTATTAACAAAGCCCAACGTTTCGAAATATTGGGCACGTAGGGACTGCGGGCCCTAAAGTAAGAGTAAGTACAGCCGAAAAATAGCACCCTGTAGTAGAGGTGCAGATTTGAGCAACGAAAAAATATTATGCTGTTTTTTTTATCAGGGACTATCCTTAGTAGATATAAATGTTCTATATTATGTTTTTTTTATCTATATTGCCTATTTTATATGATCCGCGTTTGTACCATTACCGTACCGTATCTATTTCTATTTCCATGACATTTAGATAAAAAATTCAAGGTGGATGATGGGCTATGAATGTAAGGCGTAAAAATGTTAATAAACGTAAACAAAGATATAAAAAAGATGGTACTACATATTAAAAATAAAAAGTAATTAATTAAAACGATTTTTATAATCTACCTATAAATATTTAAGTTGATTGTAAATTTTTTTTTCAAAAACAAATGATAATCAATCCCAAGTTTTACTGCTTAAATGGTCTTAATGCTATATATTTCCTTATTATACAGGTACTTACTTAGTAATATATTACTTTATTAATTTGCACGCTTAAATAAAGCAAGCTAGAATTAATTAATTCAACGGCTTTTCTGACTAAATGATTTCGCAATAATTACTGAATTAAAATAAAATTTACGGTTTAGAAGCAGATATTTCTTTTAATGGTTATTAAGAAATTTTTTAATATGTTTCGTTAGGTATATTTATTACTACTTAGTTACACAAGATATGTGGTAAAATCTACCTATCGTTGTATTCGTTTATCCTTACGTAAAAAATGGAAAATTTATTTATCAAAAGAGTCATTTTAAACTGTTAAAGATACATAGTGCGATTTTACAGCGTATCACGACTTTCATCTATATTTAAATCTCTAATTTTAAACTTGTAAATACTAGTATTTTAGCCACTTCCATCCTGATTTACAGATATTGTGCGGTTAAACTGTTATGAAAGGATTATGTAAATAAGACTATCTATAAACGAAAGTTTAAAAAGTAACGTCCATTCCACTACTTACGTAAATTTAAAAGTTTCAAGTCTCCTTTACATTTACACTTGTATAATACTCGTACTTATTTTATTAAAAAAAACTGTATCCGTGCACAGTTTTAGTAAACAAAGCAAGACCTATAGCTTGTTAGAATAGGTATATATATATATATATGCTAATCCTAAAGTTAAGCTTAATTACATATATCAAACCGATCATATTCTAGCGCAGTTTGAAAAGAAGGCTAACAATAGGTCCTTAAAAAAATATAATTTTCTAGTATGAAAGGTAAACGCCCATAATGTCGACAGACGACGTACTAGTACTCGTCATTCCATAGAAAAACGACCAATAGTTACACTTTTTCTATGTGTGACGAGTACTGAGCCTTTGAATAAAATCTACTTATCTTATTATCTACTTATCACCACCAACCCGTATTGGAGCAGCATGGTAGTGTGACCGTGGTAGAGACCCGTGCCTAGTAGCGGGACACAAAAATAATTGCAGACAATTACTTCACACAAAGTTTATTTAAATGTTATAGAAGCCGAATGTTCGTTCTGTACTCTAATAAATATTTCGTGACATTATTTAAATATATAACTTTAGGCATAAGCCGGCACCTACATAACATTCAAAATCCGAACAGTACAACAATGGACGCTTCACTGTGCGGCGATCCGCCTATTGCGTGGAGAAATCTAAGCATCACAACCCTGCTTAAACGATTAGTATGCATACCAGAGTGACAAACGCAGCCAAAACCAACCAGCTGCGTGATGGTGTAACCACGTGAGCGCGGTAGTAATGGCCAGGGTTCGTTCGCCGATAAAAGCGAAAGTGCTGCGTTCACTGGGACAACGACCGGCTCCTGCGACCAGCCCTGTCCACTTCCTGTAACCGACTCATCATCATACCACGCGTCCTCAGTACACAATGGAACTTTAACTTCTCGAAAATCGCGTTTAAGACCCTATTATATTTATTTATGTTTTAAATAATAATTACTTTAAGTAGATATGGCTAAATATAGCTGAGCAATTAATTCAAATTTGCGAGATGTGACGCTCTGAAACATTGCCATTTTGAATTTTGTCAGGTTGAAACGATGCCAGGCTTCATAAAGGTTGAATTAGAGGTAAACAAAGTTTAAAGTAAAATAACACTAGCCTTAATAGCCATAGGTATAGTACCAATTTATATTTATTTTAGAAAAGACGCAGAGTAGTGACGGAGAGTTGGATGCCCAGGTTTAAATCCCAGCGCGTATCTTTGACTAGGAAGTTTGTGATTTAAGCATATCACTAAGTTAAGCCGGTCCCGGTTCTTATCGATAGATGACAGTCGTTAAACCTTGTCGGAGGCCTTATGGGCGCTTTGAAAACATCTGACAGCGGGTTAGCTACTAACCCGCATCTCCGCCAAACCGCATTGGAGCAGCGTGGTGGAGTAAGCTCCAGGCCTCCCCAATAACGGGGGAAACCCATGAATTTATTCGTGGAATAATTGCTTTAATTTTGTAAAGCAAATATTCCATTCACATTTTCAGGTTTTTTTATTTAACTTACATGGTACCAGGCAATATGTACTTTTCTAAGTATCATACTTTACACAGGTAGCTACTCAAATAACTGGCCTTCAGTATTTACTTAGGTATCAATGAAAAATGATGCCTCAGCCAAGACAAGCCAAGCAAAGCGGGAGCAACCGTTTAAACATGTGGTTTGGCCATTTCGCTACATTCACATAGGCGTAAGGTGACAAATTAATTCACTGTTAATTACTTTTCTGTTATACAGTAAATAAGTTTTGACTAAGGTGTAGAGTTTGTGAAGTTAGGCCTTGTAGAGTTAGAGCGCGTAGAGTTAGAAGCTTGGCTCTACATGACATTTTCGCACTGTTATTTTAATTCACATCACTCCTGCCCTATAATTAGCCTATATCGAATAAAATGCATCGAATTTATCCGATACTAGCTTTCCGCCCGCGGCTTCGCCCGCGTGGAATTTGGTTATATCGCACTTTTTAGATTTTCCCATGGAAATTGCTTTTCCAGCACTCAAACTACCTCCATACCAAATTTCATCAAAATCCGTTCAGCCGTTTAGGCGTGAAAGAACAACAGACAGACGGAGTTACTTTCACATTACCATAAATACCATATACCATTAATAAAGCACAACTATAAGAAAACTTCTCATTCTCACGGTAAAATCTAAGAAGCGCTATATAACGTTGGATACGATGAGTTGTTAAACCAAAATTGAATGGTAAACTATATTATGTATATGTTTTACCTTGGGGAGCAAAAACATGCAGATTTTGGGTACTGGATACCCGGGAACACACTACATAGAGCTGACCATTCGAAAAACAATGTTTTTCCAAGTGTACTCCAACAACCCTTAGTGTTTGGCCTTGTGCTTATTAATGGTCATTGCAAATGAAACCCTTATAGGAAATTGAAGTCTTTTAAATTGAAATGGGAGGTCTGTTGGAATAATCGGAATACGAGGAATGAGTACACTTTCACCCTTTGCTGCGCCAGTTAAAATAATTGCTGTAATAATATTCCGCCCAAGCTGAGTGACACGCAGCCTGGTACCATTACACAGTCTAGGGGCATCGAGGTTACGCATGAGCATCATCGGAACCCCTACTTTTATTTTAATTTATGAGAAGGCACTCCAGATAATTCCAAAGAATTTAAGAACTATATAGGATATGAGGTTTCTGTTTCTATCACTGTGTCTACAGATAAATATTCAGTAGTTTCTCCCATAACTTCATCCAAAATATTTTCATTATTCATATTTCATTTCATCATTGATTATTCATAACTTTTGTTAACCCTCTGGAACAGTCTATTATACCAGGATAAAGGGTAGGTAAATAAGTACAGAAGTTTTTGCTTAGCTACAGTAAAAAAATACTAAGTACACAGGATAAGTAGATGTAAAAAACCAGTTTAGACGATAAACCAAATTGTACGTCATCCCTCGAGAATTTTTCATTTTCGGGGATTAATTATTGTATCATTTAGCTTCTAAGTTTACATGTGCATATTCGTTTGCAATATGTTACATTGTTTTAAACGACACACAGCGTGATCTATCACCGAACTGGTATGAACCTAACAATATTTTTGTTTTCCCTCGGGAATATCAAATTTTTCCTGGATAAAAAGCACCCTATTATTTAACCCGGACTTCTTACTTTACATCTACAAAATTTCAAAGCAATCGGTTCAGTAGTTACGGCGTGAAAGCGGAACAAACAAACAAACTCACTTTCCGATTTAAAATATTAGTAAGGAAGGATAACTCAAAAATACACCAAGAAAGTAAAAATAAAACAAGAGCACAATATGTCTTTTTCAAGTTCCCGCCAAAACTCCATGCTGACGTTACTCAACAATCAGCGCTCTCGAGGGTGCACTAAAAAAATGTGCCTGTGCACGCCTCACAACATTCATAGCTGAATGATCTTCGTGACATAGAACATCTATAAATTATTGAACCAGCATACCTAAGATCTATCTCTAATTTCTAAAGGGCATGTCTTTAAATGCCTCCGCATTTGGTCAGTGTAATGGACTATTATATTTGTGGTGAGTGTTGTGGACTAGACTACTTGAGGTAGACTGAGGTGTCTACACCCTACATCATCACCAATTCTAAATAAAAGGAGCTAAAGTTTATTCAGCTCAGACTCTGCTTTCGATGTCCGGGTTTTTACGAGTATTAATTAATCCAGCGCCCAATTTGTTTAACTACATAAGTTGCTGAATCTCCGTTAGGTAAAATCTGGAAAACCCTAACTATAATAACTGAGTGACTTGACTCTTGACAAATTTATACAAATTTATTGACTGATTTCAGAACATGACTAACTAGACTCAAATAGCAACCATGGACGGACACCATTCAACAGCATAGGAAATTATTCTGCCTGCAATCGTATTTACGTATCTAGAAATATCTTACGTATAAGTATACAATAAAATACAAAAACATTTCTTATCTTAACCTGTAATTATATAAAACCATAACTACTTACACCAACTAATCATTCTTTCAAGATACCTAGGTACTATCTCGTTCCTTCATTTTCTATTTCGTAGACATTAAGTATACACAAAGAGTCCAGACAGCAGGGTTAATAAACCTTGAAGGGAAAAGCACTCAAACAGGGATAGTCCCAATCAATAGTACGAATGACTGGTGCTACATTGAAAATGCATCGTGGAATAAACCTATGCGCCTTCGAGTTACACTTATCAAACTGTCACTCGTGTTATTGCTGCTACACATTTAGTAGGCACTTTATACTTCACTATAAACTCATCCATTGTGGTCGTCGATTGAAGAACACCAAAATACAAATAATAATATTATTTGCAGAAAGTACTTACTTAATAGAATTTCCTAATTTTATCATAATTTAAAATGTTATTTATAGAAAACTTTACCTAATAGGAATCATAATATTGCCTCCTTATCTTTCTCTATAACACTATCATTTGTCACATTCTAATATAACGTAAAGAAATGTTAACCTACATCGCATTCCTTTCTTGTAAAAGAATGCTCATCTTTTTTTCTAGAAAATGTAGGTAGAGCACGGACCTCCAATAGGTATTATACAAAGTTGCTCCAGACAAAGTCCCTAAAATGACGTTGAACGTCATGTTGAAGATATTTTTTTTATAACCTTTTAACATCATAATATAATAATATGGCTAAGGCCATAAAGTCTTTGAACGATAGAATATGTGTGCATACAAACTAAATTAGTTTTAATGTAAGTTATAATGTATGTACGTACAAGATAGTGATCGTGAAAACGTAATAGGTTTTTCCATCTGAACCGCGAATATCAAAAACTTACCAATACGAATTCTAGTTACAAAGTAATCAGTAATCACATGTGGGGATAATTTTGTAAACAGGGATGACGCATTGAATTTTTAGTTTTTTGCATGGAATTAAATTTCCCTCTTGGCAGTGGAGACAGAAAGTCTGAGCCTCCTTCGGACGCAATCGTTACAAAGGCGCGTCGGTCTGCATCGGCGGGCATGCGCACTTTATCCGTTTGGACGTTCGACTAACAGAGAAGTCTGAGAAGTGAGGAGGCACAACGTTTCACGCTCACGACTGCTAGTCGCGAATGGCCGCCGTTCCGCCGTCGCGCCGCGCCACCCGCTCCCGCAGTCCTCCTGACGCGCCAGCTCCGCGCACTCCACGCTAACTACATCATGGTGAGTCATTGTTAACTACGAAACTATTCGTTTGGTTCGACCTTTAAATGCTAAAGCAAATTCATTTCGCCTACTCTCCGCTCGGTGAGCTCATAAACGGCATCAAAACTGCGAATGCTCTTGTCTTTGCCTAGGATGTCTATGTTTGTATGCTTAACCTGATTACTAACTGACATCGCAAATTAACCGAGATCGAGCTCACATTAAATCATTTGTTGGATCTCTTCGACATTGAAACAATTATCGTTCGGCCTTAAGTTTAATGAAAATATTTCAGGTAATGGACAACCGAACGAATGAAGACAACAAAAATGTTGAGAATTCAACAATCTTCATAACAAATTTTCAAAATGGAGAAACAGTGAACTATTCCGTAGTTCTTATAAAAGGAATAATAACCTCTGGAGAATGTAATATTCAGGAAAAACTCAAGTGTACAGCATCTTGTAATGGATTACAATGGGAATCAGAGTGGAATGTTTATAACAGGGAATTTAAAGTGATAGTAGAACTTAAAAGAGGAGAAAATGTTATTGCTCTAGATTACTACACACATCAGCGTAAGACATTGATGTTGGATTACACACCACGAAAAACAAACCTTAGAGTGACTCCTGTCTACATTATTTGTCAAGGTCATGACGGATGTTTTCAGAGCCCTCCTGATGTTGATAGCTCAATAGACAGTGCATGCTCTCGAATAATAGTCGGTGCTAAATTGATTCAAAGTCTAACAGCCGAAAAATTATTCGAATGTGGTGTAGGCAGAAAAACTTTTCAACTTGAACATGAAGTTAACCATAAAAAACCTGAGTGCATTGTGTTTAGAAGTAACTTAAACGTAAATAAGGCTCGAAAAATGAAGCAAACCGACCTGTGGTCTCATTTTGGTAGAGAACTTATGCTTTCAGACTTGGGAAGTAACGAAAGAAAATTTTTAGGTTTTATATCATGCACAAGATTTAAAGGCACTGATATTGATAAGCCAATGACACATGATGAAATTGTTTCCTTAACCGAAGCTTATGCTGCTTTAGGGGGTGGTGGCTTAGCATTATTCGGGACAGCTTGTCTATACACTTGGCCAACAAAAACAGAAGATATAATCACGAAATTTTTAGATTCAACCCCTGTAAATACACGACGATTCATGGACGACAGTGGATATCGTGGAACATTAGGTGGCTGTTTCGCCACTACGTTGGGTTCAGTCTTCCACGAATTAGGCCACACATTTGACCTTGGTCACACCAAAGATGGAATAATGGGCAGAGGTTTTGATAATATAGATAGAGTATTTTTAGTAGGAGACAAACGGTCATCGTTAACAAAAGACAATATGAATAATTATAATGGTAAGCCAGTGCAACATTCTACCGTGTCTCTTCAAAGGAATATCAGTGTTACTATGAATGTAGCAGAACCTTTAAGAGTTTTGGGCCCAAGAAGTAAAACAACATTAGGTAATTTCGCTTCACTAAGCAAATCCGACATAGTAAGAAGAAGCCCAAATATAACACCGATCCAAAGACCGTCAAGTGTTTATTCAAACATTTCTAACAGGATGTCAGATTCAAAAAAGAATATAAATCGGATGAATGGAAACGACTCTATTTATTGGACGAGAAATTGCGCCGTATTACTCTCATATCATCGATGGTTTAACAATGAGTTTGGCAGAGAACGGCAAGCAATCACAAGATATCTAAAATTTGACAAAAACAAAATGATGATCATATCGACAGCAGGAATAAGAATAGTGGAAGTAAGGGACGAATCAAACGGGATGGTGCTAGATTCGTACGAATTCACCAACCTTCTTCCAGAAAAACGATTTTTGGTGCCGTTTACATTTTCACCTAAGAGTAAAGTGCTAACTATTGTTGTTGAGGACGATTTAGGGAATGTGCTGAAGCAGACATTTTCCTATTGACATGTGATGAAAGTTTAGTATTTTAATGACAATAATGTGTAAAAAATGGGAAAAATAATTTAAAATGTGAAAAAGTAATGTACCATTTAAGTTTAAGTATTACATAGTCGGTACAGTTGTAAAAAGTTGATTAATGCACACCAATTGTAATGCCTTAATATTATCATTGAGGCCCTTAAAAATTACATTGTGAGATATAATTATTATATTATTGAACAATATTAGTCGGTACAGTTGTAAAAAGTTGATTAATGCACACCAATTGTAATGCCTTAATATTATCATTGAGGCCCTTAAAAATTACATTGTGAGATATAATTATTATATTATTGAACAATATCAATATTATTAACATAATGTATAATCACGTATCAGAGACGTAAGCTAGAGCGCAATGGCAATGAAAATAATAAAAATGTTACTCTTAATTATTGGTAATACGAAATTGTATTTTTTTAGATCACAGATTTGTTACAATATTATTAATAACAAAGATTTAATAAACCTAGACATAAATGTAAAAAATGTTAAATTTAAAAAATAAAATATTCATATTTTACAATTTTTTGGAGAACAAGATATTCGCTAATAATATAAAAGTCAATGTTTTCATGGTAGAATGCCCTTTCAGGAAATGTCCTCAGCTGAGAAAAAGGAACCGGATAATAAATATATACTCCCATAAAATAATATAGGTATAAATATTCCCATTACAAATTTCATTCCTAATGCTCGTAAATAACCTACAGACTGAATTGAAGCTACAAATTGCTAAAATTACTAGACAAATTAATTAATCCTACATCAAAACGTCAGGGGTACAATTAAACAGGCGTGTTTTTTTTATTTTTTGCACACTTAAGTACCTAATTAATTTACGAGATTTCATACTTTTGTATCTACAATTTTGAATATTATTCAATTATTCGGAAACAACATTGGGACCATAGTGCTACTTAAATATATTTTAGAAGACAGCATTAGTGCTCAAACAAGTAAATAAATAAATTTGAATCTTGGACAATACACACAACACCATCTGATTCCAAACTAAGCAGAGCTTGCACTATGTTAATCAGAAAGCTGATAAACATACTTATACATATAATTCTAAATACATACTTAAATAGATAAATGAACACCCAGACACAGAACAAATAGTCATGTTCATCACACAAATATTTGTCCTGGGTGGGAATCGAACCCACGACCTCACGCTTCGCAGTCGGCTCATCACCCACTACGCCACCGAGGCTGTCAAGTATTACAGATACCTAGCTTCCTTTATATCGTTATTTTAGCAAGACTATAATATTCATAAATTAATAATAATACCTCCAAAACCTTTTATTTTTAAGCCCAGGAAAAGTTTATTGTAGGTATTATTATAATGAATAAGTACATAAGAGGCCGTCCATTAATCAGTTAATCACGTGAGGCTTGAAAGAGGGGGGGGGGGGGATTTCGGCAAAAATAACGAAATATCACAAGGGGGCAGGAGGTGTAGTAAGATATCCCGTGTATTTTTCTCGCATCTATGTTGTGATATCATGATTACACCATTCCTTTAATATTATTTTTATGCCAGTCAAAAACAACCTGCAATACTTCTGTGTAGACATTTTTATTAGTCTTTAATTTTCTACAATACAAATAGATTATACTTTATACCTGTATTTATAGATAATATAAAAAAAACACTTTTTGAGGGTACTAAAAACATGTGTTATTGGGAGACAGAAGGGTATATTAAATCTTAAACCTCACCTCATGTCACCAAGAGGGAGGGGGGGGGGGGGGGTTAAAAATTGCTAAAACAACATCACATGATTAATGGACGGCCCCTAATGTTATTTGATAAAATCTTATTAGTAAGTAATTTAAGAACTAATAAGTGTATTCTCATTAAAAGCATTTAAGTTATTATAAAAGATTTTAAAATATACAAATTGGGTCATTCATGTCTCATCCAAAGCTTTGAAAAAAAATACTTATACTTATATTCTACCCGCGAGAGCCGAGAATTTATTTTAAATGTTTAAGTGCTAAATTAATAAATAAAACCAGACGTATATTTTTTATTTAATATTCTCTTTGCAGTGGTGCACATTGAACATTTATTTAAAAAATGTATGTATTTATTACCGATAAATTACAAAATGTATTTAATAAGCCAATTGACTGGTATTTAGGTCAAGAAATTGTCATAAAACTCTTTTAAGTATAATGACATTATTTGTGTGACATCTTGACTCTTGACATTGAAATATTTGGAATAAATATGTCAAAATAGCTATTCGTTTCAGAGTTTCAGGTTTCGCTTTCTTCCATAGAGAAATTAAACACTGCTTTCCTCGTTCAGATAAAATACAGCGGCTAATCCGCGGTATCGAAATGAAATATACTCGATAAGAATGTAAATATAGGTTGTGCTCGTAGACATAATGGTGTGCGATACCAAAACTGTAGGGCTATTCATGTAATATTTTTTTTGATATGGCGTGTTCATCCACAACAGAAACTAAAAAAGGATTTATATTCACGAATTTACGTTTCTTCCCACCTGTTATCAATGGACGAATAAATATTACACAATTCCTCAACGCAACATCGGGCCTACTTGCCTTAATTGGTACGTATGCATAGGCGTTTCATAAATATTAATTTATATTTTATCAAAGACCATAACACCAACTTTGATTTTACTTACATAAAATTTTGATTTCACGATCGATTATTACAGTTCCGCCATGTTCCGCCCGCATTTTTTATTGGCATGCAGTGGTTACCTAATGTTAAATAGAATTTTTCATTAAAAGTACTATATTTTACTTTTATTTAATTTTATGACAAACACATGTTATAAAGAATACTGAGCAAAATAAATTTCTAGCTTAACTTATTTTAGACTCAGGCCCTGTTGCTTTTGTTTGCTCCCATATTAATTAGCAATTGTTAATTTTCCCACCAATGATGATAATTTTGATCAATCACTATGCTAATATTTCTGTCACATGATGCCATTAGTCACTAAAAGGGCTTGTTATCTTGTTCTTTATATATTTATATTTATATCGTATTTTGTTTTAAATTTTATATTATTGAAAAAATAATATTTTTTTTACAGATCGCCTTGGCAAGGCATTTGGCCCTGTAAAGTATGATATGCAAGGAAATGTTGATGTAAGTTTGAAAACTGAGTAATAATCTAAACATTATGCCCATAAAGATAAGATGTAAAAATAGACATAATTTTGTATGGTTTATCTTTTTGTACCTTATCATATCATTACTAAAATATATCATCATATCATTCTATTATTCATATAAAATTAATGAATCCATTTCTGTGTTCATGCTTAAATGCAGAAATTGATGATCACAATAAAAAAAACCCCAAACAAAAATCAAGACTGCCTCTCCCTCCCAAACTAAATCCTAGATCCACCACTGCTCTGATCACTCAAAAAATGTTTAAACTGTTACAGAAAATCAAAAAGCATTTTAAGTTTAATGAGGAATCATGCTTGCTGGAATTAATGCTTGAAGAGAAATCAAGAGGAGAACAAGTAGGAATAGAAAGTGTTTTATGGCTTAATAGGTAAGTAAACTGCTCTACTACCTACTGCTAGCTACATTTCATTGCTGCTCCACGGTATTGGAAGGAAATTATTGTGATATTTAATTGATTGCAATGTTTTCCATCACTTTGCATGCCTGAGAGAATCTCATAATTTCTTGAAGGTATGATGTCCACCAATCCGCACTAGGTCTGCATGGTGTACTATGACCTAAATCCACAGAACATATTAAAAGAGGTAGAATGGCAATAATGCGCCATTTGTATGAAAACTGGTGTCGCCGATCCAGCCCCACCTTTCACCTTCACTACATCTGTACTTAAATATAACTAAATAAATATGAAGCTTACGCACATATTTGCAATTTCAAATCTAGCCAATCTTAGCGCCGCTCAATCACGCGATTTCAAATTAACGAATCACACCCAAGCACGCATATCGCAGCGCGATCGCGTGTTTTTGTAGAGATACGAGCGTTTGCCTATATCCTTGGCGCGTCTGCTCCGCCCACATTTCCATTCTAACCTCTTTTAATATGTCCTGTGCCTAAATCCCTCTCACTTGTTAGAGGAGACCTGTGCCCAGCAGTGGGACAGAAAAAACTGCTACCTTATGCATTAAATTATATTTATGATTTTTGAAGTGAAAACACTTATTGGGGTGGGTGGGTAAAAAATGTTAAACTCGCGTCAGGACACGTGGCCTGATCGAATATTCGTAAGACGTAGGGATGACAGCTGATGACAGCTCGACTGTCTATACTTGTAAAATTCGTTTATATCAAATATATAAAATATGGACATTGAACAAAGTGCATCTATTAATGAAAAAGTGACGAAGAAATAGTGAAAGAAAATGAGTGAGTACTTTATAAAAACCTAGATGAAAACCTACTGAAAATACTAGATGGAAAATAATACTGATAATAAAAGCAATTCTTGCGAAATTATTCCCTAACCATTCCAAAATATCAAAAATTCACAACGTTTTCCACTTCTACTGGCACTACCGGAGTGCAACCCGTTTTTTTTACCAAAAGTAGGTTTTACTAAATTTTTAAAACCAATGAGCTCCAATCCAAAAATGTTTTGATATATATCCCTGAAATCCTCTAGACATTTTACAATAGAACATAGTTATGTGTGCTAATTGTCTTTAATATCTTTTTCCAGAGCATTACTCTTTTTTGAGCTAATATTTCGAGAACTTCTTTCCAATCTTCAGTCAAATAATTTTGACATTAATATGAAGGATGTATTCACTGTGGCTTATGAAGGTTCAGTAAAGAAATATCACAATTGGATAACTCAACAACTTTTTACGGTGAGAAAATAAATCCTGTACCTATAGAAACCATTAAAATCTTTAAGCATCCATAAAATATACCTTAATGTTTATTTTTTATTACTTTTATGATAACTGTTGCAATATAAAGGGTTACTTAAAATTTGTTAAGATTAAATTACAATTTATCACCAAGCCGAAAAATCATGTAAGCATAGAAATTTATTTTTGTTTCTGTGAGAAAGACAGAGAGAGTGAGATTGAACTTAATTAACTATATTTTCCTGTAAAATCTCTCCACATAATAATAATACACTACCACACCTTATATATTATTATTATGTGCTACCTTACCACACCTAATATAATATTGTGCTGCCACACGCTGTTAGGAAGCTTTATATTTTCTAACACATATATTTACTAACAAATATTAGGAATTGTTAGATTCTTTTAGAAATTGTTATATGCTGTTACTTATAGCATATAACAAATTCTAAAAGAATGTTTAAGTACTCCTTACATACATATTATAACATTTGAAAACATGACAACTCCAGTACATCTGGAGCAGAGCAGGATAGATATATGTGGTAGATGTTTCAAATTAATTAAATTATAACAAATGTTATATTCATTACAATTTGTAGACTAGCAACAAAATGTTTACTAATGTTTGTAAACATAACTGAAAAAGCAGTGTGGCAACACCATTATTATATATTATATTATTAAGTTCTATTAATTCTATGTCTCTCAGAATGAGGTTCTAGGGAGCGGGATGATGTTCTTCTGCCAACATTAACATTATTTAATTTTTATAATGTTATAAAGTTTTATTACTATAAGACAGTTGTAGCTTATGGTTGTACTGTTATTTTATCCCTGTCACTTTTTGTGTGATTTTTGTACCGACATTTAAATAATAAAAGTATGTTTTTTTCAGCTAATTTGTAAAATGTCTCCTACATTTCCTCAAATTGCAAAATCACTTGAAGTTGAAAACGACATGAAGTCATTAGAAACAGTATTAGCTAATTTTAATGTGTCTTTACACTTAATAAGATGTAAAATTGAGGACTTTATGAATGATAACAGTTTGGTTTTATGAAGTGGTAACAATTATATTATATGAATATAGCCATTATTGTGTCCTCTATTTGTAATATTAAGGTTTTTTTTGCTGTCTACCAAAAATATATATTAAGTTGCGTTTTGCAATACATACCAAATACATACTGCTATGAAGATGAATGTTTTTATTTTGTTCAATTTAAAAATGAGAATTAAATAGTATTGAAGAAAAAATACTTACATAATTAATATAACATTAGTAAGCATTAAACTGTGTTGTAACTTTACTATGTTCCTGAGGTTGTCTTTTATTACATTATAATTAGCATTATTATTCGATGCATTTTTAGAATAGATATTACTTTGTTTTTAATGTATACTAATACTAAAGTTATATTTTGTTAATTTTTGTTGCATAATATTATACTTAAATATTATTAAAATTGTTGTTTTTAGCTTATGTAATGATATACTTTTAAACCAAGAATAGTAAATTAAACACCTGTAGTAAAACACTAATTCTGAATTTTAATAAGAGATACTTGTGGTAAGCAATCTTGGCTAAGTAGAACTTTTTTTAAACATTTAAACAATTTAAAAATAAAAATAAAGATAAAACTATTCTTACTAATGAATTAAAAATTCGGATGAAAACATAATAAGATTAATAAGACATCATTGCTTGTCAGATCTATTTATTAAACAAAAACGGAGTTTTGATACCTACCTATATAAAAATTGGTGCTGTTCGTTAAAAAACATTTTTATTTGCTAGGTTTCCAAGTGCTGCAACAATTTTATTGTCCTCCTAAAAAAACCTTGACCTATTATAAATATTATAAATATTTTGACATTCTTAAATTAATATTATTGGGTATTAATTTAAAGGTAGTAGCTGGTAGCTACAGATATAGGTACTTAAAATTACCATTTTTACATAAGTTATTTAATTTTTTTGAATTATGTTTTTTTTAATTGTTTTTATACACTGTGTCAATTATTAATTTAATGGTTTATGTTCCTTTTCTGCTATATTTCTAAAAATATATTTAAGATAAGTGCAATGATTGTTAATAGTTTGATTGAATCGAGAACAAAACAATATTTTAGATACAAAAATAGTAGTGTAGTAGGAAGTGCCTATAATGTAATAGGTTCAACCTTGCCAAGGGCAACATAATATAATTCTTAGGCTCAGTCAACTGACATAAGTTTCTCCTGAGATATATAACATAAATAATCCTAAATCTTAATCATCTACATTACCATGTTTCATAGTGCATGGTGCACCCAATAACACATGTACAAATAATATACTTCATTTATTTTATGGGAGATAGTTGTAAACAATTTTGAAAATTCTGATTGTGACAATAGGAAAAAATCAATACTTACAACAGATCTTTGTCTTTCAAAACTTTATGCAAAAAGCTGCACAAAAGCCAAAATTTGTTCTTAATGAATCATAACATTTCTCCACGCAACAGTAAGTGCGCAATCGTTTGGTGCGCCTAACTTTATAGGGACAAAGGTATGTTGCAACAACTGTATGTAATTAAAAAAAAGGAAATGAGCTTTTATATAAAGTGAGCATTTGTCTAGTAATATTTTCCATTCATACCTTTTACCTTCCTTTATTTAAAAGTATCTAGCTTTATCATAACTCTCTCCAAAAACACTGAAGTATACAGTTTGCTTTAGAAAGATGAGAGACATAATAATATGTGAGGAACAAAACAAAACTAGATAATATTTACTTAGGAATTTAAAAGCAGAAAACAGCAAAACAAAAAAGGAACCTTCGATTAAGAGTGAAATTACATTTTTTGACTTTGTTTCAGTTATTCAATCTTAGAAATGTAATTTCGATTATTATTTAGTGTTTTTTGTACTAGAAAAGTAAATACTTTTAGCTAGAGAAGATGCTTGTTTCAGAGCTAAATAACTTAAAATAGTTTCTGCTAATGCTGCTAACCATAATGATGCATGTAATATTATTTCTGTTGGTGTGCTCATCAAATATGGATTGAAAAGAAAAAAGCTAATAAGTGGCATTTGCATTAATGTAGTTAACATCAAAAATCCAGCCAGTTCCGGTACCTGAAAAGAAATAAAAAAACTGATAGGTTATTCCCACATAAGAAAAAAAATTTTTAGCTACTCCTATTTAAAAAAATACATAAATTTTGCTTTACAGCATTTTGTGAAAATTTTTATGTAATGTGTTTTATGTATTACAAATAAATGACTCAAACCAGTAACTTAGTATTATTTTCAGTATGCTGTCATGTACATATAGAACAGGGTTGATAATTATGCAAATGCTAAAAAGTGAAAAAAAATTATAGTAGGATGGGTTTCATTTGGAATAGGTAGAGAATATAACAAAAATGAAAGGATAGTTTTTACGGGCAATCTGAGATCTGGAAGGGGGAGGTGAGTCTCAAAAATTATCAACACTGGTCTAATATCTATACCTAATACAACTTACTCTGCATGATAAATTTCCGTAATGTCCAAGATAGAGTCTGATTATTTCAAGTCCAACAACCAATACAAACACAGTAGCTGAAAGGTACTTTGATAGGTGTCCCAATTTGCTAAACTGAAAGTTTAAGAAATCTTTAGCTGAAAAAAATTTAAATGGTTTTAACTGTTAAGGACCGTGGGGCACATTGGTTACCATACCAGAATCAGAAGTTCCCAGAGAGGTATTGTTTCTGTCTTTGTGGGTGTCTGTCTATGGTACCCACAGAGCAAGGTATATCTACCCTGTGGGGCTATGAGTGTGAAACATTATTTATTTTTATAACTAGGGTTGCCATCCGTCTGGGATTCCCCGGATTTGTCCTAGTCCTAGAGGGCGTCCGGGCCGGACTTCATGGGTAGTCCGGGTTTAAAAAGAATAAAGCCTTGGGCCGCCCGCGACACACGCACTGTGCCCGCACGCCGCAGTCAACCGACGAACCGACTCGCTAAATTCATTGTCCCCCCGCTGTTGACATGTCCGGGTTTTGGGCTCTGAAATCCGGGGTTTTAACGCGTCTTGTCCGGGTTGACAAATTTTAGAGATGGCAACCCTAATTATAACCAATATAAATGCAACTGTAAACAGACCAAGAGTTTACATGGTAAAATTGAAAAATAGAGAAGATGAGTTAAAACTATAAACAGTTTTTTTGTCAAGCACATGCAATTCAACCACATTATTCTTATTAAATAAATGAACCCAGTTTTAGGTTAATAAAAAACGGTGTGATTATTCTGCCAGTGAACGGATGAATAATGTATAATTATTTGTCCAGGTAAACAGCCAATAAAAAACTGCTTGCACACTTATAAAGTGCTAGTAGAGAGCCATTAGGATTGATATCTTTTGGAACACAATAAACACTTATGTTTCATTACTGCCCATTGTAACAAACAGTTTTAGCACATTTGTAATTCACACATGTTGGGTATAATATATAATACTAACGTGTTAGTAAGTTACCACTAATATACCACTAACGTGTTAGTAAGTTATCACTTTTTCTTACCTTGTAGTATAAGAAAACACAGTTTGCAATCACCCATACTATGTAAATATATACATTAATAAACAAACATTTTTGAAGTTTCAGCATCACATTATGGCCCATTATTGTTTATTATTTTATTACACACATTTACCCATGCATAAACAAATTAAAGGATTTTTGCAAATGTACTCCGTCCTTTTTGCTTTTATTACGATTTCTATGAACATCATCGTAATTTTATTTGATTGGCGCCAAAACAAAACAATGTTTTTTTTTTTTTATTATGACTTCACTCAATTTTTTAATTTTGATTCGACTCAATTCGTAGATATAGAAAAGATAGATGACAACTTGACCTTTCGTTCTTAGAGCATTAAACCAAAATAAACAAAGGTCGATTGAAGTCCGAGGGATATCAATACATAAGTAGTATCTCTAATTACCTAGTTTGTGATCAATACATTTGGTTGATGATCTAACTCTATGGTGTTGAACACAATGTTATTTACTAATTTTATCATGGATGATTTTTTTAAAGTTCGCGTTCTGCAGGGCTAGTAGATCGAAGTCATCGAAAACCTTAGAGTATATTATTATTATTCCTACCTCTATGCCTTACAACATCAAAGGTACTGACCAATAAGTACATTATTCTTAGTCTAAGGCACGGTGTTATAACTTAGTACAAACTATGCAGTTTTTAAGTCGGATAAATTATGTATGTCGGTATATTCCTACGTTTTGCAGTTCTTCAACATATATTTATTTTGATCGCATTATAATCATAAAAGTTGCCCTTACTCAGCAAGAGATGGCGCTAAATACAATTTGTAAATGTTATGCTGTCAATGTCAAACGGAACCTCAAAGCTGTCATTCTCACATTTTCAAATTTCAACTCTGTCCGTTTTTCTCTCTTGGAGTGAATGGATGCGCTCATATTGTTTCTTGGATTTTTAAATACGACCTGGCTTGTTTACTGGATTTTGAAGACCCTGTTTTTCTTGACTGACCTGGCATACTATTGGATTCCGACGGCACCGCTTCCCTTGTTTTACTTTTGGCTGTTCTCTGGGAATTCGCACACAATGAATCAACACAAATGTTGCGTTCAAAAGTGCAACAAAACTCGTAAGTGCTAATTTTATTGATTTACCATATTGAAAAGTCAGGCTATTTATATAAGTACTGCCTTAAATAGTCTGGCTTATTAATAATTTATGACAAGATGTTATTATAAATAATCTTTGGATCTTTGGACAATAAATCTTTATAAATAATCTTTGGACAACCTGTGGTTAAATCTGAGTTATTTTTATTAAGAATAGTCTCCTACCTGCCGAAGCTCTGTAATAAGGGAATAGTTTTCTGTAGACTTCAGAGTAAGAATATAATTTTAATAAAATGAGAATTTAGCCAACAAGCAAAGTAAACCTATAAAGAAAGATTATGTCTGTCACTACTAATAACTTTCTTGCATTAAGATACTTAAGTGCAAAAGTTTTTATATCTCAGTCTTATTATGTCATTTGTGTCCTACAATTCTAACCTCTAAAACATTTATATATTATTATAATACATTTACCTCTCATTATATCTCAGTCTAAACTTCAAATTAATTTTTCAGTTCAGTTTTTAGAATAAGTCTTCTATAATAGCTTTCTGAAAATCAAATAATCTTGAGTAATATTTTGATCATAAAGTAGTATTATGTGAGAGAAAAAAATTATGCAATAAATCTATTTTGTTTTCTTGAGAATAAATGAAATGTGTAGGTCTATAACATGTTGTTTAAATTTACTGGAAATCCAATGTGTGTGTCACCTTTAAAATAAAATAACATGTCTACTATTTGTCCAAAGTTGTAAGTAATTAAAATGAAAGTAAAATCAACGAAGATTTTGTCAAAAAAAGTCTAGTGTTTATTTAGTCTGTAATTCTTGAATAAATACAATGCTGTGGTGTATTTAACAACTGCAAATATAGATTATTATGAAGCCAATATGTTTTATTGCAGGTGCTGATCATACCATCTTACATTGTTTTCCTAATCCCGACAAGGATTTGGAAAGATTTGTCCATTGGACTAAAGCAGTTGGTGGTGATATGTTATTCTTAGACAAATATATTGTTTATAAGGAATATAGAATATGCCATTCTCATTTTGAGGAAAAATATCATACAAGAAGTAAAAGACTGAGTGCAAATGCAGTTCCTACATTGTTCTTACCAGGTAACACAAATTTTATTTATTTATATTTTTCGAAAATTGTTTCCAATCTAATAGATAGATTTCCTCTTCTGTGAGGTGTTTAACCTTACTTTAGCTTAGTGTAATTAATTCTGTTTGAATGATATAGTACCTATAGGTGGATTTTTTTAAGAAGGCATGTTCACAGTACTCACACTAGTACAATATCACGATACAGGCTGATTTAAAATAAGATTCTCTACAACCCAAGCAATAATAAATTAAAATAAATTTTATAAAAACAATACAATTAGTAAAGAAAATATTAATAAAAATCAAGTCATGTTAAGTAAAAAACATAAATTATTAATAGATAAAAAACAAAAGGTCAATTAATGAGATGTGTAGCTTAAACAAACAATATGAAATAGATATTACTAGTTTAAATAGGAAAATATGTATTCTCCATGAATCCTTAAAAGAAATAACTCAAAAATATGATAGTGCCAGGAGGGAAATTGAAGAGCACGAGCTGGCCATGGATGAAGTTTTGAAATTATCCAAATATAATGAAGAGCATTTTACTTCATAAGTGAATAATATACAGCGCTCATTGGCGCTCGAATCTAAAACTGGTGCTATTCAGCCATTTGCTTGGCAGTGTCCCTCTAATTTGTTGTAAGTCTGAGTTGTAATTCCGGCTCTGCAGCCATAAGAGGACCTAACAAAAGCCAAGTATTTATTTTTAGCGATGAGTTAGGAGTTTACATGGGTGCCAGATTGCTGCAGAGCGCAGGTAAAATAGTTTGTAATTTTAGTATGCCAGGAACCTCCATGTTAAAGATAATGATTAAGGCTGTGGGTGGCACTTATGATTCTAATAGTACATTGGTCTATTTGGCAGAAGAGGTAATGTTAGGCAGAGTATGCTATTGAAATACTTACAAAGACTTAAAGAACTGAAAGTAAAGAGATTATGACAATGTAAACAGCTCTATCTCTAAAGTGGTTAATCGGTTTAATGCAAATAACTGTTTACTTAATAGTAAAAAGACTAAATGTATTAATTTTTCACCGCCCACTGTTAAACAGGTTTGTCCAAAACCACTGGTGAGTGGCGAGGAATTGAACCTTGTTGATGAGTTGACAGCCACTTTTCTAGGAATAACTATTGATTGTAAATTACAATGGGGCCCTCAAATTTCTCAATTGGCGAATAGACGTAGCTCTTCAGTTTACGCTGTTAAAAAAATATGATCGCTTACAGATGTTGACACTGCTCGATTAGTTTATTTTAGCTACTTTCATAGTATCATGTCGTATGGCATTCTCCTATGGGGAAATGCTGCTAATATCGACATAATATGTATTCTGCAAAAAAGGGTTATTCGCGCTATCTACAATATTGTAGAGAATAGTTACGAAAAATATTTAAAGAAATAAATATACTCACATTTCCTTCACAATACATTTATGAAAATATTATGTATGTACCAAAAAATAGAGAGAAATTTGTAACTCTTCTTGATTTACATAGTGAAAACTGTGTTACTACCAGGAACGGCCATAAGATAGCGCTTCCTAAATTTAGGTTAAAAAAGACAAGTCATTCATTTATTGGAATGTCTGTCAGGATCTACAATAAAATACCAGAAAAAGTTCAATCCCTGCCCTTACACAAGTTTAAAAGGACTGTCAAGCAAACCTTATGCCGGAAGGCCTATTATGACATCAATGACTAAGTAGTAAGGAAGCCTGGGATTGACCTAAGTCTGCCAGGCTATTTCTACAGCCTATGTATTAGTTTATAAGTCAGTTTATTATTTGAGCAGTTTGTGGTGGACTCATAGTGAGGTGCATGTTCAGCTGTCACATGTGCCATCATGCTAAAGCTTCACTGCATAGTCCACAAATGTAACTCATTTGTTTTTAAAAGAGTTCTAGGGGTTTTTTTCCGCTGGCTTTTTTCTCTCAGTCTACCTCCTGCCAGTCAGGCACCTAAAGCAGATGAACTGATTATTATTATGATTATTTTGACATGCATCAAGTGTATGTAAATTTTATACCTTATGATGAATTAACAATTTGAATTTGAATTTTGAATTTGAATATTAATTTTTATGTAGTACCATATCTGAGTAGTTTGTGATTATGTATATTAAACATACTCAATTTAATCAACATTTATTTTAACCTTTCAGGCTTGTATCCATTCAGAAGACAACCTATGCAAGAAATAACAAATCAAAATTCTAGAGGACTTCAAGGCCAAGAAGTGCCTTCTACACAACCAATTGCTTCAACCTCTACACAACCAGTTTCACCAGAACCCAACCAACCCTCAGTAACAGAACAACCAACTTCAAATGGTAAAATCATATTCAGTATAGTACATCCACAAATTTTAGCGACTAAATTGACGTTTCATGGGTGACCACTGACCAGTTTCGGGTTTAAAGAGCGATGTCCATAAACCGAAAATTAAATTGGTAAAATATTCACAGCTTTTAAATTAACTTTATATGAATGCATATATTTTACATATCTAGAGAATTATAAAGTGTTATTAATACTTAATTACGTATCAGCGGCCATTTCTATCAAAATCTCGTCAGTATTATGGGGAATAAATAAATAAAATAAATATGAAGAGACATCTCACATATGGTTGCCTGATCCCAAAGTAAGCGGAGCTTGTGTCATGGTAATCAGACACTTGATATACATGCATATATACTTGTAAATACAGTGGTGGACATGTAATTACAGAGCATATTAACATATCTATGCCTTTTCTCTGTATATTTTTTATCAGACTGCATAATGAATGCATAATGTTAGAAATAAATACTTCCAACAAAACTAGCCGATTACATATTTTTTTACAGTTTATCATATTCGTAGACAGTGCAAGATTAACAAATACCAGGCCATATAATTAAAGATATTTTAATTTCTTTGACGAAAATAAAAAAATAGAATTTTAATTGAAATTATCTTTATCGAATAAGATTCCTAGCACGTTTTTGTAAAATATTCCTGTATGAATCAATGTTTGGTCACATGAACTTTCGCTGTAATAAGAGCACATCATCTTTTAGGCATGGAAGTGATCAATATTGTATAGGCTTGCACTGAAGTTCCTCCTATGCTTCTGTTAATATTTCTTAGTTTATATTTCCACCTCCATATTGACTAATTCCTTGTTGTACTTTGGATCAATTTAATTTTTGGGTAGATCTAATATATTGTTTTCCATCAGCATGGATCATTTTATTTTTTTGTTTCAAACAGTATACTTTTCCACTCTCATTCAGTCAAGTGTTCATATTCTTCGGCGAACGATAAAATTACCTTGAAATTTTAATTTTTCAAAAGTGGCATCATCCGAGAATCTTCTGTACCAGTTTATCCCACGTAGTCTCTGCCTAATTATTCTTGCAGACATACTCCTGGGACCCTTCTGCACAAAACAACTTCTTATTTGTTACTTCTGATCCTCGGAATGATTATCTTTTTTTGCCGACGACACGAACTTAGGTTGTACCTGCGGAATAATTTTCCTAGATCTTGGTACGTTTAGAGTTGTACTGGGCTTCTTGAAATGCAATCATTACCCTGTCCGTAGAACAATTTAAGTGTTGCAATTTTTTTGTTTAACCAGTCTTATAAAAGTTCAAAATATTATCACAAGTGGAGGAATCGCAACTCTTTACTTTTTCCATATTATTCGGCTTAAAACGTGACAAAACAATGAAAAATAGAGTGTAGTTTTTTTTTATTTTCTTTTAATTCAGAACACAACTGTTACTGTCTTTAATTAGATGGCCAGTTAAGGGGCCGTATACGAAATTTAGCTGATTTCACTGATTTAACACATGATTTTTTGCAGTTAAATTACAGTACTTATTTCCATAAGTTTCATTGCACAATATAACTGATAATTTCATTAATAATCGAATACATTAGCCACTTTTTTAGCTTGCGTTAAGAATTATAATGCGAGTCTTAGGTTACTTTAAAAGATTTTTAATGCCAAATTTTCATTACTAATTTGATTTATATTTCAGGAAACGGATGAATTATGAACTGAAGTATATTTATGTAAAATAAATTTTATGAAAGATTGTTTAAATTTTCCGAAATCAAATGCAATTTCTGGTCCATTTTCTCTCAAAATTGACTAAGTTCAATGTTTTTTTACTAATATTTTTTGTATGAGAGTGGCAAAAAGTGGCTCATACAATATGTATGTGATTTTTACAGCAATACATGGATTTTTTTCGATCCGTTTTGGTTTTAAAATGATCCAGAAATATGTGATATTCTATACCTATTACAGTAAAATTTACAAAACTATCACCGGCTTCAGGTCTATTAAGCAAAATAACGAAATAAAAATTAAAAAGTTGCTCGTTTAATAGTTTATTATTGAAATGATCAGTCATATTGTGCAATAAAACTTATGAAAATACTGAATTTTAACTGCAAAATCTCCTGTATAAAATCAGCGAAATCGGCAAAATTTCGTATACGGCCTCTTAAAACTACGTTAAGAAAACTAAGTGTTAGGTTCCGATCGTGAACAGCGCCTAAACTCTTAAGAAATAATACTGTTTTTGGCACTCATTTTAAGAACAAATCGTCATGTATTAGTTACCAACAATTACATTATTATTTAACAGCAATTTCAGCAAATGAGAGCACTATAAAAAATAATTGTGATTAAGTACAGAATTCTGTAATTAACTGTCCGCTACTGATATTTCACACCCAGACACAGAAAAAAACATACGTGCTCATCACACAAACATTTGTTCTGGGTGGGAATCGAACCCAACGACCTTTGGTTTAGTAGTTAGGTTCGCTAACAACTAGACCAACCGGCCAGTCAAAATTATTTTATAATGTTTCGTTATTTGATAATTTGCATCTTTACCTATTTTCTATATTTTTTTATCAACGATTCCTTACAGCAAATAGTATGAATTAATATAATATAATTTTTATCATTATCATATCAATGCTATACCTACTAACTTAATAGGTTAAGATTAAATAAACACCGAAAAAGTTCACTCATAATTTAGCTGGTTTAATTATTTCAATGTTTTGTATTAGTGGTTGTCAGTATAGTCTTAAGATTCGTAGACAGGGTACCAACAACAGTATTTTTAAATATGTCTGTAACCCATTATGTAAGCTCAGCTAGATGCTCCAACACAAATACTTCAGTAATCTTTGAAGTATGCCTATGCTTTAATATAAATGCTATAGCAATTGTAAACCTACAGTTAATCACCAAATACAACATCTCTTTCAGGACATAGAAAGAAATCCTTTGTATCAGCTGAAGTAATGGCTTTGGGAAATAAAATCAAAAGATTGCAAAAAGCAAAGGGTTCTGTTATGGAAAAATTAAAGAAAGCTTTGAAGCTATCGGAAAATAAAACTTTCCAGAAGGCACTACAAAAATTTTCAGCAGCAGCTACAATTTTTATAATGCTGCAATTTAGGGAAATTCGCAAAAACAAGTTGGGAAGACGATTTACAAAGAAGGAAAAACTAATGTCACTAGCCTTATATAAGCAAGGTCCCAAAGCATATAGATGGCTCAGAAAATTATTTGTTCTTCCATCACCATTAACACTAAGTCGCATGATAACAAGAGCATCATTAAAAACAGGTTTAAATGATAATTTATTTAAGCAATTAAAGAAAAGAATTCGGAAAATGAACTCCACTGAGAGATTATGTATATTACTCTTCGACGAAATTGCAATTACACCACATCTAGATTACTCAAAGAGAAGAGATGAAATTTGTGGATTTGTTGACAACGGATTGACTAAAAAAGCTGAAATCGCCGATCATGCGCTTGTTTTTATGGTGAGGGGGATACAAAGAAATTATAAGCAGCCTCTTGCCTATACATTTTGTAAAGGAACTACATCAAAATTTGATTTGACTGAACAAATTAAAAATATGATAAGACAGTTGAACAAAATTGGTTTCAAAGTGCTTGCTACAGTTTGCGATCAAGGTGCAACAAACACAAGTGCTGTTAATTGGATGGTAGAAGAGACTCGTAAGGATAGGATGAAAAGGGGTGAGGAATCAAAAAATAAAACTTTTGAAGTTGACGGTGAAGAAGTGATACCATTGTTCGATACACCACACTTAATGAAAGGTATCAGAAATAACCTACTACTTAAAAATTTAACATGTGAAATAAATGGTAAATTAAAAACAGCCAAATGGGACCACATAATAAAATTGTACAATGAGGATCCTGGTTATCAAGGAATAAGATTGCTACCTAAATTGACAGACAAGCATGTGATCCCAAATAAAATTGCTAAGATGAAAGTAAAGTGTGCAACCCAAATTTTTAGTTCGTCAGTAGCTGGCACAATAGGATACTTAGCAAGTAAGTATTTTAGTCACTTTAAATTACATTATTTTTATCATATTATCATTGTTTAATCATTGTTTCTAATGACAAAGTACTATTTTATCATATCTGTGCTCCGTTATCCTATTTTAATAACATAATCTACTGTAATAATTCTACTATATGTTGTCTGGAAGAGATCGCTAATTTAGTGATAAGACCGCCTGTTGTAACTACTGTTACCCATAAATATGTTACTTTATGATGTTTTGGTGTACAATAAAGAGGATTTTGTTGTTGTTGTTTTAACCTTCTATTTCTCCTCTTAATAAAAGGGATACTTACAACTTCAGGTGCGGGCCTCAGCCAAACATCTGAAGAGCTTTATCTACATGACACCAAAATTTGTAAAGTAAAAACATAGAAGTTACAGGCAATATAAGTGTCTCTCAAACGATATGCCTGTATATTCTACTAAAATTTAAACTACGAACTACGAATACAGAGTTTCATTGTTTATAAAAGTGTCTTTTGTTTTAGATCATGGAATCATACCAAAGGAGAGTGAAGAAACAGCTGATGTTTTAATATTTTTTGACAAACTTTTTGACTCCTTAAATGGGAGTTGCGAGAATTTTAAGAAAAGGCGAGGAAAACCACTTTTAGGACCTGTAACGCCCTCCTCTATACACAAACAAGTGTGGAGTGAATCCAAAAAAGTGCTAGGCAGCATGAAATTTGTAAACGAAAACAAAAAATCTGCTTCTGTGCCCACTTTAAGAAATTGGTTGCTTACTATTGAAAACATTGAATATACTGTCGATGTATTAACCAAAAAGTATAATTTGACATCTCTATGGTTACGTCATTTTAATCAAGATCCCTTGGAAAACTTTTTTGGCTCCATTCGGAGTCACGGATACAGAAATACTGCACTCACGTGTGCCGGATTCGAAGCCGCTTTTGCGGCTTTATTAATAAATAATATAAGTAGTGTCC
The DNA here is from genome assembly GCA_911387765.1 of Pyrgus malvae. Taxonomy (NCBI): domain Eukaryota; kingdom Metazoa; phylum Arthropoda; class Insecta; order Lepidoptera; family Hesperiidae; genus Pyrgus; species Pyrgus malvae. The sequence continues at coordinate 11,449,794 of OU426955.1, forward strand.
ACTCACCAGGCTCCAATTGTGAAGTGGATAAATGTACAATTTTTACTGGACTGGGGAAATTATTCTTTACAGAGCCAGAGGTGTCAAATTATACGGTAGATGTTGATTTTGGCGATATTGATAGTGACCACATATTTATAAATATTAATGATAAAATAAAATTTCCAAAAATTAGAGCACAATTAGAGTATGTTTCGGGATATGTGTTGAAAAAGCTTAATATTAAGAAATGTGCTAATTGTAAAGAATGCATGTTTGCATGTGACCAGGAGTATAGCACAGTAGAAATAAGAGAGTTCTTTCAAAATAAGCGATGCCTCACATATCCCTCTATGAACATGATCAAGTGCTTCTCAAATATACAAGATGTGGTCACAAAAATATTGAGAAGAGATCCAGTAAAAAAACATTTAAAACTATATATAAAGACAGTATTTTCTGTTGTAATAGACTATTCTTTTATAAAATGCCAACAGCATAAATTAGAAATAATAAAAGGCATTGAGGAAGCAAGCACCAATATATTTATTTACACATGGTGTAAAGAAACAAATAAAATATTAAGTGGATTAAGAACAGATTTTGATGTTTTAAGTTTTGTACAAGTCTTAGCTTATGAATATTATAAAAAACGTTGTAAAAACAAAATAAAGTCTTAAGTAATTTCGAACTTGTTTTATTTACAGAAAATATCTCATCATTTTTATATTATAAAATTAAAATTGCTGTATAGGGAGCTATAGGGAACGGGTTAAGAACAGATTTTGACGTTTTAAGTTTTGTACAAGTCTTAGCGAATATTATAAAAAAGGTTGTAAAAACAAAATAAAGTCTTAAGTAATTTCGAACTTGTTTTATTTACAAAAAATATCTCATCATTTTTATAAAATTAAGAAATTTAAATTGCTGTATAGGGAGCTATAGGGAACCACTTGTATAGGTATAGATATGTATTGTATTAAAAAGTTTCCTTTACTTAACACCAACAGCGCCACTTCTGCAAATCTGTATTAGGCTCGAGTGACGTCTCTATACTCCTATATACAAATGTACTCTGTGGTCTAAGGTACTGACTCACCCTTTAGTCATACCTGTCAATGTTGATGCTCTAAGTCGAAAACAGAGTGATTATGATTATAATACTCTTTGATCGAAGCCTATGAGCATCAAAGTTATTGATATCCTTCGAGCTTATTGCATTGAAGGATTTGAAGGTATTGACTTCGGGATTCGATCGACCCTTCATAATAATATATCATGCATGATTGAGACCAATAATAAAATTAGCTTCTAGAAAATACTTCTTTACGCGTTCCACGGGACCAATGGACCATGTTATGCTCTTGTTTTTCGGCTTGCCTCCAAAACTCCACGGACACGTTCTGGTAAAGTAGCCATCGCTTTACTTGAACTTCGGACTAGACTGACTGATAACTGACTACTTACTGATTATTTATGACTACTAAGTGATGTAAAAATTATACTTGATGCTGGCAATATACACAAAGTTTGCGATGCCATTATTGAAAAAAAGGGACATGAGCTGGCTGACATTCGTCTGACAGTTGACACTGACATTTCAATTCAATACATCGAACGAAAATAACAGAAAGATTTCTGTATCGATAAACCACTTTTGGACTTCAATTTCTGATAACGGAGCGAATACACGTGTTAGTGGGACTGATTGCTGTTAAATAGTAATTTCATAGAAAATTTTCGGTGTTTTTGCTAGGGCGAAGACGAGAGTATCTCGTTTTTTATGGTGAAGGGTTAATAATACTCCTTTGTAATTTCCTTTTCTGTTTTTATTCGTAAGTATATTTGTTTACATTAAGTTATTTACATTAAAATTAGGTTATAACCACTTTTAATCATGGAGGGGAATAAGGACCCTCCGGATAGGGGTCCGCCAGATATCGAGATTCCATCTCCTGATAATGAGGTTGAAATCATGGACTTCACAATATCACCCCAAGCTCATAAGCGCCGTTTAGGGGAGGAGGTGAATGATTCTAACACCCTGAATGCTAACAAAAACAAAAAACTGACACTGGAATCAAACCCAATGTCTGCCTCAAAACAAAATACATTCATTCACCCCATCCTTTTGGATGATACTAAGATGTATTTGGATGGTGACCAGGGTCCTTTCATCGTACATGTTTCTAAGATCATGAATGATCCTGCCTCCTCAGTCTCTATCCGGCCAATAAAAATCGGCCAAATATTAATTAAAGATGGGAAAGTGACTGGAATTATCCAGGGCGGTATAAAAAAAATAGGAAGAAACAGGGTCTCGGTTGAGTTTGTGACTGCTTCTGCAGCAAATGCTTTTATGAAGAACCCTATTTTAGCTCAAAGCAAGTTAACAGCTAAGATTCCTACTTACAACTTCTCCCGCATGGGCCTTGTCAGAGGGGTTCCTGCTGATATATCCATGGAAGAATTTGTAGAATCTTTAGACGTGCCTAAGGGCTTTGGGATGGTTCTTAAAGCTAGAAGACTTAGCAGGAAGAACAGAACGACCGATGGTACTGAGTGGATTCCAACAAACTCTGTAGTGTTGACTATACAAGGACAACGTCTTCCGGAAAAGGTATTTTCTTATAACTCATCACTTCCAGTAGAAGTATACCAACTCCCTACTATTCAATGCCTTAAGTGCTGCCGATTTGGACATGTAAGTACACAATGTAGGTCTCTTCCACGCTGCTACAAATGTTGCCAGTCACATGAAGGAGACTCCTGTGACGTTGCTCTCTCAGATTCGACCTGCGTATTGTGCTCTGGTAACCACTTGGCTACCTACAAAAATTGTCCAGAACATGTAAGACAGAAGAGTATTAAGCTAGTTATGTCTTCAGAGAACATTTCATTTCAAGAAGCATCTGCCCGCTTCCCGATGGCTAAGAAATCATTTGCTGAAGTTTTAGGGTCTTCTCCTCGACCATTAGTCTCACAAACCAATGAGTCATTGATTTCCCAAACTGTACCTAATGATTTTTCCTCATATAGGAGAACAGTTGTCCGGTCACCTCGCCCTAAGTCTCCCTTGGCAAAGGGCTATGACCAAGTTGCTCACAACAATATGGTTAGGGAACCACCATCTTCTTTCCCAAATGGCCACACCTTGCAGACTTCCTCACCTAGCTCTTTTGGTAATTTCCTAACTTCTCAAAGACCCACTTCGAATGAAAATTTATTTGAGCTTGCTATTCTATTTATAGAAAATTTTATAAACCGTTTTTCCCAAGACTTACCGTCCAACGCTGCTGCAAAACTTAAAGAATTAATATTGTTACTCAACAATCATGGCTCTACTGCCAATAATACAGTGGAATGCCAGGAGCATTCGTCCCAAAATCTGTGAAATTAATTTCTTGACTAACAGGTACAACCCTATCCTCTTCGCCCTCTCGGAGACATGGTTAGTTCCGGGCTCCCATTTTCGGGTGTCGGGCTTCTCATGTCTCCGAGAGGATCGTGCTGATGGATATGCTGGTTGTGCTCTGCTGGTTAAGCGCCCCCTTTCTTATAACCAACTTCCAATTCCACCTCACCGCGATGGCATACAAGCCGTCGCAGTAAGGCTTTATAACATCTCATTTCTCTCAGTTTATATCTCTGATCCATCTCCTGCTCTGATCCCAGACTTGTACCAAATTATTTCTTCCCTTCCGTCACCTCTGTTTATTATGGGTGATTTTAATGGTCATCATACTTCCTGGGGTTCACACAGGACTGATTCCTTTGGGTCTTGTCTACTAGAGCTAGTGCAGGACTTGGATCTTTGCGTTCTAAATGACGGTTCACCCACTCTACAAGTTCTCCCCAATCAGAATCCTAAAAGTTCGATCGACCTCACAATATGCTCCCCAAACCTCTCTTCACTCTGCAACTGGTCTACCCTTTCTTCTACTCATGGGAGTAATCATTTTCCGATAGTTAATCTTCTTTCCCTTCAACCTATTCCATACCATGATCCAAACCCAATTCTTAAATACAGACTTTCAGCCGCCAATTGGCCCCATTATTCATCTACCTTAGATGTGGCTCTCAACTTAGTTCCTCCTCTCTCTGAAGACAATATACTTGATGTATATGATGCCTTTTTATCTGCAGTGTCTGTAGCAGCTGACAAAAGCATCCCTAAGAAAGCTACTTCTCACCATAAAGTATCAACTCCGTGGTGGGACTCAGAATGCTCAAATATAATTAAAAAAAGGATTATAGCTGAAAAGTCATATAATGATGACATGTCTGTGGAAAACCTCTTGGCCTATCAGCAAATTGCTGCCCAAGCTCGACGCCTCTTCTCAATAAAGAAGAATCAGGGATGGAGGAAGTTCTGTGAGACAATCTCTCCCAGATCCCCTCCATCTTTGGTCTGGAAACAACTGCGAAGGTTCAGATGCTCCTTGAATTGTTCCAACCCTTCAACTTATGACCCTGATTCCTGGTTGGGAGCATTTGCTGAGAGGTTGGCTCCCCCAACAGTCCCGTCAATTAATGATTTTCCTTCTCCTCCTGGTTTTATCCCTTCTTCTGATCGTTTTGACCAGCTTTTTTCCATAGAAGAACTAAAAATGGCATTGGCTGGTATTAAAGACTCAACTCCTGGCATAGATGACATTCCATACTCTTTCTTAGTCAATGCTAGTGATGTTGCTAAGCAGACTTTCCTTGACATTGTTAATCTCATGTTTTCTCTAGGTGTTGTCCCTGATAGCTGGAAATCTCAAATCGTTATCCCGATTCTAAAACCAGGCAAAGACCCTATAAATCCCTCATCGTATAGGCCCATTGCCCTTTCTTCAGTCTTTTGTAAAATTGTTGAAACTATGATAAAAAATCGTTTAGAATGGCTTCTGGAATCCAAAAACGTTATTCCAAAATCACAATTCGGCTTTAGAAAGGGTTTTGGCACATTAGATAGTCTCAGCATATTAACAACAGACATCAATATTTCTTATAACAAAAAAAAATTTTTGGTTGGTGTTTTCCTGGATGTCGCAGCGGCATATGACAATGTCTTGCTTCCAACACTCAGGCAGAAATTGCTAAATCTGAGCGTTCCTGAGAGGCTGACAAGGTACATCTGTAATCTTCTTATGTCCAGGACTATCCAAATTAGATCCCAGGGTTCTCTTCTACCCCCAAGAACTGTTTGGCGCGGTCTACCGCAAGGGTCTGTACTTAGTCCA